>JARUPZ010000014.1:3424761-4153979 GCA_031213475.1 Nereocystis luetkeana | reverse complement strand
TCCCCTCTTTTGTCTCCCGAAATCCCGAAAAGGCACGCGATGGTGAACAAATCGCGAACAATCGAAAACCTTATTCTGCGTGGTTTGCAGGATTGGTTTTCGTGGTTCGACGTTTTATTACTTTTACTCCCTTCTCCCTCCTCGGCTCGGAACAAAAAAAGGAGTAGGCCCGAAACCAGACTTGAGGGAAGACAAAAAACAAACACACAAACAAACAACAGACAGACAGACAAACAAACAAACAAACAAACAAACGAACAAAAAAACGTTTTTCGTCGAAGAAAAGCCTTTTTTTTCTTCTCTTACACGACGAGCAGGAAAAAACAATCATGAGACCGGAAAAAATAGTTTTTTCTTGCGTTCTTTTCATCTCTGTGGCCTGTTGTTCGCTACTTTAATAGAATCCCGGGTTTCCCCACTTCGCTCAGTTTCGTCCGTGGTGATTTCGTGAACCGCCTACTGGTGCTGGTCCGTCAGGGCTTGGAAGTGGTCGATCAGCTCCGAAACCTTGTGTTGCCCTTCCCCTCTCAGATTCACCTCGTCGGCGGCCTGCAACCAAAGACGAAAAAACGAAGAAAAAACAAGAAAAAACAAGAAAAAAAAAACGAAACGAGAGAGCACAAAAGAAAAAAGTTTGAAAAAAGAAAAGAGATAGGACAAATACATGTGTTAATAGATTGAAGCACAAAACAAAAAAAATGGATACTATACTGATGTCATCATAAATGAGTGACCAGTAAAAGAGCAAAAGACCATGGAGGAAAACAAAGAAGAACGATCGATGAGTGACACAGACAAAAAACGGATTGAGAAAACGAAACGACAAAAACTAGTGGGGGGCAAAAATGCCAAAGCACCAATAATCCGTACCAGTACGTACCGCTTGTTAGGCTTTCCCCTTGACAACGCACGCAGAAATTAAATCACAAAAAAGCAAACACGATATTAGACAAAAACGAACAACACAGCGAACGCCCGAAGGTGCGGAAGAACACACCCACCCACTGCTTTCCGCCTACATCAATGCGAGGGGTGAAACCGATCTCGGCCGTTTACCCCCTCCAGCACCCTCTCTGTCAAAGATGCACAACATGACCCCCCCGAAGAACCAACAAAACAAAAACACAGAAAAACATTAACGCACCCCCCCCCCCCCCCCCCCGCCCGTTGAAAAACACGGAGCCTGAAAGACACAACAGCAACAACAACAGCACCACCGCCAACCAAACAGCAAAAAACACAAAAGGCACCATCTCCAAAAAATCAACAAATATGCACAAAAAATACGCACCTGGTACAATACAAACCCAGCTCCGTCCCGGCATTGCAGGTAGGAATGAGAGGGTCTATGGTCATACGACTACGACCATTTATGATATCGAGTACCCTCCTCCCCCCCCCCCCCTCCTCACTGTAGAATAAGAGGGTCTATGATCATACGATTACGGCCAAGCATGGTACACCCCCCCCCCCCCCCCTCCCCCCTCCCCATAACCCAAAAACACGACAAAAGAAAAAAACAAACAACTCGAAAACAAGACACACCGGAGACACAAAAAGGAAGAATAAAATACATTTATACCTGGTATACAACACCCGACACACACAACCTCCAAACACTCCCCCTAAAATTCTCCGAAAACACAAAACAATAAACAACACCCGAAGGTACGAAAAAAAAAAAAAAAACACCAACCAACCAACCAACCAACTAACCAACCAACCTACCCACCTACCCACCCACCCACCTCCTCCGCCTCCCCCACGACAAGGATGAAGCTGTACTTGGCCTTGACTCCCTCGAGAACCTTCTTGTTCATCGTCTTGTTGCTGACTTCGGCGTCCACGAAAAACCCGGCCGCGTGCAGTCGTTCCTAAAAATGCGCGCAAGACAACAGCAAGCATCGGACCAGCTTGTTGAAAAACCGCTCCAGAAATCAGTCAATCAACTTTTGCAGACTAAACACAGAAACGAACGAAGTACATATCGCGCGAGAGTACCAGCGCCAGTCCTCGGGACTCAGTCGAGGACTCGCCGGTGCCAGCCACTTTAGAGGATTCAGCCCCCAGAACGAACGAAAAAAAAACACCACCAGAGACAACACTGAGCAAACAACGACTACAACAAGCAAACAATGTGGCACCCAAAAAAAGAAAACAAACAAAAAACAAACTCAACGACAGAAAACACACAAAAACAACAGCAATGGAGCGAGGGAGCGCATCACACACACAAGCAAAAAAAGAGCAAGCCGATTTGATTAAAAAAAAACAAAAAACAAAAACGAACAGGCGAAGAAACAACGACGCCAACAACCAGCAATACACCATCATCCCCTCCCAGTCTATCCCAGTGTCATTGGCCGCAGTCCCGTTACGGGACCATACTACTTACAATTTGAGTGTTTTTTTTCCCCTTAAAAAATGGGACTACAGAGTGTCCTAAAATGAGATAAGAACCGACATCAAGAAAGGAAGAGACACGGAAAAAAAATATGCCTAGACAAATATCTCACGCTGTTGTTTATTTCATGTATAAGACCTATGCCAATGGAAACGCGAAGTTCAAAAGTTTTTTTTCAAATATATGTATCGCTTTAAAAAAACAGCCGAAAAATTTCTCGTACCGCCGCTGTGGGGAAAAAAGAGAAAATGTTTGATTATATTTAATACCTGGTAGTTTTCAAACCGTCCCAGAGAACCGGAGAACCGGCCGACCGGAAACCAAGCGAGATAAAAACAAAAAACAAAAACAAAAACAAACCAATACAAAAAAAAAATAGAGAGAGAGGGAATGAGAGAGAGGTCATACATAAACAACACCCGGTACGGGAAAAAAAAACGAGAGAGAAAGAGAAGGAGAAAGACCCTCATCACAAACAGAAGACATTCAAAAAATATGCAACACAGGCTCTTCACCTTTACGCTGTTGGCGTATTCGATGTATCGCTGGGCCACTGGAACGATGAGAGCCTGTCGCGGTGACAGCCAGAACGGCCTGCGTTTGGGTCGGAACGGGATGCGGCGGCGGCGGCGGCGGCGGCGGCGGGGCGGGGTGTACTCATTGTCATGCATGGTTGTAGTCGTACAACCATTGACCTTCGCATCCCTACAATGCTGGGGCCGGAGCACGAGGGGGGAGAGGGGCACTCAAGTCATTCATGACCGTACGAAGTCGTATGACCATAGATAGACCCACTTATCTCTACATACTCGTACGGTGCCGGGGACGGAGCAACGTCAAGGTTTTTCACCGACCAGGCAGGCAGGCAGGCAGGCAGGCAGGCAGGCAGTGCTTGCACCGAGCTCCGAAGGAGTGCCGTGAAGTGTTCGGCGAGAGTCGAATGAAGGGTCAGCTGCATATCCTATTGCGGGGGGAGCATAGTGAATAGGACCAAATATTGTTGGAAAAAATAGAAAAATCTATACCAGTAGGTTTTGTGCGTACCGTAGGTCCTATTTACTATGGTCCCCCGTAATACAAGCGGGCTGTCTTGCTGGTACGGGTGACGGCGTGGCCTTTGATCGACTATGAGGGCGGCGGCGCGGGGGGAGGGAGGAGAGGAGGAAATGGGCGGACTACATGCCTCAAAAATCGTATCGGTAATATTTTCAACACTACGCTTGTCACCTGGTATACCGTATCTCACGGGTGATAAGATAACGCACCTCATCACACGGGTGATAAGATAACACGACCGTATCACACGGGTGTAGTTTTAATCACACACCGTATCACACATGACACACTCACCGTATCACACGGGTGATGAAAAGATAACACTCTTACCGTATCACACGGGTGATAATATAAACACACTTATCGTATCACACGGGTGATCCAAATAACACACCGTATCACGCGGGTGATAATACAACACACTAGTTGCCGCATTACAGGGGCGGTAAGATAACACACCCCGTCGAACGATGTTCCCAAAGCTCATTTTCTCTCTCCACTAAAATAGGAGAGTACAAACACCGAGCGATGCGTCGATGTATATAAATGCCTCGGCAACGCAAGGGTCTTCCAAATTCGTCCCAGGGGGTGTGTTATCTTGCGTCTCATCACTCTGGCCGGCAAAATAAGGACCGATTGGTCTGCATATTAATGAAGCCTCTTTATATTTCCGACCAAAGAGGTATACGGTACGTTTTGAGGTATTGAAAACACTGTGTAGATGCTAATGGGTAAAAATGGAGGACGAGAGGGGTTTCCGAAGAGAGGTAGCATCTGTGTGTGTGTGTGTGGGGGGGGGGGGGGGGGGGGTGGTAGGGCACGCAAAAAAAAGGGGGAAAAAAAACACGATTATGATTAATGATAACAAAAACATTTTATTTTATTTTAAGAAATACAGTAAAAACTGAAAATGGGACAAAAAGCGGTAACGAAAACGACAAAATGAAGAATAAAAAACAACAACAATAATGGCACAAGCGAAAATAAACAACCAACCACAAAACAACAAAAAAAAATAAAACAATATGACCACGATTCGCCCGCTCCAGGAACAACACCAGCCAGCCAGCCAACCCAGACAAACCGACCCACCACTCTACCGGTCCGCTCGAGGATTCGGTCTGCTCACCACTTGCCCCCGTAGTGCTCGGTGAGCACGGCGATCATCCTTTCCACGGAACCAAGCATGGCGCGGTGGATCATCACTGGCCGCTTCATCTCCCCAGTCTCGGCTTTGCCCTTTTTTCATCGTGGCCACCAACGAGAGGGGGGGCGGGAAGGGAAGGGAAGGGGCGAGCGCGGAGAAAAATCAACGGGTGGGCGTGATGGGCGGGTTTGAGGCAAGCAGGCAAGCAGGCAGGCAGGCAGGCAGACAGTCAGTCAGGCAAACAAGCAACGAAAAACAGGCAATCAGGCAAGCAAGCCCTAAACACCAACCAACCCATCAACCAGTAACGAAATCAACCAACCAACCAACCAACCGATACAACCAATCAAGCAACACATGAATCGATCCACCAACCAACCAACCAACCAATCAACCAACCAACCAACCAACCGTTTCAACCAACCGATACAACCAATCAACCAACACATGAATCAATCAACCAACCAATCAACCAACCAACCGTTTCAACCACCGATACAACCAATCAACCAACACATGAATCAATCAACCAACCAATCAACCAACAATGTAAATGGAATACCTTGCCGTTCCCCTTGCTGGCACCATCGCCGCCGCCACCCTCCACCTTCGCCGCGGCCGGCGCGGAACCTCCTCCCTTAGCGGCCGCCGGGGCCGCAGCCGCTGCCGCCCCGTCCTCCGCGTGCCCCTCCATACCCGCGCTGTACCTACACAAACATGGAAGAGGGTCACGTACAGTAGCGTTAACGCCTGAGGCATTATTCCCCTCCATATATAGTTTTTTGGGAACCTGTCCCGCGTCCAACGGACTACCTTTTCGGCGGTGGCGTTAACGCAAGAAAAAACGACAACGAGAGGACCTGGGTTCTGGATTTGTTCTCCCCCCTCCCCTTCGTTTTTTTTTTTCCTTCTACATGGTATGTTTCGTGTCTCAGATTGATCGGAATTATGATTTTTTTTTTTTTTTTTTTTGCACGAGTTGTTTGTGGCGATCGAAAAAAAAAACAAAAAAAACTCATATTTCCGATCAGACTGGTATACTTCGAAGCACGTTCGTTATATATACAGAAGTGTACAGCAGGTCTACGTTGCCCTCGACCCCCGCTGTTTTTTCGGGACGAGGCGAAGACCAACCTCGGCCGGGAGAACAACGCCTTTTTCGATGTTCATATCATGATGCAAACGGGGGTTTCCATTCATGGCCAAGTGGTATAGTATACATACCCTGGTAGGCAATATAGCAGGGGGACTTTCTTGGTTTTCGACAAGATTGGGGGGGGGGGGGGGGGAGGCGTTTCCCAAGGTCATCTAACCCCCCCTTCGGGACATCAGAGGAAAAGTTGACGGGTCAAAGGCGGCGTTTGCAGCGACAGCCACTTGCGCGGTGATTGGGGAGGATGGTTCAAATTGGGGTCCGAGCCGCAAAGCAAGGTCCTTCCCGCTCTGTCGGGACGCTCGCGCTGCTCGTATGTAGGATTGTCAGGTATCGGGAACCGATAGGATCATAAAATGCAGTTTGTTGTCATGGAGAGAATTAGGCGTTATGGCTCATGTGCTTTGGCTGGGTACGTATCAGTAGCACGTAGCATCACCTCGACAGCAGCAGCGGGCATTGCTTGGTTGATCGCGCTTGTGGGAGTAGTACCAAGTGGATACCGCACGGAATGGTGCTCGGCAGACCGGTACCGGTAAAACACGCGAACAACACAAGGGCCGTGGCTTGCACCTGTACAGCGGTCGCTCGCTGGGCCAGGCATTCGTTAATTTTTATTCATCTCTAGCGGTGAATCGTGAAAAAACGAAAAAGCAACATCGGAGGTGGAGCGCTTCATTACGAGGTTCATACGTGGCACAGAAGTAATCACTGTTTAGGTCGCTATCTCTACACACCCCGAGGGAGGGCTTCAAGGGAGACCTGACGCCAAGGTGTATTCAGCAGGAGCAAAATAAATTTTCGCACGACATCAGGACAAAACCGCGATCTCGATAATATACTGTGGGCCCTAACCTGCCTTCGTGAGCGGTTGTGCAGGATTTATACATGTAGTGTTGGTACAGACCCAACCCAGGAAGCCTATCCGACAGATACCACAGATGATACGGTTCCCACCCGGCAGCATGAGCTACAGCACAGATCACACAGGTCAGGAATCGATGTGCTCTGAAAATATTTAGATTGTTAATGAAAGTGGAAATCAAAATTGGCTGTCCAAGGTTGCGGGAGTCTCGTACTCCATGAGACGCGCGGGAGTGTTTTCCCCAGCCACCAAGGAGCTATCTATGCATTATACATAGAGCTGTGGTTCAAGGTCGGACGTTTGGCAAAATAAAACCCAAAAACATAAACAAACAAAAAAGCAGATCAAAGCGTACCAAAACTCTAAAAAGCACACTATTGATACGCAGCCTGAATGCTCCAAACGGCCCGCGGCGACGAGTGTCGTGCCCACAAGCGATAACAGCAACCAAAACCCGCAAAGTCGAGCAACAACGCCCTCTATGTGGTGTGTGAGAGGAGGACTTCTTCTAACATGATTTGTTTGCTGTTCCTGAGGCCAGGATTGGGTTAGAGTTGGGGATAAAGCCTTAAGAGTTAGGGTTGACGTTGATTGTAAGCGTTAGAGGGGTGCGGGCGTTAGCGTCGGAGGCTGCTAGAGGCGCGCAGACGGGGCCAAGGGACTCTCAGAGAGGGAACGAAGCGCCCCTCCCCCTTCCCTCCCCCATCTTCCCCTCTCTCTCTCCCTGCGCCCCCACACCCTCCCCTCTCCCCCTTTCTCCCCCTCCCATCTCCCCCTCCCCCCCTCCAATAACCAAAAAAATGCCAAAATTCGCGGGAGCGCTGCCCCCCCCCCCCCCCCCCCCCCCCTTCCCTGGTCGGTGAAAACCCGACGTGCTCCGTCCCGACATTGTAAGGATGCGAGAGTCTATGGTCATACGACTACGGCCATGCATGACATGGGTACCTCTCTCCCTCCCTCCCCCCCCTCCGCCCTTTATTTTGCCCCGTTCCCCCCCCCCCCACCTCCGCCCACCCCATCGTGATAGCCGCCACGAAAGCATGCAGTTCGTTTACCCTGTAACAGAGCTCACCTGAGGTTGAACCGGATGGGCAGCTGGAAGTCGAGCTGCACCGTGGCGCACTGGTGGACTCTCTCCATCGCATCAAACACCTGGCATGGTCAGGGTTAGGGATAGGGTCAAGAGAGGCCGAGGTTAGACTAAGGCCGTATGGACAGGGTCAACGTTCCGTGGCGTACCGGTGGAACCCGGGGCTAGGGTTGCAGGATTAGGCCAGGGTCAGGGTCAATGTTGAGAGTCAGGGCTAGGGTTATATCCCCTTTGGGCTGGAGTCAGGGTTACAGGCCTCTTGGGACGGACAGCAGAGAGGGGGGGGAGGGGGGGGGAATGGCGACAAAAATGAGTGACGTGGGTTACAGCAAAACGGCCGCTTGCGTGATTCGGTGGACTACACGCGTTGGTATCAACAGTATCGGGGTTACGATGGTTGAAAGGAGTGGCACGGGGACGGGCGCGGGCGCGAAATGACCATGCCCCCTTTTGCTGCTTGTCCGCTCCCCGCTGTCCACAGACAGATGGCGACACATCGGCTATCAACCATTTGTTGGGGTCGCTGTCGGAGGAGTTCCAAAGAGGTTATTACGGGGGACCATAGTTAATACCAGCAGGACCTATGGTATACAGAAACACCTACTTCGAAGTATATATTTGACCACTTTTACCAACAATATTTGGTCCTATTAACCATGGTCCCTCGTAATAGCAAGGGGCAAGCTTAGGGTCAAGGTTTAGTCAGGGATGGCTACAGTCGGGGCCAGGGGTACAGGGGTCAGAGGCAAGCTGAACCCAGAGTGAGGGTCAGGGTTGGGGTTAGGGTTAGAGTCGGGTTTGGTTAAGAGTCAGTCAGGGCTAGGGTCAGGGTCAAGGTTAGCGTCACTGGGGTCAGGGTCAAGGTTAGAGTCACGAGGGTTAGGGTTAAGGGCCAGAGTCAGGGCCTCCCTACATCCAAAACCTGTCAGGGTTAGGGCGAGGGATAAGGCCAGGGTTAGTGCTAGTGTCAGGGCTGCAAGGTCAGGATTAGGGCCTCTCCATCGCAAAAAGAAGACAAGGTAGAGGTTAGAGTCAGCGTACGGGTTGAAGTCAAAGCTTGGGCATGGGGTTATAGACCAAACTGAACCAAACCCAAAAAAATCGAAAAACAAAACAAAACACATCAAATTTCCAAACTCCAACCTATCCTTGCCTTGATGTCGATCTTGGGGCCGTAGAAAACACCAATCCGGACCTAGCCCCAACCCCCTCAAAACAAGGTCCGGTCTTCAACCAGAACCAAAAATATATTTCCCCTCCCCTCCCCTCCTTTCTCCTCTGTTCACCCCAAACCCTTCCCTCCCCTCCCCCCCCAAAAAAAAAAAAAAAAAAAAACGACCATCAACACTCGCCTTGATGTCGATCTTGGGTCCGTAGAAAGCACCATCCCCCGCGTTGACCCTCCACTCCCCCGTGCCCGCGAACTCGTCGAGAGCTTCTCGGAGAGACCCCTCCGCCATCTCCCACAGAGCCAGGTCTCCCATGGCCTTCTTGGGCCTCGTCGACAGCTCCAACTGCAAAAAAAACAACAAACAAACAAAAAAAAAAAAAAAACGAAAGAGAAAAATGCAAAAACATGAAAAAAAAAACAAATTGACGAAAAAATACATCACAAGCATGCCAGGAACCGAGTGTATGTGATGCATACACTCTACGGACGGTGGCTGTTAGTGAAAAGAAAATAAAACAACATTTTTATGGGTGTTTTTTCTTCTCAGACAACGTATGATCCATCTTGTACAGGTATAACACCGGTACAGCACAACGACCATATATGTACCAGGTATATATATATTACGTGGGGCCAACGTAAACAGGACCTACGGTACACACAAAAATCTATATATATACCTATTTTTACTACTGCGGGGGACCATATTAAATAGGACTTACGGCACATACAAAAACCTATCTATTAGACCATTTTTACTAACAATATTTGGTGATATTTACTATGGTCCCCCGTAATAGTATTTTTTTCTTTTCAAGTGAAAAATTGAGTGAAGGAGGATAAATGTGGGGGTTCGGGGGTTGTAGGTGGAAGCCCATCACCACCATCAGGACTCCAGCACTAACCTGGAACAGGTTCGCCGCGACGCTCAACAACCCCCCTCTATCCGCTAACCTCCCCTCCCCACGCCCGTCCCGACCCTCCTCTCCCCACTGCCGCGCCTCTTCTCCCCTGCCTTTCCCAACCACACTTAACACCGCCGCCACCATCAACACCGCCAGCACCAACATCGTCACTACCAACACCAACACCACTACCACCAAAAAACAACACCAACAATATCCCCACCACGTAACCCCCCCCCCCCCCCCCCCCCTACACATGCGAGGGGTCTATGGTCATAGGACTACGGCCATGCATGAGATCGGGTACATCTCTCCTATCGAGTACAGCACCTCCGCACGAAACAACAACACCAACCAGCATGACCCCACCAGTGCTCTTTTATACCTTGTAGCTCATGCCGAAGATGCCGTAGACGTACTTCATGAACTCGAGCGCGGCGATGATCTCGCTCTTGATCTGGTCCTCGCGGCAGAAGATGTGAGCGTCGTCTTGGCAGAAACGCCTCACCCGAGTGAGACCCGTCAGGGCCCCGCTCAACTGCAGAACGACGACAACAAAAAAACGACGAAAAACGGCAACAACGGCAACAACAACAACAACAACAAAAACGTGGGACACACACGGATACACAGAACCGTGACCGGACACGGTCCAACAGCGTGTGTCCAATTAACAACAAAAATGTCGAGAAAAAATGAAAAATAAAACAAGGAAACTTTGGTTGATCCTCGTGATATCTCCGACGTGTACTGCTGTATTCATCACTGCATACCCCGTTGCGGCGCAGATCCCCGAAGCCTGTGTAGCGCAGGGGCAGTTTGCCGTACGACATCACCCTCCTGTAAGAACTCGGCAGCGATTGATCTACAAGACCTACAATAGATCATCTATAGATCGTCATGTACTCCAGATGATCTCGGTCCTGACGTACTCCAGGTGATCTAAATCGTGATGCACTCCAGATGAGCTAGATCGAGGGCTGCTGCCGAAGATCTAGATCATGATCTACTCCAGATGATTTAGATCGCGATCTTCTGCAGATGATCTAGATCGTGATCTAGTCCACATCATCTAGATCTTGATGTACTCCGGATGATCTAGATCGTGATCTACTCCCGAGGATCTAGATCGTGATCTACTCCAGATGATCTAGATCGTGATCTACTCCAGATGGTCTAGCTCGTCATCTATTCCAGATGATCTATACCGTGATCTGTGCTATCATGTGTTGTGTAGTGTGTTAAACGCTTTGCTCGTCATTTTTTACCTCGTTGCGGTGCAGGACCCCGAAATCGGCGTAGCGCAGGGGCAGCTCGCGGTACGACTTCACCCCCTGGGAGAACATCAGGCAGTGCCCCGGGCAGTTCATCGGCTTCAGCCCTGCCATACGCGCAGCGGCGGCGGTAGCGGCGGCGGCGGGGGGGGGGGGGGGGGGGAGGGGGGGGGGGAAGGGGGACATTTGTTGCTTGACTATCAGAACATGCGATCCTTGTAGGCGCGGCGTGCTCCCTCCAACCCAACTCAGCCGGAACAAAAAGCCACGTTATACCTCCCTATATATCACGCAGGTAACAAACAACCCCCACCCCACCCCCCCAAACAAAAGCCACCTTATCCCCTCCCTCTCCTGTATTCTCCCACTCGAAAGGAATGCCTAGTGAATGGTAAAATGACTGAAGCAAAAAGCAACAATTGAGTACCCCCCCCCCCGCCCCTACCTCTTCTCTGCCTCTCTTTCTTACGTACACACCGAACTTCGCTTCCCCTATACGGGGAATTCCTCTTCCTCCCCCCCCAAAGAAAACGCCACCTTATCCCTCCCCCTATTACGCATGATAATGAGTACACCCCTACCCCCCCGCCCCTTATCTGTATCTCTCTACCTTACGCACGTACCGAACTCGGCTCCCTCTACGGGGAATCGGAACATGCTGTCCTTGTAGTGCGCGGCGTGACCCGAAGTCTCCCACAGCGACATGTTGAACATATTGGGCGTCGTCACTTCCTCGTATCCCCGAGCCCAATACTCCTGAAACGTTAAAAAAAGGCGGGGGAATGGAGAAAATCAGTGGCATGAGGTACAATCGGTATGACAGTGAGGCGCAGTCGACACGACGCCGAATCTGAATGCGGCGTAATTATCACGCGACGTACGTGACTGGGACGCTGGGGAATCGAGGAGCGGGAAGTCCGTTCAGACTTCGGGATGGGAGCACGGCGGTGCAATCGGTCCACGGCACAGTTTGGATGCGGCGCGATAGGGACGCGGTGCAATATATATGCGGCACAATGGGGATGCGGCCCATTTTGCATGCGGAGCTATTGGGACGCGGCGCAGATGGGATGCGGCGAAATCGCGGCACGGAGCAACCGGTGCATTGACAAGAACAGACCCGACACTTACTACTTGATACACAAGTTGTTTTGACACACGCACCCCACGGAGAAAACTCACGTTCTACATATCCGTTCCTCGCTCCTCCACCTTGCGGGAAAAAACCCAGACAGGAACAACCACCAGGTGCCTGGTATGTACTATACCTCTTTGGGGATTCAGCGGGGGAAAATATCCACACATCGGACGGAGAGGTGATCTACAGATAGATCATCTACAGATAGATCATCTACAGATAGATCACCTGCACCCTGACCTGCCCTGACAAAACGTTGTGCGGAAACCGTGTAGTATATATCCAACCCAGGAAACATGTCCTACACACAGTCTACATCCAGCAGATCACGCACGTGATCCGGCCTCCCAACTAAACAAGATACCAGGTACGCTTTTTCTAAAAACGATGTGAAATAACGAAATAACAAAACAACAAAAACAACGAAAACAAAACAAAACAAAACAGAACACTAAAGCAATCGTATGATGTGTACCTTCCGTATGAAGTCCATGAGCCTGTTGTAGATTCTCGTGCCGTGCGGGAGGAAGAACGCCGAGCCAGGGGACAGGGGGTGGAAGAAGAACAGGTCCTGCTGGACCCCGACTCGCCGGTGATCTCGCTTCTTCGCCTGTGGGAATTAGTGTGCACGTAAATACGGTATTAAACCACTACAAGCGAAGCGTTTTAAACCCCATCCCCCCTCCTTTCTCCACCCCCCCCCCCCCCCCCCCCCGCCCTCCCCACCCACCCCCCTCACTCCCTTTCCTCCACCAGCTCTAACCCCAACCCCCGCTCCGTCTCTAAAGGGATGCACGGCCAACGGTCAAAGTACTAAGGCAAGCAACAAATGAGTACCCCCCACCCCCCCCCCCCCCCCGCCCCCCCGCCTCCTCCTCCACCTTCCATCCCCTATCCCCCCCCTCCCCACTTTTCGCTTGAAACACGCCCCACCTGTTCCTGAAACTCGTTGAACTTCTTCATCTTGTCCTTAGAAGGGAAGGACACGCCGTAGACCCTTTGCAGGGGGTCATTGTTCACCTGACATACAAGAAAACACACGGGTCGGGTTTCGTTTTTGGTTTTTGTTTTGTGTGTGTGTGTGTTTTCTCAAATTTTGCTTCTTGTTTTGGCATGTGGTTTTTGGGGTTTTGGTTCTGGGATTTGGTTTTACGGCTCGGTTGGGACTCTGGGCGAGGTTGATAATACAATAAAGAAGTGACAAAACCACCAGAATTTTCCTCTCTTGCCTCTCCTAAGACACTCGGTGGGGGAGGTCGGCAGGCATTACGATAACGAGACGATACGATAGCATGACCACACGAGATCCTCACAGCACAACAGCATCGCACTGCGATAACTTGTTGAACCTCAACACATGAATATATCACACCATGTAACAATAAACGATAGACAATACGTAGCCCTATTGTCTATACATGCTTATATTGCAACATGCATCAAGTACACGATAAACATGGCAACATGATCACATTATAGTACGATAACATGAGAACATGGTAACATACAAAAAACACAACAGGACAATATACAAAAAGCATAGCATCTTGACCTATGAGATTACACGAGAGCATCATAGCTACTGTAGGGCTAGGCAGTATGCTGGATTGCAGCAGTATACTGCCCCTCCTCTCTCCTCCCGAAACGCAATCGGTGGGTTTCCGTACTAAAATATGGCGTGCTTCTTGGGCGTACGCACGATAAAAGAACTCGCGAACATGCTGGCCAGGTCAATCAACACTACATTGCCACTGCCAGTACATCCTTATCCTGTGCCATTGCCCAGCCTTGATGATAACATATCGTATCGATACGGTATACACCAAAACAACACAATATCACCGTATGCCTCTCTCGCTTGCCCTCCCAAGCCGGCTGGTGGAGGACCTTCCCCCACACCACGCGACAAACATAACAAACCGAATAAAATGACAAACACTTCATCACACGCCTACAAAGACAGCACGATAGCATGGCGACACGGCAAAGACAGATAACGCGACAAACGATTCACATGCCGAAACCGACAAACACGTCAATGCCATAACACGACGAGGTGATGACACGGCACGACACGACACGCCAGCAACCGGATAAAACGATAAACACACCAACACGACATGACAACATGATACCCGACAACATGACAACACTGTTGTAACATTGCGTCGTAGGTTATTTCGTATAGTGTGGGATCAGCGAGGCCTCCTGCTGTGACCAGCCCGACAACTTGCCGCAGTTATGCTACGCAGCGTTGGTCTTTAGGCTCCCACCCAGGGTTACTACTCCCGCGTGGATAGTCAAGCAATCAACGCGGCACCTCGTCGCAGAGAGTAGGTTCCCCCTCTTTTCTGTTTCGGATTTCCCAAAAGACATCGCTACGAGCGATCCGAGCTGAAAAATTTAAAGGGCATGCCTTTCCTTTACCACTTTGAGCGTAGTTCTTCCTGTTCAATCTCTACACGGTCCTATTAATAACACTTCCGCCCAGAAAGGCAAGGCATTAATTACCTTTATATGAGACATGTCTTCTTCATGAGCCATACGTTTGTCGCCGGGGGTCCTACGACAGAGAGACATACTCTGAAACCAGAGATCCGCGCCGTCCGAAAAAAAAAAAAAAACTCCGATAGTGTCAATTTACCTGGTACTAGCTATTAATAATAGCACAGCAGTCGGCGACAGATACAAACATGATAAGTCACGGCTGTTCGCGGTTCAGGTCCAACATGGCGGGTCGGGTCGGGCCGGGTCGGGTCTAGGTGACCTGGACCGACCGGAGATATTTCAAAACCCTCCAGGCCCGAGCCGAGCCGACCCGATCCGATCCGATCCGATTCGATCCGAGCCGACCTGACCCGGCCCGTGAGAGTTTGAAGACCTCCTGAACCCGATCGATCTGCGGGTCGGGTCACGAGCCGCGAAGAGCCCAGCAACTACTTACAAGAGCGTGAGTTCCTACTGAGAGTGCATGCCTCATGTTGGCTCTCTTCCTCTCTTCCTCCCCCCCCCCCCCCCCTCTCTCTCTCTCCGTCCCTCTCTTGCCTTTCCAAGCCAATTGGTGGAGGAGGTGCGCGTGGAGTTAAAGGCCTGTATCACTGTCGAGTACGGCACGTGAGGCCCCCTGCAGAGATCCACGAAGTCGCCGTTACGGTACACCGTTGTACAGCCTCCGTCAGGTATTCTCGTCGTGATGTACTCCCTAAGTGTTTAGTAGGCGTTACGCGGGGGGGGGGGGGGGGGGTGCAACGAGGGAGAGGGTGGTGGTTGGAAATAAGGGGAAGGGGAATGTGGACTCATGCTATGCATGGCCGTAGTCGTGTGACCATAGATCCTCGCATCCCTGCAATGCCGGGACGGAGCATGTCGGGTTTTCACTGACTAGGCAGGGGGGGGCCGTGAGGGTGGTTTGGGGGAGAGGAGAGGTTGAGCGAGGGAGAGGGCGGGGAGGTGAGGGGAGTGGGGAAGTGCGGGGTGGAAGGGGGGAGGGGAATAGCATAGCTACACGAACGCATACAACACAGGCATAAAAAAAAAGACAAGGCAAGACACGTTTAAGAAAGACGAGACACAAGACAGGAGAAGTCAAGCCAAGACTACAGTTAGACGTGGCGACTGGAGGCCCGTTTTTACCCACAGCAAAAACGTGGCAAGACTGTTCGAAACGAACGACACGTCTCAAACAGGAAAAAAAAAACAAAACACATCCACGAGGAAACCCAGAAATGCTGCCGACACTCTATGTACTCGGCTGTACACTACACGAATGATCCAACTTTTATTCGAAACTTCTTCACGCCGGTGACAAACTCTGGGTATTGATACTTTGCAGGCACCATTGGCTGGCATAGACGAATATCATGGTTGTCTATTGTATTTCGCTACACATTCACTACCACCATTACCAACACCACCACCGCCGCCACCATCACCACCAACACCACCGAACACCATCATCACCACCATGATCACCACTACCACCACCACCACCACCAACCTTACCACCACCAACACCAGCACCAACAACGCCAACACCACCAACGCCACCGCCACCGCCACCAACACCAGCAACAAACCAAAGCGCTCTCTCACTTCTTGAAGGCGTTGTACTGGAACATGTCCAGGGCCTCCTCCTTTGTGAGCACCAGTCGGTCGAACGTCTGCTTAGACTTGCAGGACCGCGAGACCTCCTTATCCAGATCCTTCAGATCCTTTTCGTTTACAGAACTGTAGATCAGAACACGGGGGGGGGGAGGGGGGGGGCGAGGAAAACAAATGTAAAACCTAGAAGAACAATCATCACATCCTTCTCGTTCTCAGAATTGCAGATAAAATAAAGGGAAAGAAGGGAAGGAACGGAAAAAATAAAAAGAGCAGTCATCAATCAGATCCTTCTCGTTCACAGAACTGTAGATAAAACGCCGGAGAAAAGCGTGTCGAAAAACGGAAAACAAAAGGACCAAGTATCAGACCCTTCTCTCGTTGACAGGAATGTAAATAAAACACGCGGAAAAAAAACGGGAAAAACATTAAAAAAAAAACAGTTATCAGATCCTTGTCCTTCACACTACGTTAAAAAAAATGGGGGGGAGGGGAAACAGTCATCAGATCCTTCTCGTGCACACAACTGAAACTCAAAAACGGGAAAAAGGCAAAAAAACAAAAAATAACCGAGATCAGACCTTTGTTGCTCCCAGAATCGCAGAAGGACATCAGCAACAAAAACGAACACAAAAATATATTTTTTGTTCTTGGTTTTCGAAGAAAAAAACATCAGCAGATCAGATCCTTTTCGCTCACAGCACTGCAGAAGAAACACGGAAAAATGGAAAACCAGAGGGAAAAACGAACAAACACAACAATTGCCACATCCTTCTCGTTCACAAAACTGCAGAAAGCCATTGGGCCACAAAAAAGGGAGGAAACAACTGTTTGGTTTTCAATACAAAAAAAAAACATCACCAAAACCTTCTCGTTCACAGAACTGCAGATGAGCACGGAAAAAAAAGAACGAAGAAAGGCACGAGCAAAAAAACAAGAAGAAAAAACGAACTATCAGCAGGTCCTGTCAACAACAACAGCAGCAGCAGCAGCAGCAGCAGCAGCAGCAGCAGCAGCAGCAGCAGCAGAAGCAAAAACAGCATCAACGATGGCAGCAGCCGCCGCAGGGCCATCGTTCAGGGCGCTTAGCTTCCTCTCCTATTACGGGGGACCATAGTTAATAGGACCAAATATTGTTAGTAAAAATGCTTGAATATATAGGATTTTATGTATACCATAGGTCCTATTAACCATGGTCCCCCGTAATAACATACAGCGCCAGGTCCGTCCCGACCTACTCCCTCACCCACCCACTCACCCACCCACCCACCCCCCCCACCCCCAACCATCCACCGACTCACCCACCCACCCCTCCACCCCCCGCCCCAATCACCCAACCTACTCACTCATCCCATCCGCCTATCAACCCACCCACTATCTCACCCACCCCCCGCCCCCCACCGGGTCTTAAACGCCTCCAGGTTCAACCGCGACAAACGAACAACTCACAGAAAAAAAAAATGAGCTCGCAAAAAAATCCGCGCATCACACCGGCTTCCTCACCAATCAGTCAGTCGCCTCTCCAACTTCCAACAGCTGTTCGTATCTAATCTGCATCCCCCCTACCAGTCGCCCCTGACTCCTCTCCCCAACGGCTCTATCCGTTGTCCGGCCCTCCCACAACTTGTAGTCGTCCACCCCCTCATTCTCCTCCCCGACGGATATAGTATATTTCCGGACCTCTCACTATTAATAGTCACCTTCCCTCACCTCCAATATCCGAAGTGGTATATATGTATATATATAATATATATATATATGTATTATTGCAGGCACTCTCGACCGCCGCCTTCCCTGCTCTCCCCGAAGGCTATGTCTTTCTCCGGCTCTCTTCAGTCACTTTCTCTCCCCTCTCCTCTGCGATAGCTAAAAACCAAAAGCTTCCCCCCAGCACCCGTCGTATTTCCTCACCAGCAACCTCCCAACGTCTATATCTATTCAACGGCCCTTTCACCAGTAGCCTCTCCTCCCCTCCCCAACGGCTAGATTTCGTTCCGCATCCTCCGAACAATCGTACCCCACCTCCCCAAAGCGCCCAAACGGGGGAAACTTCGCTCGACCCTTTCAACCGTCTTCTTCGTCCCTTCTCAACGGCTATATTTTTTTACGTTAAGGCCGTCTCACCAACCGCCCATGTAGCAGTCGTAGAAGAAACCGTTGTCCACCGGCGGTCCGTGCGTGAGGTGACAGCCGTACTTCTTCTCCATCGCGAGGCCGAGGCAATGTGCGGAGGAGTGCCAGAACACCGTCTGTAGGAGTTGTCGTAGTAGCGGTAGCAGTAGGTGGCGCGAATAGTGTTGGTAGCAGTAGAGGGGTAGTAGTAGTGGTGGTGGTAGTAGTAGTAGTAGTAGTAGTAGTAGTAGTAGTAGTAATAGTGGTAGTAGTAGTAGTAGTAGTAGTAGTAGTAGTAGTGGTAGTAGTAGTAGTAGTAGTAGTAGTAGTAGTAGTAGTATTAATAGTGATAGTAGTAGTAGTAGTTCGAGTAATATTGATATTAATAGTAGTATCCATAGCCTCAATAGCACCACCTGCAAATGGGAGCAAAGTGTGCTCGCGCTCGCGATTATCTCGTATCGCGATCGTGTGCTTTCAGCACTCAGGTTATAGTATGAAAAAATACTCGGTAGGTGCTGACGCTAAAACTGAACCACTATCGCTGATCCTAAGGCTAACGCACTTGCTAAAGGCTAAGGCTGACGCTACGGTTGGGGCTAGGCTAAGACCAAGGCTAAGGCTGACGCCACGGTTGGGGCAGAAGCTGAAGGCTGACGCTGCGACTGAGGCTAGGGCTAAGGCTAGGCTGGACCGCGAATGCTATAGATAACACTAGCTCTAAGGCTAACACCGAAACACTTGGAAATGAACGCCAACACTACGGCTAACGCTGAAGTGTTAACGCTGAGGCTAAGCTTAAGCGCTGTTGCTAATGGTAAGGTTACGGGCTACAGCTTCACGCATGCAACGCTAACACAGAACCACTAGCGCTGAGGCCAACGCTAAGGCTGACGCTGAGGCTGACACAAAAACGCTGAGGGTAAGGCTAACACTAACGCTAAGGAAGACACTAAAAAGACCAACAAAACCCCCTAGCAAATGCCAGACAGATTGCGACTGGCTGCAAGATCAATGACATCACAAACCACCAAAACACCACCAACTCTGCCACCACCACCACCACCACCACCACCACCACTACCACCACCCACAAAATCACCCCCTCCCTCCCCCTCCCTTCCCCTACCCACCACCCCTCCCTCACCACTATCCCCCACAAAAAATCAGGTACCTGAGCTTCCTTGTCCTCGAACTTGAGCAGCCGCAGCTGGCAGCTCCCGATCAGCGGTCGCAACAAGTCCCACAGCTCCGCTGGGGCCGCCGCCGCCGCCTCCCCCTCCCCCACCTTCCCCTCCTCGTCGTCGTTGTCCCCCTCTGCCTCCATACCGTCCGCAGAAGAAACATTCTGCTCGTCGTCCTCAATGCGAGACGAGTACCTGGAACGCGGTACAACAGGGGGGTGTGGGGGGGCGGGTGAAAGGTTGGGGTGGGCGTGTGGCGAGGGGTGGGGATGGGGTTTGCGTGTGGGCGTGTGTGGGGGAGTGTACTCATGCCATGCATGGCCGTAGTCGTAGGGCCATAGACCCCCGCACCCCTGCCACGTCGGGACGGAGCACGTCGGGTTTCCACCGACCAGGCACGTTTTGCTTGTGGCAAGCGTGAGGTGTCGTGAGGTGTTCGGCGAGTAGCATGAAAGGTGAGCTGCATCGTGGTAAGAGTGCCTGTGTGTATGTGGTGAAGGGCATTCTGCTTGTCGTACGATGCCGAACAAGTACCTGGAACGCGGTACAACGGGGGGGGGGTGGAGGCTCAAGTCCAACATAGAACAAAACCAAACCACGAAAAATGGGGGGGGGGGGGGGGGGGGGGGCGGGGTGCCAGAAAGAGCGAGATGACAAAAAAAATAAAATCGCCACCTCACAAAAAGGAAACAAAACTGGAGAGGCGGAAGCGGCGGGACAGACGGGGGGGGGGAGGGGGGGATGCCCTGCTCACCTCACTTCCGCCACGAGCACCTCCTTGGCTAAGTTCTTGCTGATCCCCTGAAAACAAAAACAAAAAACAGTCACAGGCAGGGAGGCGAGCGGGGGGCAGGGGATGTATTCGATAGGAGAAATGTACTCGATCTGATGCATGGCCGCAGTCGTATGACCATAGACCCTCGCATCCCTACAATGCCGGGACGGAGCATGTCGGGTTTTCACCGACCGGGCAGATATTGCTTGCACCAAGCGCGAAGCGAAACGTGAGGTGTCCGGCGAGTCGCATGAAGGGTGAGCTGCATCCTACCAAGAACCGCTCAACCGCTTGTGAGGCAGACTTGCACATGGATGACAGCGTCAATGAGTTGATTAATTTCCGGTGTAGCCACTCCCAAAGACAGCCATGGGAGTACTATAGAACTGCCTCTTGGGTGCCTTGCCATGAACACTACGTGATACGATCATTGGGGGGGGGGGGGCAATCAGTCACAACACGCATACCTCGGATACATGTATTTATTTCTCTTTCCTTCGTTTTCGATCCTCTTTGGAGATCTGGGTATGATCGACTCCCACTTCTTGATATAGAACTCTTGGGGGCAGATATTCTTGATACATGCGTGCAACATGACCTAGCTCATGATGCAGGGGGGGGGGGAGGGGGTAAGAAGTACAAGCAGTACGGTCTACGACACGTCTCCTGTGTGGGATCCATCAGTACTGTACAGATCCTACGCAACACATAACGGCACGTTGCGATCAAGATAATCTAGACGATCCATCTGTAGATGATCTAGATGATCTATCTATCTCCAGATGATATGTACAACGTGTGCAACCATTCACCAACCACCAGCAAGGGCGGGGGAGAAGGGGAGCGGGTGAGCGAGGGGGGCGGGGGAGCGGGGGAGGGGACAGCTACTCACAATCCCTCACCCACGACCGAAGACATGGGTATGATAGCACGCAAGCAAGGCGACGGGAAGAGCGCAAACCATCCACCGAGAGACGCGTCGACGGAAGGTCTCGACGAAACGCCCCCTTATCACCCAAACCAACCATGTTCGTTGTGTGTGCCCCCCCCCTCCCCCTGTCGCTCCCCCCCCCCCACCCCCCTCTCCTCCACGCCCCCCTCCCCCCCCCCCACACACAGAGAAAGGCGGTTCTTAGTAGGATGCAGCTCACGCTTCATGCGATTCGCTCAACATTTCACAGCGATTCTTCGCGCTTGGTGCAAGCAGTCAATGCCTGCCTGGCCTGTGAAAACCCGACGTGCCCCGTCCCGGCATTGTAGGGATGCGAGGGTCTATGGTTCTACGACTACGATGATGCACAACATAAGTACCCCCGCCCCCCCCCCCCCCCACCGCCTCGAAAGGGATGCGTGGTCAATGGTCAAATGACTAAGGCAAGCAACAAATGAGTACGCTCCCCCCCCCCCCCCCGACCCCCGCCCTCCAATCCTCTCTCCCTCCCCACCACCCTCGTCCCCCCCACACCTTGGCGATGCCCATTGGCGTGGTCTCGTACGAGATGCCCTTCTTTTCCGTACCGTCCGGCAGCAGAACGGTGATCTCAATCCTGGGTTTCTGGGCTAGGCGTTCCTTCTGCTTCGCCGCAATGGCGTCGAACTTCGACGTTCGTTCGGTCACGAATTTGGGGTTGGGCTGCAGGCGGGGAGGAGTAGAGACGGACGGAGACATGAACATAAGAACAACCAACCAAAAAAAAAAACAGAAAAGGTAACAATAACAAATACTGGTGTACTATAATACAAACAATGCTACTACTATTACGGGGGACCATAGCTAATAGGACCTATGGTATACATAAAAAACCTACCATATATATTTAACTATTTTTACTAACAATATTTGGTCCTACTAACTATGGTCCCCCGTAATACTACAAAAAAAAAAACGTGAGTGAAGAGATGAAGGATGCACTTTGTCATCCATCGGGTGTTTATTTGGGAAGTCTGTAAGTGGTGCAGTGCCCACAACGGGACGGCGCACCAGCAAATAATACAAACATTTGTAATAAAAATGACAAAAGCTAAAACAAACAAACATAAAAAATCGTATGAATACGTCATCGTGATGAAAAGAATAGGGATACGAAAACTCTTGATAAAAAGTGCAACAAAAGCGAATCGTGTAAGAGGCGTTATTTTTGCTTAGCCGCGATGGCGTCGAACCTAAACGCTCGTTGTCCTAAGAAATCGGGGTTGGGCTGTAGAAGGGGAGAGGGCGGGGGCTGGAGATAGGCGGAAACCCCCAAAAAATGTACATACGTAAGAAGGAAAAGGAAAGCAAGAACGCAAACAAGAAAGAGAAGGGATAAGAACCAGAAAAACGACAAGAAAATGAAAAGAAAGGACAAAAAAACATAAAACAGAACAATAACTCGAAAATAATCGAGAAAAACAACAAGAAACTACAACATGACCAAGTCAAGGGGAGGTGATGCGATGATTGGAAAGGCAGGGCAACGTAAGAACACAGAACAAAGAGACAACGACCGCAACAGCAACAGCATCATCACCACCAACAGCAACAGCTACTCCACCAACACAACCGGCAGCAACCACAACAACACCCCCCCCGACCACCACTACCAAAGATGTTAAGCAGGAGTAGTGCGGTTTGATCCCTTGACCGACCGACCCACCCTAAATCCGATATAACGAGGCCAAAAGAGGTCTTGACGAGCCCAAAAAAAAAGGTCTCTCAGCATCTTTGACCACCACCCGACGTCACCACTACCAGCACCACCACCCCCCCACTTCCACCAGTTACCACCACTACCGCCACCACCACCACCACTCTCATCACCATCACCACCAACACCACCACTAACACCGACAACAATACCAACACCACCCCTACCACCACCACCACCACCACTACCACCATCCCTACCACCGCCAACAACAACACCACCACTACCACCACCACCACCGTCACCGTCACCACCGCCACCACCGTCACCTTCACCACCACCACCGCCACCACCACCACGACCATCAACAACAAAACCAACCCCTACACAACCAACACCATCACCATCACCACCACTACCACCACCGCCACCACCGACAAGGTCCTTCCTCGCCTGCGGAGTAAACTCTCCACCGATCCGGCCCCTGCTGTCCCCAATGAGCTTCCCCGTCGATTCCGTCAGTCGCGTCTTCTCGCGCTTCCCGTGCTCTTTCGGCGCCGAAGGTTACAGTGACAGTTACGGTTACAGTTACGGTTGGGGTTAGGGTTGGGGTTAGGGTTGGGGCCGGCCAGGGTGAGGGGGGGTAGGGCGGTTTAGGGACCGTTAGGGCTAGGGTTATATGGGAGGAAGGGTTGGGGTTCTAGGGAGGTTTGGCGTTATAGAGAGGGTTGGGGTTATAGGGAGGGTTAGGGTTATAGGGATTGGGGTTATTAGGGCTAGGGTAAGGGAAGGGAGGGAGGGTTAGGGTTAGGGACGGTTAGAGTGAGGGGAGGGAGGGAGGGAGGGAGGGAGGGTTAGGGACCGTTAGGGCTAGAGTGAGGGCAGGAAGGGTTGGGGTTGTTGGGAGGGTTAGGGGTTGGGTAAGGGTTAGGGGAGGGGGGGAGGAATACCATCTTGTAATAAACAAGTGTAACGCTGCTGTCTGATTGGCCGAGGTTGGCCGTTCCGTCGGCCGTTTTTTCGTTTTTTGTTAGCACCACCGAAACACGCGGCGGACATGCGGCGGGGCCGCGCGACCACCTCTGCCGACCTCGATGGGTTAGGGTTATAGGGTGGGGGTTAGGGTTAGGGTTGGGGTCGGGTTGGGGTCGGGTTGGGTCTGGGCCGACGTGCAAGATAGACGTTGACCCAAAGGTGTTGCACGAGAATATGCACAAGGTGGTGTTGAAAATGGTGTTGCACTTCCACCGGTATTCCCATTCGCCGGGTTTTCGTTGTATTGTGAGGCGTTACCGTGGGAGGTATTTACGTAGCTCACGTAAGTCGTCGATGTGCTGGCTGCAACATGCAACTCCATCAACTATAGTAGTACGGCAGTAGCACCTCTGTTAAGAGTGCAGGTGTACTGCCAGTACAACAGCAGTACTATTGTAGTATTGGCAGTGCATACTGGACCAGCGTCCAGCCATATACTATATTTACGCGCACAGCAGTACAACAGCAGCGCCGCAGTACGAGTACGAGTACGCACGCACCTATTAATAGTGTCTACATATCAAGGTATACACCGGCTCAGCGTCACCTATTAATAGTCAAAGCATAGTGACGTAATGAGAATACGAGTCGTGCCGGCTACCGGAAGCTCTGCCTGCAAAAGCTTTACCAGGTGCGGCATTGCCTGGTACAGAGGTACCCTAGGACACAAAAACACAAGATTTGAGAGAGAATAGTGATACTGCTTCTGCTTGGCCGGCTGCTGGTTGCAGTGCGCCAGAGTTTCGACAGAAGCAGCAGCAGCAGCAGTAGCAGCAGCGGTAACAGCAGCAGCAGCAGCAACAGAAGCAGCATTGCGAGTAGTCAAACTGTCCGACAGATACACGCACGCTGGTGCGGCTTCGTGGGCGTGCGGTCTTGCTTCAGAAATATATAGAGAAATACAGGTGCCTCGGGAACGCTGTGCCTGGTACAGCAGTAGTTCGTACGGGACATCATCGGTAGACTATTGAAAGGCTACGTACCATACAGCTGCAGTAGGATCATTTTTGAAGTAAGTGTAGATCTACACGTATAGCACCACATAAGGTCAAGTACGTGAACAGCAATACAGAATCAGAGGTGCGACGCACTGCATCTCGGGGAAGGTAACGCAGCAGCAGCATCACAAGCAGCAATCGAACTACAGCAGTAGTTGACAGAAAGACGGGTGATGATGAAGTCTTCGTGGATGTGCGGCCTTGCACGTCTTGTGTAAATCTACGTACCAGGTATATAATACGTGCGTCCAGGCTTAGCAGCAAGGTAACCTCGGGTGCGTAATGACCGTCCACATATCATCGATGTTTGAGGGCAGGCTCGGAGGCACACAGGACCAGGCCTGCGCCCAGCAACCCCCACCCACGAGTGCGAACACCCTCTCGAGGATGATGCTCACAGCATGATCAGAAAAAAGGGGAGCGACATGCGACTTGCTTCTCACCTTCATCGCCCACAGCAGAGGCAGCAGGAGCAGCAGGAGAGGGGATAACGTGCTTCACTTTGCTCCCCTTGGCGTCCAGCACGCTGAATTTCGACGTGTTGCCCACCTGGACCTTACTTCCGGCCGGTCCCGCCATGGTCAGGCCTTGACCTGCCTGCCGCAGCTGCTTCTAGTGGTCTTATGGATTTCCTCCCTTCAAAGCTTGTCGGAGAGGAGAGAGCCGCAGCAGCTGCGATGGCTGTGTGGGGTAATTGACAGCCAGAAGCGCTTGTCCTCTGTTCTCTCAGCAGAAAGTAATAAGAGGGTTTCAGCTTTATGTAGGCAGTATAGATCCGGGATTTTTTTCCAATTTTGTTCTGCCTGGCTGACAGCGGCTCTTTGCGATGTGGCCAGTCGTGGTGTCGTTGGCAGTTCAGCCAATCTAGGGTCCCAAACTCCTGACCCCTATTTCAAATGTGCAAGCATCAAAGTCCGAGGAGAGCAGGATATACATGATGAAAGTGACAACACTAGCAGTATCTGGCACACGTTGGAGTCGTCTGTAGTGGCACATACACAACTCAATTTCGACGAAAATAGTCGACGAATTCACCCGGTTTCACCCGGTGTACGTATGCGCTGCAGATATGCGCGGTAAAAACCAACAAGGCAGCTGCGGCCGGCGGGGTGTGTGGGGGGGGGGGACATCCCTAGGTCACTCCTCCGTATCGTACACCACGCAAGATAGCACACCTCCTCGAACAAAGTTCAGAACGGGTTTTCTCTCGGCTACGGGGAGAGTGCAAATAAATGCCGAGCGCTGCGTCTATTATGGGGAAAGATTTCGACAAAAGATCTTTCCGGAGCCCACCCTCTGCGCGGTTGGGTGTATCATACTGACTGCTGTACAGGTGAGCAGTGGGGCACCCCCTCAGAACAGGCCAGCCAAGTGTTGCCGTCACCTCTCGCATCTCAGAACCGTTCCGTGTTGGAACGCTTTGATGGTATCCCCGGGATAAGCGCGAAAATCGGGACACAGCACTACATACATACCAGGTATATATCTCTGCTTGGAGAGTTATGACCTGCGCAAATAAGCTCTTAGAAAACCGGGGGGGGGGGAGGGAGTCGGGCGAAACCTACTGTACCTACATAAGAGTCCACGGCATTCAAGGTTCCGTGTCAAACCGAACTTGCAATGGACGCTCTTAAATCGTGTACATCAATTCATTGTTCGTATTCTTGTTTTGGAGATACTGTAATCGGATCGAGAGGGTGTGTGTTTTCTTACGTGATAACTGGTACCAGGTATACGATAGACACCTATCAATAAATACCTGTGTGCCCACATTGTACAATGTGCTTGTTGTTCAGAGTATCCGCCAGGCGATAAAAGAGCTCCTGTTGGTTGGACGGGAGAAACATCGCGGTAAAAAATTTGGGTGCGTACTCGTCGAGAGGCCTCTATAAGAAATGGTGGCGAAGCGTATATACATGGTGTACAACAGTAGTAGTACTGTTCGTACTGTAGCTGAAGTACCACCCGTAGTTGAAGCTGGTATCCTTTCAGAAGGGAAACCTACGGCCCATCACGCGGCGTCGTATTCATCCGAGTGACCGCCTGTGTGGTACCGGTACCTGTTAGACCCGTGTGAGTTCCAATTTATGTGTGTGTGGTCTTTGTTTCGGTTTGTATGCGCTAGGTCGGGACACTTTGTATCCCAGGACAGGTTATCCTAAGCCGACGACGCCATTTGATAAAGGTCATAGTCCGTTGGGCTACTGGTAAAAGGTCAACCGATCGCCTACCCATCTAAGCCTTAGAACACTTGCCCAGGATCCAAACCTGTCACAGCAGCAGTTATTACTGCTGCTTGAAGTATGCCTTTTAAGTTGACAGGTCAATCTGCCGTAGGTGTTGCGTTAGTTAGGTTCATTCTAATGGGGGCAGAAAGGATGGTCACCCATCCTAAAAGCGGAACGGTCGATTGATGTTGCGACGCCGTAAAGGAGTAATTGCATTTTTTTTGTAAAGTTTCATAGCATCGGATGAGTGTTTGTTATATAGAGGACAGACCACTGAGCTACTAAGTCAGCGCAGACTGAGTATTATTGTTCGTAATAGAAAGGATAGACCACCGAGCTACTATTTCAATAAGTTACTTTCTTCGTAATATACTAGTAGGGGATAGACCACTGAGCTGCTCATTTCAGCGCTGGCTGAGTAGCTCAGTGGTCTATCCTTTATACTACGAACGATGCGCACGGAAATATGCAGACAGACAGTATTAACAAGAACAGGTCAGTACACTGACCGCGTACCGAGAGTCGAAGCTTTCGTCGGCACGACGGGGCAAAAGTTGTGGCGCTGCGCTTGGGATAGATGTCAAACAAGAATAAACGAAATATTGCTACCGGAGCAGGGCCATTGAACCCATTGAATGCAATACCTGGTACTACAGTACAGTTAAGTACATACCTGGTACGAAGTACCAAGTGTTGTTATTATTTCTTTTTCCATCCGACAATGTGCAGCATGATCTTCGACATGGATCACTCATCACTTTCCCGAAAGAAGGAAACCTCGGAAACAAAAGGAAACCCATGCACCAAGTCTACCTCCCTTCCGTGCAAGTGTTATTATTGTCTATAAGTCACCTCCATGGCGGGGTCGTGTAAAGCATGGCTATCTTTCTACGAACACGGCAGAGGTGACCAGTAACCTGCCTACCGGGTCATTGATCAATACCATGGTCACCAACCGGACAAGGTGCTACGGCTGCACAAGCAGTGCGGTACGTCAAACGCCGATTTAGTAGTAGACGTGTGCACAACAACAAAAATGCATGCCATACGATAGGAGTGCACCTTTTTCCTTCCGAGGCTCCTCACTTGAGTAGCTCTCGACTACGCGACAGCAGTTGCAAATCTCCAATTGTGGCTAAAGCAGTGCGGCTTACTGTCATGGCAACCTTGATAATGGGCTCTTAGAGGCTAGTACATACCTGGTAGGGGGTTAGTGTGGCGTTCCTCGCTGAGCACAAATGCTCAGCTGTACAATCTTAATGCTCCTTCAATTCCACCGTGAAAATTCTCACCTCCCAAACTCTCAACACATCCCGCGTACTCTTGTACACCTCGCCAAATGCCCGAATTTGAAGAAATATGTGCGACGAATCAGCAGGGCAATCCCATCTACGGTCAAGGTTGTATCATCAACACTTACCACAAATTAGATTGGTGATTCCTTAGCGCTCTTAACCCTTTAGAACCGCAGTCCCGCTTTGGGGACAAACTACTTGAAATTTGACTGGTTTGTCCCCAAAACGGGACTGCGGTTCTAAAGGGGTTAAGGAGTCCCGCAGAGACAGAAATATTATGACCACTATGTGCTATATGCCCCTACCGTAGTACGCGCCCGAAACCACGGTTTCGGACATGAGTAGTTCACAGGGTATTTCAGGAACTCGGGAAGAGCAAGGCCACGGTATACAGGGGTGTGGTGCTTTAATTTCTGAGCTTTTCGCAGAAGGAGCTCAATAGCTCACTCGAAAAACGACTTTCGGAGAAGATTGTTCGCGCAATCCGACCAACGTTTATCGTTCTGACCGCTAAGTTGATCACTTGAGGAACTCAGCCGGCAAGAGAACACTTGAGCCAAAAAGCGCAACCCCTATCGTGGGATGAATCGGGACCCCAAACGATGTCGACGAAAGAGGGCCATGGGGGAGGTCCTCCGGGTTTTTTTTTTTGTGTCAGGGCCTTTGTGTTTAGACGTATGTTTTACTCGAGCTGAGACCAACGTGCTCGCTCTCTCACACTTTCACACTCCTCTGCTTGTTCTCTTTTACCTCTTGGGCATCACCGACAGCCAACACAACAATTGGCCTTGAAGCGTCAACATGTTCACAACTTACACTCTCCGGAGCTGAAGCTCATGCAATGAGTCGGCTGACCTCGACTGGCGGTGCTTGCCTCCCGCGGGCTGTCGTTCGAAACTCAGCAGCCCCCCACGACGCGCCTCGTGCGTAGATCACGACAATGCCTCGTACCGTGTGTTATGTATGGTGTATTGTTGCGCATGCTGTATCGGGTATTGCTGTACCAGTATGTGTATACGCTGTATTGGGCAATAGTCTACGGCAGTATCGAAAACAAGGACTACTTGGTTGAACCCTGCGTGTCAGATAGGGTCCGATGCTTAAGGCCCCAAAGCAACCAATACAAAGAGTCGTACATCAAACTCCATGATAGGAGCCACACCGCCGCCAACATCCATCCCCGTGTCCCAGGAAAGGTGTGAATAGTGTGTACGCCACGAGGGTAGTCCTCTTCTTCTTCACTTGTTGGATTAAAGCGAACTAAGAGAATTGTTGAAGATCATCGAAGAAAGGAGTTGCCTTGTCAAGACCCTTCTTTTTTACCCTATCGTCTTACCATAACTTTTACTACCTCGTAGTTGTTGCGTACCGCCCGTCCCCTCTTGAAGCACACAACAGTAGTTTGAGCAGATACATATATATATATATATGACTGGTATGTATCTGCTGACTGCCCATGACTGCCCACAACAAAACGTTAACCCGAAAAAAAAACGTCTCTTCGCAGTTCACCGCCGCTGCCGAACCCGTTCTCACATTCCCGCTCTATGTTGTTTACCTGGTATTGTGTTAGCCATCCGACGTTGAGCAGCGTTTGTCAAGACTCCTAAACCGATTCGATTTAACACAAGGCCTCCGACGAAACCAACACGCTCCTGCATCTCAACGGTACTACCCTCACATCGATAGTTTCCAATCTATCAGTCAATCGTTCAATCGATTAATCAACCGATCACACACTCAAAATGAAGGAAAATCAACAAGTCAATCAATCAATCAATTAATCAACTCACACTTCATTGAGAAGTCTATCAATCACATCCAATCAACAATTATCAATCAGTCAAGCAAGCAATCAATCACATTCACGCAACCAATCAACAAATCAATCTATGTTTAGTAAAAATAAGTTATGTCTACAATACGTAGCATCCCGGTTTGGACTATACCAAAAGCTGCTGGTTTTAGCTAGTAATTTTTTATACGCAAAACAACCCCCGCCCGCTATATATATGTAGCTGCGCTGATCACACACTCGCCAGTTTCAAAATGCCGACAATATTTTTGGGTATGCCTCTCGGCTACCGTTACTCTCTGCCAGAGAATGAGAGCGTTGGGGCAAAAAAATACTTAGCGGTCTCAGTGTTATAAGTTACCACGTCGTTTGCCATCCGAGATAGTAAAAACGCCGACGTCATTCAGTCATCACCATCCATCTGCTTTTGTGGTGACAGAGAGAAGAAAACCCAGGGATACCCAAGATGGAAGCCAATGGTTACGTCAGCGTTATGAACCCCGCTTTGCCGGCACCATCAACGCCGCTTTCATGCTGACGCGCACACGCGCGGCCTTGCCGGCAAGCGCGTGAACAAACAAAGCAACGAAAGCAGCAACACTACCCCAGACAGCTGGTAGACGCGATGCAAAGCCATGTCTCCTTGCGGCGCAAGCAAACACTACGTGCAGAAGTAAATAACAGACTAAAACGAAGCGGAAAATATTGTAGCTACCCGCTTCCGGGGCTTATGCCCTCACGTCCCATGATCGCGCGCACACGCCTCCACGGCAGTAATAAAGACAATGCGTTCGAAGATACCCCTCTCGTCAGACAAAGAAAGGCGGCCAGGACCTCCTTCCCACAATGCCATCTCACGGCGCCTCGCGCTTGGTGCAAGCAATGCCTGCCTGGTCGGTGGAAACGCGACGTGTTCCGTCCCGGCATTGTAGGGATGCGAGGGTCTATGGTCCTACGACTACGGACGTGCATGGCATACGTTAACTCCCCCCCCCGCTCCTCACTATATATAGGTTGGGTTGGTGTCCATTGGCAACGACACTGTAAAACATGCCGCTCACTACGTGAGCTAGACAACCAGGGTACCGTTTTTTTCGTTTTTGTTTTTTTGGCGGTCGCCCACAGCTGGTTGTCGAGTTATAGATCATTTGTGCGAGGTAAATAACCTTTACTCCGCACAAGGGAATTGATCGTATCACGTAGTGTTCAAGGTAAGGCACCCAAGAGGCAGTTACATAGTACTCTCCCATTGCTGTCTCTGGAAATGCCTACACCGGAAATTAAATCAACTCATTGAAGCTGTCCTCCATGTGCAAGTCCGCCTCACAAGCGGTTCTTAGTAGGATGCAGCTCACCCTTCATGCGACTCGCCAGACACCTCACGGCGCTTCGCGTTTGGTGCAAGCAATGTCTGCCTGGTCGGTGAAAACCCGACATGCTCCGTCCCGGCATTGTAGGGATGCGAGGGTCTATGGTCATACGACTACGGCCATGCATGACATCGAGTACATCTCTCCTATTGAGTACACCCCCCCCCCCACCCCCTCTCTAGTACAGCTCGCTGAAAATGAAAAAAGAAGAGTAGAAAAAACGCGTGCTGGGTGCAAACATATAATGGTCCACTACGCATTCTACACCATCACACCTTCGTAAACATGTAAATGCGCCACCTTTCTAAACATGAGGCAGCGCGCCCCACCCCGGCCTAAGAACCGTCATACGGGCCGCTGATCAAGTTCGCTGTGCTTCGCAGGCGTGTACCCTCGGTTATATCCCGAGAAAGTAAGAGGCGGATACGGCTCTTCGGTAGGAGCGTAGCAAAGTCATATGTTCTTCATTGACATCTCTTATTGCTGACTACCAATAGTCGGAAGAGCGCCTACTGAGGAACCGCTGCTGCTGCTCCACTTAGACCTCGGAAAAGGTAACCGCAGCATTTTTGAACGCACCGGTACACACGAAAGAAAGAGAGAAAGGACAGGAACGCCAGACAGAGTGGTTGGTGTGCTTGCCCAGTTGCAGCATGCCATCATATAGACATCACGGCATCAACGGTACCTCGCCGAAAAGTCCGGGTTAACAAAAAACTCGCGCCAACATACGCTATAGGCTGCGACAACGTATGGTAGCAAGCAGGCTGGATGGGCAAAACAAATTCAACAGGCGCAGGAATAGACCGCCGGAACAGCCGGATATGTTTTGATCACCTGCCTTGTTTAACCACCAATCGACCCGACAGCCTCTACTACCTCGCCTTGTTCCGCGCAGCCACGAAAAAAACACAGCAGAGGTGCTGGCTAATTTTTCGCCAGAAACAGCTAAGACGCGTCGATCGTCGTCGCGCAGCCACGAGCGCAGGCAAGCACGTGCTGGTTATTTCTAGCTTTTGTGGAGAAACTACTCTGTGCTGGGCAGTTCGAAACGCCAGTTGGAGAAGAAATTGTTTCACAACAACCACTCGCATGAATTCCCCCCTTTCTCCTTGCCCCCTTCACTTTCTGCGAATCAACTGCGCCAGCCGATTTTGCAGCACAGTATGCTACGCGGCGCTTAAACTCAGTCGGGGTTTACCGTCACGGCTTCGTCTTCCGATTCCCATTATCCTACTTTTTTTGGACCCCGATGTCGCGACCCACTTAATGAAACGTACCCTTCGGCGTTATTAACCGACTACACGCAGCGCAAGCGCCCAGCATGAACAGGGTTATGTTCACGCTCGTGCCGGACGACGCCTCCGTTGTAACTCGGGCGCCGATCTTGTATCATCCCTCGATCACACAAATAACTGTTTCTGTAACCAGCACAGTTTATTTAGCATCATTTTTCCCCTCTGCGAGTCCCGAGAGTGCTAAATACTGAAGTGCGACGATGTCGCCAACAAGCGAAAAAGATGAAACCACCCTTTTCACACGCGCTTCTCAGTCGATCAATGCCTTCCGCTACACCCCGCATAGCGCGTCGCTCGCGAAAACGAAGCCGGGTGAAAAAGGGGCGCTCTTTCTTACCGCTCGCTTTCACGCGAACCCCCCCCCCCAGAAAACAGCACGCATGTAAGAACGCCACGAGCTACTCAGACGTACTGGCACGGACGGACGAGTGGACGGTCGACAATGTGGGGGAAAGAAAACAAAACCGACCGAAAATAATAAAAATGCTTGACAAAGCCAAGCTAGACAAATGAAATGCGACGAGCCGCCCGACCGAACGTTCCACGTTGCTTCTGCTGTATACGTTTACGCCGTTTCTGCTTCTAACGTTTCCGCTGCTGCCTCATAATAACATTATGATGCTGCTGCTTTTGATGCCGCTCACTTAACTGGCTCTGCCGCCGCTTCTTCTCTGGTTCTGCTTCTGCTTCCTTCTGCTGCTGCGTCAATCAACCCTTAGAAGAAAAATTTGCAACAGGAACAACAACGCCAGCAGCATCAGCACAACAGCGAAAACTAATACCAGGTATCACGTAAGGTCAATGTGCACTCCACTGGGAAGGCAACCGAGGTCCACCTGGAACGACCGGTCGAACGACAAGCGCTCGAGCGAGGGCGGCCACGCCACGCGCTCCACGCTCTGCGTGAAGGCGTACCCGAAGGTCAGGCTTCGCAGCGACTGGGGCCACGCCACCCCCTCGATCGCGTTGTCGAAGCAACCACCAAACTCGAGCCGCTGCAGCGAGGTCGGCCACGAGACGCCACTGATCGGACGGTTAAAGCAGTACCCGAACGTCAGCTGCTTCAAGGACGGTGGCCACACGACGTCCGCGATGTCTCGGTCGAAGTCGTGCCCGAACGTAACCCGCGTGAGCGCGCGCGGCCACTCCACGGCCGCCATCGAGCGGTTGAAGTTGTACCCGAAGGACAGCCGCTCCAGGTTCGGCGGCAGCGTCGACACATCCTGCCCGAAGCGAGCGCCGAACGATAGCTGCCTGAGGCGCGGGGGCCACGCCACCTGGTCAACGCTCTGGTTGAAGGAGAGCCCCAGCACCAGATGCTCCAGGCTGGCGGGAAGGGACTCCCCAATGGCGCGGTCGAAGTTCCGGCCGAAGGTTAACCGGCGCAGGTGGGGGGGAAGTCGCCGCCCCTCCATCTCCTGATCGAACGCGTTCCCGAAGACCAGCTCTTCTAGGAACGGCGGCCAGTTCGCGTCGAAGTCGGGCGGGTTCCACTCCGACCCCAGCGTGAGCCTCCTGAGCCCAGGCGGCCACGCCACGCCCCGTAGGGTCTCCTTCACGGCGTGGCCGAAGGTGATCGCCACCACGTCCCGGAGAGCGGTTGGTGTTCCCTCGAAGTCCCTCAACTCTCGCTTCCACTCCACCTCAGCGACCCGCACCGGTGGCAGAAGCAGACTGGGTGTATTGTTTGGCGTCGTCTCGTGCCAGAGGTGCCTCGGAGTTTCGTCGGAGACCAGGAGGCGGAAGGGCACGAGCTCGCGGCAGTCCTGGCAGGTCTCGAGGGAGGCGGCCTGAAACTCTCGGGTTGATTCCAACCACTTCCCCCCGTCCCGGTCTTCCAGCACGAGGCGCATCACGGAAACGCACAGGCCGCTTGTTGCGCCGCCGCTGCATGCGCCTCCACCGTCGCCACCGCTGCCGCAGCTGCCGCCGGACGCTGATGGGGTCCCTGCGACAGTGTGTCGAGGTGGTTTAGGTTTTAGCGTCAAACATTAAAAAAACAAACACGAAACGAGATTGCGAAAGCAAGAAAAAAGTTCCGAGGAGACGGGAGCCAGCGGAGGCGGTGGGTGAGTGGGTGGGTTGGCCGGTGGGTGCGGGAGTGGTTGGTTGGGCAGGCTGACCACTGGGTGGTACGTTGTGGATGACGAGGTGCGGCGGTGCCAACGCCCTAATCATAGTATCATATTCGGTTTATTCGAGAAATATGTGGCTGGGCTCTCGCGCGGTAGAGCAGCTTATCCGAGCTTCACTGCCCAACTCACGGTACAAACACGCTCAGTGCACGGCAGGCTGTTGATTCGCTTGGAGCACAATGGGAGGAAGGAGGGGGGCACCAACAGGCCAATTCCATCTCGGCGTCGGTAAGTTTGGGAACCTGTGTTGCACTGCGCACGAAACACAAACAAAGTACAGACACAAGACACTGGAACCACGTGCCCCCGTTATTTTTCCTTGGTAGAACACTTCGTTTTTCTTCCCGAGCTCCGGGCGTTCCCACGAAGCCAGAATTAAGCAGGGCAGATATAAGCTCTTCGGTGCACTCCCGCGAGTGTGTCAAATCGATCTTTCTAGGCAGATCTAACTTCCCGATATTTGTGTGACCCAGCCCATGTTGGCGGCTGTTGGGCCCACATGATCTGCATGATCTAGATTAGCACAGCGCACGTTTGCTGGGTTGGGTGTGTACTACTGGGTAAATAGATCCTGCACAACCTCTCACAACAGAAGGCGAGGAACTGAACGAATTACTGCTGTAGATAGATGAAACAGATCATGATCTATCTATCTGTCCGAGTCGTGCAGGTTTTGAGCGTGGTCCTGCGAAATTCTTGCCAAGTTTTTGAACGGCAGATTCGCCACGTACTACCATGTACGTTACCAGAGGAATGGTACAGTGAGCACCTGCAGTTTTCTGAGAGGCTCCTCGATTGACTAGCTCTATACGCCCAGCCAAGCCCCAACCCTTTTAGAACCGCAGTCTCGTTAAGGGGACAAACTGCTTAGAATTAGACTGGTTTGTCCCCAAAACGGGACTGCAGTCTTATAAAGGGCCAACCTCGAGAAATCTGATGGTGCACTCCGAGGAACTACGCTATAGGTTCAAGTATAGCAAACAATTGCGACGAAACAACAAGGCATGCCATATTGGGTAGTTGCTCAGCTGGGAAGCTCCACCAGTCAAGACAATATTTGCCTTGCAAGGCAAAAAAAAGTGCCATTCACGCCTCTACTGTAGCACGTGTCTACTGCTGTAAACACAAGTATGTTCTAGCTTGCTTTCTCATTTTTTTTCTTGGAATATTTATGAGGTGATCGACGCTGTAAGCTCATCATGGCCCCACCGTATTTGGCGGAAGGGCAGACAAGGTGAGCAATAAGTCGGTGAATAGTACGTCAAAAATCGATTTTGTGTTCGGTAGGGGCGTGGCAAATCGGAGCGAATTTTTCGATTGAACAAGAAGCAAAATAATAATTTCGGTGACGCCGATTGATCGTTGTTTACTTTTTTTACGCAATCGGCTCGCTTCAGGTTCGAATGGTTGACAAAAAAAGTGTTTTTGTTTTTTGGTAGGGGCTGTGAATTAAATATTTTTTCCCCTTGCCATCCGACAATGTGCAGCATGATCTTCAACATGGATCACTCATAACTTTCCCGAAAGAAGAAAACCTCGGAAACAAAAGGAGACCCATGCACCAAGTCTACCTCCCTTTTGTGCCAACTTTCGGCTTGTCTACTCCATTTGCTGTCCTTGCTCCTTCCTTCTCATTACGTCTATTAATCGAAGAGAAAGGTGGGTTCAACGAAAAAAACATTCTGGTGAAGCTGAAAATGTACCCTCTAGCGAAAAAAAAAAGAAGAAATCGGCTCGCTTGAACTTCGAATGATTTTCCGCCCGAAAATCGCGCGACGAAAGCGTTTTTGTTTTTGTAGATGCTGTTGTGAATCGGAGCGCAAGCTCGACTGAACAAAAAAAGTTCTGCGAAACCGAGTTAACCGAACCGTTTCGTCTCTTCAAAGGGGTCGGCTGGTTTGAACTTCGACTGGTTTCAAAACGGGCGAACCGGGAACCGAGCTCCAATCACCCACGCCCCCCCCCCCGACCTCCAGAAAAAAAAAACAATGTATGTCATTACTATGCAAGAAAGTCGCCCCTCCAAGTGGTGAGTAGGGGGATGCCGCTCGCCCTAAGGGTTCTCCGTGCAACTCGCCCGACATTTCACGGCGCTTCGTGCTTACCCTGGTATTATTTCTTTTGCCATCCGACAATGTGCAGCATGATCTTCAACATGGATCACTCATAACTTTCCCGAAAGAAAGAAGAAAACCTCGGAAACAAAAGGAAACCCATGCGCACCGAGTCTACCTCCCTTCCGAGCCAACTTTCGGCTTGTCTACTCTATTTGATTTGCTGTATTTGCTCCTTCCTTCTCATTGCGTTCTATCCTTAAATCTTCGTGCTTGTTGTTGCGCAAGCAATTTCTGCCTGGTCGGTGAAAGGTCTGTGCGCTCCGTCCCGTCATTGTAGGGATGCGAGGAAGGTCCACGGTCACGTTTACCCACTAATAATACGGTCATGCATGAGATTGGTACACCCGGCGGTAGGGATGCGAGGGTCTATGGCCATTACGACTGCGGGCCTGCACGATAAGGGGTACACCCCCCTCCACCCCTCCCGGCCGGTGATGGGGCTTATTAATGTAGCCGATGAAAAACGCTGCAAATATTATTGTTCCATGTGCCGTCTGACAATATGCAGCAGTGATGTCGGACTTTGCTAGACCCATTTTTTAAGGGCTGTAGTCCCGTTTACAGGGGACAAACCACTCAAATTCTGAGTAATTTGTGCTGAAAACGGGACTGCACTCCTAAAATTACGGCGAAAGCGGTGAACAATAGGATTGGGCTGGCGAACTTACGCGACGCCCCGAGTCCCCTATTGCCGAAGGCCTTCAAAACCCCTACGAAATCCCTGCATTTTTCCTTCCTAGCAGCCACATTTGAAGTTAGCGCTGGCACACATTTTTTTCTGATTTTGCCTTAATTCGCGTGAGTATCAGATTTTCCGCCAGTTATTCCGATATCGATTGAGCCGTACGATTGCTTCGGAGGAACCAGCTGCGATCCACAGCCCTCCCATGTATGTACATATAGTGCACATAATATACCTGGTACGCCGGGTAGCGTATACATTGTGTTAGACGCCTTCCCAACCTCGAATTAGCATCAACGATAAAAGTTGTCTCACAAAAGAAAAGTTGTTTCTTGCTCCCGGCGAAAAAGACAGACACAAACGTTGCGGTGGCAGCGGCGGAGGCGCGCGAGAACCCAAGCTACGACAAGCCGCGCATACGTACACAACGTACTTGCATCATACGTACTTTGATGGCCTCCGACAGCCGTTGCGACTGACCGCGAACAATCCGACCGCAAACAGCTCCTCTGCTACAGGGGGCCATCGTATATAGTACCAAATGTTGTTAGTAAAAAATAGATGAATATATACCTGGTAGTTTTTTGTGTACACGGCGGTAGGCCCTATTTACCATGGCCCCCCGTAATAGCAACGAGTTTGTCAAGCTGCAAGTGTTCGGGTCTGACACACACACTGATAGCTCCCTTCGAGGTCATTGGATTAGAATACTGCTGTTCTTGTACTGCTGTATTGAAGCTGCGTCCTTTTGCATGTGGATGCCATGGTTGGAACATGCGCTGTACACAAGGGTGACAGTTCGGCGGCGAGCGGAAGAGCCGCAAGTTTTGTACGTACGTATCATAAGTACCCGTTAGGTCGGCAGCAAAACAGCGAGCAAGGGATTCATCCTTCCTGTACTGCTGCACTGAAGTTGTAAAAGAAACTTTGTATGATTTCTCTACTTACGAGTGTTGTGTCCCCAAAACGGAATTACAACCCTTCTGTTGATAGGACTGCACTCCCCTGTTGGGGGACAAACCAGTCGAAGTCAAACCAGTCAAGTTTTGAGCACGAGATTGTCCCCAAAACGGGACTGCGGTTCTTAACCCTTTTAGAGCCGCAGTCCCGTTCTGGGGACAAACCAGTCAAATTTCAAGTAGTTTTGTCCCCAAACGGGACTGCGGTTCTAAAGGGGTTAAAGGGTTAACCCTAACCCTCAACACCCTTCTGGGGCAACCCGACTTCTTGGGGGAAAAACCACTCATTTTCTAGGCCGTTTGCCCTAAAAGGATCGAACCTTTTCTCGCGCATCGGACAGATCATCTACAGATCACCTACGGATAATTTCCACCCGGTGATCTACAGCAGTATAGATATCTCCCAGGTCAGATAGATTCCTGATAGGTGTGCTCTATTACGGGGGAACATAGCAAATATGACCAAATATTGTCGGTAAAAATAGGGAAGTGTGTAGGTTTTTGTGTGTACCGTAGGCCCTATTTACTATGGTTCCCCGTAATACTATAATAGTAAACAGCTCGACCCTTTTATTAGCAGTGCTGCAGTCCCGTTTTGGGGGGAAAAAAACACTCAGAATTTGAGTGGTTTGCCCCCACAATGGGAGTGCGGTGGTAAAAAAGGGTTAATTCTGCCGGGTGGGAGCGGTTTATCGTGCATGATCTACTGTTAGACAAAGCCTCTGGGTCGGGTCTGACAGCATCTCCCAACGGTAGCTCAGGGTCTGCCTGGTGTCACGGTGGCCTTCAAGGTATAGGCCCAGAAACGGGGAGATAGGCAGGCTCCTCGATGTATTCCTGAAGAATACAAACGTAGCATCGACGGGAGGCGGCCTATCATCAGCCGCGTTTTTTTTTTTCATCACAGACAGCGCTTTCGATTCACGCAGTAGATAGGGAGATACAAGGCACCAAAGTGGGTTGGTCACCTCGGGCCTGTTTTAGGCCTATTAACGACCACTCTGTCCCGAAATATAAACACCGTTATGTTGAACAAATATTTTAAAACCGTTTATTATATTATGGGACGATGGGTATGGTTCTCCACGTGATAGCTGAACTACAGTAGATCATGAACTATCTGTTCGACGTGTAAATTATTACCTGGTGCAAGTATATATTTCATCCTGCCCAAAAATAAGCTATTACGGGGGACCAAAGTAAATAGGACCTAATACGGTACACACAACAACCTATATACTTCGCTATTTTTACTCACAAAATTTCGTCCTAATTACTATGGTCCCCCGTAATAGTGTGTGTTTGAGGATGAATTATCAAAGCAAAACGGTCCTTATGTTTCCGTCCAGAGGGCACGTGCTTCCTTTTGTTCTCCATACAGCATAGATAGGTACATTATCGACCTCTTGTGTTGGATATCTTGAACGAAAATCGAGATCGATACACGCAAGTTTACGACGCCGATAGATTGAAAAAAACAAAAAAAAATAAAAAAAATGATGCGATTTCGGTATTTAATTTGATGCATGCATCGGAGCTTCAGCTCTTGCTCAGTGTCATCAGCGTAAAAAACGCGGGCGGGGGGGGGGGGACACGTTTGGTTAGGGAAAAATACGTAAAGTACGATATTTCGATATACCGAAAGTGCGATATTTCGATAACTTCAAAAGTTGCGATACGACATCCGGCACCCCCAGCGAAGGTAAACATTTGGAGTGCCGTAAAAACACCAGGAAATATACCAGGTGCAGGGGACTAAAAAACCGAAACATAGAACCAGGTCCGAGGGCGCGTCGGGCAGTCTTTTTTCCGACACCTCACATAAAAAGGTCAAGACGAGAAACAAACGGGAGCGCTGTGATCACAGGACGATTCGAGAGCTGCATACTTATTTTTTCTCATATATTTATTTTTTCATTTTTTTCTTGTTCTTCCCTTGCTTTGGATCACTTGGTTTTAGTTTTTTTTTGCCCATCTTTTTAATCGTCCTGTGATCAAAGCGGCAATTCTAAACTATTCATATTAATAACAGGGGACGGCAGTTGATTCCAGCATCCTACCAATCAAATCGCTGTATTAACGCGAAACGCGAAATCACGCCGCAAATAAGAAGAAGAAGAAGAAGAAGAAGAAGAAGAAGAAGAAGAAGAAGAAGAAGAAGAAGAAGAAGAAGAAGCAGAAGAAATTCGACTTCGACATGCAGTAGGGGGCGAGAGGTTGGCCGCGGCGTCTTACGCGCTTCGTCCAAACTTTCACAAAGTCCGGTTTTGTGCCATCGGAGAGGGATCGAGAGTTTTTTGTCGTCTGTTTTCTACACGCCAGCTGGTTGCCGAATGTTGTTTTAACTATTAATAGACGTCTGGCCGCCCTACGCTACGTATCACCGACCGAGGTGTCAGCACCGCTGCTGCTGTGGCGCTAGCGTGGGTCGGAGCCCCTAAACCAGCGCGCGTCTTTCAGATTTCACGACGCAGTCATCGGGTGTACCCATTGATGTTAAACCTGAAATTTGGTCTATTTCTTGCCATCGGAGATTTTTTATCGCCTATTTTCCTCAGACCAGTCAGTCACCAAATATGTTTTCATCAGACGCCTGGCCGGCCCAGGTCGCCCCGGTGGTTCAAGTGGTTAACCTCGAATTCTACTTGTTTGAGTCCTGGGTTCGAGCCCTAGGAGGGTCGGACTTTGACTTTATTTGCAAAAATAAAAAAAAGGGATTCAATTGTTGAGAGCGCCTTGCAGCGTGGGTAGGCACAATTCGATGCGAGTCGACGAGGGAAGAAAAGGCTGAAATCTTCTCGCGATAAAAATGAAGGCACGTACCGTAGCGGGAAGGGGGGAGAAGAGCCTGCTATGTGACCCCGGATCTGAGTTACGAGTTGGAAGGAGAGAGAGAAGAAGATGTGCGAAGATAATGAATGGGATGGAAAAAAAAAAAAAAAAAAAATAACACATTTCACCGACCGAGGTATCAGCACTGCTTTAAAACACTATTGCGGGGGACCATAGTGAATAGGACCTACGGTAAACACAAAAACCTATATATTTACTTATTTTCACTAACAACATTTGGTCCTATTTACTCTGGTCCCCCGTAATAGGGTGGCGTCGGAGACCCTAACCAGGGCGTTCCGTTCAGATTGCATGATGGAGTGTGATGGAATCCAGGGTGTATGTAGAGTAAGATAAGAAATTCGGGATTTGTTACGTGTTGGACTGAGGTTACTGCTGCTGTAGCTTGCACCCAATCATTCTCAAAAAAGAAATCCAGTCTGGACCGGCTTTCCCGTTTCCTGATATGCACGACCTTGTCGCTAAACATAGAGAACGACTGTATCAGGTATTAATAAACAAAAGACGCGATAGAGGTACTGAAGCACATTTCCGCTAAATGCTTTCTGAATAGCGGGGCTCCTTAACCCTTTTAGGACCGCAGTCCCGTTTTGGGGACAAACTACTTGGAATTTGACTGGTTTGTCCCCAAAACGGGACTGCGGTTCTAAAGGGGTTATAACGCCCAGCCGTCGGAATGCCAGTCTTGTTTCAAAAAATGAAGTAATTGCATGCTTGGGCCTCGGGAATATTCATCGGGATGCAATGAGATTTTTGCCGAAGTCAGTTTTCGGGTGAGGCGTGGAGCTCCTCAAGTGAGTAGCCTCGGAAAATATGGGGTGCACCTCTATCTCTCGTAGAACGCCTCAAGAGTGCTTGTATTCGGGAACAGAGTGTCCCCGAATATAGAGAACGATTGTATCAGGTACTGGGGTATGTAGAAAACGTGATTTTAGTCAGGGGCGGCGTGGAACGTTTTTTAAATGTCGATATTCTACATGATCATTACCGATCCATTCCAAGGGTAAACGAAAAGGAAAACAAAACGTCGACACCCCGCTGCCGTCTGCGTTGCCCCAGCCAAGTATAGGGGGGACACTAAAACTAGGTACACGTGTGTATACGTAGGTTGAAACGTCGTCAGAGCGCCAGTAACTCCGCTACCAACAATCATCATTCCAGTGTAGGGTGGGCGAGGACTCAAGCCACTTCAGCTTTCAGTACACCAGGGACTCGCGAGGACTCAGTCACTCCAGCATTCAGTACTGCCTCTGGGGAGTCGCGAGGTCCTTTCAGCTCTCAGGGGCTCGCGAGCATTCAAGTCGTCATTTCAGCCTCTGAATACCCTAGGGACTCGCGAGGACTCAGCCATATCAGCTTTCAGTACCCTCGGGACTTAGTGCTTCAAAACGACTCGGACTCTCTTCGTCAATGAACGAGTCCCGATGACTGGTATCGGCCCTCTGCCGAGCTTTGGCAGATTGCTCGAAAACAGCGATTAAAAAAACACGAGAGAAAAATGTTTCCTCTATGTTCAACCCTTTGGCTCGGTACTCCGGAGGACTCAGTCATTTGGGCCTTTGACACCCTGATGGGACTCGCGAGGACTCAGTCATGTTCAGCTTCTGGCCCCTGGGGACTCGCGAGGACTCACTTCCTTCAGCTCTTGGTACTCTTCTTTGCTTTTTTTGTTTTTTAATCATCACCTTTACTTTCCAGCCCAACACGTAGGAGGTTTCACCCTCGGCGGTCTTCTTCTGGACAAGCCATGGTCACAGGTGTCGTCCCTTCTCCCTCTCCCGGTACGACGTGCCTTTATTTTTTGTCGCGCATAGGGTTCAGCATTCCCACTGCTCGTCGATTTCCATCGAGTGTAGCTAACTCACGCTCTCGCGCTTTCCGCAGATCATTTTTTTAATGCAAGAAAAAGTCCCTACGAGTATGCACTCGGCGAGACTTGAAGTCACGAAATTGATCTTGATAAGCAGGCGAACCACCTACCAAGCCACCGGGGACGCCGGCTCTGGAGACTAAGTATTAATAGTTCAAGTGGACACGGACTCGCGAGTCAATGGCTGAGTTCCGAGGACTCGGACTCGGATTTTGACGACCTTTATAGTTTTTTTTTCCTTTGAAAAACAAATCCCGCCCGCTATTGATGGCTTCTTTTCAATCCATCCCGACACGATGGTGAGTGTGTCTTCAGTCTTCTTTCGTCGTTTTCCCATTTTTTAGTAAGGGAGTGGCAACGAGAGCACGTGCAAAGGTGCGGGCGGATTGGGCCAAGGCGATGAGGAGGCCACATGAAAAACGGCCGCAGGACGGCACACGCAGACCCATGACCGGCGCGCACACCATCACGAGAGAAGCAGCCACCGTTTTTCGTTTTTTTTCTGGTTTTTGTTTTTTGCGAGGCAGTATGTACTTGTTATTAACGTCACTGGTCTCTGTAGCGTTGGCGACTTGTACACCCTTCATGGGGAATGACTCCTGCAATTATCAGGGGCGTTGTATCAGACAGGCCGGGAAGAGATGGCGATCGTCGATATTCGTGTGGTGTTTTTTTTTTCGGTTCGATTGCTCCTTTTTCACTGCATGTCCGCGAGTCATCACTCTGACAGCACCCCAGACATCAGGCGTGTTTCCCTCTGTGTTCACGACTACCGCGCGTTTGGTACGGTGCAGGCAGCACTCCTGACAGCAGCCGCTGTAGTCAGCAGCCACGAGTTGGTTGGTGGTGGGAACGGGGGGGACTCTACGTTGTATAGTTGAGAGGATTTACGCGCGGCCAAGTTAGTTCAGTTTGCACGGTGATCTCAACTTGTGTGCGTCTTCTTTGTCTCTTGTACCAGGTATTCTTTGTTAGGGAGCCGAATACCGATTTTTTGTAAAATGGTTTTTCGGATCTTCCTATTACGGGGGATCACAGTAAATAGGACCAAAATATTGTGAGTAAAAATTGATAAATATATAGATTTTTGTGTGTACCGTAGGTCCTATTAACTATGCCCCCCCCCGTAATAGGGCTCCAGCACCTTTGTGTGACCCCGGACTCCTTCGTCGGAGAGTTAATGTGAGAACAACAACAACAACAACAACAACAACAGCAACAAAAACAACAGCATAAGCCTTGTAGTACCGCAGTCCCGTTTTGGGGACATACTACTCAGAACTTGACTGGGTTGTCCCCAAGACGAGACGGCGGTGCTAAAAGCGTTAATATGCCCGGTACGAGTATATGTTGTTTGTGCATTTCAGTATCATTCTAGTTATTACTGGTATTGGTTCACGCCGAGTGCACCGGTACCAACTTTGCATTGAGCGACCGCCAGGGTGCTAGGATGGGGGGAGGGGGGGGGGGGGGGGGGGGGGGGGAAGAGATAAACTGGAGCACTGCTGCCAATGGTGTGGGGGGTTGAGCGTTGACGAGGAATACGGAGGGGAAGCGAATAGGGGTTCCTCGAGGGAGGTGGGTGCTGTGCAAGGAGGGAAGGAGCCTTAAAGAAGGGAAAGCGAGGTATATTTTGGCTCAGAGATGCCACACAAGAGAGACTATTGCTAAACCTTCCAGGATCCAAGGGCTCGATTTTGCAACTTTCAGTTCGGTAAGACGCCTCGGCGGCCTCTCTGTCGCGAGGCGGCGGTGGTGCTAGCAGACCAGGACAGCCCGGCAGTTTGCGCGTTTAGACAAATAGCAGTTACGGCTAGTTACTTCCCTGCCGCACAGCGCGTAGGGCGGGACTTGACCGCCGGGCGCCTTTTCCCCCATGGTTTCGGAGGCGGCGGGGGCAGTCTAATCCGCCGCTCTCCGCAGCCCGTATGGCCACCGCGCTGCAAAAACGTATGAGGGCGCCAGAGCTGCCCAGCCACTTCACGATACGCTTTTTGCGCTCGGAGAAGGCTACCTCACTAAATCCCTAGCCGGGATAGAGGTGGACGAGATATTGAACATTCGACGAATTCGCTCATTTACCGATTCGCTGCATATATATGCCGATTTGCTGCTGCTACTGGTGGTGTAGGTCTGGAGATAGATGGAGCGCCGGTGTTTCGGTTTTTCGGCGAAGCGGTGTGTATTGCATACAGGGTAGTTTGCATATTGTTGTGTGGGATGTTGCTTTTTGGTTTTCTTTCTCTCTTTGAGTATTGGCGCGTGTTTAGATGTTACAGGAAACTGAAATCCCGACAGCTCTTGCAGCAGATTTGCCTGAGTGTCAATGCCCCCCCCCCCCCCCCCCCAATATACTTTTCTTTAGGTGTCCCCTGCAGCACCTACCAGGCGTCTTTTGTACTATTACGGGGGACCATAGTTAATAGGACCAAATATTGTTGGCAGAAATGGTTAAATATACAGGTTTTTATGCACACCACAGGTCCCATTAACTATGGTCCCCCGTAATAGTACCAGGTATGTATATATATTTCTTCTTCCCATTTGCTTGGTACCATAAAAATTTGACAAATAGCTCCCTCATACGGGACATGGCTGAAATAGAGTTAGCTCTTGCAGCATATTGGTCGGGTGACAATCCCCCCCCCCCCCATACATCCTTCTTCTGTTATATGCCTCGCATATTTTATATATATGCGGGTTGGCGTCGATTGGCGACAACGCTGTAAAACACGCCTCTCACTACGTGAGCTAGACAGCGAGGATACCGTTTTTTTTTTTGTTTGGCGGTTACCACGGCTGGCGGTCAGTTAGATCCTTTTTGTGCGGGGAAAACCTTTACTCGGCACAAGGGGGATGGCCGTATCACGAAGTGTCTATATGGTGAGGCATCCACGAGGCAGTTACATAGCAAACCCATTGCTGTCTCTGGAAACTGGCCACATCACATAATAAATCAATTCGTTGATGCTGTCATCCGTATGCAAGAAAATCCGCTTCTAGAGCGCTTCGTAGTAGGATGCAGCTCACCCTTCACGCGACTCGCCCAACACCTCACGGCGCTTCGCGCTTGGTGCAAGCAATGTCTGCCTGGTAGGTGAACACCCCGACATGCCCCGTCCCGGCACATGTAGGGATGCGAGGGTCTATGGTCATACGGCTACGGCCATGCATGAGATCGAGTACACCCCCCCCCCCCCCCATACATACTTTTTTTGTGTCCCCTCCAGCACCTACGAGGCATCTACAGCAGCAGCATATATTTTTCCCCTTTCACGTTTTCGCCCTTCTTTACTCTCTCCCTGTTCGTCATAACTCAGATCCGCGGTCACATATGTAGCAGGCTCTTCTCCCCCCCCCCCTCAACTCATTGAAGCTCTCATCCATAGGCAAGCCCGCCTCACAAGCGATTATCAACAGGATGCGGCTCACCCTTCACGCGACTCGCCAGACACCTCACGGCGCTTCGTAGCGCTTGGTGCGAGCAATGTTTATGCCTGGTGGTCGGTGAAAAAACCCGACACGCTCCGTCCCGGCATTGTAGGGATGCGGGGGTCCATGGTCTTACGAGTACGGCCGTGCATGCGAGATCGAGTACACGTCTCCTGTCGGGTACACCTCTCCCCCCCCCCCCTCCTCCCTACTGCGGTTCTTGCAATCATTTTTCATCCCGAGGAAGACTTGAGCCATTTCTTTCTTGGTCGCTTTGCGTCTAGTAGGGATTATACACCCCACGCTGCGCGCTCTCAACCGTAAGCTGCGACCATCCCAAGAACGAATTATCGGGGACAGAAAACCATGCAGGCGCATGCGAAACTTGGCACTGGCCGTCTTTTTTATGGTCAAAACGCCCAGTAGTGACTATTAACAACTATACGGCCTATGTGCTTTTTCATTTTTTTCATTTTTTGTTTCGTTTGTTGTGGTCTCTGGAAGCGGCCACAGCAGAAAGTAAATCAATTCATGGATGACGCTGTCATCCATAAGCAAGAAAATCCGCCTCAAAAGCGGCTCTTAGTCGGATGCAGCTCATCCTTCATGCGACTCGCCCAGCACCTCACGGCGCTTCGCGCTTGGCGCAAGCAATGTTTGCCTGGTCGGTGACAGCCCGACGTGCTCCGTCCCGGCATTGTAGGGATGCGACGGTCTATGGTCATACGACTACGGCCATGCACGATAGTGGGCACACACACCCCATGTACACTCTGTCATTATGCGTCGGCTGCGTCAGCGAATGTTTATATTTGTTTCACACCCTTTGCTTTTTTTCCTTTTTTTTATGATTACTACCCCGCCCCCCCAGGGCCGTCGGCCTCTATCCTCTTTGTGGCGTCCTTGACCCACCAATTTATTGGACATACGAGTAAGACTTATCGTTTCTATTTGGTTGTTATTATGGGGGGCCATAGTTAATGGGACCAAATATTGTTAGTAAAAATAAATGGTTAAATATATACCTGGTACCTGGTAGTTTTTTTTATAATGTATTCCATAGGTCCTATTAACCCTTTTAGAACCGCAGTCCCGTTTTGGGGACAAACCATTCAAAATCCGAGTAGTTAGTCCCCAAAACTCGACTGCGGTCCTCAAAGGGTTAATTAACTATGGCCCCCCGTATTAGCTCTTCGTTTCTATAACCTCTTTTAGTCTCCTTGCCTTCCGTTTGGCCTTTCTGTGGCGTCCTTATGCTGGTTCATCCGTTGGACGTATCATACGGCTGATCGCGTGAATAAGGGCAGCAAAAAGGACCCTTGTCCTCGGGACTCGGCCCTCGCCTTGAGCGTACGTTTGCTTCGTTTTTCGTTCTTCTCTTTTCGTATTTTTTCTCTTTTTTTTTTTTGGTCGTTTTTTCTTCGTTCTACGAGTTTGTACATGCTGTATAACACCGTGCATGGAGGCGTCCCCGGTGGCTTGGTAGGTGGTCCGCGTGCCTAATAAAGATCAGTTTCGTGGGTCCAAGTCTCACCGAGTGCACGCTCGTAGGGACTTTTTCTTCCATTAAAAAAATGATTAGCGGAAAGCGCGAGAGCGAAAGTTAGCTACATTCGACGAAGATGGTGATATTTGGTTGCAAGTGATACTGGATGGTATGCCACAGCTCGTTAGCACCGTTTCCCTTATACGGACTGGTGTGATGCTACCGTGCGCACTTAGTCTATGTGGTACGAGTTTTTTTTCTCCCATCGAGATGCATTTTTGCAACAGCCTGTTTTTATACCACAGCCAGAATCTCAGGGGGGTGAGCTATAGAGATGGAGGGAGCATTCAGCCGATTCTGATGGCCAGATAACGTGAGAATGTCGCCATCATCATCATCATGATCATCATCATCATCATCATCACCATGCATAGAACCGCAGTCCCGTTTTGGGGACAAACCAGTCAAATTACAAGCAATTTGTCCCCGATTGTCCCCAAAACGAGACTGCAGTCCTACAAGGGGTTGCTCGGCGAAAAAAAAAAAAAACGATAACACCCTCCAAAAAAGATACCGGTAACTAATAATTGAAAACAAAAAAACAGTTCGGTGGGATTTCGAAGTTACGAAGTTACGAAATGCGATTGTTTACCTACAGCAGTACGTATTACGGGGGACCATAGATAATAGGACCTATGGTATACATAAAAACCTATATAAATCACGAGTTTTACTATCAACATTTGGTCCTATTAACTATGGTCCCCCGTAACAGTAAGGCTTCTTTTCACTTCGTTTTAGTAATCGCCCCTTTATGGGCCTCGAAAACGGGTAAATAGTGAGGTGTCGGGAAAGTTGTTACTCGTGTACCCCTGCGCATATAATATATATATATATATATATATATATATATAAAATATACTTCGACACCCGGTTTAAAACTACACACTCCGTAGGAGGAAAATCGCTCGAGCGAAGTATCACCACAGGAAGGAGTGTATGACGCCAACCTTCCGAACATAACTTTTGCGATCTTATTACAGGTTCGTTTTTTTTTTTTTTTTTCACACGTACATACATACACCGCCGTGTAACACGCGAGATTCCTTAGACGGTAGAGATTTTGCAACATTCGGCCCCAAATATTTCTGATCGGTGGGGCTCCTCAAGTGAGCAACTACTACTACTACTACTACTACTGCGGGGGTCCATAGTAAACAGGACCTACGCTACACACAAAAACATATATATATATATTTGCCTAGTTTTACCAACAGTATTTCGTCCTATTTACTATGGTCCCCCGTAATAGTACTGTAGGTTAGTATTCTGCTCTCAACACTGCTGTAGAACTCGTGGTTCGCTTGTTTCGGGACTATTTCGGGGGGCCGAAGCAATCAAGACCCATCGTATGCACAAAATCCTACCAGGTATATATATACATTACAATATTTTTACTAAGCACACTTGGTCCTGATCGCTACGTCTCCCCGTAATATTGCTGCTGTAGCAATAATAGCGCACAGAAATTAGTGCCACCAGCAGTCGGATTTCGTGCGAACAAAGCTTCATTTAAAAAGCCATGTTTGTTTCCGGTGAGATGTTCGTGAGGAGCGCAGAAAATAAGGCGCCACCCGTTCGTGGCATTGCTCGCTAGAGAGCACGCCCCCCCCCCCCCCCCCCCGCCGCCCCGCCTCGCCTCCCCCCATCCCGCTCGGGCGAGTTCCCAAAAACAGATATCCCCTACCCCGGGGATGGTGCATTCGCCCAGCGATGCGACCATCGAAATATCTCGACAATATCGTTCCAAAGCCAGCATTAACCCTTCTAGTACCGCAGTCCCGTTTTGGGGACAATCCAGTCAAATTCTGAGTGGTTCTGTCCCCACTACGGGACTGCGGTCCTAAGAGGCCTAACCCGTTCAGGACTACAGTTTCGTTTGGAGGACAATTGGTGACAAGTTACTCGGAATTTGAGTAGTTCGCCCCCGAAAATCCCTGCGTGAGAACTTTGGTCCCTCACGTTTCGGGGACAAAACCTCTCAAATTCTGAAAACAGGACTGCAGTCCTATTACGGAGGAGCATAGTTAGTAGGACCAAATAGTGATAGTAAAAACGTATAAATATATAGGTTTTTATGTATATCATAGGTCCTATTAACTATGGCCCCCCGTAATAAGAAAAGGGGTTAATCGTAAGTACTGCTGCTGTGTGCCCCCCCTAATACGCTGGACCATAATAAATAGGACCGAATATTGTAAGAAAAAATAGCGAAATATATACTCGTACCTGGTAGTTTTTTTTTGTGTTACCGTAGGTCCTATTTAATATGGCCCCCCGCAATAGTTTTTGGGAGAAAACAGCGGCGGAGATTCACCTCAGAGAGGGTATGCTGTATTATTTTGCCTATTGCGTGCTGCATGCACGGTACGGCAGCCCATCATACCAATATTAACAGTAGTACTCGAAGAACAGTAGAGTACCAGGAACAGCAGACGTGCAGGACAACAAATAATAGTGTACCAAGACGAGCGCCGAGAAGACCTGCCCGAGGGAAGAGGAGGGATGGCGAGGTATACACCAATAACAGGAATTCGGAGAAGGCGATATCCTTCACACTGAAGTTATTGAAGAACGCACCCCTTTTTTTACCATTAGCCCTTTTTAAGGCCGCAGTCCCGTTTCGGGGACAAACCAGTCAAATTCTAAGTAGTTTGTCCCCAAAACGGGACTGCGGTCCTAAAAGGGTCAGTGTCGGTCTGATCCTTTTTTTACCATTAACCCTTTTTAAGGCCGCAGTCCCGTTTCGGGGACAAACCAGTCAAATTCTGAGTAGTTTTCCCCCAAAACGGGACTGCGGCTCTAAAAGGGTCTAATGTCGGTCTGATCGGAAAGATAAGGTACACTTTGATGGCCACGATAGCTGAAGAAGCACCTCCGTGTACGTCCGATCATGCTGATATCATCATGATTCCATTTTTTTTGCCATTCGACAGCGATGTGCGGCGCTTCGTCTAATCATTCCACCCACATACAAGACAGAGTAACTGCTACTACTACTGCTGCAGTTGGAGCATCCAATGACTTCAAACTTGGAAGATGCGATCAATCAGACCTGAATGCTTGACGAAATCACCCCAAAAATGCATGAATGACTCTATAAAAATAGTAATGAATATATAGCCTGGAGCAGCTCTCCTTGTTTCTTCTTATTATACCGAAGTTTTTACAGGACGCACCATTTATCAAGTACCGTAAGGGTCTTCGGTAGATGCTTCTTCGGGGGTGCATAAGAAGGGGAGTGGTCATTTTTTGGAGGATGAGATGGAGGGATGTTGGTTGTATTACTATTACGGGGGGCCATAGTTAACAGGACCAAATATTGTTAGTAAAAATGGTCAAACATATAGGTTTTTATGTGTACTATAGGTCCTGTTAACTATAGTCTTCATGTATGTGCGTCACATGAGTCTTGATTTATCGTAATTTTACTGCCGCGCTTTTGTTCTGGAGAGTCCTTCACTTTCTGTTCCTCGTTTTTTGGAACAACACTACCGGTACAACACATTGATTGTCGGATGGCAAGCACAATAATAATCGAGTAAGGAATACAGCCTCCAGCGCTTTTCCTTTCGTTTTCGTTTTTACCTGGAGGTAGTGAAGAACGCGCCCGTCTTATCAATTAAAAAAATCCTGCCTGGAGACGTTTTCCTGTCTCTTTTTTCAAAGCCGAATTAGTGAGCACAACACATTTCTCACGTGAGAAATCCAGCCCTTGCAGTCCGTGGAGGACGCACCCATTTATTTCTCAAGCTGCAAGTAAGTAAGTGGGAAATCTAGCCTGCAGCGATTTCCCTTGTTTCTTTTTATACTTGGAAGTTAGCGAAGCACGAGCGGCATTTATCAGATACTGGTACGAAATCCAGCCCGGAAAAGCTTTCCTGACTCATTTTATAGTTCAAGTTATGAATAGTTGTGAACGCTTGTACTACTGTGTAGTACCGCAGTCTCGTTTTGGGAACAAACTATTAATACTGAATAATTTCACTGGATTGCCCCGAAAACGGGACTGCAGTTCTCAACCCCTTCAGGACCGCAGTCCCGTTTTGGGGTCAAACTACTTGAAATTTAAGTCGTGTGTCCCCAAACCGGGACTGCGGGAATCCAGCCTGGATAAGTTTCCTGGCTCTTTATATAGCTCAATTTACTGTAGTGAACAACACACCCATTTAATATCGTACAAGAAACGCTTCCTGGAAAAGTTTTTCCTGTCTCTTTTTTAGTTTGAAGGTAGTGAAGAGCGCACCCCTTTGTCAAATAAGAAATCCAGCCTGAAGCAATTTTCCTGTCTCCTTTATTGTTGACGAACGAGCCCACTTATCCAGTGAGAATTCCAGCCTGGAGCAGTTTTCCTTGCGTCATTTTAAAACCGAATTGAGTGAAAAACGCACCCATTTCCCAAGCAGGAAATCCAACCCCAAGTTTTCCCCGTGTTTCTTGTTTCATTTTAATACCGAAATGAGTGAAGGACGCACCCATTTCTCAAGTAGAGAAATCCAGCCCGTGGCCATTTTAATAGGACCTTTGGTATAGATAAAAACCTATATATTTAACCACTTCTACTAACAATATTTGGTCCTATTAACTATGGTCCCCCGTAATATTACAGGGGACCATAGTATATAGAACCAAATATTGTTATTACGGGGGACCATAGATAATAGGACCTATGATATACATAAAAACCTATATATTTGACCATTTTTACAAACAATATTTGGTCCTATTAACTATGGCCCCCCGTAATAGTAAAAATAGGTAACACATATACCCGGTATAGGTTTTTGTCTGTACGCCATGGGTCCTATTTACTATGGTCCCCCGTAGTACTCGTGGCGAAGAAACGCACCCATCTCTCTCTCAAAAAAAAAAAATCAAGCCTGGAGTTTCCGCGCCGCAGCCAGTTGCTGTCGTTGATATTATCAACTTAGTCATGTTCATACTCTATCTACCGGTATGTGCTTGACTCCGTATGCCGCGTGGTACTGCTGCAACTGCTGTTGTTTTGCTACTCTGTGGTCCGACCTTGGTTGACTCTCAGTGTGTTCGAGCATGAGGCTACTGCTGCTGTAGCCAGCTAGCTATATCGGTAGCTCACCGCGGTTGGAGTCCGGTAGATCAAACCCATTGCCCGGAATCCGGGTGCCGGCGCTTGTACTGCCCCCCCCCTGCTGACCTCCCTGGCAAGCTCTTCTCCGTCCCCTTTTCGTCGTCGCCTCCTCCTCCTGCAGCTGCTCATGCTGCTGCTGCTGCTGCTGCTGCTGCTGCTGCTGCTGCTGCTGCCACCGCCACAATTGCCGCTGCTGCTGCTTCTGCTGCTGCAGCTGCTGCAGCAGCTGCTGGTGCTGGTGGTGCAGCTGCCGTTGCCATTCTTCCTCAGATGATGACGCCGCTGCCATCCTCCACTCCTCCTCTCAGGCCTCCGGCGAAAACCGCCACCAGAGCAGCGCGTAGAGCGGTGCGTGCGGGGGAGGAGCGATGATACAGCAACACTCCCTGCTGCTGTGCTGTAGGATGGGACGAGGAGGGAGATTGCACGGGGGCTCTCCACGCACCCCGACCGCGATTTTCGATGCCGTGGTCGGTCCTGATGGTCGCAGTAGCGCGGCGAAGGAGCAGGAGCAGGGTCGGCAATACAACGACGACAGCAAGACAGAGGAAGCAAGAACAACTGAACTAGCACCCCCCCCCCCCCCCCCCCCCCTCGATAGATAGTATTTCAAGTCGAGGGGTGTGAGAGTGTGTCGGGGGGGGGGAACTCAGATAGTATGAGAATCAGCTGGTAGTAATGTTGGCGATGAACAAGGTTGGTAGAGTGCAGGCTCACAGACGGCCCAAGGATATATAATCTGTACGCGGGTATTATTTTATTTTATTTTCCCATCCCATTCGTTATCTCCGCCCTTCTTTCCTCTGTCTCTCCCTCCTACAGATATATGTTCATCATACTTGACCCCTTTGGAATCGCAGTCCCGTTTTGGGGACAAACTACTTGAAGTTTGAGTGGTTTGTCCCCACATATGGGACTGCGGTTTTAAAAGGGTTAATGGTCGTAACTCGGATCGCATCACTGGCTTTTTTCCCCTTTAGGATTGCAGTCCCGTTTTGGGACTGTTAATAATTGATCAGAATTTGACTGGTTTGTCCCCAAAACGAGACTGCAGTCCTGTTATCTAACGAAGCTACTCGTACCACAAACTGCTGCGGCTGTGCCTGCAGGGGCGTATGTTGTCGTCACACGAACTAAATCGTCCTTTCTGCCCACAGCTTCATCAGTATACACCCAGTGTCCGTCCTGATTCCTCATCCTGTTAATAGAGAGAGATATTATTTCTGTGGTCACAGACTGTGAGACTGGCTTGTTCTTTTTTTTTCGTGTCCTTCGGTTTGCCTGTTATTTACCTTGGTTCGTAGTCTTTCCCATCTGTTTCTTCTGTGATGATATCACGTACCAGCAGCTACTACCGACTAACTGTATAAAGCGGTGCGATATGTACCAAAATGAGAGCACGTGACGTGTTACTATTAATATTAATAGCGGGAACGTTTCCGTATAGATTGTACCAGGAAAAGGAGAGAAAGGCAGTTACCAGGTACGTACTATTTTACGGTGGACCATGGTAAATACAGATAGGACAATCGCTAGGGAAACAATGGAAAACGCGCGATCGGTTCACGCAGCTTGCAAAGTTGAGTATCGATCGATCTGCCGATCGGTTGAACTCACAGCTGACGTACTCTTTTAGTTTCTTATGAAATAGGACCAAATATTGAAAGTTAAAACACGGAAATATATAGTTTTTTGCGGTCCCCCGTAATACGAACATGAGAGCAAGCGACGTGCTAGAACGGAAGCGTCTATTACGGGGGAGCAAATAAAATTCTCGTATTAACAGCACCAAATATTGTTCGAAAAAATAGTTATAGGTACTAGTATATAGTTTTTTTTGTATCACGTACCAGGTAGGTCCTATACTTACTTTTTTTTTGTTTTTGCTCATCACATTTATTATCTTCGCACATCGTCTTCTCTCTCCCCTTCCAACGCGTAACTCAGATCCGGGGTCACATAACAAGCTCTTCTACCCCCTTCCCGCTACGGTACGTGCCTTCATTTTTATCGCGAGAAGATTTCAGCCTTTTCTTCCCTCGTCGACTCGCATCGAATTGTGCCTACCCACGCCGCAAGGCGCTCTCAACAATTGAATCCTTTTGATTTTGATTTTTTGCAAATAAAGTCAAATGTCCCACCCACCTGGGGCTCGAACCCAGGACTCAAACACGAGCAGAATTCGAGGTCAACCACTTAAACCACCGGGGCGACTATGGTCCCCGGTAATAATAGTAGATTGTACGAGTACATGTAGTGATGAAGCATGGTTCAGGGGACAGCGGTACTTGACTGCCCCAAACCGATCTCGCTCTGTTCCTGTACCCTAATCGATATCTCCACGAGATAAGCGTGCCCTGGCCATCGACATCCCTGTGTCCTCCCTTCCATGAAGCACCATGACATTTCTACGTGGTCGTGTTTCTTATTTAGCTCGTTCTGTATCAAGTACTGTCTGCCGCATGTCCTGCGCGTGGGCACGATACTTTCTTCCTGTGTTCCATAAATCATATTTTTTCCTCCGATTTGTTTTATGTGTTTTTTTTTATAGCATGTATGTGTATGTATGCCGTCCCTGTCGTAACTAGTACGATGATATGAGGCACTGCTGTCTACTCTGCCTATCTATACTGCGTAACAATGAAATACAATATAAATATTAATAGTATCTGCTCTGTGGCGTTTTGTGACCACGCATCCTGTACCAGGTATCTCTCTACTCTCTTTCGATAGGATTGAACAATTGGCACGGACACCGACGTTCCGGTGGTGGTGCTGTGGGTGCCGACGGGTAGAAGGAACGCGGTTTCTTTATTATAATGTTAAGAAAATACACACTTTCCCCCCAATCACATTCTCAACTATACGGCTCGTGCCTTGCAGCTATAATATCGAGATGTGAATTCAACCCTTTCCTTCTCTCGTCGACTCGTGCCGGATTTCGCCGACGCACGCTGCACGTGGGGACATGGATAAGGTCGCGTCAATGCCACCGCGAATGTCTTGAGAAAATCATGCAACAGATGGCGTGGATATATACATAATATATATATATACATCTATAATCTATCTTGTACGACAAAACCACGAAGAAGCGGAGGGCGTTCGTATAACCATGAGATTTGGAGGAACTCGAGGCATTTCGCGTGAGAAATTTGGCATCTCAGAAAGAGGGCGGGCGGGCGGGCAGCTATAAACCAAACTGCTGCTGTGGTAGAGAAGAAGGCGATACACCCGAGACCGAACAACGTATTTTACAATTAGTAGGGGTAACAGAGTATAATCAGGACCAAACATGATGATAATAAAAACAACATGTTACAGTAGAAATAAAGTTTTTGGTATTATTAGCGAAGGGTCCCAATTAGGGTTAGGCCGGGCGCCCCGGTGGTTCAAGTGGTAAACCTAGAATTCTGCTTGTGTTTGAGTCCTGGGTTCGAGCCCCAGGTGGGTCGGACATTTGACTTTATTTGCAAAAAATTGGCGCCCCGGTGGTTCAAGTGGTTAACCTAGAATTCTGCTTGTGTTTGAGTCCTGGGTTCGAGCCCCAGGTGGGTCGGACATTTGACTTTATTTGCAAAAAATCAAAATCAAAAGGATTCAATTGTTGAGAGCGCCTTGCGGCGTGGGTAGGCACAATTCGATGCGAGTCGACGAGGGAAGAAAAGGCTGAAATCTTCTCGCGATGAAAATGAAGGCACGTACCGTAGCGGGAAGGGGGTAGAAGAGCCTGCTATGTGACCCCGGATCTGAGTCATGAGTTGGAAGGAGAGAGAGAAGACGATGTGCGAAGATAATAAATGGGATGAGCAAAAAAAAAACAAAAAAACTTCGGGCCCCGGTACGTATGTCGACTGGTAGAAATAACGTTTTTTAAAGAGAAGAACACACACACGTATTTAGTACCAGGTACGAGTACGTAGGTAGAACGAGTGGTGGCTCAACGAAACGCCCTCACAAGAAGAAACTATCATAGCTATTTATACCTGGGTACTGTTGGTTCTTTGTCTTACTCTGTTTACAAGCAGTGGTGTTTTTTCTTATTTTTATTTTTTTCTTTCTTTTCTCCAGCTCGTTCTTTTTCAAGTGTTGGCCACCTCGCCTGCGGGGGGGGGGCACGACAGATTGTTTCTCCTAGATTTTGCTTTCATTTTTTTTCTTTTTCTCTTTCGATTTGTCTACCTTGTTTTTGTTTTCTCTTTGATTGTTTCTTTTCGTTTCACTATTTCATAGATTGCGTATGTCGTGCCTGTCGTATCTAGTATGATGACATGGCTTTGCATTGCCCACTGCAGTGCACACTGCACACGTGGCAACGTAGTATCTCTGTGGCGTAGCTTTGTGACCACAGAACTTGTATCTCTTCTAGGATTGAAGAATCGGCACGGACACTGGTTGTGCTGGATGTCGACGGGTAGAAAGAACGGTTTAATGTGAAGAACACACACACACTGTTTTTGTGCGTACAGAACACACCATCTGTTTGTCCATGGCAGTTTACGTAGCACGACGTTACAAAACGAGAGGAAAAATAAGCGCACCGGTTCTTGTAGAACTTTTGTATCATCGTGGATCGAAACTTTTTTTGGGATTATTTTTGTTACATCACAACAATTTTGTTCCACGAAGGAGCGTTGCCGCCGCCCCATGGATACGAGTGAATATGAGCTGCGCCGCTACTACAGCCAGTAAGGCGGACGGCAATAATAAGGCCATACAGCACGCGACAACAGCCAGTCAGTAATCTCCTACTACTAGTATAATAGTATTTGGCTAAAATGTTCGCGGCTTAATATTATTGTCGTGCCATCTCTTTAAAACTTGGGACTGCACTCTCATTGTTGTTGTCTTCACATTAAATCGTCCTTTCTACCCAGCTTCATCAGTACACCCAGTGTCCGTCCTGATTCCCTATCCTAGAGAGAGGCTGTGATTCTGTGGTCACCGACTGTGAGACAGAGGAAGACCAAAAAATAAAACTAAATCGCAAATTCAAGTGTCAAGCAAGTGAAATGTCAGCGTACCGGGTACGAGAACACAAAAACACAAGCAAGACCGGAAAAACAAGAACAAAAAGACAATAAAACAAGAAAAAACAAAAATCTGAAATGAAAAAAAAGAAGTCGGGACAAACACTTACTTAAATACACTTACTTAAATTACTTGGAATTGAAATCACATTCTAGGTCATGTACATTCCCGATTATGAATAGTTTTTCTTTGTTTCTTTCGATTTTCCCCTTTTTCATAAAGTGTGTATGTCGTGCGTGTCGTATCCAGTACGATGACATGACATTGCATCGTCTACTCTGCTTATTTATAGCAAAACAATGTGCACTATATTATTTCTGTGTCGTAATCTTGTTGTGGCCACAGAGCTTATATGTCTCGAGGATCGAAGAATGGGATACTCGATGTGCTGGATGTCGACGGGCATACTACAGGCACGGGAAGAGCGAAGAAGAGGGACGAAGAACACACACAGCAGCAGCGGCGGCAGTACAATGAGTATTACCGCACACGGCCTTCTGTGCGCTTCGAAGCAACATGCGCGTAGCAGTGATAAACCGGCCATTTTGATGGACCGCGGCGGGTTTTTGGTAGATACTTCTCAGGGGGTCATTAACCCTTTTAGAACTGCAGTCCCGTTGTGGGCACAAATCTCTCAAATTCCAAGTAGTTTGTCCCCAAAACGGGACTGTGCAGTGTTAAATGGCTTAAGGAGGGGAGTGTTTTTTTTTGTGGATGAGACGGAGGGATGTTGGTTGCGGTAGTCTTCATGTGCGTCACATCGGTTTTGAGTTGTCGTACCATGGTACATACGATACTGCCGCGCTTTTGTTCTGGAGTTTTCTCTTCCTTGTTTTTTTTTTTTAACCACCCGACACATACATTGTCGGATGGCAAAATATTTAATATGAATAGCAATAATCAGACTAAAAGGAACAGAAAGTGAAGGACTCTCCAGAACAAAGAGCGCGGCAGTATCATGCGGCGAATCAAAACCGATGTGACGCACATGAAGACTACCCACAACCAACATCCTTCCACATCATCCACCAGAAAAACAACTCCTCTCCTTTAACCCTTTTAGGACTGCGCCCTCCCGTTTTTGGGACAAACTACTTACAATGGGACAGGACTGCAGGATAGTCCCCTAAACAGGACTGCGGTTCTGAAACGGTTAAACTCTTTAGAACCGCAGTCCCGTTTTGGGTACAAACCAGTCAAATTCTAACCCCCTGAGAAACATCTACCAAAAGCCCGCTGCCCATCACAATGGTCGGTTTATCACTGCTTCGCGCATGTCTCATGCATGTGACCACAGAACTTGTATCTCTTATAGGATTGAAGAATCGGCACGGACACTGGCTGTGCTGGACAGTGGATGCCGACGGGTAGAAAGAACGGTTTAACCCCTTTAGGACTGCAGCCCCGTTCCGGGGACAATTGGGAACAAAATACTTGAAATTTGAGTGTTTTGTCCCCAAAACGGGACTGCGGTTCTAAAGGGGTTAATGTGAAGAACACACACAACGCGTAGAAGGTCGCGCGGTGTTGCTGGTCTACACCGCTATCGGCAGTACCTGGTATTAGATACCTGGTAGTAAAATGGGCCATACAGCAGTTGCTAATATTACGGAGGCGGACCATAGTAAATAGGACCTACTGCTGTATTATCAAAAACCTATCTGGTACCAGGTATATATTCACCTGTTTTTACTGAAAATATTTGGTCCTGTCCACTATGGTCCCCCGTAATAATAGTAGCGGCTCGCGCCGGTTGCCTGTGCCATAATCTCGTTTGGCACCCGATGGAATTAACCTGTACCAGGTACCTGTTTTTATAATATATATATATATATATATATATATATATATTTTTTTTTTCCATCCCATTCATTATCTTCGCACATCTTCTTCTCTCTCTCCTTCCAACTCGTAACTCAGATCCGGGGTCACATAGCAGGCTCTCCTCCCCCCTTCCCGCTACGGTACGTGCCTTCATTTTTATCGCGAGAAGATTTCAGCCTTTTCTTCCCTCGTCGACTCGCATCGAATTGTGCCTACCCACGCTGCAAGGCGCTCTCAACAATTGAACCCCTTTTTTTATTTTTGCAAATAAAGTCAATGCCCGACCCTCCTAGGGCTCGAACCCAGGACTCAAACAAGTAGAATTCGAGGTTAACCACTTGAACCACCGGGGCGACCGGATTTATATGGCAGTGTGCGGAGTAGTGCCATTACTATAGTATATAGAACTTGTATCTCTTCTAGGATTGAAGAATCAGCACGGACACAGGTTGTGCTGGATGTCGACGGGTAGAAAGAACGGTTTAATGTGAAGAACACACACAGTATTAAAAGTAGTGATGCTTGTGGCTGACTCAAGCTTTCATTTATTTAACACAAAACTAAAAAAAACACTATTAATATTAGTAGTATCTATATTCATACGAAGGGCCCCTTACTACGGCTGTATGCTACAATCCGTTCCCCTTGCTGCCTCGGCAAGGAATGCTGCGAGGTATGCCCTATCAGGCTTATAGCGAGTGGGGTAGGTCTTTCTGGCGGGTGTAAGGCCGGACTCACCCTCAAGGAGTGATACCTTCTTGCTGCTGCCTGTGGCCGCGAGGCTCAGGCGGCAGTAGAGTTGGGTCGTACGTGGTGCGTCAGGCACGGAGACCTACGATTCGCGCGTCTTTTTAGGCAGCTGCGGCAGAGCAGCAATGCTCAATCGGGGTGTCCGTGCGCGGAGGCAGGCGCTACCACAGGTCACACTACGGCACAGTCTATTGCGCCGGTAGGGGGTTGGATTGGGCGACGAGGGAGGAGGGGGACTGAGCGTCGACGTGCGGGGAAGAGACGGATTGACCTCCCCCTGAGCGAGAATTTTTATTTTTCAGATCAGAACCGCAAGTGCGAGGAGCACTTTGTTTTTCAGGATGGCGGAGAAAGGGAACCGATTGGAAGGGAGTGGCAACGAGAGCACGTGCGGAGGAGCGGGCGGATCGGGCCCAGGCGATGAGGCGGCCGTGAAGAGCGGCAGGAAGACGGTACACGGAGACCCATGACCTGCGCGCACACTATCATCACGAGAGAAACAGTCATAGTTTGTTTTTCCTGGTATTGTTTTTCACGAGGCAGAATAGTATCTACTTGTTATTAACGTCACTGGTCTTTGTAGTTCAACGAGTTGTATACCGTACGTTCGTAGCGGGAAGGGGGGAGAAGAGCCTGCTGTGTGACCCCGGATCTGAGTTACGAGTTGGAAGGAGAGAGAGAAGAAGATGTGCGAAGATAATGAATGGGATGAGAAAAAAAAAAAAAAAAAGTACGAGGGAAGAAAAGGCTGAAATCTTCTCACGATAAAAATGTAGGCACGTACCCTAGGGAAGGAAGGGGTAGAAGAGCCTGCTATGTGACCCCGGATCTGAGTTACGAGTTGGGAGGAGAGAGAGAAGACGATGGGCGACGATAATAAATGGGATGAGCAAAAAAAAAATACCCTTCATGGGGAATAACCCACGCAATTATCAGGGACGTGATATCATAACTGCTGTGCTGCACCTTTTTAGTGTCAGACAGCCCAGGAAGAGATGGCGATCGTTGGTATTCGTGTGGTAGTAAGGTTCGACTTCTCCTTTTTCACTGATTATCCGCGAGTCTTCACTCTGACAGCACTCCAGATAGCAGGCAGGTGTGCCCCTCTTTCGTGTTCACGACTACCGTGCGTTTCGTACGGTGCAGGCAGCACTCCAGACAGCAGCCACAACTTGGTTAGTGGTGGGAACGGGGATACTCTTCTGTCATAGTCGAGAGGATATACCCGCGGCCATGTTAGTGCAGTTTGCACATTGGATTTATCATGTGTGCGCCGAATTTCGTTTTTTGTGGTTTTTCGGATCTTCCTAGGGCTCCAGCACCTTTGTGTGACCACGGACTCCTTCGTCAGAGAGTTAATGCGAGGACAACAACAACAACAACATACCGAAGGGTCAACGGAAGTTGCCCCCTTGGTGTTTGGAGTTGAGACCGCGTTGTGGTCCACTGCAGCCAAAAAGGCGGGGAAGTGGTACCGGGGGATCCTTGAAGCAGCCGAACGGTTCATGGTGAGGTGGCTCGAGGCTGAGGCTGAGATGAGTAGGCAGCGCCGCGCATCCGCCGTGGATAGTGTCGGTCGCCCCGGTGGTTCAAGTGGTTAACCTCGAATTCTACTTGTTTGAGTCCTGGGTTCGAGCCCCAGGTGGGTCGGACTTTGACTTTATTTGCAAAAATAAAAATAAAAAAGGATTCAATTGTTGAGAGCGTCTTGCAGCGTGGGTAGGCACAATTCGATGCGAGTCGACGAGGGAAGGAAAGGCTGAAATCTTCTCGCGATAAAAATGAAGGCACGTACCGTAGCGGGAAGGGGGGAGAAGAGCCTGCTATGTGACCCCGGATCTGAGTTACGAGTTGGAAGGAGAGAGAGAGGAAGATGTGCGAAGACAATAAATGGGATGAGAAAAAAAAAAAAAAAAAAAGGGGATGGGGGGGGAAGGTGGCAACAGGAGAGGTGGCAGGAAACCCGACCAAGGGAATGCGGAGAGGGGGGGGAACAGGAGGAGAAGAAGGGAAACTGCGGTAGACGAAAGTAGGAAGGAGATGGCAGACAGGGTAGCAAGGCACCAGGCCGACTAGGAAGTAGATGGCAGACAGGGTAGAAAGGCACCAGGCCGACTAGGAAGTAGAACATGGCCATACTATTAATACTAGTGCCACCAACTGGTGCAGCGGGTTCGAACGTGGTCTTCCCTTCCTTGTCTTCTCTTTTTGTTTTGTTTTTTTCTTTCTTGCGCTGATTCTCCGTGATTTTCATTTTTTTTCTTTCTGTTCCTTTTCTGATTGATAAGCCGTACTCAAGGATTCGTGTGGCGTGGTTGGATGGCGAACCTGCTCTGCTCGTTTCGTATTGTCTGACGCCAAGGGGCTAGGCATAGTTGACGAACGCAGGGCGGCGACGGCAGTCTGGGTAGCGAAGTACCAGGCGGATTAGCAGGGAGAACCTGGCCATACCACTCGTACCAACAACTGCTGCCGCCACCTGGAAGGTGCTTTGGGCTTTGGTCTGCCTGTTATTTCCCCTTTGTTATTTTTCCTTGGTTCGTTGCGTAGTCTGTTTACAAGCAGTGGCGTTTTTGTTCTTTTTTTCTTTTTTTTTTCCCAGCTCTTTCTTTTTCAAGTGTTGGCCACCTCGCCTGCGGGGGGGGGGCATGACAGATTGTTTCTTCTAGTTTTTGCTTTCATTTTTTTTTCTCTTTCGATTTGTCTTTTATGTTTTCGTTTTCACTTTGATTGTTTCCTTTTGTTTCTCTATTTCATAGAATGTGTATGTCCTATCGTATCTAGTATGATGACATGGCATTGCATTGCCCACTGCAGTGCTTACTGCATACCAGGTACCAGGTATGACACGTGGCAACGTAGTATCTTTGTGTGACACAGAACTTGTATCTTCTAGGATTGAAGAATCGGCACGGACACTGATGGTTGTGCTGGATGTCGACGGGTAGAGATAACGGTTTAATGTGAAGAACACACTCACACACATACCTCGCGTTATACTCGTCTGTCGTAGGTGGGGCACAAATAAAGGTAAATTCCAAACCATTCCGAAACTACAGCCAGTAAAGCATAAAAATACCAGTACTACTTTACTGCTCTGTACGTAGCCACCCTCTCGTACGCGAAGGCCCTCAAGATGACACGTTGCGAGAGCATCGAAACGACCATTCGTAAACGGCGGCTCTTCTTTGCGGGGGGCGTGGCACGGCAAAGCAAGGAGCGATTACCCAATCGGGTAATGCTCGGGACGATAGCTGGTGGGGAGAACCCGAGACCAGGCGGACAGTGTAAGACTTGGCATAGATGCATAGTCGAAGACCTTAGGGAGTTCCGAGCCACCGAAGGGCCAACGGAAGTTGCCCCCTTGGTGTTTGGAGTTGAGACCGCGTTGTGGCCCACTGCAGCCAAAAAGGTGGGGAAGTGGTACCGGGGGATCCTTGAAGCAGCCGAACGGTTCATGGTGAGGTGGCACGAGGCTGAGGCTGAGATGAGTAGACAGCGCCGCGCATCCGCCGTGGATGGTGCCCAAGGGAACGGGGGGGGAGGGGGCAACAGGAGAAGTGGCATAAAGTCCGACCGAGGGAATGCGGAGAGGGGGGGGAACAGGAGGGGTAGAAGGGAAACGGCGGTAGACGAAAGTAGGAAGGAGATGGCAGACAGGGTAGCAAGGCACCAAGTCGACTAGGAAGTAGAATATGACCATACTACTAGTGCTACCAACTGGTGCAGCTGGTTCGAACGTGGTCTTCCCTTGTCTTCTCTTTTAGTTTTGTTTTTTTTTCTTTCTTGCGCTGACTCCCCGTGATTTTCATTTCATTTTTTCTCTTCCTCTTCCTTTTCTGATTGATAAGCCGTACTCAAGGAGCCGTATGGCGTGGTTGGAAGACGAACCTGCTCTGCTCGGCTCGTATTGTCTGACGCCAAGGGGCTGGGCATAGTTGACGAACGCAGGGCGGAGACGGCAGTCTGGGTAGCAAGGTACCAGGCGGATTAGCAGGGAGAACCTGGCTATACTACTCGTACCACAAGCTGCTGCCGCCACCTGGAAGGTGCTTTGGGCTTTGGTCTGCCTGTTATTTCCCCTTTGTTATTTTTCCTTGTTACTTTCTCCTTGGTTCTTTGTCTTACTCTGTTCACAAGCAGTGGTGTTTTTTGTTATTTCTTCTTTTTTCCAGCTCGTTCTTTTTCAAGTGTTGGCCACCTCGCCTGCGGGGGGGGGGGCACGACAGATTGTTTCTCTTAGATTTTGCTTTCATTTTTTTTCTTTTTCTTTTTCGATTTGTCTACCTTGTTTTTGTTTTCTCTTTGATTGTTTCTTTTCGTTTCACTATTTCATAGATTGCGTATGTCGTGCCTGTCGTATCTAGTATGATGACATGGCTTTGCATTGCCCACTGCAGTTCACACTGCACACGTGGCAACGTAGTATCTCTGTGGCGTAGCTTTGTGACCACAGAACTTGTATCTCTTCTAGGATTGAAGAATCGGCACGGACACTGGTTGTGCTGGATGTCGACGGGTAGAAAGAACGGTTTAATGTGAAGAACACACACACACACGTATAAAGGTACATGGTCTAAAATACCGGGCGCAAAAACTCTCCGCCGGATATATTTTCATATTTTCGCGTACGTCGTACCACGGGGGACCCTCATCGTAAATAGGACCTACGGTGCGAACAAAACCCATAAGGTAAATATTTACCGATTTTGACTAATAATAACACTATTTGATCCTCTATTTACTATACAAGTATAGTCCCCCGCAATATTATTAGTAGCCCAGATGCCGGTCGCCCCGGTGGTTCAAAAATAAAAAAACATTCAATTGTTGAGAGCGCCTTGCAGCGTGGGTAGGCACAATTCGATGCGAGTCGACGAGGGAAGAAAAAGCTGAAATCTTCTCGCGATAAAAATGAAGGCACGTACCGTAGCGGGAAGGGAGTAGAAGAGCCTGCTATGTGACCCCGGATCTGAGTTACGAGTTGGAAGGAGAGAGAGAAGCAGATGTGCGAAGATAATAAATGGGATGAGGGCCGGTCTTATCGAGGGCAAATTAAACGAAAAAAAAACCGAAAAAAAAACGAACAGACTTTCGTTTTTCGCAAAAAACAGCAGGTTGAGTCCTAACAAGGGCAAAAAAAACGGCAAAAAAAACGAAAAAAAAAACGAAAAAAAAAACGCAACAAAAATAAGAAGCCGAGTCGAATTTTTACGCGGTGCAATTTTTCGGAATGACTCAACCGCCACAGCACGTGGTTCCCGGCGATAGCGCTCGACGGCGACGGTGGATAGACACAACTCGCACACGTAAGGCACCCTCCACAGCAGGCGGTTCTCGTGGTCCAACCCGCTCCCTACGGAGTGCTTTAGAACTTGTGTATCGGCCATCGCAGTTCGATGGCAGACGTTTGAATGTTGAGTGGGACTCATGTCCAAAAATATACCGCCACAGCCACTTCCTGATCCCCCGGTTTCTGACGAGGGCACCCCATGGTGATTCCCCACCAATATGTGCTCGCGCCGTCAGCAGACAAGCCGCGTGGCTGCCACATATGCACTACCTCGGCCATCGTGCGCTTGCCAACCGGTCGTAGAAACTTTATCGGAACTTCATCCCAACGCGTCGAGCTCCTCCTATGTTCCTCTTCGACCCTGGGTATCCCATATTTCGTTTATTTGGCACCCATTTCGTTTTTTTTTTTAAGTCCTCTGGGACTTAAAAAAAACGAAATGTGAAAACGGAAAACGGAGGTATCGGGATCTCTATTCTAATTTTTACGATTAGACCAATAAAACTCACGTACTCTTTAGTTCTGTTTTTCGTTTTTTCATTTTGTTTTTTTTCCGTTTATTTTGCCCTCGATAAGACCGGCCCTGAGAAAAAAAAAACAGGAAAAAAAAAGTGGTTAACCTCGATTTCTACGTGTGTTTGAGTCCTGGGTTCGAGCCCCAGGTGGGTCGGACATTTATTTGACTTTATTTGCAAAAATAAAAATAAAAAGGATTCAATTGTTGAGAGCGCCTTGCAGCGTGGGTAGACACAATTCGATGCGAGTCGACGAGGGAAGAAAAGGCTGAAATCTTCTCGCGATAAAAATGAAGGCACGTACCGTAGCGGGAAGGGGGGAGAAGAGCCTGCTATGTGACCCTGGATCTGAGTTACGAGTTGGAAGGAGAGAGAAAAGCAGATGTGCGAAGATAATAAATGGGATGAGCAAACCCCACCCCAAAAAAAACATACATAAAGCCCCCGAGCCAGCAGGTGAAAGCAGCACGGTGTAGGGTACTGCACGACCTGGCTGTGAACCACAATCAAGACGGTTGGTCATCTCAGCCAGAACAACATCAGATCGACGGAAAACGGGAAACTGCTTGCCGCTCATGATGATTCATACATACATCTATATTCTACCAGTATTATTCTATTAATATTAATAACTTATTACTGCTGCTGCAACTTGTTGCTGCTCTGTGTATCCCGTTCGTTCTGGGGTGGGGAGGCGCGCCATCGCAATATATAGCGACACACTGCTTCGTTGTTGCTCTACTTCACATATGATTGTACGACGAATTCGTAGCGTACAGATAACATTATCTGCTGCACAGACTACTATTTAATACTTGTGATGCGGCTTTTGCAGCTCGGCTTGATTCGAACAGCAAAACAAAGAACATGTACCTGTACGGCGAGGGTACCAGGGACTCTGTACACTCTGCTCGTAACACAACTACCAGGTAACTGTTTTTTCACGACGACGAGAGTGAGGATGACGGTGTGCTTTGTAACTACCAGCACTGCTGTACTGCTGTAGCACTGTGACTGCTGTATACACCACCACAGTAGTACAGAGAGCAAGCCACATTATATCTCTCGTACAGTATAGACGCCGACGGTGCACGCGCGGCATGTTGGAGGGGTCGACACGGCACGCGCGCATCGATCGTCGTTCGGCCTTGAACCACGGACTGGTTCATTTTATTACGACATGCCAGGTATACATCATCAGTGCCTACTACCAGGTAAATAGAAAATACTGAGTATGCATGATGCGTCTTCATCTACTACTACTACTCTGCACATTTAGATATTATGCATCCGGGTATCATCGTACCAACATGATGACGTCTGCTGTGCCCACTCACTCCCCCCTGCCCAAAACACGCTCTTGACCGTCAATAGGGAAAGTCTCTGCGTTGCAACCCACTACAACAGAGGAGAGAGCTTTAACGATCGAATCATCATGTATGTATGTACAGAGTACTCCGGATACACAGCTGCTAGCAGTTGTATACCAGTACATAGTACGGAGGGTAGTACGAGCACTTTTTGTTTTACTGCTACCGGCAGCACAGCAGTAGTAGTCGTACAGAAGTTCAGCACCCAATCAAGCTGGTCCACCCCAATACGAGAAGGCCGCTTTATTCGCGGTCGTCTCAGCTAGCTGCCCATCATCATCTTCTTGCTGCGCTCATCGCTCACCTTGAAAGTTCAGGACAGCATGCTGGTGAATCAACAATGATGGTGGTGATGGCGTCTGAATGTAACAGAAAAGCCGTACGAAACTAAACTGCTGTTGCACACCAACCACACCGAGAGAAAACGAGCCCCGTCCGTCTCCACGGCAGCAGCGGTGATGCTGCAGCGAAAGCAGTGCTTCCAAAAATAGTCTCCCAGGTGAAAAAAATGGTGACGATGGAGAATGATGGTGGTGGCGATGAGATAGATGATGAAGATCTCGTGAAGATGTTGTGGAGAAGGTAGGTGCTGACGTTACACCCAGCAGCCAGCAGCAAGCAGCACAGCCTCGGAGGTACCACGAGTATATTTGTGTGTAGACTAACAATGGAGCAAAAACAGTGGTGGCGGCGGCACAGCAACAACACAGACAACAAACAGCAGAACGAGTAGCAGAAGCAGCGGCGGCAGCAGCTTCGGCGGCAGCAGCGACAGCAGCGACAGCAGCGACGGCGGCGACGGTTGCACGTTTATTTTCCGAAGTTAGTTATATTCGGTCTTCAGACAGACGAAACAAAGGTAGGTGTTCTCCTCGTAAAACTACTGATGAGACTGTTCCAACGAAAAATATCTGCTTTTTCACGTTCTCATCTGTATTATGTTGTACCACTCCGACCCGAAATATAGGAGCAATAAATATATAATGGGTCAATGTAAACGGTCCTTATATTTTAGGTCAGGGTGGTATGAATATATTACGTACGTACCCCATTCCTACGATCTATGATACCAGGTATAGGCAGAGAAAAAATAACGGATGACGGACGAGCCGCTTTCCAGTGGCGCCCGACAGCCCGGCCGGCCCCAGCAGCCCCACAGGCAGGCGCAGAATGCGGCGGAAATAGAACCGCTTGTTGTACAAAAAGTACTGCAAATTGGTACAACTCGTTCGTGATAAAAGCCTAAAAGTTGACAACTTCCTACACCTACGACGAGTGAGTATACACAATACATGCCTTACGCAGTACCACCAGGTGCTACGTATTACTGCACAGCAGTACCTGGTACGTATCATGTACCTGGTACGTATCAGGTACGTACGCACACGTCGTACAAGCAGACGTATTGAACAAAAAAATCTTGGTCTTTTGGAAGTTTCACGGGGCAGGCGGACAAGCCGCCGGGTCTTCAGAAATCGTTGTACATGTGTAGTTTTTGTGGAAAGAATCGTTGTGCCGTGGTGATGGATTGTGTGGATCTTTGGTCATCTTCCTTTATTATTTGTTCATTAAAAAATACAAGGGTATCGTTTTCTCTCTCAACACATCCGGGTTGACTATATAATATTAAATACCAGGCCGGATCTCCAAGGAAGATCGAGAAAAAGAAGAAGAAGGGATTCAACATAATACCTGGTATACCTGTTGTTGTTGTTGTTGTTGTTCTCACATTAAATCTCTGACGAAGGAGACCGTGGTCACACAAAGGTGCTGGAGCCCTAGGAAGATCCGAAAAACGAAAAAAATCGAAAATTCGGCTGCCTCAAAATACACGAGACGAAAAAAGCGCACGCAAGATAAAACCAATGTGCAAAACTGAACTAACAAGGCCGCGGGTATATCCTCTCAACTATAACATATATAGAAGAGTACCCCCGTTCCCACCACTAACCAACTCGTGGCTGCTGACTACAGCGGATGCTGTCTGAAGTGCTGCCTGCACCCTACGAAACGCACGGTAGTCGTGAAAACGAAAGAGGAACACACCTGCCTGCTATCTGGAGTGCTGTCAGAGTGAAGACTCGTGGATATGCAGTGAAAAAAGGAGCAATCGAACCTTACTACCACACGAATATCAACGATCGCCATCTCTTCCTGGACTGTCTGACGCAAAAAGGTGCAGCACAGTTATGATACCACGTCCCTGATAATTGCGTAGGTTATTCCCCATGAAAGGTATACAACTCGTTAAACTACAAAAACCAGTGACGAGTACCGGTAGATACTATTCTGCCTCGTGAAAAACAAAACCAGGAAAAAACAAACTATGACTGCTTCTCTCGTGATGATAGTGTGCGCGCAAATCATGGGTCTCCATGCACCGTCTTCCTGCCGCTCTTCATGGCCGCATCATCGCCTTGGCCCAATCCACCCGCTCCTTTGCGCGTGCACTCGTTGCCATTCCCTTCCAGTCGTTTCCCTTTCTCCGTCATCCTGAAAAACAAAATGCTCCTCGCACTTGCGGTTCTGATCTGGGAAATAAAAATTCTCGCGCAGGGGGAGGTCAATCCGTCTCTTCCCCGCACGTCGACGCTCAGTCTCCCTCCTCCCTCGTCGTCGAATCCAGCCTCCTACCGGCGCAATAGACTGTGCCGTAGTGTGGCCTGTGGTGGCGCCTGCCTCCGCGCATGGACACCCCGATTGAGCATTGCTGCTCTGCCGCAGCTGCCTAAAAAGACGCGCGAATCGTAGGTCTCCGTGCCTGACGCACCACGTACGACCCAACTCTACTGCCGCCTGAGCCTCGCGGCCACAGGCAGCAGCAAGAAGGTATCACTCCTTGAGGGTGAGTCCGGCCTTACACCCGCCAGAAAGACCTACCCCACTCGCTATTAGCCTGATAGGGCATGCCTCGCAGCATTCCTTGCCGAGGCAGCGAGGGGAACGGATTATGTACCTGGTACTGGTATATAACAAGACAGCAGCAGCACCAGCACATACGTACATACATGCAATATGTCGTCGTCGTGCCTGTGTAGATAATCCGTTCCCCTCGCTGCCTCGGCAAGGAATGCTGCGAGGCATGCCCTATCAGGCTAATAGCGAGTGGGGTAGGTCTTTCTGGCGGGTGTAAGGCCGGACTCACCCTCAAGGAGTGATACCTTCTTGCTGCTGCCTGTGGCCGCGAGGCTCAGGCGGCAGTAGAGTTGGGTCGTACGTGGTGCGTCAGGCACGGAGACCTACGATTCGCGCGTCTTTTTAGGCAGCTGCGGCAGAGCAGCAATGCTCAATCGGGGTGTCCATGCGCGGAGGCAGGCGCCACCACAGGCCACACTACGGCACAGTCTATTGCGCCGGTAGGAGGCTGGATTCGACGACGAGGGAGGAGGGAGACTGAGCGTCGACGTGCGGGGAAGAGACGGATTGACCTCCCCCTGCGCGAGAATTTTTATTTCCCAGATCAGAACCGCAAGTGCGAGGAGCATTTTGTTTTTCAGGATGACGGAGAAAGGGAAACGACTGGAAGGGAATGGCAACGAGTGCACGCGCAAAGGAGCGGGTGGATTGGGCCAAGGCGATGATGCGGCCATGAAGAGCGGCAGGAAGACGGTGCATGGAGACCCATGATTTGCGCGCACACTATCATCACGAGAGAAGCAGTCATAGTTTGTTTTTTCCTGGTTTTGTTTTTCACGAGGCAGAATAGTATCTACCGGTACTCGTCACTGGTTTTTGTAGTTTAACGAGTTGTATACCTTTCATGGGGAATAACCTACGCAATTATCAGGGACGTGGTATCATAACTGTGCTGCACCTTTTTGCGTCAGACAGTCCAGGAAGAGATGGCGATCGTTGATATTCGTGTGGTAGTAAGGTTCGATTGCTCCTTTTTTCACTGCATATCCACGAGTCTTCACTCTGACAGCACTCCAGATAGCAGGCAGGTGTGTTCCTCTTTCGTTTTCACGACTACCGTGCGTTTCGTAGGGTGCAGGCAGCACTTCAGACAGCATCCGCTGTAGTCAGCAGCCACGAGTTGGTTAGTGGTGGGAACGGGGGTACTCTTCTATATATGTTATAGTTGAGAGGATATACCCGCGGCCTTGTTAGTTCAGTTTTGCACATTGGTTTTATCTTGCGTGCGCTTTTTTCGTCTCGTGTATTTTGAGGCAGCCGAATTTTCGATTTTTTTCGTTTTTCGGATCTTCCTAGGGCTCCAGCACCTTTGTGTGACCACGGTCTCCTTCGTCAGAGATTTAATGTGAGAACAACAACAACAAACAGTATCCAGTACTACTATTACGGGGGGCGATAGTAAATATAGGACCTACGGTACTACGCTCAAAAACCTATCTATATTACCCACATTTTTACTAACAATATTTGGTTATATTTACTATGGTCTTCCGTAATACCTACCAGGTACCAGGTACCAGGTATACCTGGTACCATTCATTACACTATTAAATACCTGGTACCTGGTACATGGTACAATGACACGACAGGACATCGCATTGTGTGTGGGTGAGTGGGTGTTGTTTACATGAAGAAACCGTGTTTCTACCCGTCGGCCGTCGAAGTATTAAACTAGGGAATAAAAGGCCCTCCCGCCCCCACGGCGGTCGGGCTAAATTCCTGCAGATAATATAGGAGCTATGATAGGTGAGCCAATACGTACATAGATAGGTTGGACATAAATTGTGGCCCCGTGCTTCATAATGAAAGCCGCTTTGTAAATCACGTCATATGTAGGACTTCAATAGGCGCTAAAATGATGATTTGTGCGATATTTGATGTGCTTGCCCCCTCTTTTTTTTTTTTTTTTCCATCCCATTCATTATCTTCGCACATCTTCTTCTCTCTCTCCTTCCAACTCGTAACTCAGATCCGGGGTCACATAGCAGGCTCTTCTCCCCCCTTCCCGCTACGGTACGTGCCTTCATTTTTTTATCCCGAGAAGATTTCAGCCTTTTCTTCCCTCGTCGACTCGCATCGAATTGTGCCTACCCACGCTGCAAGGCGCTCTCAACAATTGAATCCCTTTTTTTTTATTTTTGCAAATAAAGTCAAAGTCCGACCCTCCTAGGGCTCGAACCCAGGACTCAAACAAGTAGAATTCGAGGTTAACCACTTGAACCACCGGGGCGACCGGCTCTGGAATCTCACACTTCAACTTTATTATTAGTTGTTGGTTGCAGCAGCACGATGCAATATAATCTGCGGGTAAAATACGATAAACGCACAGCAGAGGGACCGCGATCGGAGTATCGGTTGTTTCGGTATCGAGCTAATTTCGTACTCTGAATGCTGAGACTATTATTAGGGTGCTTTCGGCCTGAACATTGCGAGTGACTGGGAGTGTGAGCAGTATACTCAACTTCAAACCTCGAAATACTGCCTGAATGTTGCGAGTAAGTAAGTGCGAGTGTGAGTAGTACTAAATATCCAAATGCCACGGGTGCAAGGAGTGCCCGCAGGATCGGACGCCGAAATATCCGAATGAACGGTCGTCAATATTGTCGCTTTAATCGAGAGGATGAGGTGTGTTAAAATCGAGGTGTCAGAGCAGAGATCAGACGACCGTGCTGGTAGGATAATGAAATGATAACGATGTCGGACTTACTTAATCACAAACACGAGGATGATGGAGACGGCAGCAGCAGTGGTAACGCAAAATGTAAATGCACGAAGAACGGCTGTAATTATGGGGGTCATCGACGGAAGAGTGTGTCGGATTGGGTCGTCCTGATCAAAGGCCAGACGATGCTAGTACTAAGTAAGATATCAATATGGGAAGGTGCAGATAGATGCTCCAAGTACCTTGGAGTAAAGTAACTAGTATCGGAGATAAATTACTTCCGGTACTTCGTATACTCGGAGTATTTCAGGGCTCGATACTCCGGGATACTGCTAGTATTTCGGGTATTATGATCACTCTCAATACCGCTTATACTCGGAGTATTTTGGGGTTCGATACTCTGGAATACTCGTTGTACTTGAAGTATTTGGGTATCTTGTTGTACTGTTCCTACTTTAAGTTCTCGGAGTACTTGGGCATTTCATACTGCAAAAATTTCAGTACTCGGGGTATTTTAGGGTTTCATATTCCAAGGTACGAGTAATACTCGGAGTATTTCAGGGTTATATACGAAGGTACTCTGGGTTGGAGTATTACTCGGAGTATTTTACTCGGATGATGAAGTATTCCTGGGTTCAATACTCGCGATACTCGGAGTACTCCGAGTAATTTAGATGTTCGTACTCCGGGTACTGCTTGTACTCGAGTATAATTACTGCTCACACTCCCAGTACTCGGAGGTTTTGGCCCTTCAGTACTGCTCATACTGCAAGTATACTCCGAGTATTTAGGCCACCAGCACTCTAATACTCGGAGTACTCGGAGTACGACAATTACTCGATTCTCGGAGTATCGAGTATAATACCGAGAAATCGAACGCTTTCGAGCCGCGAGCAATGTCGGTACAACCCCCAAAAACCATCAAACCGGATGCTGTACAGGTGATATAGGGCGAGTTTTGACGTCGTGAAAAGCTGTTTTGAATCATCGTCATTCTTACTGATTGATATTAAAGTAGTAGTTGAGCTCGAGCAGGGTGCCAACAACAGCAGGGGGTGCCAACAACGGCATCATACGATGGCGAAACAACAGAAGAAGGAGGAGGAGCAGCAGCAGCAGCAGCGTCAAGCCGGATGGTAAAAATCGACGGGGATCAAACGAAGCCGGCGCGAGCAAACAAACGTGAACCGACGGAGGATGATAAACGAACCGCGCATACGCGTCATACATCCGCTCCTGCCAGGAGAGCCAACGTCTTTCACACCGTTTGTTTGTTTAGCGATTTGTGTTGTCTCGCCACAGTTGATGCAGGCAGGCTTCTCCCTTCGGCTGCTGCTGTACGTAGTTGAATTTCTTTGCTCGGGGCAAGGTCTTCGTGCCGAAACTCATCATCAATGCCACGGGTCACCAACAACGCGGTGTAGCGAGCGTCTCTCCTGATCCTCTCTACACGGGAGGTGAAGTCGGTTGGTTAAATAATAAAAATTGCGGCGGGTTTTCGATACGTCACGGCAAAGTACGATTTCGACCAACAAGGCGGCGGGACCCACAGGTACCTTCTCGTGTCTAGCGTGCATGATTGTGTGTATGGCAGTGTGCTGCGGTAGAAGGAGATAGGGAGGATGATTTGGATATTGGGGGTTGTTGCAGAGCTTTGTTGTCTGCAGTAGTAGTAGTAGTCCACAGCGCGGCGTATGTATTGTACAAAAGACGACAGAGAGGAGTGCGTGAACCCCTCGGTATCTCGAAAGACTTTTATTTCGATGGACTTCGGGTGAAGCGGCGGTAGATGACGAGGACCGGATGCTCAAAGCGCAGGAGGGCAGGAAAAAATGCGTGTTTCGAAGATGACGTCGCAAAGGACAAGATCTTGGAACGTTGCACGAAGGCAGCTTGAAAAAAAAAGGTGATTTCGGAGTATGTGAGATATATATATATATATATATATATATATATATATATTACGTTGTTGCACGAAGGGAGCTTTTACAAAAAAGTTGATTTTGAAGCACGTGAGGTACAAGTATATACATTTTTAAACAAGTTGGTATTAGAGGCAATACTATGATGAAGTTATAAATTGGGCATCACGCTGTCTACATACCAGTAACTAATATTTGAGAGTCGACAAAATATTACGACAGGAGGTTGTGAGAGTGGCGCTCACGTTCAGTTTTAGCTTTTGTTTCCATCTTCTTGGCATCGCATGCAGGGCGAGCTTTGGGATCCAGCTCTTCTATAGTGATCGTATTGCCTGGTAGGACGCTTGAGACGGAACAAAGGTAGAGCTGTAGGGTCAGAATGCGCCACTCCCTAGCCTGCCTACAGAAATCACGAACTTCACCTCCTCCTGCGCTGTTGGGCCACCCTCTGCAATCTCACAGGTGTGCGCATAGTGTGTTTTTCATATATCAAGAGCAGAAGAGGTCAATAACATGTACGATAGTGAGACTCACCAACAAACACGTGCGTACTCATGTATTGTACTGGTACGTCAAGATCTATCTGCTGCAACATTTACAGGGAGTATATTGAAAAAATTTCATGGTGTCGGTGTGCCCGTCTGTGTTGTAAACCAACTTTTGATTGTCTTGTGTACCCCGACCTCCGCGTGTCGATCTGCTGTTTCAGTGTACGAAATGGTACAAGTATTATCGTCTCGTCGACCCTGGTAGCATCCAGGGGAGTCACCGGCCAGTAGTCAATCGGTAGGGAAATAATGGAAAACGCGCGATCGGTTCACGCAGCTTGCAAAGTTGAGTATCGATCGATCTGCCGATCGGTTGAACTCACAGCTGACGTATAATCTTTTAGTTTTTAAATAAAAAAATACATACATACATGCTTGATAATACAGCAGCGGTAGTAATGCACACTATTAATGGGCAGTGTTCCTTTTTATACTTGACAATAATAGTGGGGGGGGGGGAGAAGAGCCTGGTCTATGACCGACCGCGGATTTAGGTTAATAATTATACGTATACACGACGCATCGCAGAAGGGGGCAAAAAAATAAGGGCGAACACGAATAATGGGATAAGAAAATATTGGAAAACAATGCTGAAAGCAGGGGATCCTCGTAACAATGTGAAGATTAATATCACGCTGCAGTAGGAATTACTATAAGTACACGGAAGGGAGGTAGACTTGGTGCATGGGTTTCTTTTTGTTTCCGAGGTTTTCTTCTTTCGGGAAAGTTATGAGTGATCCATGGTGAAGATCATGCTGCACATTGTCAGATAGATGTCAAGAAAGAGGAATAATAATAAATACATACCAGGTACCTGGTACATACATGCTTGATAATACAGCAGCAGAGTGAGGAGGGAGGAGAAGAGCTCCCTCTACGCGACCACCCCGGACTTAGTATACTCGGAGTATCGAGTATAATACCGAGAAACCGAACGCTTTCGAGCCGCGAGCAACGCCGGTACAACCCACAAAAACCATCAAACCGCTGCTGCACAGACAGGCAGGTGATATAGGGCGAGTTTTGACGCCGTGAAAAGCTGTTTTGGATCATCGTGATTTCTTACTGATTGATATTAAAGTAGTAGTTGAGCTCGAGCAGGGTGCCAACAATAATAGCATAATACGATGGCGAAACAACAGAAGGAGGAGGAGCAGCAGCAGCAGCAGCAGCAGCAGCAGCAGCGTCAAGCCGGATGGTAAAAATCGACGGGAGTCAAACGAAGGCGGCGCGAGCAAACAAACGTGAACCGACGGAGGATGATAAACGAACCACTCATACGCGTCATACATGTCATGCGCTCCTGCTATTACGGGGGACCATAGTTAATAGGACCTATGGTATACACAAAAACCTATATATCTACCTGGTTTTACCAACAATATTTGGTCCTATTAACTATGGTCCCCCGTAATAGGAGAGCCAACATCTTGCGATTTGTGTTGTCTCACCACAGTTGGTGCAGGCAGGCTTTTCTTGCTTCTCTGCTGCTGTACGCATGATGATGAGTTGTCTTTGCTCGGGGTAAGGTCTTCGTGCCGAAACTCATCATCATCGCCACGGGCCACCAACAACGCTGTGTAGCGAGCGTCGCTCCTCATCCTCTCTATACGGGAGGTAGGTGTCGGTTGGTTAAATAATAAAAATTGCGGCGGGTTTTCGATACGTCACGGCAAAGTACGATCTCGACCAACAAGGCGGCGGGACAAACAGATACCTGGTACCTTCTCGTGTCAAGCTGCATGATTGTTTTGAGTACAGCAGTGTGCTGCGGTAGAAGGAGATAGGGAGGATGATTTGGATATTGGGGGTTGTTGCAAAGCTTATAGAGGAAGGTACTGCTTTGTTGTCTGCAGTAGTCCACAGCGCGGCGTACGTAGTGTACAAAATACGACAGAGCGGATGGCGTGAACCCCTCGGTAGCTCGAAATACTTTTATTTCGATGGACTTCGGGTGTTCCGGCGGTAGATGGCATGGACCGGATGTTCAAAGCGCAGGAGGGCAGGGACACATGCGTGTTTCGAAGATGACGTCGCAAAGGACAAGATCTTGGAACGTTGAACGAAGGCAGCTTGCAAAAGGTGATTTCGGAGTATGTGAGAGATATATTTAGTTTTACGTTGTGGTGCATGGAGGGAGCTCAAAAAAGTTGTGAGTACGTGAGGTATATATATTTTAAACAAGTTGGTAATAGAGAGGCAATACTATGATGAAGTTATAAATTGGCATCAGGCTGGCCAGATATAATTAATAGATCACACCCTGGACAATAATAATTCCTATTTCAAAATAGTCTACATTGTGTCTATGTTAAGGTCTTGTAGTGCGTTGGGCTAAAGGTAAAAGGTCAACCAATCAATCGCCTACCCAATCTAAGCCTCATAACTCATAACACTCTCACCCGCTGGAACGGACCGGATTTTACGGGTCGATGCGCCACCACACGCGGTTCCAATTTCTGAGGACCCAGAAGCATTTTTCAGATTCTTGATAAAAGGTTAACCAACCGCCTACCCACAATCTAAGCCTCTTAACTAGAATTATTTCAGGAGGCTCTGTGTGTTAATTGGATTTTGTCTTGACAATTGGTTTTGGCTACTGTCTATTATGAATTGAAATTGTCCATACAATTGATTTCGGCGATTGCTCATTTTGATTGGAATTGACCAGACAAATGTTTTCGGCGAGTGTCTATGACTTGGAAATTAAATGTCTAGGCAATATATTCCGAAGACCATCTATTAATTGAAAGTGTGTGAGCAATAATAGGTTTCGAGTGTTGTCTATGAATTGGAATTGTCTAAACAATGGATTGCGGAGACTTTATTAATTGGACCAGCAAAAAAATTGATTCCGGTGCTGGCCCAATAATAATTGGATTTGTCCGAACAATTCTACTACCTGAAATTGTCCAGACAATCGAGTTCCGCAGCTATCTATTAATTGCACTTGTCTGAACGATCGATTTCGGATGCTGCTAATATAATAACTAAATGTAATTCTTCAAACAATTGATTTCGGGTGCTGTGAATTAATGGAATTGCGCCAGCGGTCTTCGGCGATTGGAAAGTATTAATAGTTCAGTTGGTATTGTCCGCACAATCCATTTCAGATGCCGCGCAAGAAATCATTTGCTCGATAAATGTCATGGCCGTGTACCTGTTTATAGAAATATAATCGACACTCCCCATTGAATTGATACTACTCGTAATATGGCACAGTAAAGGACCTGGCAAATGATTGCGTATACAGAGAAAAAATCCCGGTCCAGTTGTAAAGGCAATACTACTGTAGCATGGTAGGTATTGTTATGTACTGACTAAATCAACTCTAGTTCTACAAGTGGCTGCCGGCTTTCCAATAACACCTTCCTTGGCGACACCACAGGGGAAGTGGCGTGCGGGGTCTGCGGTGTAACACTTCGGCTAGGGCACCGGGCAGTACGTTTTCCATGTGGGCAAGGGCGCTACATGCTTCACGCTCGTTGTGTGGTGGAGGCCCTTGCGAGAGGCGCAGCACCGGCACCTCTCCGCTGCCCAGCAGTCAATTGCGGAGTACAACATCCAAGACGGGAAGCACTGCAGGCAGCGGTCCAAGCGGACCCGGGGCTTCGTAATCGGGCCGCGAGGATGGGGGGGGGGACCATACGTGATGACGACCTTCGCAGCCAGGGGCTTTGGTACGGGTGGGACCAGAACAGCTTGGGTATAGGGCCACCACTTGATGCTGTTTCCTTGGATGACCTGGGCCAACGTTTCGCAACCAGGAAACAGTGCAACCGCAGTTGGCTGGCGCACACGCGCGCATTAGCATTCACGTGCTCGGCATCCTCAACTACGCTATGGGTGAGCGCAGGCCGAACCGAGAGTTGGCGACGCCGAACTCGCTCCTACGGGCGATCAAGCTATGTTACCTCATGCCAGCGGACGGCCGAACCAAGAGGCGACAGAGGTTCGCGTTGGTGGAGAGCGGGGATATAGTGCTCCTGCTCCCATGGCTGATAGCACTCACCAGGGGAGGGGACCTGGGGCGACGGGATGCCACCCAAGAAAATTCGGAGGAGACGAAGCTCGAACGGGCGTCGTCGGCGTGTCGCCACGCGGGAGGGGTCAAAGTGGCAGCTCGCAACCTGCTAGCAGAGCCACGATCAGCTGGAAACGAAACAACGTGGAGAACACTGGTGGCCAAGTTCCCCTCCGAAGATCGCGCCGCAGTGTCCGCGGCGGCGGCGGCTGCGGTGTTGGCGACCGCAACCGAGGTGGAAGATGGAAACGCTCCTCCGCGGCGCCCTGACGATGAGTGCGCCTCTGAGGTGCTCTTCGACGTCATCAGCTCCCACAGTGCCCTTTCAGGCCCCGGAAACGACGGTCAACGCTTTGAGCACCTGCAATCCATCATCCACACCGACATCGGGCGGGAAGTGTTCGGAAAGGGCATGGCAGCCTTCTGGTGGAGAATCGTCGACGAGCCGGACGCGTTCCCGCCAGAATTCTGGCAGCTCTTCTTGCAGTCGAGCCTCACTGCCTTGGGGGAAAAGTGCCGGCCGGTCTGCGTGGGCATGACATGGAGGCGGCTCATCACCGCGGGGGCTATGCGACAGTGGCGGCCGCGGTTGGAGGAGGTCAACCGAGAGGTGAGGCAGTTTGGGGTCGCCGTTCCCGGAGGAGTGGAGCATGTGGGACTGAGGGCTAGGACGTTACACGAGACGGGCAACTGGGTCGTCCTAACGGGCTGCTCTAACGCCTTCAACACGGTTAAACTGACGGCGGTGCTTGAAGAGGCGGCCAAGTGCGTGCCAGCGCTCACGCCGTTTGTGGCCAAGTGCTACGGCACAAGACCCGCCGACGTGTATTTCCGGATGGACTCAGGGGAGACAGGACGATCGCTTGCTCCAGCGGTGTCCAGCAAGGGGACCCCATGGGGCCGGCAATGTTCTGTCTGGCGTTGCGACCGGGGCTGAAGCGTTTCCGACAGGAGTTCGAGGGAGAAGGATTGGAAGCCTTCGCCTACATGGACGATGTATCTCTCGGCCTTATGGGGGTCACGGCCAACACGATTAGAGCTTTTGCCTTCCTCCGGCGAGAGCTAGACGACATCGGCATTGTGGTCAACCCCACCAAGACCGTAGCACTACCACCCAAACGACACGTCCCGACAGCGGAGGAGATATCGCTCCTGGAGAGCGTTGACGTCCGCATCGCAGACGAAGGGGGTTTGACGGTGGTGGGTATTCCGATTGGCTCGGATGAATACGTGCTGGGGAGAGCAATGGGGGTAGTGAAGGACGGAGGCGCGGACCGCCTTGCACGTTGCCTCGCTAACATGCCCGACAAGCAAGCGGCGGCCCTCATCACCGTCGAATCCCTCGGGCAGCGGACGGGCTACCTCGAAAGGGCTCTGGACCCGGGGCTGTCTCTCGAAGCATGCCGAAGGGCGGACAACGGGGCTCAGTAGGCTTACGAAAATATCCTAGAGCTACCGGGAACGGCGGACGCACGGTCGTTTTTCCAGGAGGGGTGCCCGGCTAGCCAACTGACCCTAAAACCCTACCAACAAGCCCAAGCACGCCTTTCTACGGGAGCGGGAGGGTTAGGGCTGCCGTCGACGGAAGCGAGGCGAATGTCTGCCTCAATCGGGAGCAGGGTGAACATCCTGCCGGAGGTTCTAGCAGACCTCACGGGCCCGCTAGGAGACAAGGCCAAGAGGGGTCTCCCGGATTCGAGCATCATTGCTGAGCTCGGTGGCAGCTTACGAGAGAGTAGGGACACGTGGGGCGTGACGAAGGAAGCAATGGAGGGCATCGTCCTAGTCTTGGTTGGTATGGAACATGGGTGCAGAGGGGGGCCTGGCCCCAGGGCCCCCTGAAGCCGATATGCTGGCTGTGCACGATGCCGTAACCACCAACTCCCGGAAGGCTCAACAGACGTTGGGCAAGCTGGTGAATTAGGGTCGGCACGCTGCACACACAGCCTCGCTGGAGGAGCTACCGGAGAGTGCGCGCCCACCTGGACCAGGCGACCCGCTGGGGGGAGCGAGACCAGGGCCTTCGCCAAAGCTCGCTACAAAAGTCTACAAGGAGCAGGAGCCACTGCTTGCCTTCGGGCGAGGCCAACAGACTCGCTGCGTGTCATACCAGAAGCGGAGTTTGTGGGCATGAGAAGGCGCTTCATGGGCATCGAGGAGCACGTGGCAGTGAGGTGCCCCTGCTGCGACGCAGTCGACATAGGCACAGGTAAACCAACATCAACCGTTGGTTAACGCGATCTCCCGCACGCTGAAGCGGCTGGGAATCCCACACCAAGTAGAGAGCGGCGAACCGTTCACTGCAGACCGGAACCTGCGGATGGACATCGCTGTCAGGAGAGGAGGTCTTCGGGACGCTCCTAACAGGGAATACAGGGAAACGTCCATCCTGCTGGACGTCACCCATGCAGCACCCATCTGTGCAAGCGCAGGCCCACCTGCGAGAGGCAGCGCTGATCATGATGGATCAGCTGCCTCTACCTCCGAGGCGCGCAAGCGCCAACACTACGCGCGTCCGGGACATGTGTTCTTCGCCGAGCGGAGCCACAAACTAGCCACCTTAGCGGTGGAAAGCTTTGGGCACCTCGGGGTAGAGGGCAGCAACTTCGTCGGCCTGCTGGCAGCTAGCGTCGTGGGGGGGAGGGATGGTGGGTCGATGGCAAGGAAGGGGGGGGTGAAGGAACGCCTGCTCCAAATCGTCTCGGTGACCACACACGTCGCCATGTCGAGGAGGGTGTCGAGGTTCAAGCTCCAGCTTGGGGACCGTCAAGAAGGAAGAAGGAACAGGGGGGGGAGGGACGACAGACCCACACCGATGGCGTGGGGATGGAGCTTGGATGCAGGTTAGGATTCAACAATAGAACGTAAGGAGAAGGAAGGAGCAAGGGCAGAGAATGGAGTAGACAAGCCGAAAGTTGGCACAGAAGGGAGGTAGGCTTGGTGCATGGGTTTCCTTTTGTTTCCGAGGTTTCTTTCTTTCAGGAAAGTGATGAGTGATCAATGTTGAAGATCATGCTGCACATTGTCGGATGGCAAGGGAAATAATAATAACATAGCCCTCTTAAACTCGATCATAGTCATGGCAATTCCAAACAATGGACGGTCTCTCAAAGCAGTTGCCCCGACATTTCCAATTCATTTAAAGCACCCGAAATCGATTGTTAAAGCAAGCCCAATGAATAGACACAGCCTGTGGAATCATTTGCCAGCACAATTTCGATCAATAGACAGTCTCCGAGCTCATTTAAATTTTGTCAGGGCAATTCCAATTACTTAAAAGCACCGAACATCAATTGTTCAGACAATTCCAATTGATGGACAGTCTCTGAAATCAACCGTCAGGGCAATTTCGATTGATAGAGAGTCTTCAAAATTATTTGTCAGGACGACTCCAATTGTTAGACAGTACGGATGTCAATTGTCCGAATAAATCCAATTAATAGACAGTATCCAAGATCACTTGCCCGAACAATTCCGATCGATAGACAACTTCGTGGCTTTACTGTAGTGGCAGTAGTCTATTGATAGGTCTATTGTCCAAGGCATAAGCAGAAAAGGGCGGGACACCTCATCTTTAACTTTGTGTTTTATGTCCGCACGTAGGACGTTTTGATACCGCCTAGCCCATGTGCTCAGATGTAAATTATTAAAAAACGTTTCACGAAACAATATAATCCGTATGCGCTGATATTTTGAAATGTACGGATAATTGATTCAGGAGACTGCCTACCAATGGCATTGTCTGAAGAAGAGATTTAGGAGATTTTGTATTAGTCGAAAGTGTCCGAATAATTGATGTTGTGCACTGTCTATTAATTGGAATTGTGCCCGGACAATTGATTTAGAAGGCAGTCTGCTAATTGAAAGTATCCGGACATTTGATTTTGGAGCCTGTGTATAAATTATATTTGTCGGGGCAATTGATCTGGGAGACTGTCTACTAGTTGGAATTATCGGGACAAACAATTTTGGAGGCAGTCTACTAATTGAAATTGTCCGGGCAACTAATTCGGGGGGGTGTCTGCCAATTGGAAAAGTCGAGACAATTGACTCAGGAGACGGTCTGTCACTTGAAACTGGCCTGACAATATATATAGGAGAAGGTCCATTAGTTGGAATTTTTCGGACCGTTGATTGCGGCGACTGCCTATAAAATGGGGTTGTCTGGACAATAGGGCCAGGTAGGGGCCATTCATTGGAAATTGCCTAGGCTCGATGCCTTTCAATTAACTTGAATTAGGGGCCACAATAGACAGTCAATTGCAATAGGAAGCTATTAATAGACACTTGGAATATTGTCTATTGCCCAGGGTGTGAATATATATAGGACAACCAGCTCCGGGTATGTATGTATCCAGTAAGAATACAAGAAACCATTTCGGGGGGGCATAGTAAATAGGACCACATATTGTTAATAAAAATAGGGGAATACGTAGTTTTTTGTTGTGTGTGTACCGTACGTCCTATTTACTGTGGTCCCCCGTAGTACAATCATACCACTCGTTGTATAACCCAGTAAAAAAAATGGGTATATATACGCAGACAAGTCGTATTACGTAGCTTGCAAAGTTGAGTATCAACTACCGGTATTTAATAAACAGTCGAACTTACAGCTAAAGAAGCTGTGTTTCAAAATTTCATTAATAAAAGAAGGGCAACATTATTCAGCTTGTCTTGGTTTTCGTGTTTCTCATTGATGTATACTCACTCGTAGTGCCTGGTATTGTTTTGCGCATCGGCGCAGCATGATGAGTCTTTGTATAAATACATACAGACACAATATATACTGGTATGCGGTACGACGCGTATACTACATAACCCCTTTAGGACCGCAGTCCCGTTTTGGGGACAAAACAGTCTAATTCTAGGTAGTTTGTCCCCAAAACGGGACCGCTCTAAAAGGGCTGCATGTGTATACCGGTTATAATCGTATACAGTCAATGGTTGCACGCGAAAAATCACAAATACCCACACGTACGCCCCTGAACTGAGCACATTCAGTTAGGAGCTGATACCGTGCTGTGGTCCGCTGCATGCAGCAAAAAAAGGCGGGGAAGTGGTACAGGGGGTTCCTTAGAGCATCCGAACGTTTCATGGCGAGGTGGCACAAGGATGAGGCACAGCTGAGTAGACAGCACCGCGAACCCGCCGTGGGTGGTGCCCGAGGGAACGGCGGGAGGGGAGACAACTGTTAACAAAACTATATACCTAGTACCTGGTATATTTTTATAGAGCGACAAAGAGAGAGGCGTGTGCCAACCAAGCTGCTTGCCGCGATTTCCACGACGACATGCGGGCTCGCGTACGTATACGGATGACGGCGAGCACTCGGAATGGTTTGAAGTCACGCAGGGGCTGCGACAACCAAGACAGGGCTATGCGTGCTGTCACCGTTATACCAGGTACTGTTCAACGTCTTCTTCGCTGCTGCGTTACACGTCCTACTGGTACGCTGCAGCCAACAAAGACGATCCCATCGTCAGGGTTTTTTCGTTCAACTTAATGATGATGGATTAGTCGGAATAGAGGAGCAGGAGCCGTTGGCATGCGTGCGACGGGCTGCATGGGGCATGTTGTGCGCCGATGACGCATAATTGTCTCGAAATCGGTTGAAGGGCTCGCGAAAATGATGGCAGCCATCGTGACTGTCTTCGAAGCAGCAGGCCGCACGGTATCGGAAAAGAAGACGGAGACAATGCTTCTCCGAGCACCAGACCAGGCAACCCTCGCACCACCGCTCGTCATCGAAGCAGCAGGCCAGAGGTGTAAACAGACGGCCCAGTTATTTTATACCCAGGAGGCATTATCCACGAAAACGCTGGCCTCCCGCTTGAAATCGACCGACGGATCCGTCTCATGCTGGCATGCCTCGAACGGTTCGGGCCGGAGTTGTATGATAGGACGACCGCCCCCTTAGCCTGAAAATCCGAAAGCTGAAGGTCTGGGTGATTGAGACCTTACTGTACGAGTGTGTGACGTGGGCCCTCAGAGAGGAACGCGTTGCCAAGCTTCGAACGGCTCACCACCAAGTCCTCTTGCGAGTCATTGGCTTCCAGCGCCGACTTTGCGCTGACCACGCCACCCTCTCGCACGCGAAGGCCCTCAAGACGACACGTTGCGAGAGCATCGAAAAGACCACCCGTAAACGGCGGCTCTTTTTCGCGGGGGGCGTGGCACGGCAAAGCAAGGAGCGATTACTCAGTCGGGAAACGTTCGGGACGATGGCTGACGGGGAGAATCCGAGACCTGGCGAACACTTGAAGACTTGGCATATAGATGCATAGTCGAAGACGTAGGGGGTTCCGAGCCACCGAAGGGTCAACGGAAGTTGCCCCCCCCTTGGTGTTTGGAGTTGAGACCGCGCTGTGGATCACTGCAGCAAAAAAAGCCGGGAAGTGGTACCGAGGGGTCCTCGAAGCAGCCGAACGGTTCATGGTGAGGTGGCACGAGGATGAGGCACAGCTGAGTAGACATCGCCGGGGAACCGCCGGAGGTGGTGTCCGAGGGAATGGGGGGAGGGGGGGGGGTCAAGAGGAGTGGGAGGAAACCCAAACAAGGGAATGCGGGGAGGGGGGGCAACAGGAGAGGTAGAAGGGAAACCGCAGTGGACGAAAGTAGGAAGGATATGTCAGACAGGGTAGGAAGGCACCAGGCCGGCTAGTAAGTAGAACATGTCTATGCTACTCGTGCCGCCAACTGCCGCAGCTGGTTCGAAAACGTGGTCTTCCTTCTTCGTCTTCTTCTATTCTTTGCGCTTGATCTTCCGTGACTTTCATTTTCTTACTTCATCTTTCTTGCTTCTTGTCCTTACGAAAGGAGTCGTGTGGTGTGGGTCGATGACGAGCCTGCTTTGCTTGTTTCGTAATGTTTGACGCATCCCCATCCCCACCGGGGGGTGGGGTATAGTTGACGAACGCAGGACGAAGGCGGTAGACGAGGTAGCCAGGTACCAGACCGCCTAGTAGGGAGAACCTACTGGCTGTGCTACTCGTACCACAAATTGCTGTGGCTACCTGGAGGGTGCTTTGTTCTTCGCCTTTCCTGTTATTTCCCTTGATTATTTCTAGGCTTACTCTGCTTGTACGTACTTACTGTACTGTAGTATTTATTACTAGTAGTGCTGTCTTTCTGTTTTTTTTTTGTTTTCTTTTGCTATCTCTAACACATAGAATGTGTATGTCGTGCCTGTCGTATCCAGTATGATGACATGGGGGCATTGCGTTGTTTACTCTGCTTTACTCCATAACAATGTAATATCTCTGCTGTGGCGTAGTTTCGTGACCACAGAACCTGCAACTCTCTAGGATTGAAGAATCGGCACGGACACTGGTTTTGCTGGATGTCGACGGACAGAAAAAAACGTTTTTAACCCTTTGAAGAACTGCGGTCCTGTTTTGGGGACAATCCAGTCAAATCCTAAGCAGTTTGTCCCCGAAACGGGACCGCGGTACATAAAGGGTTAAGAACTCCAGCCCCGTTTAGGGGACAATCCACTCAAATCCCAAGCAATTTTCCCCCCCAATTTTCCCAAAAACGAGACTGCAGTGCTAAAAGGGAAGAACATACACACACAGCAGTGTGGGAAGGCTGACTTGATCCGCGTAGCGAACGACCACAGCCGGCCGAAAATCGTGCTGTCTTGTTTACACTAAAGAGGCTGATGTAGAGTCAGGGAGAAGAAGTGATGCATGCATGCGTATATACCAGCGCAGCAGCGGTGGAGATGGCCTCCAGAAACACAGCAGTGCGCCGATCAAAACAAATCTTTGAAGAAGGATTTTTGCCCTTTTCGGGGGGAAAGATTGATTTTGTTCTGGCAACCTTGGCGAAAAGCTTGGAGAAAAGAGGCAAATTTTCAAATTTTCAGTCTTGTTGGATTGCCGCAAACGAAAATATGAACGGGATGAAGCGTTTTGCCGCAACTAAAAAAAAAACGCACAAGATATTATCGCACACGTTCTCGAACAAAATGACCGCATAAAATAATATTTTTGCCCATATCTCCACCAACACGACAACTTTGCGATTTTTTTTTTCGAATAGCTCACATCCTACCCAGAGCTCGTGAATGCTGGTGTCAGTTTTTTTTTAGCAATGGAAACCACGGAACGTTCGCGAGGCAGATTTATTTAAGCAATTTTTGCGAACAGGAGGCGAAACAATACTCGTAGAAGAGTGTTTGCGATTTTTTTTTCAAGTGCTTTTTTTGTTTTTTGCCTTCCACAACACCGCAGGTATAGGATTTGAGGTCAATTCTTGAAAAAAAGAAGAAAAAAAAAGGTACTTTGTCGGCGAAGTTGTTTTTGGTTGACGGAGTGTAAAGTACATTTTTGCTCTTCATAGAAAATGGCTTACACACAGCGAGCATTTTCCATGCCTTCACGCACCATTCTGCTTGCTGTACACAACACGAGGGAACAGACATACTCGAGACGTGTAGCTCGGCGAGTATAAGTCGGACGAGCGGCGTTGGATTGTGCCAGCGGGCCGCCGCCGGCGGCCCGCTGGTACCGAACGCTCTCGCCCGCTCGACGGTGTTGATAACTAACAAAAAAGTATCATCATCTGCGCCAGCCACGCGATGGTCGTTTCTAGAGCACTTTTTCGGGTTTCTGAAGACCGTACCCTTAACTGGAGAAACTGTACAAGGTTTAACGGAAGAAATCTGGGGTTTGTGGAGAGTTATTGAGTCGTTGGCATGCGTGAACAGAGGGGATGGGCAAGAGGTTCATAGAGTTGATGACGGGTGCAGTTGGTTGAACTAGGAAGACAGGCTGGGAAGGGTTGACACATACAGTGAGGAAGAAGACCAACATTATTGTGTTTTTAGCAGGGAGATATTTTATTTTGTGAGGCGGATGGACTATATATAGATGTATATATATGATAATGTTGACCGTCTGCTCTCAGCGCTCCTCAGCGTTTCTTAGACGCATTTTTTTGCGTTGTCCGTATTAGCGCGAGATGAGGTTCACCTTACGGAACGAAACTGCCTCATCGTGATCCCCGACCTCGACTGTGTCGGTGGCGGCCTCGGGCGTGCTTGCGCCGTGCTCTGGCTGCCGGCTGGCCGGGTGTGGGAACGCCAGCTGTGAGTTGGACCAATTGAGTGGTCGATACTTCATTTTCAACAGTCTCCGTGCCCTGGCTGCCGGCTGGCCGGGTGTGAGTACGTCAGCTGTGAGTTGGATCGGTTGAGTGGTCAATGCTTGATTTGTAACAGTCTCGTGGCCAAAGATTTTGGTTGATGACATATCTTTGCCCCGTCAGGCCTACCTTTGGCCCGTCAAGTCTTCATCTGAAACATATAATAGTTTTGAGGATTGGGATGTCGTTGACGGCTGCCCGTCAAGGGGCAAATGTGCCGTCACAGCCGACATCTATGCTCGCTCGTGACGGTAGAAATATTATGTTCTCGATGCTAGCACCCATATTGGACCTCTTCGCTTTTGGCCGAAACGGGAGAGGCCGCATCATCCGGCTTTCGATAGCTCATGGCGGCCAGAGTGTGGGGAATATGGGCTGGAGTGGCCGGTCGCATGATCCGCCGTTGCTTGTGCGTTGAGGGTTGGGCGTTCCAGAAACGAGTGTCGAAATTCCGATTCGGGCTATTTTACGTGTGAAGCACGAGTTTTGCACAAAAATGTTGAGATTAGTAGGCTATCATATTGTAGCGAAACGAACGTCACGAGCCTCTTCGGCGACTGTGCACGCCGGGCGACCAGACTCCGTAAGGCAGAGAGGACCGATTATTTGGTGTCGACCCAATCGGAATAGGCCTCGCCGCGGGAGGAGCGGTACGGTGTGGTGGAGGTACAAACGGTGTCTACGAAAACATTTTTTGTACACACAGCAGCACTGGCGGACATCAACGGGAATTACTACTATTAATAGGCTGACAGCCTCACATGCATCGTGGAAATTTTGATAGTGCTGTGAAGGCGTTTGTCATATTCTGTTACTGCCAAGAAAAGAAGAAGTTATGAACGACTACTACATGTATGCCTGTATCTGCGCGTTACGCTCACACCCTGCAACATGTTTCGTTGCTGCACCTCGAGGGCATGACTATATGCCTTTCCTCGTCGTGCCTACTGCGCTGTAGAGACGGCCCCTGCCACGCTCGCGCAGTGCCCAGACGGGGCGCGGGAAACAAATCAAATACTTCAGCTGTGAGTTGTACCAAGTGAGTGGTCAATACTGAGTTCAGTGTGCCAGTCGAGTGATCGATACTGAGTTCGACGAGTGTAGAGTGATGGATACCCACTATTGAAAGCTACGTACCAATACGTACGTGATTTACTACACAGACTTCGGTTGACGGCCCACACCTTTGCCCCGTCAGACCTTCCCGTCAAACCGTCATTTAAAATGCTGTGGTTCATGGCATTGGCATGCCCAATTTTGCAAGATATCAGTTACTTAGTAGCACTTGATTGAATAAAAAACTAAAAAGAGTAAAAGCGCCCGTTATCAGAGTCTCTGTGAGTTGTACCAAATGACTGGTCCACGATACTGAGTTTCGTGGAGTTGAGTGATCGATACCCAATTAGCAAGCTATCAGAATCTGTTTTATCACAGCCTCGTGACCGAAGATTTAGATTGATGGCCTATACCTTTGCCTCGTCAGGCCTACCTTTGACCCGTCAAGCCGCCTTTGAATATACTATACTTTCATAGCATCGGGATGTCCATTTATCCTTCGGGCTGATGCCTGATGATGTTTCCAGTCAATTTCGGGCATGCGAGGTACCAGGTATGTATGTAGTACTGCCAGGTATCGGTATAGTGTTGAGTTCGTATTGCCTTTCAACATACATACCTGGTAGGTATACGTTGAGCGTTATGTTGCAGCGTATACAAAGCAGTCATTCATCGAGCCGAGTACGTGCATCATACAGCAGGTTGCTTCATCTGCAGCACACCCCTTGATCAGACTGTCGTTAAACTATACCAGGTAGTGTTGTATGCGTTCAGGTTTTCACTTGGCAAGAACGGTGGTACTTGTGTTTCGAGTGGATCAATGAGGACGCCGCCGTCGTGACGTCATGTATTGAAACAATTAGTTTACGCATTATGAGTGTTCCTGCAGTATACACAGATCCGTCGCACCAGGTACTATTAATAGCAGCAGATCGCAGGTCCAACCTTGCCTGCAACTCACGTGCCGATCAGACAGAAGCAGATCGCGGATCCAACCTTGCCTGCATCTTACGTGCCGATCAGACAGAGGCATTCATTCGTGATGGTGTACGCGTTCAGGGTTAAGATCGGCAGCAGCAGCGGCAGTGGAGCGTTGTCGATCAGGCAGAAGCTTTCATTTGTGATGGTGTACGCGTCCATTCAGATTATGTACGCAATCAGGTTTCGATTTGGCAAGAACGGTGGTACTTACGTTTCGAGTGGGCAAATGAGGAAGCGGCAGTGGTGCCGCCATATTGGAAACATCTGTGTATGCAGTTTGAGCGTTCCCCTGCAGTATAGATAGATCGGTCGCACCAAGTACTTACAGCAGGCCCAACCTTACCTGCATCTCACGCGCCGGTCAGACTAGAGGCTTTGATTTAGATTTGCGATGTTGTACGCGTCCATGGGCAAAGTATTGCTGCACGGTGGTGTTGTGTTTCGTGGGCGGACGTCGCAAGCATGCTACCTGCATCTCACGTGCCGGTCAAAACATAGGTTATCATTTAGATTTGAGATGGGTGTACGTGTCCAGGGTAAAGTATGGCAGCACAGTGGTGTTGCTTTACGTGTCGCGTATGTGTGAGGATCTTCGCAGATAAACTGACTGCAAGTTGACGTGAGATTATATTATTGTGCAAGCTTTGACTAGGGAAAGACCCCCACGCCACACTCCTCGAATGCTACACTCTCATTGTTCTCAACGAAAACAGCAATCAATACATTCTACAAGGCAACTCTCCTTTCTTCTTTAGGATTGATGATTCTGTTGGTCTTCTTCGACAGACTGATTGTCCAGCGCGCCGCGCCGGACGCCACTCACCAACGCGTTGTGCCACCTGATTCGTGAGTTCTGCTTGCTCGTTTGCACCACTATTAATAGCTACATAAACAGCTCACGATGCGTTGTGCAATCCTGCTTTGCATTCGACTGTTTATCCTGTATCTTGCCCACAAGATCGCACAAAATGTTGCTCTGCTTTTATCTTGGTATACACTCGTCGGTGAAACACTACTGCCTAGAGTACACACCGCATCACACCAAACACACGTGGGACGGAAGATCGACATCATCAGGTCCTACGACTTGTAAAGCCCCACATACTCATCCAGTAAGGGTCAACCTCGATCGCGCCCACTCCGTATCTCAGGTAGGCAGGCAGGCAGGCACACAGCCAAGTGCGCGTGTGGTAAAACACGGCGGCCCCGGTCGCCAGAGTCGCGAACGCACGGCACCCTACCTGGTGTCATTCACACCCTGCTCCTTGCGCGATCTCTGATCCACACCAATGCTGCTCGCTCCTCAAGTCAACCGTTAGAACACTGGACAAAATAAACACCACACTCATTCCAATAATGTTTGTCGCGCACTTCTCAAGGGGCTAAAGTTACCCCTCTGTGGCCATCAGGCGGGGGGGGTAGCGGCTTCCCGTCTTCCCCCACAAACTTGGTGCGACACGCCTCCATCCACTTACCGCCCCCTCCCTCACACACGCCGGGTATGTCCGATATCGACGCCTCTTCTAACGAGAAAAATCCGCCCGCGGCCGTCTACGAGGGGTAGAGGATTTCGGCGTGCGGCGAGAGAGAGAGGGACGGGGGGGGGCGGCGACCGCGAACAGACCGCGAACATGCGCGCCAGGAAACGGGAGGGGCGAGGGGTTGGTTTCGTGCGTTTGGAAGGGTAGATATGTTACGAGGCATCTTCGAAAAACGGTCGGGGTGGGGTGGGGTGGGGTAGGGTACAGTATGGGCCCCGCGAGCAAGAAACAACCCAGTACATAATCGAGTGTCACTTTTTGGGGACGCTATATGAGTAAAACAATGAAGGAGTCACGCTCAGCGGCGGGCGCAGCGGGTGCTACACTATTGCTAGATACTAGCGTATTTTTAGCACGCCTCGGTCTCGCTCAGTGCACAGCAGTGTAGGCGTTTTGTATGGTGGGCCCAAAACATATGGTGGGGTGGAACACAAGTGATGTCATTACCAGTGACGACCGGTGCACAGCGAGGAATACGAGAGAGAGAGAGAGAGAGAGAGAGCGAGAGAGATGGAGAGAGAGAAAGAGAAAGAGAGAGAGAGAGAGAGAGAGAGAGAGAGCGGGGGGGAAGGGGCTTCGACCGTATTGTTTAGCTTGCGGATGACCTCCGCTGCTCCGCGCCACTGGGGGCACTGCGGCAACGGCATGTCAGCATTTTCCGCGCCCGCCCCATACTGAGCAGCATCTCCGTGACCTCCGCAGCATCCGTTATCCCCGTAATCTCCATACCCTCCATTACCTCCACCATTTATGTGTTTTGTCCGAAAATCAGAATTTCAATACATTTTGAAAAATAGCGTGAGGCTTGGACCTCCGGCATCACGTCGGGAGTAGGAGTGCGAGCGCCTTGGTAGGAGTGCGAGCGCCTTCACGTGAGGTCAGGAGGGGGGCCGGGGGGGGGTTGTACTCCTCATCATGCATTGCTGTAGTCTTATGGCCAGGAGGGGGGGGGGGGGGGGCAGCGTACGAACCGCGTCGTATTGACCAATATCTGCTCACCCGTCAACAAAAGCGGCGCAACCCCTTCGATCTACTACGCAGCTAGACCCCATGAACAAAAAAAACGATCAAACAGTGGACAAAAATCAGCGCAACTCCGGCATCAAATGCGACGCATGGCTGAAGACACCAAGTGGGCTGGGGTCGGTGGAAAACGGAGCTGCTTCGCACTAAAATGAAGCAAATCGAAATCGACTAACTAAAACGAAAACAAATCTAAAGCTCTCCATGTTCCGATTGGCCAAACAACCGAACCGAGGGGAGCCTCTAGGACATCAACTGAGCTCCTTTAGATATTGGGAACATTTAAGCCTTCAGGGACATACAGTATTGACAATTGGCTATGGAATCGACCCGGAAATCAGTAACCCAAACGAGGAGCGAGGTCATATACCGACCACCGTAACCGAAAAGGCCTCGTAGGCTGGATAAGGCTGGACCAGATTGACAAAAGGCAGGGCGCTAAGCAAACACGGACGACACATAAGCCGTTGCTGTCAATGCAGACTCCGCAGTTCCCGTCACCGCAGTCGTAACCGCGGCCGGTGCTGCTGTCCCCGATCCATCAAGTGCTGCTGTACAGCAACTACATCTGTTGTGAGGCAAGTCAAGTGATGATGCTGTCCAATGCAGGACAACGCGCTTCCGGATACCGGTGCCCAGGCAGCAGCAGAATGCGGTCAACTCGCAGCACGGACCCACCCCTATTTTTTCTCAGCGCTGGCCTCCCCCTATGCCGGAGCAGGATGATGCAACAGCGGTGAGCCGCACTGAACATCAACTCGATTTCATTTCGAGGTTTTGAGGTACCGCTTTACACAACCACCCTTTTTCCCCCGAAACAAGCCAGTCTACGAGCTGGTTTCAGCGACAGGCGGAACATTTCGGCTTCGGAACTTTGCGCCATGGTGTTTGAAAGTTGAGACACAGAAATTGGCACGGTTGTTCTTCATGGCAATGGGGGAAAAAGATGAGGACTGGCCTTTTGATATTTGTGTATTTTCCGTTCGAAGACTCAATTTCACGATTTTCGGCATTTTTAGGCACCTCTTAACTGATGTACGTGAAAAAAGGCCAGTCATCACTTTTTTCGTCTTGCCATGAACAATAACCACGCCAAATGTTGTTTCCCAACTCTCAAGAACCTTGGAGCAAAAATAGTTTCCGGAAGGGTGAATCATTCCCTGAGGTTTCAAATTTGCTCAATACAGTGTTCTAGTACGTTGGCAGGATTTCTTACCACAGCCTTACAGGCTAGCAGAAAAAACGCGACATGCATACATATCCTCTCCATATACATGCGATCATGTCCAGACGTTCAGCATCGGACCACTCGGCGTGTTGACCGACATGTGGCCTGAATACGTAGTATATAGATTTCACTATAGGAAGGCAATCCGGATGAAATAGCGCCTCCCTAAGATTTACGAAGAACGCCAATATCTCCTTCGAACAACAACTCGCACGCCACAAAATCTCTTCATTAATGTGTTCTCCGCGTCCATGAGACCAAGTATATATATACAGTGTCGAAAACCTTGACGTGTCCTTTACTCGATTGCGGTGAAAAACATCCTTCTTGCTAGGACCAGCTCGTAACTCGTCATTTTCAGGTTTTGATTTTGTTTTCGTTGCTTTCTTGGTTGTCCGCGTCTCCACGTCCGCCAACAAAAGCGGGGTATATCCGCAATTTCTTCGACAACAGCTGCATAACTCCACCGCAAAAAGCGGCCAAACTCCGCCGGAAAAACAGGGCAAATGATTAACAACAATAAAAAAACGGCGTAACTCCGCCGACGACAAAGCGGGATAAATCCGTGAATAAACGCGGGACAACTGTCCAGAAAAAAAGCGAAACAAGGGGGTCGAACAGACCAAAACGAAAATGCGAGTAGGAGGATGTATCATGGTATACCAGGTATATACCTTCAGCGCAGGCCACAGGTCCTCTCGGTGCTCGATGTGCTTCTGAAGGGGAGTCAAAAAGGCCTTGTGGTCTCGATCACCTCGGTACTGGGGCTGCGAACCACAAAAAAATACACGAAGCAAAGCAAACGGAGGGGAAAATATATATATGCTTCACTCTAATACGCACATCAGTCCTTGTTCTTCAGTTGCTCCAGCATTATTTCGAGGTACGCTGTTTCCAAGCAATCTGCCCCCAAAAATCTAGGCCGGCACGCACGCGCGGCGAGGCTTCGGTTAGCTGTTGTTCTCCGTCCGTTGCGCTACGCGGCAACGGCAGCGGCAGACGGAGGCAGGACGAGGACAATCGTGACGCAGGTGCGGAGAAACACGCTCACACTTCTTCAGGAACTCCCGAGCAGGGAACCTTTCGGTGGGAGAAGTCGAGCGCTACTCTCGCGAATGACCTGAGGGGCGAAAGAGGTCACCATCGCTAGCATCGGCAGCCGGTATCTACTGTGCGTGTGCCCCGCGATGGCACTAACTGCGCGCAGCAGCAGCAGCAGCTGCAGCACCCTCGAGACACGTCCGAGAGAATTGCAACACCGCACAACGACAGAAAACAGATGGATGCTAAACGCCAGAGCCGTGCCGCCGGCGCCATCAAGCCACCGAGTTCGGTTGTCACTACAGCTACTGGCTTGCGTGGGCGGGGCGGGGGGGGGTGGGGCGGTAGCGCTACTTGCCCTCTTTTCTGGCATCCGCAGGTAGAGCATGTTGGAAGGATCGAAGCCCCATAGGAAGGAGGTGTGATGCAGCCAACGGCCCTTTGTGATGGCCTGCGCGTTGCCGCCGAACTGCCGCGCGTCAGAAAACACGACGACGAGGATGACGCACCACGACAGGGGGTGGAATGCGAAGGGATGGGATGGGTTAGAACGGAATGGGATGGGGTGGGATGGGACGGGTTAGAATGGAATGGGGTGGGTGGGATGGGACGGGTTAGAAGGCAATGGGATGCTGTGGGACGTTATCTTATTATATAGGATGGGACGGGATGGGGTGGGATGGGATGAGATCGGATGGGATGGGATCGGATGAGATGGAATGGGATGGGTTGAGTTGGGACGGAATGGGATGGGATCGGATGTGATACGTTAACGCACCACTCCAGGGTTTCGGTATCCGTCGGTGGAGGGTACCGATGGCGCCAACTGCTGTACGAACCCTATTTATTTGTTGACGCAAGCCTGTGGGGGAATTTCGCAAGCCAAACGCTAGTGTACGGGGTTTGGTGCATTTGAGGGTTTCAGTGCTAGGGTTAGGACTACCCCCCCGCCCCCCCCGAAGCTTCGTCTCGAAAGGGAGGCGTGGTCATTTTTCAAATGACCAAGGCGAATAACCAATGAGTACGCCCCCCCCCCCCCCCCCCGATTTATTTTTTCATGCACTCTCTCTATGTCTTTCTCTCTCTCCCCCCTCCTACAGAGTAGCCGGGGCAAGAGACTCTTTCGAACAAATTGTCAGAAGCAAGGCTTCAAGGAACGCACGCGCGCGCACGCTCCCCTTCGCAACCGAACCGCCGGCATGTGTCAAGTACAAACCTTGAGGTCGCCGAAAACGTAGTCATTCTCCCTCAACCCTAGCTCGGTGCCGGGGTCGGTGGCGATGCTCCTGAACGCCGGACCATAAATACCCCTACGAGCAGCAGCCAGGAGAAACAGCAACGCGAAGCGGAATCATGGCTCACATACGCTGGGAGTTGGGGGGGGGGGGAGCGTGGGGGGCGTAACAAACTTGCACCCACTGAACAGATTTCCAACCTCAACGGCATACTCCAGATCGTTCAGGCCAGACATATTCCTGAGCTGCATGATGGCTCATGTTGCACGATCTAGCAAACTTTTTCCGGGTCGGATCTGCACGGTACATATCCTGCACGGCACCCCCTACAACGAACAGACTAGGATCTATAGATTATCTACCGTAGGTCGTGATCCGTCCTCTGATGTTCAGCAAAACCTGCGAACACGGAGAGCGGTGGTTGCGTCAGTAGTTAATGCAGAACCCACACCCATCGGCTCAGCATCCCGAGAAAGCTGTTAAAAAATAATCTCCACGCCAAATTGGTCGAATAGTTGATATTTCGTCGGCGAGATAAAAATCGTCACACAAACGCGTGCTCGGTTGCCAACGGAGAGCCAGTGCAGTACGCGATATATGCTATGCGTGTTTATAATTCAGGAGTTAAGAATTCCGGGCAGATTTTACTTTTTATAGTTTACAAGCAAGAATTTTACCGGTAAACATTTGTGCCCAGCAAGGAACACCACTCTACATTCTGTATAATGGCCTCGAAAAAGAGCCCATGCTCAACGTTGACATCACGGTAAGCCGCGAGCCCTACGAGCCAAAACAGGAGAAGTTTAGCTGCTGTCGCGTAGTGTATCGTTTATTTTCGTCTGGAGGCGATGCCGCGAGCGATCCCCTAGTCTCGGTTTCAGCCAACCCCTCTGTCTGCAGCCCGAGGCGTCGGCTTGCAACCAGAAGGTCCGGAGTTAGAGCTTGGGAGGTCCAGATTTACTACAAGAAAGGCCTCCATGATGCATGCTGGGACATACGTTCACCTAATACATTCCTAAGAGCTCCAAACTATCTGCAAGCCAAAACCTGTTCTCTAAGCAAAACCGAAACGTTTCATCCGGAGAACAGCCCCATGTCTTGAGGGATTTATCGAAAAATCGTGGGAACAAAAGCTTTTCTCCAGCGATATTTTGGGTAGTTCCTCAGTCGAGGAGTTCCGGCTATTTGTTTTTTTTTGCCCAAAAATGCCTGCTCTATCGTAGCGCGCGTCCTTTCTACAACCCGACTGCCTGGACCCACACAACCCGAAGGTCTCAATCTGCGATCACACTATTCATATTCCCGAAGGCCCTGGATCTTCAAACAGAAAACCTCGGGGCACAACCAGCAGCGCGCTCGAATTGAAATCCGTAGAGGCTCGACATACAACCCCCAAAAAGGCTTCGATTTAGCAAATTGAAAGGCCTCGATTAACAAGCGATCAACAAACCAAACGAACCGAGCGAGTAAAAATGACAGAATAAACGAAGGCAGAAGGTCTGGACCTACGTACAACCCGAAGGTCTCGACGTACAATTCACGATTCACATTCTGGGCTTTCAACCCGAACAGCCTCGGTGTGCCAGCAGCAGGGTTTAATTTTCAACCCAAAAGGCCTCGATTAACAACCGTCAGGCCCTCGATATACAGCCAACTAACAACGCAGACAGCCAATCCAAAACAAGCAACTAGCCGAATGAAACAACCAGCCAAACACTCGATCGATAAATACCAAGACATGACACAAACTCAAAATCCAAGCGTTGTGGTTACCGTTGGCAACAACCAAAACACCACTGGTCGTCTGCGGGCGGGGGGAAGGAGGGGGGAGAGGGTCGTAGCCCCAGGCAACGGTGGCCCAGAGTGCATAGCAGTCTATGGGTGGATGTTCCAGGTCATGTATTATTGGCCTCCGACACTGGTAGAAGAAGCAAGCCTCGTGCGTCACTACTTACAACCTCAGACGTCGAGAGTCACATAGTCAACAAAAAACAATGGTACCAACCGGCACGTAGCTGTGATTTAAAGAGACCAAACGAAACACCCCCCCTGGCTCTTTACTCTTTACATAACAGGAACGAACCAAGAACGCCAGAACGCAACTCCTCGGCCTAAATCAACCGCAGCAACGGCAAGAGGAAACTCATCCCGACGATGAGCACAAGCCTCTCCCTCAATCCCACATAAAACTTTTGCAATCACGGAAAAAATTACAGTAGTCGCGCCCAAAACAATAAAAAACAAAAAGCCGAAAATTATCATGCCAGAGATCGCGAGATTTCCCGGACAAAAACAGACCTTTGTCCCTTACTACCAATGCATGGATACAGAGATCGCTACGATGGACGCGAGATAACATACACCTTTTTCAAAAAAATATTTTATCTCGCATTAAAACTACCCGATTTACCAGTCGCTTGTGATACATCATAAAACCGAAAAATACTCCCTTTTTGGGCTTTGGAGTATCATAACCGAAAAACACAACACATGAAACCTAGCTGCAAATTTCAACACGAACAGCCTGAGCGCTCCCAGCCGACGAAGTTATTCGACCCTCCGCAGAACGTCAAACGCTCCATTCTTCTTCTTCACGAACAAACCCAACCTTCGCGAAACAATACTGGTGGTAGAAGAACCGATCGCGAAAAAATACGCAACCCCTCATGCCAACAGCAAAAAGGCACGAACGAAAAGGTTCCCACACTAACCAACAAAATCAGTAGCCACCGTCAATGCCACGTATCAGCACTGCGCCTCTCGAGGTGCACCTCCGTACCCTCACTTCCGCAAGCCGTCAAAAATGCATAGACACATCAGTTCTACCAGTCCCCTTCTGGTCCTGTCTACACGAGAAAAACCCGACAAGTTTTTTTTTTTTTTTTTTCTGATTTACAAAGACGGTTGGATTTGAACATGAAAATAAATTTCAAAACCACCCGGCGAAAAAAGAAAAGGCTACGTATACCACCCAGGACGAAACCTTCGTATCGTTCACGACTGTTCCCGGGTAATGACCACATTCCATGCCATTCAGAGATCCGTAACCAGTGGCAAACGATACTTATCCTACGTAGTATCCACCACTTACTCGGGAAAACGATAAATACCATATAATATAAATCCCTCGCACGTCACAAACGGTATCTATCATATACGACTTACTCGTACCCGGAACGAATGCAAACACAGTCGAAAGTGACGTACTGTATCTTCATTTGTACGATCAAGAACGTACTTCGACCGACAGGTGTATCCAATCGCAGAAGAAAATTGCTTACACGACTACCCTTCAGAAAGGCTAGACGTAACCTCTCGCCTGCGAAGTAGCCGGACCACTAAACACCTCCAGCTGACGAGATACCCGACTGTCCACTCCATAACCTTCCCGCTGCTGCTGCTGCTGCTGCTCAGTCATGAATTATGTGTTGCCGTGCAGACGTTATTTCCCGGCGTTTATAGGACTGCTGCAGACAGCACCCGTTTCCCAGGCGCTCGCTTCCTCCGCAACTAAACTTTGTTCAGCAGAGGGCACGCGACTAGTACGCCAAGCGGCTTCCCCACCCCCTCATGGTGGGGGGGCGCGCACAGCATGGCGACTGTGCGGCTTCACGCGGAGTGAGCAGAATGTTCCTTGCTTTGCGAATATCCATACCTGCTGCCTCCTGCATACGGGGAATAAGTCCCGCACGGCTTAAACGCCCCCCATCCGATACCCACAGCGGCCCACGGCTGAACTCCCGCCGTAGGGCTTTCAGCTGGCGCTGCTGCACGCCCTCCCCCTATCTGCTTCACACGGCAGAGGTTCATATGGTTAAACTCCCACCATACGTAGGATATAAGCTGCTGCTGGTGCTCCCTGCCTACGGTTCTGCGTCCGCCGTAGGGCTTACAGTTGCTACTGCTACTGTACAGCAGTAGCTGCGACGTCGTCTCCACGGCATCGTCTGCAGGATCCTCCACCCGGCTCTCGCATCCACACTCGGAGAGTTCCGGCGACGGTGGTATATCATCCCTCCCTGCTGTACCAGCCCTTTCTGCCACACGGCAGAGGTGCATATGGTTGAACTCCCACCATACGTGAGGCATAAGTTGCTGCTGCAGCTGGTCCCTTGCCTACGTTTTTTCTTCCGCCGTAGGGCTTAGTTGCCGCTTCAACTTTATAGCAGTAGCTGCGACGTTGTCTTCACGGCATCGTCTGCGGGATCCTCCACCCGGCTCTCGCATCCACCATCGGAGAGTTCCGACGATGGTGGTATATCATCCTTCCCTGCCGTACCGGCGATGACTAGCAGTTGCTTCCCATCGGACTCCTCCCGCATTCTCTGTGTTCGAGGCCACATGTCCCAAAGCGGCGCAATTTCTCCCCCAGCGTCTTGCACTTCGTTGATTCAGCTGCTCGAAGACAAACTCTGTTCCCCATACTTGAGGAGCCCAAAGGTCTCCGATGTCATCCCCCATGAGGCTGTGGACCAGCACTCACTCGATAATGTTCGTAGCCTCAGGCAACGGTAGCCCAGACTGCATGGCAGTCTATGGATGGATGTTTCAGGTCATCATGTACTATTGGTCTCCCACAGGGGAGGGGTAGAAGAAGAAGTGAGCCTCGTGCGTCACCACTTACAACCTCAGAAATCAAGAGTCAACATAATCCACAGTAGGCAATGGTACCAGCCGGTGCGTAACTGTCATTTCAAGAGACCTAACGAACAGGGCATCCCCAACTACCAACTAGTCGGCTATTTATAGCCAGCCCCGTCACAGACCTATACTCTTATCATGGAACCTACCTAATCAACTACCAACTAGTAGGCGAGCGACTTAAAGTCAGCCAGCTCACAGCCTTAGCTATGACGACTCACTTGCTCCAGTCCATGATATCTCTGGGGTAAGGCTTGCACTCAGGAACGTCCGCCTGCGGAGCGCGAGCGCGTGCGAGGTGCGTCGAGGGTACTCATCAGGGAAGGGGTTGTTCTGTCGGATTACATGGTAGACGCGGATTTTTTTGGGAAAGCTCCAATCGTTACATCGGCAAACCCGGCCGAATCACAGGGAATGTTTCAACCATGTTGGTGTCCGTTTGTTCCGTTTGTAAGCCCGACAATTTACAGGAAGGTTTTAGATTGGTTTCGATTTGGCTGCAAAAGTAGTTTGGCAACGCCCGCGTGAAAATAAAGGAAAGCTCCAATCTGTACGTACGAAATATTCGCAAGCAACTACTCGTTCTGGTGGATACTCTGGCCCTCTCGGTTCGACCCTATCCCTGGTCATACCACCACCACCACAGACACGCCGACACCGATACCTCTGGGCGCCGGGCGCCGGGTGCTGTGAGCGCAATATCACGCGACGACGCAGGAACAGCGGGTGATGGAGCACAGACGACGCGTACGTGACCGCACGCGCGTACGCCGCTTGACACTTCGACACATAGCGTGGCATGGGCCCCAGGACGTTTTCATCCACGGCCCGCGTTCGGTCATACCGTACTCGTAGGGGTGGGCGTCCTCGGGCTGGTCTTGCTTACCTGGTTCATGATCAACGAGGCAAACATTGTGTTGCTGTCGACGATGACAGTGCCTCCGCCTGAAAACCTCTTGATCAGCGGCACCTGTTGCCAGGGGGGAAAGGGGTGAGGGCGGGAGGAGGAGGGTCCGGCTTCGACTAGGCTCGCGGTGACGCTTGTAGACCCGCCCCAAAACAACATGCGGGGGGGCATGAGAATTTCGGGAGCACTATAGCAGCAAAGGTACGTACCGGGTTTCAGCGTGACTGGAGAGGCGGGGATGGGGGATGGGGGGAGGGGAGTGGAGGGTGGGGATCGGGGATGAAGGCGCAACCGCAAAGGTACGTCGAGGGTTTTTCACTATGACTGCACAGCGGCGCAGAAAGAAAGGGGGAGCGGGGATCGGGGATGGGGAGATTGAAGGTGGGGAGTGGAGAATGTGTGGGGGGGGTAGGGGGTGTGAGGCACCATATCCAAGGCACGTTGGCGGTTTCAACACGACTGCCCAGCGGCGTCAAAATTACCGGGGGGCGGGGGTTGGGGACGGGAGATGGGGATGGGGGATGGAGGCACGATGACAAAATAAATGTACGTTGAGGGTTTCACCATGACTGCACGGAGGGGCAACAAGAAAGACCCAGCAGGGGTGGGGGATGGGGAAGGGGGATGGAGGGTTGGGGGATGACGGGTGGGGGGCGGGGGTGGGGGGTAGATGGTGGGCAATGGGGGCTGGAGGGTGGGCGATGGGGGGTGAAGGATGGCGGATGAGGGCTGACCTTATCCCTCTGGACCAAGTCAAGATTACACATCTTCTCGGGCTTGCCAGAGATGCCTAGCACCACGCTGGGGGAGACGTTAGGGGGTCCTTCGTTAAGCAGGAGCCTAAGTTACGCCGGAGACGAAAATGACAGAGGCGGGGTGCCGGAGAGAAAAGGCGTGTCGGATGGCAAAATGGTGGGGGGGCGGGGACGGGGTGGCGAGATATAGAGGGGGAGATGGGGCGGGAAGAGACAGTACAGTATACCAGTAGGTATAATACCGAGTATGCGTTTAGGAATGTACCAGGTATGGGTCAGATCCTACAGTACGTCGGCCTTTGCGTAGACTACAGGAGCAGTAATAGCAGTACCTGGTATCATAGAATACTGACCTGGTACATACGTAGCCGGTGGACGAAAAATTTGGCTCCGCTCTGCACAAGTGTTTCGTGCAGGCAGCCAGTACTGCTGGACCTGCATCTCTTGCTTCTCCTGCTGTTGCTGCTGTAGTCTAGACTCTAGATCATGAATTCGCACCGTTACTTTAACAGCAGTCGGTGCGTAGCAGATTCATGGTGTTCCTCAAGTTGATTGCGTTCAGCCATGCTGTGGGGAGCAAATATTTACGGTACCAGTACGTACGAACCAGTATCATACCCTCGCTCCCGGTACCATCAGGTAAAACAAACAAAGCGCATGTTTCCCACCAGTTCGAGCTGCTCTTGTAGAACAGCGCCTCTTCGATGCACAGCTGCTGAAATATCGGCACGTGCTTCAGTCGGAGCACTCTCAGGACACGCTCCATCCCAGGCACGACGCGGGACGAACAGCACAAGCAAGTGATTGCCCCAACACAGCGTCGGAGCGTCGGTTCGGGGATTTCAAATTTATCATAACGCCTCGAGAACCAGTGGAAATCCTTATTTCACCTTCTCGAAAAGGTTTACAACACTGCAATGGGAATGACTGGAACACTGGTTGGAACTCTGGAATTTGCTCGGGGGTGCTGTTGTAAATAGAACAATACTTACGAGTTCATCCTCCATCCTATGCCTGACGACAAGAAGCGCAATCACAGGAGTGTTCCGGGCACTAGCCAGTCATCATCAGCGTCCAGGGTCCCGGTGGTGGAGTGTTGAATAATTTAAAAACGCCTCCAGAACCAAAATAAACCCTCTTGGAACACTGGCACTCTCGGAGGTGCTCACATCTCACCTGCTTACAGCAGGTAGTGCTGCTGCTGCCGCTGCAAAACCCTCTTGGAACACTCTGACACTCTTCGAAGTGCTCACATATCACCTGCTCACAGCAGGCAGTGCTGCTGTTGTTGCAACAACAAGTGCGTGTGGTTAGCACGCCAAGATGGACGAGACGGAGTGGCCAAGCTTCCCGGCAAGCTTGCTGGAGGCCCCGGCAGAGGAATGGGGAAGGTGGGCGAGGCGGGTATATATATAGAGCTGCTGCCCGTGATACTGGTATGTACACACCATTACCCGGTAACATGTGGATTGTTCAGCTATTCACATCGAAACAAAAACGGGTACAATTCCGGACGAATTGGAACGTACCTTGTGTGTTGTTGGGCGACTGCTGTTTCGAGCAGTTTTTGTACTGTCATCAAGTCCAGTGTTCAGCATTCAATAGCGCCCAGGTTACGCCACCCTATTAATAGTAGCTCAGTAGTCGAGGACGCAAGGTACGCTATCACGAAATTCTGTTTCAACAGGATACATAGATGCAGCAAGCACATATCAGGAAAAACCAAAAAAAATCCGAGAGTAATCAATGTATACGGAAAGGTAAGGATTCGCTCGTGTAGTGTGTTGGGTGAGGGTACACACGTAACGTCAGCCACCACACGTAGCATGTACGAAGCATATCTTTTCGTCCAACGGGATTGTGCCGCATATGGCGAAAAGCGAAGCGAGACAGCACGATACCATGGAGCTATGGAGGCACGAAGGCCGGAGGCCGGGGACAACACAACATTAACTATGTGCGTGGTGTGTGCGGTCTTCACGTTACACCGCCGTTCTTTCTACCCAACAGCAGTACACCCAGTGCCCGTCTTGATTCGTCACCATGCAGAGATTACCATACTCGTACGAATGGTGTGATCGCAAGACTGTGACACGGAGAAAACCAGAATAATCGCAATTGGAGCAAGGTTGGCGAAGGAAATGTCAACGTAACGGGTACGAAAACACCGTGAACGAGCCAACCAAGAGAATTCTAACTATTACGGGGGGCCATACCAGGTAGTTGATAGGACCTATGGTTTACATAAAAACGTCCCTTGTACCTGGTATATATTTAACCGTTTTACTAACAATATTTGGTACTATTAACTACTATATGCCCCCCCGTAATAATACTAAGAGAATAGTAAAATCCACTAGGAATCCAAGAAATGAGACCTACATCAATACATACAGGCATGACGCAAGACTATCAAAAATGCTGCAAGAAGAACACGTAGTACGCGTGCTGAACAAGAGTGTGCGACTGCTGCACGGACGTGGCAACGCGAAGAAGAGAGAATTCGAGAAAACGGCTTAAATGAGGATTGGGAGGAAGACCAGGAGACAAGGAGAGAATCGAGGCAAATAAACAAAGGAGGAAAATCGTTCTCAAGACGGCACTAGTAGCATAGGCTCCCGTCTCCGCTTACAAAGCCGAGCGGGGGTCCTTGCCACTCGATCTGTCTTCCCGTTCCTAGTCTCGTCTACAGCGTTGTCGGGTGTCAGTACTGACGCTGTCATGCACCCCCCCCCTCAGTAAATATATCAACCAAAGCCGAAACAAACTACCTACGTACTGGGATTCGGGGCTGTGGTAGCAGGTTCCACATTTATAAGTCGAACCGGTACCTTGCCACACGATCTACCATTTCGTTCCCTGCATTCGTCGTCGGTGGTATCAGTTCGGCTATCCCACCGTCCTTTCACTTGTCGCCACCCTTAGCGTCCTGTGTGGGAACGAACAGCAGTCTGCCACCCGGTATGATGCATGGTTAACTACAAGTTTTGAACAGCAAGGCCAACAGCCACGCAGGCTCTGTCGTTCGGGAAGGGCCTCGAGATTGACGGCAATGCTCAGCACGAGACGGCCACGACTCGGCGAAGGCATGAGACCCAGTGCCCCGCTGATTGTGCCACCCGCCCTCTCTACTCATACTGCAAGGCGAGACTAAAGCACTCTGGATCGCGAGACCATGATGGCAGACAGGCAGTCAGACAGACAGACAGACAGACAGACAGACATATAGACGTCTTGTCTTGGTGTTTTTTGTTCATACATTCCTGGTATCTCTCTCGCAATGGCACCGCTTGGCATAATTCCAGGTTCCCTATGCAGGGACGGGGTTGGGGTACTTCTTATCCAAGTCTGGGCGCGCTGTGTGCCGTGTGCCAAACTTGGGTGCCCGTGTTCCTCACACCGGTCCCTGCGTAGGGAACCCAGATGTATGGCAAGCCAAGCCGTTTACGAAGAGTTATGCATGGGCAAAAAACACCAGCATTTCCTGTAACAGAGAATACATAATAACGCCTCCATGTACATAGAAACCCTGGGAAATTCCCGCCTAACACAGCCTTTTGAGTGCACGACGCCTAGCGCTACACACTGCACGGATCGCGCCAGAACCTCGACGACAGTGACCGGACGGCCTTCTCCCCTCTCGACCCCCTCAGTGTTTGCGCGAAACGTGCCCATAGAAAGATGTATGCACGAAAACAGGCATTTTTTTTTACAATTTTAGGTATGCATATATCTAGGAATAGCTGAAGCTAGCTACTCGCGCCGCAGGCTGTTTGCAACTCGTCAACTTGGTGTGCTTTGGTGGATGGTAGGCGGCAAATGTTGTCGCTGTTGCTGTTGTTGTCTCGTTGCCATGGCCACAATACGTGACCCCTTTTGGGATATTCAGCCAGCTCCGAAGGGATCCCTGAACAAAGGCAACATAGCAGCAGCAGCGGCAGCAGCGGCAGCAGCAGCAGCAGCGGCAGCAGCAGCACTAGCAGAGGAAACAGTATTGGCAAAATCAGCAGCACAGTAACAGCAGCAGCAGGCAGCCGCAGCGGTCAACCCCAACTCTTCCTGTGCAACGGCTTACAGCTGAGCTCTCTTGTTGTTCAGCTCCGATGCTGTAGCTGTTGTCTGTCTTGGATGGGTGGAGGTCGTAGGAAATCGGTATTAGCCAGCTTGAAACGGGCTCCAGTAAATACCAACACAGCAGCAGGAGCACAGCAGCAAGACCAGCAACATCAGTAAAATCAGTAGCACAGCAGCAGCAGGGGTCACCCCTAGCGTTTCTGCGAGTACAGCTGGGCCCTCTTGGTGTTGTTCAGCGCTAGTGCTGTGCTGCTGTTCGTTGTCTTTGTTGGTTTGTAGTCTGTGTTGGTGTGGTGGACGTCGTGCTCCTCAGCACGCTTTTTGGGGTTACGCCGCGTAAAAAAACAACAGTTCAATCAAGTATAAAAAGGCTTCAGCGAACTCGAACGGGGTCGCTATTTTTTGGCACCCGTCAAGGTTAGAAATTCGCGTTCGCTTGCGACAATTGGGATACACGTAACATCACATTATTACGGGGGAACACAGTTAATAGGACCAAATATTGTCTTTAAAAATGGTCAAATATAAAGGTTTTTATGCATACCATAGGTCCTGTTAACTATGCCCCCCGTAATAGTAGCTTTGTGGATGGGGTCGATCCCTGAACCCGTATGTACTGTGCCGGCACTATTGATGCTACACTGGTAACTGATACGCTGGCTGGGGGGGCTGCCAGGGTTTCCAGTATATTGGCTATTTACGTACGCCCCACAACAACGACTCGTAATTCAATGGAAGCCCATCGAACTGCGCGGCGTCGAGAGAGGGCACGCACAAAAGAGGCGAGAGGGGAGAGAGGGAGGGAGGCCGTGAGCACGATGGATGAAGCTTCATTAACCGCTGATAGGTTTCGGGCTTTGTGGATTACTCCTGTAGCATCGTGAAATTTTGTCCCTTTTTTTCTAGGGTTTCCTTCCCGCCAATCTACCACCTATTTCACCTTTGAAATACTTTTTTTTGATTCATCGTCACTTTTACTTTCCAGCTTAACTCGTGGGAGGTTTGGTCCTCAACGTTTTTCTGGACAAGCTGTAGTCACGAAAACATTTCCCAAACTAAACGTTTTGTTTAATCAGCCCTACAGTAGAGAAGGGAAATCGCGTAAAAGGTACCTTCGGCAGGGCGCCTTTAGCGGAACCCCCTCACCAACCGGAGGGGGGGGGCGGGAGTCGCGTCTTCGCCGCCACCGGTCCCGGCTTCGGCGAAGAAGCGCAGTGTGCGGGGCCAGTGTACTGGCTGCGTACACAACCGGGCTCATCCAGCACCGGCTGGTATTATATACCAGGACCCCGTCCTACCTATCGGCGTTTAAAACATGTCTGTCCACCTTTTTGCATGTCTCTCTTTATCTCTTGTCTGTCTGCCTAGTTGTCTGTCTGTCTTCGTATGCCGGTCCGACTGTCTGTCTGTCTGTCTGTCTGTCTGTCTGTCTGTCTGTCTGTCTGTCTGTCTGTCTGTCTCTTTGCCTGTCGATCCCCCTATTCCTTCCACACACTTAGCATTTCTGCTTATCTGCCTTTCTGTCTTGTCTGTCCGTCTGTCTGCCTGTCTGTCTGTCTGTCCGCCTATCCGCATTTTTTGTCTGCCTATCGGTCGGTTTGCCAAGATTACCAGGCAGTGGAAGGGGGTGGGAACAAGGTTCCCCTGAAGCAGCCCAGCAGCAGGCGGACGAAGATGTCTCGTCGGCGAACTTACTGGCCGACCTCGAGGAGGCGTTTGCCGGTGCCCGAGGAGACATTGACCGCGCCAAAGCCCTGGACACCATGCAGGTGTTGTGCTGGTACTGTTGTGTGTGGATCGTCGTGTGAGTGGTTTAATTGTCGTTGGTTCGGTGGTGGTGGTTTTCGCGTTGATGGGCATGGGTAGTCGTGGTACTGTTGTCGATGTTTGTCGGTGGTGGTGTTGCGGCTATTATTGGTGTTAAGTTTAAAGTTGAAGTCGGTGTTGATGTCGGGTTGTTGTTGGTGTTGATGTCGGCGTTCGTTGTCGGTGTTGGTGTTGTAGAAGTTGTTCAGATGTTGGTGTTGGGGTGTTTGCGTCGGCGTGTTGCTGTTGGTGTTGGCCGTGGTCATGTTCAAGGTCTTTTCATCATGGTGAAGGTCGCGGTCGTTTTTGGGTAGTCTTGGATGGAACTGAAACCCTAAATGTGATGCTGCACATTGATATCGTGTATGCGGTCCGCTGCCCCCCCCCGTCTTTGAGATGGGGCTCCTTCGATCCCTCTTCTCCTCCCTCTGACTCTTCCCCTATACTTTTTTCTGCCTTTGTTATTTTCTCTCTGTCGCTGCCTCTGTCCTCTACCCTTTGCCCCTATCCCTGTCTTTGCGTCTGCCCCCCCCCGCCCTGAGTATCGAGTACACCCCGCCCCTCATGATTTTTTTTTTTTTTAATATTATATCCTCCGGCGGACTGGTAAAGCTAAAGCTTAAGCTCACCACACTTCCACGTTATCGTGTCGTGTGTCAATTTAACCTATAGCTCCCGTTGCAATATCAGCACAGGCTGCTGTTACTACTGGTGCTTGGGCACAATGAGTATCGCCCCCCCCCCCCCCCTGCCATCCAATGCTAGAAAGTCCGCCTCAGAGGCGGTTCTTAGTAGGATGCAGCTCACCCTTCATGCGACTCGCCGAACACCTTGCTGTGCTTCGCGCGTGGTGCAAGCAATGCCTTCTGGTCGGCGAAACCCGACATGCTTCGTCCCAGAATGGTAGGGATGCGAGGGGTCTATGGCCATACGACTACGGCCATGCATAACATGACAACCTCCCCCCCCCCCTGTCGCCTTTATTTCGCGGTTGCTGCAGACATTCCTGTCGGTCCGACGGGTCCGCCTGTTGGAAGACCTCATGGTCCTGGACTTATCCCTAGGTGGCGGCGGCGACGGTGCCGAGGAAGAGCAGAAACGGCGGGAAACAGGCGGACGAGGTATCGGAAACGACATCAACCGCAACAGCAGCAGCAGCAGCGGAAATAGTCCTGCAGACTTCGCCGGAGGAGATGCAGGAGGCACCGCCTGCACCGCCCCTCCATCCTCCAGGGCGGCGGCTTCAGCGTCAGCAGCGGCACGAACAGGACACCTCTCCGGCACCATGGACCTAAAACGAGAGCTAGCTTTCTCTCGCCAGCGGCTTCACGAGCTAGAAATCGCCCAGACGCCCCCCCTCAGAAACGCTTCCGGTGTCGAAAACCAGAACGTCGACAATACCGCTACCCTCGCCGCAACCGCTGCCGACGCCGTGGTCAAGAGCGCGGGCGCGCCAAGCCTCTCCACGGTGGGGGACTCCGCCTGCTCCGCCGGTTTCTTCGACGAGGCGAAAGTTGAAGGGGGTGGGGTTTTGTTGAGAAAAGGCGGCGTTGAGGAGGAGGGCCTCCGAGCGGCGGCCGAAGAATCGACGGAGGCGTTTTTCATCGCTTGGGCTGAGCGGTTCGGCCGCCTTGTCGTTGCCCTTGGACGTGGGGGCGAGCCAGGTGGAGATGGGGAGGGTGATGGGGGAGGTGTCGGGGGCGGTGGCGGCGGTGGTGGAGGTGGTGGAAGTGTTAGGAAAGATGATAGGTAAGAAATGCGCTTTTTCTCGTGAGGCAGAGAATGTAGCATCGGTGGCTCGGGGAAGGGTTTTGTTTCGCTTAGCTTCCTCGTGAGACAGAAGATGCACCAGCGGTGGCTTGTAATCGGCTTTGGGTGTTTTCGTGATATCACAGCGCTTTTACGTACCAATAGCGGCTGCAGCGGCCGCGGGTTATAGCAGCACCAGGTTCAGCAGCAGTATCGCCGCCACCCCCACTCCTACCGCTACCTGTACTATCACCATACTACCACCACCAACACCCCCAACACTGGCAACGTCAACGCCACCATCAACGCCAACACCGGTGCCTAATACCAACGCCATGCCAGCAGCAACATCAAGAGCCGCAGCACCGCTAGCGTGTCGGGACGGCTGACGCTGCGGCGAAGCATATATTGTGTGCGGCGATAGGGGTGTTGATTGTCGTTGCGCGCGAGCGTCCACGCCGCCACTTGCGCTCGAACAGCATCTCCGCACGCTCCGACGGACCGGTAAAGGGGGCGTTCGAAACGCCGACGTCAATTGGCCCCTGGCCACACCAGAAAACAAATCAACTCGTTCGACGCTGCCATCCAATCCAAGAAAATCCGCCTTACAAGCGGTTCTTAAGATGATGCAGGTCACCCTTCATGCGACTCACCCATAATTTCACGGCGCTTCGCGCTTGGTACAAGCAATGTCTGCCTGGTCGGCGAAGACCCGACATGGTTCGTCCCGCCTATTTTGGGATACGAAGGTCTATGGTATTTTACCTACGAACATGCATAGCATGCCCCCCCTCCCTGCATCTTACTCCTCCCCCCCCCCCCCCCCCCCCATCTGGAAGTGGCCACACCGGAAAATAAATTAATTCATTGAAGCTGTCATTCATGTACAAGACCCCCTAACAAGCGGTTCTCAGTAGGAAGCAGCTCACCCTTAATGAGACTCGCCCAACACCTCACGGCGCTTTGCGCTTGGTGCAGGCATTGTCTGCCTGATAGGTGGAAAACCCGACGTGTTCGGTCCCGGCATTTGTAGGGATGCGAGTTCTATGGTCAAACGACTACGGTCATACATGACATCGAGTACCCTCGGTCTATGGTCATACGACTACGGCCATTCGTGAAAATGAGTACCCCCCCCCCCCTGTTTTCCTCCTGTACGCATCCTCCACCTCCCTTCTTTATTCTCAACCCTCCCCCCCCCCACCCCCCCTTCGTTCCTCCCGCACCCCTCAACGCACACGCCATTATTTCCCTCTCGGGCATCTTCCACTCTAGGGAGATCCAAGCGGCCAGAGACGTCGAGCGCGACACCCTGTGCGTGAACGGCGTGCTGGTAGTGGGATCGGAGGGGTACTCGGCCGTGGTCGGGAGGGTGAAGCGAGAGCTCGGCCGTGTGGCCGACCCGGTGGCCGGTCCGGACGGCGCCCCCGTAGTGGTTCAGGGTGGCGGCGGCGGCGGTGGCGCCGGGAGAGGGGTTGGGGGTGATGATCCATCACTGTCGCCGAAGTCGAGACTGGCACCCGAAAGTTCGGTAGGTTTCGATACGCCCACTCAAATGTGCCCGCGGGGGGGAACCGGTATTCCCTACCGAACACACCCTTGGACATATTTATGCTCACTGTTGCACTGCTGCAGCCATTTATTTGGGGTGGTGGTGGTGATGGTGGTGGTGGTGGTGGTGGTGGTGGTGATGGTGGTGGTGATGGTGGTGGTGATGGTGGTGGGGATGGTGGTGGCGGCGGCGGCGGCGTTGGTGCAGGTACTGTAGCTCTCTGCGTGTGTGCTGTTTCGCTTACGCTGGCATGTTTGTGTTCGTTGGCTAGCGGGTGGTGGTGGTGTTGCTGCAGATGGGTCTCTGCATGCGCTTTATTTCGCGCGCACTGGCGCGTGTGTGTTTGTGTGTATATTCGTGGTTGAGCGGCGGCATGTGTGTGGATGATAACAAGGAACGAGACAGATGCGCATGCCTGCATGCATGCATGCATGCGACACCCACACCGCTAGGTATTGCGTATGACCCGGGAGAACGTGTCAACAGTACTCCCGCCACCCCGTATTGCCCGAAAATGTGGCTCTTGGAGACATTTGTTTCGTGGGAATCGAACCTCAGCGCACACACGGACCAAACCTTCTCAACGACCGCCCGGTGTGTTGTACCTAGCCGTCAACCCGCCTCGGTGCTACTGCGGTGAAACTTTAGTATCCGTCGACTGTGTGCGTGTGTGCGACCGGTGTGGTTGACTCTCGCGGTGTCGTTGGGAGCAGGGTACCGACAGTCTGCGTTCACTGCTTCAGGTATAAAAAAAACAAATCGGCGTTTCCGAACGTCACAAGACGCCTACCGTAGTGACAACGGTTCCTCCCACCGTGCTCCTTCTCGTGCCCTCATTGACCCCCCACACCGGAAAATGAACTGAATCATCGAAGCTGCCATCCGTACGCAAGTCCGCCGCACAAGCGGTTCTCGTTAGGATGCAGCTCGCCCTTCATGCGACCCGCCGAACTCCTCACGGCGCTTCGCGCTTGGTGCAAGCAGTGTCTGCCTCGACAAGTGAAAACCCGACGTGCTCCGTCCCGGCATTGTAAGGGTGCGAGGGTCTATTGTCACACGGCTACGGCCATGCATGACATGACTGCGCCACTCCTGCCTACAGCCAATCTCTTCTCTCCCATTCCCCATCATCTATCTTAACTCCCACCCAATCCCCTCCACTCCCCACCCCATCCCCCATTCCCCACCCCCATTCCCCCACCTTCTGTTTTTTTTTTCTTCTCCTGCCCCATGCCAATCCTGTCTTCCGCTGACCGCCTGCTGCGCTTCCTCCGTTGCAACGACTGCCTGCTGCTGCTGCTGCTGCTACTGCGTGCGACGGCCGAAGTCTCGTGAGATCCGCCCGCTTCGACCCCGTCGGCAGCTGGAGAACTTTTCCAAGCTCGTGCTCAAGGCGGCGAACAGGTACGTAGAAAGGCGGGGCACATAAGAAGTGCGCGCAGTGGTTCAGATTTTTACTTGTAGTAGTGCTGTGCGTTGGTGCGAAACGTGTTGAATGCGATTTTTTTCTCAATGTTTACTGCTTTACAGTAGTTTTCCAATGGCAGTTCACGTGCCCATTCCTGTGGATTGACCCTCTTGTGGCGGAATACAGCGCGACGGAGGATGCTACGGAGTGATGTCCGAGTTACGATGCAAAAGGAGTCCATACGGCACCAGGCGTTAACATGATGATCGCCGCACTGCGGGGCGCACGCACGCCCACGCTTGTCGCAGACGGGTAGGTAGCACCGAAGTTGACCATACCATTTTTAGTCTCAAATGCTCGACTCCACCAAGGGGCTTTAGATGGAAACAGTTTCAAATGCTTGACTCCCTCTTGGGGACCTTCGGAGAGGAAAAGTCGTTTGTCGATTGCAGCAGCAGCAGCAGCGGCAGCAACGGCCACTGCGTTAATTAGTTGTCGGGGGGATGATACAATGGTTGGTTGTCTGAATGACAATGGTTGATGCAAGGAGTCGCGTGTATGTACGGCACCGGGGGCGCGGCATGGTACACTGCTCGTGCCGCTGGGCGCTCATCACGCTGCTCTCGTAGACGGTTCGATGGTTGATAGCACCAAAGTTATCTACCGTTGATTCGGTCGCTATCACGCGTGTGATAATTGTATTCGAAGCGTGTGTTTTATCATATCACACGAGTGACAATATCCCCCCCCCCCCCCCCTCTTCTCGGAAGACTTTTCCATGCTGGGCTTCTCGAAATATTTCAATAACGGGAAGAGGAGAGTGTATACGCCGAGCGACGCGCCATCGACATCTTCTCGGCAAGATGTTTTAAAAATCCACCGTTATTTTCATGCTGTGTCCTCCCCCCCCCCCCCCCCCCCCCCCCCGCGCTCAAACGGCTCTTAGTGGGAGGAAATTTACCCTTCATGCGACTCGCCCAATACCTCACGGCGCTTCGCGCTTGGTGCGAACAAAATCTGTCTGGTTGGTGAAAACCCGACGTGTTCCGTCCCGGCGTTGCAGGGATGCGAGGGCCTATGGTCATATGACTACGGCCATGCATGACATGTGGATACCCCCCCGCCCCTCCCCCTTGGGCCGCCCTATGCCCCGCCACCCCACCCCCCACCCTTTTGGCTGCGTTTTGGTGCTGATCAGGACGGAATCTGGGGGGTTGTCGTTCGACGCAATCCACCGGGTGATGGAGCTGTGTCCCGACGCTTGCGATGGGTCTGTCCTTGTCGTGCCAGACTCCTCCAAAGGTGGGAGAGACAGCAGCGCTCGCTACCCTCGCTGCCCCCCCCCCCCCCCCTCCTGCCTACACCGGAAATTAAATTAACTCATTGAAGCTGTCATCCATATGCGTGTCCGCCTCACAAGCGGTTCTTAGTAGGATGCAGTTCACCCTTCATGCGACTCGTCGGACACCTCACGGCGCTTCGCGCTTGGTGCAAGCAATGTCTGCCTGGTCGGTGAAAACCCGACATGCTCCGCCTCGGCATTGTAGGGATACGAGGGTCTATGATTATACGACTACGGCCATGCATGATATCGAGTACATCTCTCCTATCGAGTACACCCCTCCCCCCCCCTCCGGCTTTGTTTATTTTTTTGGCGGTCGGTCGGTCACAGCTGGTCGTCGAGTTAGATCCTTTGTGCGAGGTAAGAAACCTTTACTCCGCAAGAGGGAATTAATCGTATCACGCAGAGCTAGGTAAGGCACCTATGAGGCAGTTATATCGTACTCCCATTGCTGTCTCTGGAAGTGGTTACACCGGAAAATATATTAACTCATTGAAGCTGTTATCTATATGCAAGTCCGCCTCACAAGCGGTTTTTAGTAGAGGATGCAGCTCACCCTTCATGCGACTCGCCAGACACCTCACGGCGCTTCGCGCTTGGTGCAAGCAATGTCTGCCTGGTCGGTGAAAACCCGACATGCTCCGTCCCGGCATTGTAGGGATGCGAGGGTCTATGGTCATACGACTACGGCCATGCATGAAATCGAGTACACCTCTCCTATCGAGTACATCCCCTCCCTCCCCTCCTGCTCCCGCCCCCCCCTCCGCCTCCCCCCCCCCCCCCGTTGTCTTGCCCGCCTTTTATAAATAGTTTGGGTTGGCGTCGGTTGGCGACGACACTGTAGAATGCGTCTCCCACTCCGTGAGCTAGACAACCAGGGTACCGTTTTTGTTTTTCGGCAGCCACCACGGCTGGCTGTCGAGTCAGATAATTTTCGTGCGGGGTGGAGAAGCACAAGGGGAATGGTCGTATCAAGTGTTGTGTACATGATGAGGCACCCACGAGGCAGTTACATTGTATACCCGTTGCTGTCTCTGGAAGTGGCCACACCACAAAACGAATCAACTCCATCGAAGCTTTCATCCAATGCACGAAAGCCCGCCTCAAAAATTGTTGAAAGAAGATGCAGCTCACCCTTCATGCGACCCGCCCAACACCTCACGGCGCTTCGCGCGAGGTGAAAGCAATGTCTCCCTGGTCGGTGAAAACTCGACGTGCTCCGTGTCGGCATTGTAGGAGTGGGAGGGTTCACGGTTATACGATACGCCCATGAGTACACCCCACCGCCCCCCCCGCCCCTGTGGTTCTTGTGTACCTGGTAAGTACCAGCGCTAGCTGCCCCCCCCCCTTCCCCACTCCTCTCCCGCCACGGCCCCCTCTGGCTATCATCGTGCAAAACGGGACTGCAGTTTTGCCCTCAATGGTCAAGCTAACATCTTTGTTCTGGTCGAGAGAGAAGGGGTTAGATTTCTCACTGTTTCCTTTAGAGAGACGGCGGGCGCCTATGCAGGCCACTACGTACCTGGTATTTTTGTTTTAAATATATATATATATATATATAATATACCCTGGTATATATTTTCTAGGCTTGATTTATTCACGCCTGTCCCCCCCCCCCCCCCCGCTCAAACGGTTCTTAGTGGGAGGAAACTCCTCCTTCATGCGACTCGCCCAACACCTCACGGCGCTTCGCGCTTGGTGCGAACAAAATCTGTCTGGTTGGTGAAAACCCGACGTGTTCCGTCCCGGCGTTGCAGAGATGCGAGGGCCTATGGTCATATGACTACGGCCATGCATGACATGTGGATACCCCCCCGCTTTTCTTACGAGAGGGCCGATATTTATCTCACCCGGATGATTTACTGTGTGATTCTTGTCAAAGCTGCCGTAGTGTTGGTGGCATGAGATAAACCTAATGGTCTATGTATTTGGTTCGTATATACATCGAAAACCCTCGAGACATCGCCACATCATTGGTGATAGAATGCGCCTCCATCCTTCCTTTTTGCTATTGTTTTGTTTTGTTCGGTTGTGCGTTTTTTGGCTTGGTGTTTGCTTGTTTGTGCGGTAGATGCTGGTAGATAGTTAGTCTGTGTGTTGGTTCGTTCGCTTGTGTGTGTCGAATGTTACGAGCGATCTCTCTCTCCCTCTCTCTGTCTCAGCGAGATCCCTCGCTTAGCGTCCGCAGGGAAGGCCGCAGAGAGCTTGGCAATACTCGTTCGACGATGCTACGGCACACAAAACTTCGAAACAAACTCCACCTTTTTGTCTAATTTTGTCGTTTATTCTTAGGAACCCTCCAACGACGCTCTCGATTGCTCGCGATAAAAAGCACTTCAGCAAGAAGATTTGGCAGATACGTTAAGATCTTGGTCGTGACTGTCGCGGAACCCTCGGGTTGCTGTTGCTGTGCGGGCGCCTAGCGCGTTGCATGCCGAGCAAACCCGTCCGGTGTCTTGTTTAGTGTTGTTGTTGTTGTTGTTGTTGTTGTTGTTGTTGTTGTTGTTGTTGTTGTTGTTGTTGTTGTTGTTGTTGTTGTTGTTGTTGTTGTTGTTGTTGTTGTTGTTGTTGTTGTTGTTGTTGTTGTTGTTGTTGGTGTTGGTGTTGTTATTGTTGCTATGCAACATAGCACGATGTCTCGTGAACCAGGGGGGTTTCCACTCAAGAATTTAATTGTTTCATGTGTGAAACCTCGATTAATTTTGTGTAACCGTCAGTTGTTTTTCGTACGACAACGCGAGAACGCCACACAGCTGCCGGCTGCTCATGATACGATGCGTTGCTGGACATCGCTTTTAGGGCAGCCCGTCCGCTATTTCGCGTGTCCGCCAGACTATCAGCAGCAGGCCTCGCATTGCTGCCGAAATTTCTGGGTGGTCGCGTGTCTTGTGTGGGGGGTTTGTGGATCGCATGGTGGTTTGCCCAATAAGGCAGGCGTGAGGAGAGGTTTCCAGCGTAACACGGACGGAAAAATCATCACTGCTTCCACTCTTCTTGTGTTGCTATTTAGTACCTCACCGAGCTGCCCACACCCCGCAGGACTGCCAAAGCCCAGGGCGACTGTGGTTTACAGGCTCGGCGCCGCGAGGTCGCGGCCGAAAGACATACGCGAACATGCCACCTACCGCTCGTAGACGAAATCAGTAAGGTATTGGAACCTGAGTATTGGAACCTGAGCCTGACATCTTCTGTCTTGTGACCGAACGACAACAACATACCACGCCAATTTGTTACTGTACTCCCACCGTCAACTATCCACCAACGCACACAAGTTGACGACAAGTCTAAGCACCCTGCTACGATAGTTCCTGCCGACAGCTGTACTATCTTTAGTGTTGTCATATCTATTTTTTTCTATTCCCGTCCGTGTTTGTGTATGCGTGCTTGTTCGTTCAATGGTTTGTTCGTTCTGCTGGTGCGTGCGTTTTTCTGAGTGTTCGTTTACTCGTTTGCTTGTTTTGTTTTGTTTGTTTGTTTTTCATCGCAGCTGAACCACTCGGGATAACTGTCTCGGCGGAAGCTTTTACCGAAAAGGGGAACACCTCCTTCGGTCTCCTGCAGGACGTCGGATCCGCAATGGTAGAAGGCGGCCTTCACGCCTTCGGGATTTGCGCGAGCATCGAGGTACGAGGACGTCGTCGCGGCTGCCGAGTGCCTGGTAACTTCGACAGTAGTGGTGACGGCAGCGGCACCTGTAGCGGCAATAGGATAGGTAGCGGTAATGATAATGGTAGCGTAACTTGTAGCTGTAATGGTATTGGCAGCGGTAATGGTAACGGTAGCGGTAATTGCATTGGTAGCGGGATTGGTAGCTTTAACGGTAGCGGTACTAGTATTGGTAGCGGTAACGGTAGCGGTATTGGTAACGGTAGCGATAAAGGGGGCGGCGACAGTAGCGGTAATGGTATTGGTAGCGGTAACGGTAACGGTAGCGGTAGTGGTATTATTAATAGTAGCGGTAACGGTAGCCGTAACGGTAGCTGTAATGGTAAGTGTAGCGATAAAGGAGGCGGCAACAGTAACGATAATGGTTTTGGTAGCGGTAACGGGAACGGTAGCGGCAATGGTATTGGTATTGGTAGCGGTAACGATAGCGGTAATGGTAAATGTAGCGATAAAGGAGGCGGCAACAGTAGCGGTAATGGTAGTGGTTGCGGTAACGGTAACGGTAGCGGTAATTGTATTGGTAGCGGTATTGGTAGCGGTAACGCTAGCAGTATTGGTGAAGGTAGCGGTAAAGGCGGCGGTAACAGTAGCGGTAGTGGTATCGATAACAGTGATAATGGCAACGATAGCGGTACCGAAAACGGTAGCAGGAACGACAACGGTAACATTAATGGTGACGGTATGAGGTAATTACATCGGCAATGAAAACCGTAACGGAAATATAACGGCAACGACATGGTAACAATAGCGACTTCGACAACGTGTGTCTGCTATGGCACCTCCCCCCCCCCCGCCCCCCCGCAGGGGTTGCGACTACGGATCCCCCCCGCTACCCCCAATCAGGGATCGTTACTACTGTGGGCCGATCTCGCCTCCCCCTTCCCTGCCCCCTCCTCCCGCGAGCGTGTTTGTCCGGGTTAAGGATTTCGACACCTAGAGTGTCTACATGTTTCTCGCTGACCTCCATAGCCGGCGAGGATGGAGTTCAATGCAAACGATATTGATCGAGAGGAAAATCAAATGTAGACACGACTTTGACTGTCGACAGTTTACGTTGAAACGTTCCATTGAGTAGCATCAGCGTGAAAACCAAAAGGAGATGTCCGGAGGTCGTGGGGGGCAAAACGCGATACGATGTAAATGTATCTATCGAAAGCTTCTGTGTTTCGTCTTTCGACCTATTGACCCTCTCGATACGATGTCCAACACTGCTGCTGCAATACCCTTACGACTACCCGCCTCACGAATGTGACATGGAGGACTTTGACTCACTAAATACTATCGAGAGAACGGTCGCTATCCTAGGAGATCTAGATGGTGGCCACAGGCGGCGAAACATTAAGGGTATAAGATTGGCAGAACGTTCCCAGGTAATCTATGGAAACCACTGTACGTGATGAGCGCCCAACTGTTGGAGGTGTCTCTATTAGGAGTAGGAACGATGCCCCGTCTCGAAAGGGATGCGTGGTCAATGGCCGAACGGCGAAGGCAAGCAACAAATGAGTACCCCCCGCCCTCCCCGCCCCCCCTCTCTTGTGCCCCGTTCCGAAAGGGAAGCGTGGTCAATTGTCTATTGACTTGAGGCATGCAACAGTTGAGTACCCCCCCCCCCCCCCCCCTCCCCCTCTTATCTCTCTCTCTCCCTTGTTACCCCTTGCTTCGTTGATCGCCGTTCCGTGGAACGATACGAAGAAAAGGCCGTCACCGTGTACTCCTTGTACAGCGCCGATATGGAGCACGTCCACTTAAAACTTCGAGCGACGTTCAGGAGCTCGATGCGCCTGACGCTTAGCCCGGTTTCCAACGCCACCTGCGAGGCGTTCGCCGATGTGGGCTATCGAGGAGAGCAGGGGAGCGTGGAGATCGAGGTGGTGGAAGGATCCCACGCAAGCGGGCACTGACGCCCTCGCCCGGAGGCTTTTCTTCCCCTTCTACACATACATTGTATATACCTGGTATACAGCGTCTATATATTACGGGGGAACGTAGTATTCAGAGGCAAATGTGGCGTGTTTACCTAGGGGAATACTTGTACCACTCTGGATGGAAATGTGTGTTACCCGCTTGGTCTTCATATTAATGTGTAAACGGTCCTTATGTTTTCCGACCAGAATGGTACATGTTTTTTGGGTCCGTCGTGGTTTCTGATTATTTTGCCCTCCCGTAGAAGGCTGATGGTTGCTATTATTAGTAGGGCGTTGAAACGCTCAACATCTAGCAGGTTCAATTTACGGCGTTTTTGCCCCCCCCACCCCCCCCTCCCGGGGTGTTTTATACATCAAAACACAAAGCTCCAAAACAAAATGACGGCAGGTGGTGGAAGACGATCCCACGCGAGCGAGCGCTGACGATCGCGCGGGAGGGGGAACCGCTCCACACACCGTACTTGGTTACGCCACAACATTTTCTAAGATGCCATCTATAGGCCGAGATTGGTATAATACTTCGAATTATATGTTCTTGTCTGGAGATGGCTCTTGGGGCAAAACACACTACCGGTATAACGGTACGAAAAATTAAGGCGTTTTTTTCAGGGCGGTTTCCGGGGTCGGGTCGCACCTCGATAGTTTGGTTGGGTGGCCCGACCCGACCCTTACCCGACCCGCGAGATTTGAAAACTTCCTGACCCGACCCGACCCGACCCGATCCGTGAGACTACAAAACCTTCTTGACCTGGCCCGACCCGCGGGTGGGGTCATGACCCGCGAAGAGCTATGGCCTTTTCCACCGGCGGCGTTTTTTTGGGGCACAAACTACAAAACTTCCAAACCATGACGGCAGGTGGTGGTGGTGGTGGTGGTGGTGATGGAAGGACCCTACGCGGCGAGGGGAGCACCGACGCTCGTATGGAGAGTGTTCACCTCTACCTCTAAACATCTATCTACTGCCTGCAGGCTGCTGGTATTTGAGGCACAGAACACTACGACTAAATGCCCAAAGTTTCACACCTATAACAAATCATACAGATCACGACCTCAACCATTTAGTTCCATCGCCTGCCGGTGTGAGACGCTGTGCAGGATCAGGATCTGCGAAGCACGGATCCGACCCGAGGAAACATGTTGTAGAAAATGCGTATTATTTTACGGGTTCTACCCCACAACATGTGCTACATACAGTAGAATATTCAAACTCGGGAACAAGAGATGATCTATCTGCCTTGAAATATGTAGATCATGATCTGTAGATGATTTGTCGATGATCTGTAGATGATTTCACTTCCGTATCCACGTCTAGGCTTATGTTTTTCTTTGGGGCACCTAACAATAGAAAACGTGTGAAATGGTGCGGACATATTGCCAGCCCAGTGTCATCAACTAACTGGCTGCACCGATATATATATATATTATATAATATATGCGGTATGCCAGGTACACGTCAACGTCGAGAGCGGTCTGGGACCAGACTTAAGGGAGGGATGGAGTTTCCTTGCGAGGGCAGTCAGACAGACAGGTTTCGAATTCCCGATTTAGATTACGACGCGTTCTACGATAGAGGTAGCACATGTCATGTAAGCGAAACTTATTTCTGATTTGACGGGGTCCTTACTAGCCCCAAATCGTCGGAATGCTACTCTTGTTTCCAAAAATGACGTCTTTGTATACTTGAAGCCATGGGATATTTCATCGGGATGCTATTTGATTTTTGCTGAGGTCAGTTTTCGGGCAATATATATATATATATGGAGCGCCTTCAGTGAGTAGCCTCAGAAAAATTAGGGTGAACCTCTATCGTCGAACGCCTCTTACCCTGTAGGTAAAAACCTAGGGAGTTGCTGTTGTACGTCACCCGAAACCTGGTTTTGAGCAAAGCAGAAGGCGCAACCAGATGAACAATCCCACAGCTTAGCTGTACCACGAGTCATGTTGAAAAACACATATTGATAGGTAAAATCTAGGTCGGGACACTTTGTATCCCTTTGTGTTCACTTTTTCGTAGACATTTTCTTGCCCTACTCCCCACGTTGCGGGTGGCATGGCGATGGCTTACCTTGGCGATTTATCCCTGCCCCGTGAGGCTACGCCTGCCTTCCGTTTTTTTCTCTTTTCTGACGTACCTTGCCGTTCAGAGGTGTGGGAGTGGGTTTTGAGGAGCCGCATCTTCGTCTCATTTTCTAGCTTGTGGAATCAGGGTTTCCACGATTTCCCCATATTTCTGCGTATACGGCTCATCAGAGTGGGCTAGTGTTGTCGTACTGCTTTGAATGAGGCTGAAAACAAGGGAATTACCCTGGGTTCAGGTATTGGGATCGTATTAATAGTGCTTGGGGAGGCGTATCTTAGATGGAAAACCAGGCGTTTTCCCAGCCAGGGGGTTTTCCCAGCGAGGCACGAACTTGGCTTTCAGTCTCCACGTGCACGAAAGGAACGAAGCTGCTCTTCTGCAATCTCTTAAACGAACAACACACATGTGCACCAAAGAGTGCCGGCTTGATAGGCAAACCTGTCCAGGAATACAGAGTGTCCCTACCTTGATCTTAACATAGTGGCGTTCCGACGATGATGCGTTGAGGATACAGGTCCGCCAGAGAAAAAAATGCCAAAAAGTGTTACCTCTACTCCTCCCCGCGTTTCGGCTGGCGTGCAAATCGTTTTGGCAACCCTCGCTTGGCTCTCAATAATTCCCGAAGAGGTCCGAGATAGCAGGGATTCAAGGTTTCCTCAAGAGAGGAGACCATGGATGAGGCCGCGCTGTCAGGCGCCAAACACATTCGATACATGTTAAATACGTACATACAGCAGTGCAGTACGCACGGATGCATCGATCTGACTTTTTGCGTATATCCATGTCCCGGCAAAAAGCGAGTGCCCGGCCTGACTTATCGACAACTGTTCGGCATAGCATTAGCGTTAGCAGCAGCAGCAGCAGCAGCCTGGCTGCTGCTGTGGCAGCGCAATCCACAGGGCGTACGACAGCATCCGCGCTTTCACGCGCGCGAGTCACGCCTCCAACGATCGGAACCCATCGCCGTCTCGACTTACTTTACCTCGTCCCCATCCCCTCTCCTCGTCTTCGCTAATCCAAAAATCAAAACCTCCAGTGTATTCAAAGCACGAGATATACTTACACACGCGATTTCGAACAATGTTGAGTAAACATGCAAACATCCACGTAAAGTGAATCACCATGACCGATGTTACCCGTATATAGTGGCCTACGCGGATGGGGAACCTTGTCGTTCGCTTGCTTTGACCGTTGCTCACCGGTAGCGCGGATCCCTTACTCCACAGCACCAACACACGTATGGACCTGCCACCATGCGATGTGTCATTGCTGCTCCCCCCCCCCCATTGCGAGAAATCAACGTTTACCTTGGGCTTGTATTTCCCCGCCCCCCCCCCCCCCGCCAGCCACCCCTCGTCCCACCCGCCTTTCAGCGGCGGAGATCAGCGATTACACCACAGCCTGATATTGTCGCCTACAATAGTAAACAACGCTGGCTCTCAACTCCCGAAGCTGCCACTGCTGCATGAGTACTGAGCAGACCGGCCGCGAGACCGGCGGCTTTGAACGAAATGGAGTTGTCCGAAGGAGCCAAAACCGGGGGCGCGGCCTAAAGCGAAAAAATAAGCATTTTGTTTTTAAAGAAAGAAAAAAATAGGTGTCGAAAGAGACGACGACAGTCTTGTGCGTCGTCTGTCACAACTCTAGGAGCCGCTTCCACATGAAAACTATTGCGGGGAAAATAACGCACCAGGTACCTGGTGGCAACAGCAACCGAAAGAGTGTGCGTAAAAGCATAGGGGAATACCAGGTGCGTACGTGTTTTTTTTTGCTCCATCGTTTCGACGCCACCCCCCCCCCCTCAATGTTCATTGTATTCACTCGAGTCTAGACAATCGTCTACCACAGGCTGTTAACCCGTCTTCTCCTGACTTTATCTATTTGCTTTTCTATCCCCCTTTAAGGCTGCCAAAAACTCCCTTCTGGGGGGGCACAAATCATTAACCTGGAATCGGAGTCAGCCTTACGTTCCTGTGCAATGCAGCGCAGAACGAAAAAGGGCCACCCGAGCGAGGCTGGAACTCATCCATCCCCTCTTGCGGAAACTAAAACACCGAAAGCGTAACCTCTTACCGAACCCTGCGCCGGTACACCACCGCCCACAACTCTCGGCAGCTCTCTGTCCGCACGAGGTGGTTGGGGCGCTCGGCCGAAAGAGCAGGCAGGGGGGGCTCGCTCGAAGCACACCGCGATCTCGACTCTAAACACCAACAACGGGGAGTGTTCCGTGTGCCCCCTCGGCGGCTCAAAACACGTTGAGGTCGTCAACTATGAATAGGCAGTCATGGCAGGTCTTCGATTGTTCATCTGGCCCCGGGCTCTCCCCCGCCGGCGATCATCGCGAACATCACCCGGCTGGGTGGTCGCCCCTCGTTTAGCCACCCCGCGTGCAGGCGGGGGGCACGGTCAGGAGTCGCGAGCGATGTAAACCTGCGGGGCGGCGCCGCGAGAGGGTTGCACGGCAACAAGAGAACAGGAATTTGGGTGTCATTTTCGTTCAGTTTGTTTGCCTACTGCTGAATCTATCGATGACGGTGATGATATCACATTGAGCTCATGACCCCCCCCCCCCCCCCCCCGGAAATCTATTCGCAGTAGCCCGCGGTCACAAAACAGGCAAAACGACCACTCAATCGGTCGTACTAGTAGCTGACGTATTTGTGACATTTTTTCACACCTCAGATAAGGTAACACTCCGACAATACTTATCTCCTTGATGCAGCCGAACGCAGGGGCGTCGCCACGTGCTAACATAGTGTTAGCACTGGAAAAGCAATCACGTTAAGGCCGTGACACAATACTAACTGGAAACCCACGAACGTGTCCACGCCTTAACGTTATGTTTCTGCTCTATCTCGTCTAGCCCTGGTACTGTAACATTATGTTACGTTGTGAACGGTGCTTGTACCAGCACCATAACACGATGTTAGGACTTGACCATACACGTACGTTTTCACCCTAACATACCTACATTGATATCCGCAGATTTACTAATATGATAACATGATGTTACTGACTAGGCAGCGATAGACACAACACACTAACACTGGGTTATCCTTAACCCTCTTAGTGGTGCAGTCCCGTTTTGGGGACAGACTACTTATAAATCGACTGGTTTGCCCCCAAAACGAGGTTGCGGTCCTAAATGGGTTAAGAGGAGTACCACCTTAATACAACGTTGCGAAGTGTGGGTCAGCAATAACACTCAAGAGTATGTTGCAAATTCGACACTAGCATAATACAACGTAGTGACCAGCACTACTAACACTACGTTATTCGGACCCCCCGTCTGGTTGCTATAGGGTCGGAGAACGTAAGATTTAAGTCAAGTTAGCAACGTTACAGTCTTAGCCGGCCGATGCGTAACATTATGTCGGGATATTAGCCCCAACGCCGAGGTCTCTCTAACATTATGTTACGGTGTTCCTGTCAGCATAATCTGAATTTCACATTTCGTTACTGCGTTAGCATAATAAATCCGGGTCTAACGTTATGTTACTGAGTTACCGCTGGGTCCGAAGTCATGATAAAGTTGTGTTGGGACGTTACCCTTTGGGTCTTCCCGATGTCTAACACGTTGTCACCTGTGTCAGTGGTATAGCGGCGCCGCAAAGTAACGCAATGTAGCCTTGTCCTTTGCTTGGAATTTGACTGGTTTTGTCCTCAAAACGGGACTGGAGCCCTAAAAAAAGGCTGAGGCACTTTTGGGCCCCAACATTTCATCCCTCGGACAGCTCATCACCTCCTGTAGCTCGTCGATTCCCACTTCCATGATCTACGTACTGGGTGTGTACTGTATGTCTTTCAAGGAAAAGTCTATTCCCGATCTCGCACGATCTACATAAGCTCATATTGCCGGGTGGAGCCCGCACATTCGGCATGATCTACTGATAGCGTTCGTTTCCTGGTGTGGATATGTGCACTAAAGCAGATCCCGCGCAATCTCTCCCAACGGCAGGAGGCTAGGAACTGCTAGATGATCTGCATTACATAGATCATCCTCTATCTGCCCGCGGTGTGCTCGACGTATGTTTTCTCACCCTAGCCCTGCCAAAGATGGCCTTGGCTGCGTCTATCTCCTTCAGCTTCTCGTTCAGGTCCTCCACGCGGCGTCGCAACAGCGGGGTTTGCACCACCAGCGGAAACTTGTTCAGTTGTGCCTGGCAGGAGGCCTCGTTCTCCTGAAATGGAGGGGGGGTTGAGCGGGGGGGGGGCGTGGGGTACTCACGTCATGCATGGCCGTAGTCGTATGGCCATACACCCTCGCACCCCTACAATGCCGCGACGGAGCACGTCGGGTTTTCACCGACAGTGTAGACATTGCTTACACCAAGCGGGAAGCACCGTGAGGTGCGCGGGGGGGCAGGGCAGCAGGGGGGGGGGGGTGTACTCGATATCAGGGGGGGACGGGGGGAGGGTATTTGCTTGTTACTTGCCTTAGTCAATTCATCATTGCCCACGCAGCCGTTTCGAGACGAAGCACCCCGTGTCTACTCCGAATAGAGACATCTCCAGCAGTTGGGCGCTGGCTACAGTTTTGCCATACCGTACATTAAAAACAATTGCCTACCTTTCACCATCTATCCCCTACGACAGCCATCGTTTTTTCGCTACCATCTATTAATAATGTATGAAAATTCTCCATATCACACTAGGGCGGGCGGGGGTGTGGAAGTTGGGCGAGGGGTTGAGGCGGTTGGGGGGGGGTGCACTCATTGCCATGCATGGCCGTAGTCGTTTGGCCGTAAACCCTCGCATCCCTGCAATGCCGGGACGGAGCACGTCGGGTTTTCACCGACCAGGCAGACATTGCTTGCCTCAAGTGCGAAGCGCCGTGAGGTAATGGGCGAGTCGCACGAAGGGTGAGCTGCATCCCAGTACGAACCACTTTTGCGGCGGATTTCTTGCGTATGGATGACAGCATCGCGTACATTGTTTTCTGGTGTGGCCACTTCCTGACAGAGCATTGGGTATAACCATGTGACTGCCCCGTGGGTGCCTTGCCACATACACACCACAGTACGTGCGTGATACGACCATCCCCTTTGCGAGGAGATAAGGTTCTCCCAACAGGGGGCGAGAAGGGGGGAAACGACGACGATGAAAAAATAAAAACAAGACGGACAGCAGAGCGTGTCCAAGTGTACCACTGTGCCGTGGGTCGGAGAAGCTTGCGTGGGGGGGGTGGGGGGGGGACGGAGGTTCGGGATGGGTGCGGGGGGCAGCCAGTGGCTTCACGGTGTTTAGGTACGTATGGTTGACTATAAGTCGTCGGCTAGTTATTAGTTGGCTAGATAGGTTTCATGAATAGTAGGGCTGTGAGTTGGCTGACTACTAGTCGCTCACCGACTAGTTATTAGTTGGCTAGGTATGTTCCATGATTAGTAGGGCTGTGGGTTGGCCGATTAAAAGTCGCCGACTATTAATAGTTGACTATGCAGGTTCCATGATTAGTAGGGCTGTGAGTTGGCTGACAACAAATCGTACGCCGACTTGTTAATAGTTGGCTAGGTATGTTCCATGATCGAAAGAGCAATCAGTTGGCCGACTATAAGTCGCCGACTAGTTAATAGTTGGCAAGGTAGGTTCCATGACCACTGTAGTAGGGCTACGAGTTGAGCTGACTGTAAGTCGACGACTATTAATAGTCACTAGTCGGCTAGGCGTCACAGCTAGTTGCGTCTGGTGATTTGCGGAACTCTGCATACGTCTTCGTGCTTGGCTGGCGCGCTTGTGGCTCGATGCGTGTACACTTATTGCTCATCTCTATTAAAAAAAACGCTGCTCGGTGTATAGTGGCGATGGTGATGGCGTCGCATTGGATCTCCAAAAATACAGCAAGTCAGCTTTGTCGGTCTATAGGTTTGCCGCCCGAGTACAGCCGAGGCACGCCTCACTTATAGCCCTGTTGGCATGAGCTGTTGTCACGACGGGGAACTTTTGCTGTGTCTTCGACGGACCTGCAGGAGCCCGAGGGTCTTGAGCCTCTCCTCCTCCGGCATGAGCTTCATCCCGGGCGGACAGGACGGGTCGGGGGCTTCCGCCCTGCGTCGCTCCGCCTCTCTCTCCCACTCCTCCTGCCGAGAGACCAGGTACTCTGGCACCTGCGGCAAGGCGGAGGGGTGGGGGTCGGGGCGGTGGGGGGGGGGTGGGCGTGGGCGTGGTCGGGCGGGTGCTGCAGGAAATGACGCACGTGGTGCTGTAGTTAGTGCATACAACATCACCCAAATGTTGTAGGAGCGTCAAAAATCAAAGGGGGAAACCGCCAACAGTGCTTGGAAGCCGTTCCACACGGCGCGAGAGTCAACATCACTTTTCGCTCGTGCATACAGCATACACATCACCCAAGTGTCACAACCAAACGTGGACACCACCGCCAGTGCTTGGAAGCCGCTCCACACGCCGCGAGGTTCAACATCGGGATGTATCCCTAGCATACTGGTAGTGGCCGCGAGGCAAAATGTCGATTGCGGCACGGTGCCCGGGGAAGGAGGTGGGGGATGGTGTGGGGCTGGAGTTGGAACCGGGTGATGGTGGAGGGGGGAAGTAGAGGGTGTGTGGTGGGTGTGGGCATGGGTCAAGGCAGCCACTCAGGGGGTGGGGATGTGGGGTGGGGGAGGGGGTTGGGGGTAGCGGCAGACGAAGCCGGCGCTTGCACAGCCGCAGCAAGCATACCGACGTGCGCCAAAAAACGGGAGTATCATGTGCTGGATACTGACGTAGCATGCAGTACCGGTTAGGGCCGACAGCAGCGGTTTTCAAGTAATGTGACGCTGACTGTGTACCCTGGTATCTCCATAGTGCCAGTCAGCAGGCACCAGCAACGGCCGCATACGAGTATTGCTGCATGCTGTTGGGGGTGTTGGGTATAGCGAGCACGTGCCGCCTGTAGGTGCCCAGTACAACGGTGAACGGTGGGTAAAAAAGAGGATTGTGGTGAGCATACTACCGGCAGCAGTCAACTGTCGAAGCTCCGGCACGATTTGCTGCTGTACGAATATATGCACAGGTACCCACAGCAGCATCGGCGGCATACGCCACATTGGTGCAATTGATAGCATTGCCAATACTGTAGTACTATGCTGGCTTACGCAATTCTTCAACAACTGCGTCGACAACGCTTACGCATAAACTTGAATATGCGTAAATAATTGCGTCGACAACGCTTACGCATAAACTTGAATATGCGTAGTACTATGCTGGCTCACGCAATTCGAGCCCAAACGCAATACTATGTCGCCAACGGGAGATTAGAGTGCAAAAACAAACGCCAAACGCCGAGCGACGCGTCTATGGAAAGACCTCGACGACGTATTTCCAAAGCCACCATTTTCGTTTGCATGCGCTGTATGCGCTCTGTGCCCCCGCCCCCCCCCCCCCCTGGCCTTGAAAAAGAACGGGCGGGAAATTAGTCCTAGGGTGTGTGTCATCCTATCACCCAGGTGTGATACGGTATGCTCGTACAGCAGTATCGCGGCTTGACTTTAGACCCCAATCCCGACCGCCGTGGGCAACAAACAACTCGGAATCAAAAGCTGCAATATTTGTGGACCCGTTTTTTTGCCGAGGCAGGAATAAATAGCATTTTATTATACCGCGTATATATAACACGCAAAGTTGGGCTCACAGCCGCTTGGGGAACAATTCAGGAGCCGATTTTTTGCCCAAAAGACAATCGGGTGGGCCCTCCAGCCTCACGAAACACCTAGTAGACGGTGGCTTTTTTGGGAATGTCTCCAGCACGTTGTCGGGATCTTTCTACACGAAGTACACGGGGGTGATAGACAACACAATGCTCCGCGCTTGCATCCATCCTACCCGTTTTGTCGAGAAAACTAGCGTGGAAATTCGTTCGAGGGGGTGTGTTATCTCATCACCCGGGTGTTATACCGTATAAAAAAACCCTTTCAAGACTGCAGTCCCGATTTGGGGGGCGAACCACTCTAATTCCAAGTAGTGTGCCCCCAAAACGGGACTGCGGCGCTAAAAGGGTTCACCCCTTCGGCCCTTCAAGATAGGGGCCTGAACAAGGATACCCTTTTGGGTGCCATCAATGGTCTACGAGCAGCATGCCCCCCGAGCAGTACACAGGTAGATCATGTTGGTTGCGGTCGTGCAGCACGACTCCTCCTTGCATCGTAACTCGGACATCGATTTCTTATCATCGCCCAACTCTCAAGTCTCCAGAGGGTCGAAACACTATTACGGGGGGGCATAGTTAACAGGACCAAATATTGTTAGTAAAAATGGTTAAACATATACTCGGAGTAGGTTTTTATGTGTACCATAGGTCCTGTTAACTATGGTCCCCCGTAATATTACGGGGGACCATAGTAAATACGACCAAACATTGTTATAGTAGTAAAAATAGCGAAATATATAGTTTTTTGTGTGTACCGTAGATCCTGTTTACTACGGCCCCCCGAAATAACACTGTTGCACCAGTCCGAGGCTTATAGTCAGTGGCCGTTGTTATTCTCGCATTTAGCGCATCGCCATAGTCTACGAGTTCTGTGGTCAACAACACAGGCTCCCAAATATTCTGTAATGAGCGAAGAGAAAAAAAAGAGGAAATATATATATACTTTTATATACGATTTATATATACTATATATATCGAGGCGTAAGGTCTTTGCTTACCCTGCCATAGCTGTCGTGTGTGAACGTCGTGCCTTCGTTCGACGCGTTCCTCGCCTTCATCTCCGTAGCCTGCCGAACACACGCAGACGCGAAAACGCAGGAACAAACGAGCACGAGAATCCACACGTCGTATGTTTGGATTTTCCCCTGGAACCAAACAAAATTTGTTTTCGACCCCTTTTTAGGCCTTTCTTTAACCCTTTAGTGCTGCAGTCCCGTTTTGGGGACATACCAGTCAAATTTCAAGTAGTTTGTCCCCAAAACGGGACTGCGGTTCTAAAGGGGTTGAGGACGGCATCTCGTTGAGGGGCCAACCTGCTCGCAACTAGCGTGAGCCCTAACGTAGTTTTCTGTACAGTGCACTATTACGAGGGACCACAGTAAACAGGACCAAGTAATGTTATTACGGGGGACCATAGTTAATAGGACCAAATATTGTTAGTAAAAATTGTTAATATATAGGTTTTTTATGTATACCATAGGTCCTGTTAACTATGGTCCCCCGTGATAGTAAAAATAGGGAAATATATAGGTTTTTGTGTGTACCGTAGGTCCTATTTACTATGCCCCCCCCCCCCGTAGAACTACGGGGGACCATAGTAAATAGAGGACAAAATATTGTTCGTAAAAATAGGGAAATATGTAGGTATTTGTGTGTACCAAAGGTCCTATTTTCTTATGGCCCCCCGGAATAGTGAAGAGGTGAAGTAGGAATCGCTCTGTGGCCACGAAGGGGGGGCGGGCGAGAAGCACCGCCTCTGTAGGGAGTGGAGATGATGACACGGGATGATTTCTAGGCGCTGATTCCAACGTGTTTGTCGCGCTTCGAACGAGAGTGGCTAAGCTGGGACCAAGTGAGAGCCGGTAGGAGCAAGCTGACTAGTAAGAACGCATCTCTCTGTCCGTCCGTCCGTCTGTTTGTTTGTTTGTTTGTTTGTTTGTCTGTCTGGCTGTCTCTCTCCTTTGGCGATTTCGCCTACAAAACAGCAGCTAACAAACACGCAATAACTACAAAAAAACAACGACAGACAAGCTCAAACACAAAAAAAAACACACGGAACATCCCGTAACGGAACAACAGCAAACAACACTCAACAACAACAACAACAACAACAACAACAAAACAACCGAAAGAGAAAACAGCGACAAATGCACAGCGTAACACGCACACAACAAATTGAACAACACCCAAAAAACCAAAAACACAACAAGGAACAAGAAACGAATAAAAAACGACACTGATTCAACACCGCCAAACTACAGCTCCCGGCCCTCCCGCTATTGGGCACATGCTTAGACCCCCTCTCTCGCCTGCACCCGGTTTGCCGTCACGAAGTCCCTGGAGGACCTCGGGGCCAGACGGGCAACCTCGGCAGCCTTAGGCACCGCCTCCTTCTTCGGTGTAAACCCCCCAGCTCTCCAGCGGTAGATCGTCGAGCCCTCCTCCGCCGCCGCGCCCCCCGTCCCCCCCTCCCTCCGACTATTACCGGAAGGCGTTCTTCCGTACCTGCCGCCGCTCGACCCGTCTCCGCTCGAACCCCGCGAGTTTGCGTCCCGCCAGGAGGAGGCAGGGGCCGCCCCCACCCCCTCCCCCGTAGCCCCGCCCGGAGAGCCCCTTCCCGCGAGGGACCTCGTCGAACCTGACCCCGCCGCGCTCGAGGTTGCGGTTGCGGTGGCGGCTGCGGTGGCCTCGTCTTCGCGCCGGCGCCGTATCGCCTCCTGCCGCAGCTCCGTTGCCACCTTGTGCAGAGAGAAGGGGATGGAGGGAAGGAGGAGGAGGAGTGCGGGGGGGGGGGGGGGGGGAGGGGGGGGGGGAGCTCAGGGGTCGGAGTGATGGTGGGGGGGGGGGGGCGTACAAGCCACTGGCGAGACGAGGTAGAAGAAAACAGGGGGGGGGGGGGGGGGGGGAGGGAAGGACGCTAGGTCAAAAGCGGAGAGCAGTTTGGAGGTACATAATTGTATATGGGTACGGAGGCGGTTATCAGTGCGGACCACGTCAGAGTACCGCGGCAGTGTGGAGTCCCCACACACGCGCTCGAAGCAAACTACCACCGCGCGCGCTCGTTTTCCGTGAGGACCGTCTGCGGCCGAACCAACAAAGCCCAACCCAATCCAACCTCATCCGGAACAAGCCCATCCCAACCCGACCAGACCCGATCCGACCCTTTTCGGCCTGACCAGCAAACCCGACCTGACCCGACTCCAATCTGTCCGATCCGATCCGACCCAACCCGACTCGACCCGGGCCGGCCCGACTTGACCAGAACACCGAAACAGAACGCCCCAGGCAAACGCTTGTCGACAGCTCTTGCCCCCCCCCCCCCCCCCCCCCCCCCCCAGACGACGGCCATACATGATACCGAGTACCCCCCCCCCCCTGTACCACCGCCCCCACTTGTGCGTATTTCGTTGACCGACCGCTTCGCTATCCTTGATAGTGTTGGCTGTAATGCGGGCTAATATGTTTTTCTCGATTGTTTTGGCTACCGACCATATTTACGTGATCGTGTTGGTTGCAGGGCGTCACGGTGTCTCTGAGTGTGTTGGCTGCATACCGACCGTCACAATATTCTTGATTGTGCTGCTTATCGACCATTACGCTATTTCCTTGATAATGTTGGTTACCGACTGTTACGATGTGTTGGTTACCGACCGTTACACTATTTCCTTGGTCGCGTTGGCTACCGCCGACCGTTACACTATTTCCTTGATTCTGTGGGCTACGGCTGTTCCGCTATTTGCTTGATCGAGTTACTTACCGACCGTTGCGATATACGTGATTGTGTTGATTACCGACCATTATGCTATTTACTTGATCGTGTTAGCTGCCGACCGTTACGCCCTTGCCTATACCCGTGCTGGTTACGGACTACGGAGCATTACGCCGTCCTTGGTAGGGTTGGCCACCGATCGTTATGGTTTCCATTGATTGTGTTTGCTACCGATTAATACGCTCTTTTCTTGATATTGTTGGCTACCGACCGTTACGATATCCTTGATTGTGTTGGCTACCGATCGTTATGCCTTCCATGATCGGGTTGGCTACCAACTGTCACGCTACTTCTTTGATCGTGTAGGTTACCGACCGTCACGATATACTATATGCAGTGTCGGACATTTACCGACCGTCATGCTCTCCGTCGATCGTGTTGGCTACCTACCGTTACGCTAGTTCCTTGATCGTGTCGGTTACCGAGCGTTACGCTCTCCTTGATTGCGTTGACTACCGACCGTTACGCCAGCCTCGATCGTACATGCTGCGTACCTTTTCCCCGCTCCCTCTCCGAAGGAAGTGCCGCCCCGTCCCCGTAGGCTGGGCGGACCCGGGAGCGCTTGGCCCCTGACGAGATGGACAAACACACAACAAAACGTGTTTGTGAGCAGCGGGCTTGAAGTCGTGGTGTGATTTATCCCCCGTTGTCTTCGCTACATTCTCTTCCCGTGTCGTGGCCAAGCCAGCCATGCACATTAGTTGACATTTCCACGGGGCTTTGATGCCCCATGCCAGTGTCATGTACGGCATGGTCACGAAAAACGTCAAAATATTGTGGGTCTCGCAAGGCTTTCGACCACCACCTTGCGTGCGGGGACGACCGAAACGTCCGCTGTTTGCGATGTTTGAGCAGATTTGTGAGCAGCGGGCTTTCGGTCGTGGTATGATTCGGTCCTCCTAGCCCTGTTTCTCTTCCCGCGCGCGAGGTGGTGGCCAAGAGGCACTCACGTTATTGCACACCTCCGTGGCACCACCATGGCACGCCACTAGGGAAAGTTCCTTCAGAATAACACTAGTGTTCCTTCCATGGCGGTGCTGTGCTTTGAAACGCCACTATGGTGCCCGTTCATGGGCGGACGTGGCGGCACTGCCATTGCGCTGTCCTCATCAACTTCCATGCATTGCAATAGAATGGACCACCACGCCACCACCTCCTTGCACATTGCGGGCGGAAGAAAACATTGTGGAGACATTGGACAACGTAACAAACCCCACAATATGTCGACAACCCTCTCAATTCGGTGCGGCTACGTAATCGTGCGCTACATTGTTCTGGCGTGAAAAAAAACATTGTGGAGAAGTTGAACAACGTGTATATATATATGTAACAAACCCCACGAGCTGTCGACAACCACTTGGATCGGCACGCCCAATGGTGTGCTACACTGTCCAACGTGTCCACGAGGACGTTATAACGCCCACATCGTGCAAGGGGGGAGGGTCCCGGCCATATGTGAGTACGATTTGCCCTAACGTCAACGCTAACACAAAACACTACGGCTTGGCATCAACGCTCTCGCGCTAACGCTCTCCCCGAGCTCCCCGTTCAAGACGCCCTAAAGTTAAGGCTAGCACAAACACCATGGCTTGGCATCAACGCTCTTGCGGTAACGCTCTCCCCGAGCTCCCCGTTCAAGACGCTAGAGCGCGTCGCGTGTCTAGACGCGAAAACACAAACAGTGTATGTACGTCATCAGGGATATGTTACGGCATCAACTCACCTCGATTGCGGTGGGGGCGGAAGAGGCGAACCTCGACTTGACGTTCTTGAACTGTCGGAGCTTGAACGGTTCCGCCGCGGGGGCTTCTTCCTCTTCCTTCCTCTGTCACCGTCGGGGAACGCGAGGCAAAGACGTCGGCGAGGCGCAGAGCTTAGCGGAAACCGGCGGCGGCGGCGGCGACACGACGTCGTTTCGGTCGCGGCAAGGAGGAAGACGGGGTGGAGGGCGAGGGTTGGGCGTGTGCGTGTGGACAGGGGCGGCTTTTTTTCCGATTTGAGGGGAGAACGAAGCGGGGCTGCAGCAGGACAGGCGGTGCGGAGATCGGGAGCGCGCGGCATTCGAGTTTTTGCAGGTAAGGCGGTCAGTACAACTCGAAATGTACTCGGTGATGTACCTTTTTTTTCTGACAGCAGAGTGTCATTGCGCTGCTCCTAGAAGGGGCAGGTGCCGAAAGGAGAGGAACTTTTTTCTGAGGGGAAAAAAAGTGGCGTACTGCTATTGCTAGCACGTGTACGCACATAATGCACAGGAGAAGGGTTCAACTTCGACTCATATAATGGGCTGACACCGCAGAGGGGGAGCCGCACGCTTCCGCGGCGGCTGTTGTACATTCTAAAAGGCGTTTCTTCCTCGGAGAGGAATGCACGCCAGCGGAGTGAAATGCTTCCTCCCCACTCGGAGGCCACGTACAGCGCGCCCTACGTCAAGGCACCGCCGTAGGTTGACTATCCACCCGGAAGGTCGGTGCGCCGAGAAAGCCGAGAACGTACCTCAATAATGTTCATCCTCGCTAAAATAGAGCGCCAGTACCTTCTACTGGACGCCCTGGAAGTCCTTCTCCCTCCCCGTCCTGGATGTCCATGTTAAGGCCATACGACTACGGTCATGCATGACATGAGGACACCCCCCCCCCCCCCCCTTCTCGCCGGCCAATAGCAGAAACACAATGTCGTCAAGCCCACCAAAAATACAAATAAGAGAAAATACCTCGACCCTCGCGCTCATCAGGCCCGTGGGAATCGCAATCTACTTTACGGCTGCAGCTTCTTCCCCCCGCCCCCCCCCCACCTCCGTGCTATGTAGCGCTCGCCTGTCTGTTTTGCGCCTGTATCTCCTTGATGTTGGCCCTGTTGTCCAGACTGTAATTCTTCACACGGGTCCCATTCTTACGCCTGCCGACGTGGGGGGGGGAAACAAGTGGCCGCACGGACAGGCGTTGTTCAGGAGGGGCGCCAAAGCGCGGCGTAACCGTTACCGTTACGCTTGTCTCCCTAGTTCTCTAGGAAATCTACGGGGTCCGGAAGGGACAGTCTCGAAGGAAAAGAGAATAGGGCTATGAGTAAGGCGTGCCTTGGCTGGGCTTGACTGCTGGCACTGTGTCCCTCAACGTAAGGACGGTTTACATCGAATGCTAATATGCAAACGCTACAAACATTTAGGGTGGTAGTTGCTTACGTGCAGCAGTTGGGTGGCGAAGTGCAGCCAATCAGCTGGCTCTTCTATTTCTCGATACAGCATGAAGATGTCTCGAGCGCGAGCCACAAACAGGTCTGCCAGATCGGTCAGATATGGAGGAATGCGCAGAAATCCCACACATTACCGCAAATAACAAACTGGAACTACTGTACCTGCGATACCTATTACGGGGGACCATAGTTAATATAACCAAATATTGTTAGTAGAAATGGTTAAACATATAGGTTTTATGTATACCACAGGTCCTATTAACTATGGTCCCCCGTATTAGACAACTAAAAACCTTAGTTGGCGGCTTACATTACCGTCGAGAGTGCCGAGTTTCGCACAGGAGGTGCGATCGTTTTCAGCGCTCGATTTTTGCAGAAAAGAAAGATGAAGGTTGCCGATACCGATCGACAAGAAGGAGGCGTTTTCGGAAGTAAGATCTGGTCGAGAGCCTACAGCAGATAGAGCCCCCAACCATGTAAAAACGACTCGATATAAAATGATATCACCAAGAACAATCCAAGAATGTGAGACACGTGTTTTCAAAGCGCTCAAAGTCAGCCTTCCTTCGCGCCGAAAGGTACCACAGGGGACACATCTCTACCACCGTCGGTCGCAACATGCTATCGTCCCCGTATCCTGCTACACCTTCCTCCGTGCTCGGGATACTGTCTATTCTCCCTGTGCTCCTATTCTCTGGCAGTCGATGCGCGTTTCTCGGGGACGGGCGCCCTCGTCGCGACACCAGCAGCAACAACAACAACAAGCAGCAGATCCAGAAGTAGCAGCAGCAACAGCAGCAACAGCAGCAGCAGCTCCATCAAGCACCATTACCATCATCACATTTTTTTTGCCGCTAGGTATCGTCGCGGCTCTAGCTTCCTTACTCGTACTACTTTTTCCTCTCGCTACTACCGTAGTCGCCTCCAAACTTGCCCGCGCAGCTACTCCAGCTGCTGCCCGGCCACACAACCCCTCAGCTGCGCCGGCCTTAGCGCTGTCGGAGAGGCGGCCTCCTCCATCGAGCTTTCTGGGCGCGCGCGGTTGCTGCAGCAGCGCAGGCGCGCAACACGAAACTAACGTCACCATCCTCCAAACAGGATGCAACCGTGTGACGGTTGTATCGATCCTTGATTGGTCAAGTGTCACAATTTTTCCAAGCAACGCCACACATAAAATCCCCCCGCGCGTACGTAGCCCCGCCCAAGCATAAAAAAATGATCCCGCAGTCAAAAACAAGTCCTACTAATAAAAGGAAATCCGATCGGTCGGACAGTCGGCATCTCCGGGAAACGGCGCAGCACCTACATGCGGGGATTTTTCTTCACCAATCACAGTTAAGATCTAGAAGAAGTATATCAGGACAAGTTAAAGGCTAGTTCCTACCTGGTACAATATTTTCGTACGGATGGGCGACGGTGATTGGTACGAGATTGTGCTGCTGCCTTGCCGACATGTTCCCAGAGCAGAGAGGTGGCGCCCGTAAGACACAGAGGTACCGTTTTTTTGCTCGGACAATCGACGCCGCTGTGGGCGGCCCAACGCCATGCTGGTGTGGCGGTGTATCTCAGCTGTAGTATGTGGCTATTCATAGAGGCGGTTCTCGGAGCGGGCGCAGTGTCACTGTGAGAGGGTAGAACTCAGGGTCGGCGCTGTCTGCTGTGTCCGTCTACGTACTTGTATCCCCTCATTTCCCCGCAGGTCAGAGACGAGATCACAGATGCTCCCAGTACCTGCGAGTAAGTTAAAATAATTCCGAGAGAACATGATTCAAGTGCTTTGTGTACTCGCAGTATTTGGGGTTTTATGTACTGCGGGATACTGCGAACGCTCGCAGTATTTCGAGGTTCTCCACTGCAGATATTGCTATACTCGCGATATTTCGGGGGAAAATACTGTGGAACACTGCCGTACTTCAAGTACTTAGGGGCCCGTTCTGCCAGTATGATCGTACTTCCAAGTCATGGCAGTGTTTCGTCCGTTGGTACGGAGAGTACTGCGAGTACTCGGAGGGTCAAAACACTCGTAATATGCACAGTACACCCGGAGTGTGAAGCAAACTTCGATCGTATGTACCGTTTAGATAGTTTCGTTCCCATTTACTGCAGAAAACATTCGCGGACGGCCCCACGAGCGGGAGTTGGAGAACATTACTCTCGGGGGGGTCAACTATTACGGGGGACCACAGTAAATAAGACTAAACATTTTTCGTAAACATAGGGAAATATATAGCTTTTAGTGGTTACCGTAGGTGCTATTTACTATGGTTCCCCGTAATAGAGTACTGGCAGTATATCGGGAATGTATACTGCGAGTACTCACAGTATTTATGGGTTCAATACTCTTGTTGACCCTGAATACTCCAAGTGTTTCGGATGTTGTACTGCTGCGGGTACTGCCTGTACTCGGGGTCATTCACTGTTCATACTCCCCATACTCAGAGAATTTGGTCCTCGACACTTTTAGGACCGCAGTCCCGTTTTGGGGACATATTACTTATAATTTGAGTGGATTGCCCCCTAAACGGGACTGCAGTCCTAAAAGGGTGCAGTACTGCTCATGCTTCCAGTAATCGCAGTAATGGGCCGCCAGTACCGCAGTACTTTCAGTGTTCGGGAGTACGAAATGTACTCGATACTCCGAGGATGCTCGGGAGTATGGATGAAGTAAACAGGGAGCATCTGTGAAAGGTTTTGTGCGCGTGCGCCCCAGATCACCCCATCAACAGCAGCACCAGACTGCAATACCAGCAGCAGCAGCAGCAGCAGCAGCAGCAGCAGCAGCAGCAGCAGCAGCGGCTCCGTCTGTGGATTCGAGCCCTGGCACTTGCGCGCAGCAGCAGTGGGCAAACCGCGTACTTGCAGCGGCAGGCAGGGCCTGTTCTCGTTCAGGTTTCATACAGCAGCGGTACATACCGCAGAAAAAATGCCGCCATGTCAGGAAGAGATTTTTGTTTGATAGAAAGTCTGAAATAGAACTACATACTTAGATCACAACCCCTGAGCGTGCTCGGTTGGTGCATCCCTGGCCTCTCAGAGCTCCCACTTCCAAGCCGCCTCCTTTCATTACTTGCCGGGCCTTTCCAGCAGTTCTTTGTTTTCTCAGCCATTTCTTCCTTTTTTCTTCTTTCGTTTCGTGTGCGTGCGTGTTCTCCGAGCACGGCATCGCGGGAGGACTCGGCACCGTCACGGGTGCCAGCGGGTGCTGGCAGGTAGAGGGGGGGTTGCAAGGAGCGCGGTCGCTGCTTTCGTGTTTAGGCGTCGCGTGTGCCTCGAGACACGAGGGATGCATGAACCGGCTTTGTCTGGCTTCGATTTATGACTGTTGATAGAGTGTGTACGAGTTTATAAAGGTCGTTCGGGAGGGCAAGATAATATTCAAGTGGTGCTTATGTTTGCGACCACGCTAAAGTTGAAAGAGGAAGGTGTGCAGTTTGAACACCAACGCTATCGAGCTGGCGAACGACGGCCACGGTGAGCACCGGGCTTCACGCGGGGCGGGCGACGGGGCTGATTGTGGTAGAGAGTGATAAAAGCTTTACCCGGACCGAATCGGTAGCGAGGTGGTCACGAGAGGGGCGGGCGGCGTACGAGGCTGAGAGAGAAGCTCTTCTGTGCGATTTGTTTCTTTTCTTCTTTTCGACCGGGTGTAAGGTGTTCCAATCAGGCAGAAAAATATTGCACGAGAGGGGACGGGGATTTATTTTCCTTTCCGAGTTTCCGGTTTCATTTTCATTGTTTTTGCTGCTGTGCCGTGCTGTGCTTTCGCTTTCTTCGTACGTACAGTACAGACATAGAGCATATCAAAGAAGAAAATAAGTACAGACAGTAGTATCCTACGTGGGGTGTATGTACGTACGTACGACATCCGCGACGCGAAGCGTATATGTGGCATCCAAGCTGACGTCGGAGCTGTTTTTTCCTGAAGCATGGCGGCGGGACTCTTGGCATTATCAAGTCGCCGGTTTGCAATTACGATCCTTAAAAACACTAAACTCAATCGTGGACCTCTGTTCGCTTCGCATAATTTGATGTACTTTTTTCCTTCCTGAGCGAGCGTAGCGGGCGGTGTAGGCCGCCCGTGGAGCGAAGCGCCTTGAAACACTTAGATCACAACCCCTGAGCGTGCTTGGTTGGTGCTTCCCTGGCCTCTCAGAGCTCCCACTTCCAAACCGCCTCCTTTCATTACTTGCCGGACCTTTCCAGCAGTTCTTTGTTTTCTCGGTCCTTCCTTCCTTTTTTCTTCATTCGTTTCGTGTGCGTGCGTGTTCTCCGAGCACGGCATCGCGGGAGGACCCGGCACCGTCACGGGTGCCAGCGGGTGCAGGCGGGTAGAGGGGGGGGTACAAGGAGCGCGGTCGCCGCTTTCGTGCCTAGGCGTCGCGTGTGCCTTGAGACACGAGGGACGCATGAATGGGCTTTGTCTGGCTTCGATTTATGATTGTTGATAGAGTATGTACGAGTTATGAAGGTCGTTCGGGAGGGCAAGATAATATTCAAGCGGTGCTTATGTTTGCGACCACGCTAAAGTTGAAAGAGGAAGGTGTGCAGTTTGAACACCAACGCTATCGAGCTGGCGAACGACGGCCACGGTGAGCACCGGGCTTCACGCGAGGCGGGCGACGGGGCTGATTGTGGCAGAGAGTGATAAAAGCTTTACCCGGACCGAATCGGTAGCGAGGTGGTCGCGAGAGGGGCGGGCGGCGTGCGAGGCTGAGAGAGAAGCTCTTCTGTGCGATTTGTTTCTTTTCTTCTTTTCGACCGGGTGTAAGGTGTTCCAATCAGGCAGAAAAATATTGCACGAGAGGGGACGGGGATTTATTTTCCTTTCCGAGTTTTCGGTTTCATTTTCATTGTTTTTGCTGCTGTGCCGTGCTGTGCTTTCGCTTTCTTCGTACATACCATACAGTACAGACATAGAGCATATCGAAATAAGAAAATAAGTACAGACAGTAGTATCCTACCTGGGGTATGTACGTACGTACGACATCCGCGACGCGAAGCGTATATGTGGCATCCAAGCTGACGTCGGAGCTGTTTTTTCCTGAAGCATGGCGGCGGGACTCTTGGCATTATCGAGTCGCCGGTTTGCAATTACGATCCTTGAAAACACTAAACTCAATCGTGGACCTCTGTTCGCTTCGCATAATTTGATGTACTTTTTTCCTTCCTGAGCGAGCGTAGCGGGCGGCGTAGGCCGCCCGCGGAGCGAAGCGCCTTGTATTCCTTATGTTTTCGGTCAGGGGTATAATAGGCAGCCGTAGCATCCAGTCAAGAGTCCAGAGAAAAAAAATAATGTATTGGTAACATACTACTACTGTACTGCCCAAAGTGTCCTTAGACATACATTCGGATATATTGACATGCTCGACGTGAAAAACTCGAAACAAACTCTGAACAAAACTAGCTGAGGCGAACTCTCCCGTAGGAAAAACATCCATCCCGATGATTCATTGCCTACGAAATAAATGTATTCCCCACTGGTATGCACGTACGTGCAGGGTCGGAGCCCGGGAGACCACCATAATAATACACCCACGTACAACTATCGGTACGTGCCGTTTGTAATAACTGCCTGCTGGTGCAATCTAATAGTTGTAATTTGGGCCGACTCCGTTTTCGGGATGAACTACTTGGAAATTGAGTCGTGTGTCCCGAAAACGAGACCGCAGTTTGGGTCAAGTCTACGTGATGTACGTACGTACGTATCATACCTGTGTTCACACAATATTTCCAGGGACGTATTTCTGTGTGTCCGCAGCTCCTGGCCAAATACCGATCTGTCCGGGAATGTAAGGAACGTTTATATATGGATATTAAAATTACTATAGTCCTTACATTTATGGACACAAAACGAACGATACAGAACAGAAAGAAGTCGTACAGCAGAGCACCGACCGACATACCAAACACTGCATATTACACATGCCGGAGCGTTGCCACCGACCCTTCGACAACAGCAGCAGCTGCAGCAGCAGCAGCAGCAGCAGCAGCTGTGGCGCCGGCTGACCACCGGCGCTTTTCTGTTTGTCGCATTCAACATCTTTACTCGTAACTGCACCTTCGATCGTCAATTCCAGCGACCCCCCCGGGAGCCTGCTGCTGCAGCAAAGCTCCGACGCTGTCCTTGTAGATGGCTCCGTTGTAGCGTCGAGGCATCTTGACTTTCCGGCGCTCGGCCTTCTGCGAGTATATACGTAGCTCGCGCCAACTCCCCCAGCCGCAGGACTGCTGGAGGTTCTCTACCTATCGTAGCACCACCAGGGGTGGAAGCAAGAACTGTTGCCGTAGTCTCAGCAAGATCGGATGCAAGAGAGCTCGAGAGCTCGCAGAGCGCTCGGCGCTCGGCAACTCAATCTTGTGTTTGATTTTTGAAAAAAAAAGGGAAGCCGTAGCCGTTACAGTAGCAGCAGCACTTTTCCCTCCCCTTTTTCGATGCCCACCAACGAACAACCGCTAGTCTCAGCACGCACTCGGGCGGATGCCCACCACCGAGGTACACAGAGGACGGAGATACTAGGGGTCGACTCCCCTGGGTCGTATAGAAGTCTGTCCTGCCTGGCTTCGCAGCCTTCCCGACATTTCCAAAGTACTTGATTCCCGTTTGAACACCGGATCGATAAGCCTTCCAAAACATCGAACTCCACGCGTTCGTGTGTTCGTGTTGGTTCGTGTTTCGTTTTTTTTTTTTTTTTTTTTTTAGTTTTCTCTCTCGGCCGTTGGATATTTGGCGTATATCCTCCGTCTCCGTAACTTGGCGGGTGTTCGAGCAGGGGGATGTAGAGGCTACGAGATGCTTGATACCGCCAAATACGCGTGCTTTTGATCAAGCCGCCCGGGTGTGGCGGCACCTCCGTGATCTCTCGCTCGCCGTGTGGCACGAATAATATCTACGAGCAATACCGACACGTACGAGTACTGCACTGCTGTACTGTACAGTAGAGCAATACGAGCTGGGCCAGCTATAAAATAAAACGGATGTTTTGTTGTGAGGTCGTATCTTGTGAACCACTGCGAATTAGACTGAACAAAAGACACCGCTGCAATCGGCATATCATCGTGAATATGCAGCTCCACGTGGCCAGCCAGGTGATTGGAGGTGACTGGGAGCCATTTATCCAAATGATCAGTTCGTACGAAAACATACTTATTATTTTTACTGTGTATTAAATTGGCTTTTGAAACCGTTTTTTTTGCGGCGGAATAGCTCGTACGCACAAAATTAAAAAAAAAAAAAATGTGAGCTGTGCGCGCGCTGCAGCACACTGCTGCTGTTGCACACCTCGCGCTGAGACATGGCGTCTAGCTCGTCTGGCGCTAACCAGTGGAAGAAGACCTCTGAACCCAAGGTCGAGTTTGATCGTACCAAGGGGAAATGGAGGCTGAGGATGAAGTACACAGCGAGTTCGAAGAAGCGGACCGAGATTGTGTATAATAAGAGAGGAGGTGGAAGCAACGATACCATGGTGGCGGCTGGGTTGGGAGCAGGGGCACAGAGGCAAGAAGGTGGACCCGTCCACACCTCCGGGCCAAGAGCGAAGCTCAGGCCCCGCGCCTGCATCAAGTTCGGTGGCTGCCGCTCTCCCGCCAGGCGAGTTGTGGGTGTGTTGGTTCGAACGAAAAATTGTACCAGTACAATTTTCCGGACTGTTTTTATGCTGTGCGACGTCATATGTTCTGTCTTGCTGTTCTATACTAAATCCTACCAGGTACCTGGTATATGTTAAGGTACTACTGCTGTACGAGCCTGGTCTTACATTTGGCCGGAAATATTAAGGTCCGTTTGAACTCTAATACCAAAATAATACGTGTATTATATTCTCGTCCGTAGTGGTGCTTTACTGTCTGGTGCGGTGTGTGTGTTGGTTCTGCTGTTCTCCTGGTCGACGTCGCATCTGCTGTCTCGTTTTTCAATACTAAATCCTTTATGTTAAGGTACGCGTAGGAGTACTGTTGTACCTGGCGAACTACTGTGTTGTCTCGCGCCCTGTGCGTTGGTTCTGTTTGCTGCTGTTTTCCTCTCGACGTCGTGCCTGCTGTCTCGCTTTTCAATACTAAATCCTACCGTTAAGGTACGTTTAGGAGTACCTGGCATACTGCTGTCTCGCGCCGTGTGTGTTGGTTCTGTTCGCTGCTGTTTCCCTCACCACGTCGTGCCTGCTGTCTCGCTTTTTACTACTCAATCCTATATGTTAAGGTACGTGTAGGAGTACCTGGCATACTGCTGTCTCGCGCCGTGTGTGTTGGTTTAGTTCGCTGCTGTTTTCCTCACCACGTCGTGCCCTGCTGTCTCGCTTTTTACTACTCAATCCTATATGTTAAGGTACGTGTAGGAGTACCTGGCACACTGATGTCTCGTGCCGTGTATGTTCTCCGCGTCACGTCGTCCGTGCTGTTTCACGTTTAAATACCAAATGCCGTGTATGTCTTGGTTCTTGCCAGTTGTGTGCAATTACCCCCGTCGGACTGCCGTTTGCTGCTGTTCTCCTTTTAGACATCGCCCCTGGTGTCTCACGTGGCTTGTACCCTCCGTCAAGATGTCTGCGTGGATTTTGGTTCCGTTGCAGCAGTGCTGTCCACAGATGTACCCCTTGCTGTTACTCTGCTGTTATACGATGTACGAATACGTGACTGCTGTGGTGCTGCTAATTTTACTGCTGCGGTTGGTGTATAGCTTGACCGTGTCCCCGTCCTCCCCCCCCGTCCTGCTGTCCAACACGCGTCAGGTAAATCTCAGAACAGCTTGCACCGTCTGAGCGGCCCGCAGGAACAGGCGTCCAAGCGACAACGCAGGGAAGGGGCTAACGTGACGCGTGGGGAATGGATGGCTTCGACGGTCCTGAGCGATCGAGAGAAGCGGTGCGTCACGCGTGCATGGGCTACGAGTAGTACCTGATAGCTCGAGTGCCGAAAAAATATGGCAAGATACACGTTTCGTTTGGACGGGTTTGCGTGCAGACTTGCAGACTCTATCCGATTCGGCAGGCGATACAGCCGTGCCTACACACCCCATCTGGGCCCCCCGGGCTCGGCTGTGCAAGGCCGACCAACTTCGAGGGTCGCCGGCTCTGCCGGCTACGCATTCACGCGTGCATGTGGCTTGCGAAAAGCGCGCGCTACTTGGTTGTCGCGGTATCTCTTGTGGCATTTTTTCACGCGATAATATACACAAACGTCACCAAACCCCACACGTGCGATAATCGACCAAACTGAGGACCAACGCCCCAACGGGTAGGGTGGACCGTAACTGTGGACCAAGTCCGGCGGGAAGGCCTCATAGCCTCGGTTTTTGTTGGTGGGTGAGCTCGCACAAGTCCCACACTACGACCCCGGAGAGGTGACTCTCCCAGGTGGCTATCTCCACCGCACCAGCCCCTCTCGGGGGTCAGGTCGGGTCAACGTGCCCAAGCGCCAGTAGCAACAGCAGCCTGTGCTGATGTTGCAACGGGAGCTATAGGTTAAATTGACACACGACACGAGAACGTGGAATTGTCGTGAGCTTAACCTTTATTTTTACCAATCCGCCGGAGGATAAAAATAAATAAATACATAAATCAAACGTCACACGTCCAATTTTTGGTGAATCTTAGGTGGAAGCCCCGTATTGTAGGATACTTATGCACTGCTTGCTGGAGTTGGGGGATCCGGATTTGATTCACTCGCGTGTTTCCCCGCCCGTCAAATACCCGCCAAACACCCGGAAACCCGACGGGTACCATAGCCCCGGGTGGATAACATCCCTTGGTCGGATAGGTAGTACCCGTTGGCCGGATCGAGCCCGACCTGCAGCTCGACGAGGTGAGTAGCCCGGGTATCATTGACTCAGGTGAACCGGCTATCGCCCCTCTCCCATTCCCCTCATAATGCCAAAATGGTCTGAACTTTACAGTATATTCCCACATCCAGCATGGTATAAACTGGTGGTGGTGTATTGACTGTACAACTCTGCAGGCGTGTGAATTTAAGGTCTGTTTGAGTACTCGTTTGAAGGTCGGTCCGTCTTTTTCAGCATAATTCCGCCTTCGGAGGTGGGTACGCCGGTGTTCCAGGTCCGTTGGCCCTACCTTTTCCACGCAAAGCCGCCAACATTTTGGGCGCGGGGGTGCAAATTTGTGCATCGAAACCAGCGTCGAAATCACGCGATATACAAAGGTTATCGCCTCAGAGGAAAGACGCGTGTCCGGTGCGGTCCGTTCAACCCATGTCGGCAAGCCGCCAATTCGTGCTCGTCCCAGCGCGCCGTCCTAATGTTGCAGAGTCGCACCAGCACCTCATGGACGCATCCGCGCTAACTCTCAATGACCCCCCCCCCCGTTACGTCGCTCCTGCGCGAGGAATAGTCATAGGTGCTGTGGATAAGCGCCAGAACCCCCGGTGCGACCGCCCGTGAGATGGCCAGCGACGATCCCCCTCCCCCGCTCGCATTTTGAGCGTTCAAAATAAGCGATTGCCGTCGAGAGTGCAGCCTGCCAGTCACCCGAGTGTTTTCCTCCTGCCGACCCCCACCCCACACGCAGGCAGGCGCCGATCGGGCCAAGTCGTACGCCTCCTTCTGCCGGTGGAGCGACCGCGGTGTGTTCTCCAGCACATGCCCATTACCTGGTTCACCATAGGAGGAAGCAGCCCCGAGGACCCCCCTCTGGACACCCCTTCCAATGCAAGAGAGTCCGCCTCACAAGCGGTTCTTTGGTCAAACGCAGCACTTCCTTCTTGTGACTCATCCAACACCTACGGCGCATCGCGCTTGGTGCAAGCATTGTCTGCCTGGTCGCCGAAACCTCGATGTGCTCTATGTCGACATTGTAGGGATGAGAGGATATATGGCCACATGATTACGGCCATGCATTACGTGATATGGATGCGGTCGACGTGGTAGTGGCGCACGCCACCATGGCGTCGGCGACAACCGCATTTCAGGGTGGGCCGGCTGCGCCAGCATCGCCAGCAGCGCCTTGCGGGGCCGACTTTGGCGTAGATTCTTCATCGTGCGCCCGGGGGTGATGAGGGCAACGAAGTCGTCCAACAAAGATTCTCCTCTACCTCTCTCCCGTCCTCTGTTTGAGAAAGTTTGTTCTACACCTCCCCAAGAAGCATTCAAGTACGGATCAACGTTGCGACGCCTTTCTCCAGCTTCCAAATCCCACCCTCTCTTGCTTTGGATCGTTTGTAGCAGTCGCGAAGGCCCTCCTCTTGCCCGATGAAACACCCATACCCCCATGCTGCTCGTCATAGCACGTTCGATTGTCTCTGCCGTGTACAATCTCCGATGCAATGACGGCAAGAAGGTCTGGCGCCCCTAGGTCGAGCGGAGCAGGCTGATCGAGCGCTTCAACCGCAGGGCTTTCACTCTGTTGAGCGGATGAATGCCGGCGTTTTGCGTTTCGCGGTCATAGCCCCCCTGAAAGGCCCCTGTTCGACTAAAGCGTTACACGTGTCTCCCTACGCGTCGCTTGGGCTTACTTCGAAGCGTATTGCAGTGTTTCCCCCAGGCGCCACTTTGCTTAGCTTATATCCTATGTTCAACCCGCTTTTCTCTAACACTGCTCTCCAGTCCCAACCAGTTGCCCTTTCATCTGAAACCAGCCTTCGCGCCTTGAAATCATACCCCCACGCACCCCACCCCCCGGAGCAGATTTGCCTCTAGCCACCGGGCGCTGTTAGGTGAAAGTCTTCAGAGCGTGGGCGGTGGTAACGGTAGCGGCCGCAAAGGACGTATATCGTCCGCTCTGAGGACCACCTCTGCGGGCAGCTGATGGGGCGCCACCGGCGGTAGCGTTCGAAGTAAGCTCCTATTTTTTTTTATGGAATACCTCATTATTGCCGTCGCTGTGTCATAGGCCGGGCCGGCTTGCGGTCGTCGAGAGACATACTACGTCCATCCCCGAGTTTTAGTAGTAAGCATAGACCCTGAGGCGCACGACGGCCAACGATGCTACAAGACATCGCACGTGGCAGCCGAGAAAACACTCAAGAGCATTCAATTATGCGACCTGCGTGGTCATCTCGCTGGGTGTTTCGGCGATGCTGGTCCTGGGAAAAAGATTCTCCCCGCGTTTCACCGCGCGTTAGAGCAAACCTCACGGGTCCGAGTTCGGATTTGTTCAGAGCACCAACAATTTGGGTCTAGGTCTCTTCTGGGCCAGGTTTCGTATTATTCAGATGTTTTATTCGGATCAAGTCAGGAATCCGCTTTCATTGTCTTCCTCTTTTGGTACAATATAAGTTTTTTGTTCCTTCGTATCACAGCAGCAGCGTGTTCTTTTCAAGGTTCGTGTGGACCGCTGTGTGTCGACTGGAGGACCATTTTCTGCATGTCTAGACTACGGCAGTACATCACTTCTCTAGTCGGCATCTGGATCTGACCGGGGCCAAACATTATCGACCGAGTCTCTTCTTGGCTAGAGCACAAGGGGGGTTACTTCACTCTTTAGCCTCGAGATGTTTTAGCCACAGTAGACGAGAACACCCTCCCTGGTGCATGGGTTTCTGAAGCCATTGTAGTGCATGGGTTCTTGCTGTTGAGAGACTTGTCGCATGAGGCTGACGACGGTGCTAGTGCCTCTGTTACTTGTAGCACTCTCCCATGTCCTGGCATTCCGGCGCCGTCGACTTCTCAAGTTTCGATCTTGGTGCGCAGGCTGGGGTTCCCCGATCTGAATGAAGTTTACAGAAGGTCGATCCATTAGACTGGACCAATCGCGTGGTTAGGGCGTGGATGGCATATAGGGTCAACCTATGTGACCGGATGAGTGATGTTCACTGGCAGGGGTCTGTGTGGGGGAATCGCCTGGTTAGGATGTGGATGGTTCGTTGGACGGAGTTCACTCTGCAGCTTGTGCCGGATCGTCGCCTCTAGATGGAAGCTTCCCTGGGCGTCGTGAGGTCGGTGAGAAGCACGCCTCTTCAACAGGTGACCACCCTTTCGATTTAAAACACGACCGTGTTAATAATGATGTGGCAAGCCTTGTTCACGCACGAAGCTGCATAGACAGCCTGATGCGAAGCTTGATACTGGCATGCCGCGCCCCAAGGCATAATCAAATCGCATGCTGAGGCTCCTATCACTTTTGAAGAGCTCTACATCTCACCCGAAAAAGGATTCCGACGAGATTGGGTAGTGTCTCAGCTGAGAATCGTCGTCAGTCTGAAACAAAATGACCGAAAAGAGCATCTCCTGTCGTAACACGTGTCCGGAGGTCGAGCTGGTGGTGACGTATTTGAAGAGGCCTCATTCTCGCCGAACTCATGTACGTCCTAGAGGAGAGCCATCATCAGATGAGGACCGAAAGACGGATAGCTCAGAGCAAACATCAACATCCTGACCAGGCGATTTGCCAATAGACCCTTGCATGTGATCATGAACTCATACGCCTGCATCGATTGATTCTATACACGTCAGACCGGGGAACCCCAGCCTTGGCACCTCGAATAAAAAGTTAATCGAATGCTTCGCCGCCGAATTGTTAGGGAAAGGGAGATCACCACCAAGTAGCAGTCGCACAGACGGTGTTCTCACCGTCATACGCTACAGGCGCAACTTCAGAGTAAAATGCATCCGGGGTAATGTATTCGTTGGCCATGGCAGAAAAATTCCAAGGCAACAGGATATAAAGTATATTACCTGTGCTCGTAATCAAAACGAGACCCCACCCATGGATTTTAGAGCCAGCCAAATCCAGATGTCGCTGAGATAACTTCTGTATGGCAGCACTGATGTGCTGCGAACAGCTTGACGCTCTACTCTGAGCGCAGTCCAGACCAACCGTGAATCCTGTGTGCGTCCTGATAGAAGGTGGAAGAAACTGGACACGATACTTAATCCGAAGATGAGACTCGACCCGCAGAAGGTACCCGGACAAGACACACAAGAATGCAACTCTGCATGAAGACCTGAACCTCACCTAGAACCCGAACCCCAAACGGTGCAGACTCATAAACAATGGGAACGTGGACCCGCGAATTCCGTTGGTTTATGGCTAAGCGCGAGATAAATCATTCTGCCAAGGGCCAACTCCGCTGAAACTCTGGGCTACTGTTAGGTGGCCACCCAGGCGGCATAAAAGAAAAGTTAGCGTGTGAGTAAACGTGAATGACTGTCACTTGCGATACCCCTCAGCGCGTTGCCTTTAGTTGAGAAGTTTGAGTGTGCAATTACATGTTTAACGACTGCAGCATGGGTATACATACCCTACAGAAGGAGCGCCATACATGCCATATTGTAGGATATATACGCAAGGGTACTCCTCCGTTGGGAAACATTTCCCGCTCCATTCTCACCAGACCATCCCAACGGATTCGGGGTCCACCGCTCGACGGCATCGCAAAGCCCGTTCTCCCTGCTCTTCTCTACGACTTCAACCGGATCGAATGATAGGTAGGGGTGACCTCGATCGTGGCGTCTGGAGTTCGTTGTTTTCGATTTTCCACAGGCGTGACAAGGCGTAGAGGGGCTAAGATGGCGGTTTCCGGAGAACCGGCTGGGCACAAGGAGCTTCGAAGACGGACGCTACTACACGTCGAATCCCTATACTAGATGAAGGTGTTAAATCGTTCGTGGCGTCGGGGATATCACTACAAGACGCACTGGACTGTGTGTGGCAGTAATTGCGCCGGCTGAGACACAACAGGAGCGGAGCAGCCGGCATCTGCAGATACTCGGCACCACTGTTTTGACCCACTCTCACAAAAATCAATGTTCGCGAGCTACAATAATTCCGTGAACCGGAATTGTCGTACGATGTTCGATGGCTATTATTGCTAAATGTGGCGCGCACGTCAATAGCATGAGAGCACTCACAGTCACTATCCTAGTGCACTATACAGAAAACGCCCATGCCCTAGGAACGTATGAGCAACGACCTTCCTGGGCCGGTTCCTCCAATGGCTACCGGAGGATTCCACTACGCCAGCAAAGCCACTCTGGCGAGTTTCGGCGACTCAAGGATGCTGTTGACCACATCAGCAACCATGACAGGAGGTTTTAGTGAGAAAACATGGTCTGCTTAAAATATTGCTGAGCGGGTTACGTGTTTTGGCGACAATGGCAGGTATATCGCCAACCGACCCTGCTGCAGCAGCTATAGACGAAGGTTGACGGCAGATATTGCTGTGGTTATTTTCCTCGATGTACATCTTGCGTGTGCCTTTCCACTTACTCTTCTAGCCTCTTTTACTTCCTCATCCCACGATTTTACTGCTCTGTTGCACACTGTTTAATATCAACTTAACCCCTATTACTCTACTCGCTGGGGTCTTGATCAATTGCTTCCATCTTTGTAGTATACTAGCTCCTGTATTATCCGTCTCTGTGCCATTCTTTGTACCTATTCTTCCCGACAGCTCGGAAAACTGCTCTGCATTTTCGGCCATCTCCTCTTGGAACTCTTCCCGTTTTTCTTTTACATAGGTACAAATTCCTACGTACTTCGCCTACCAGCCTTTTGTATGCTGTCGTTCATAGTCTTTTTCTCGTTGTGATCAAGAACTTTCACATTTATTCACCATTATTTTTTGTTACCTGGTACTCGTCAATATTGTCTAATGATGTTATTCGGGTTTCTTGCCTTCCCAATTCTTACATTATATCTGCCACCAGTACCACTTCTCCTTTCCTTTCAGACTCCTGGACAGCTATAATATATTGCTACTTCTCCGAGCTTCCTCCGTATATCCTTTTCCGTACTCGTCGACTATGGGGGCATATACTACTGTAGATGTTTCCTAAGAAGTAATGTTTCGCTCCGCACTCCCCTTGTATCTTATCCATATGCTTTCGTCGAATTCAGTGTCTTTGATCCCCTCTATTATGTCGCACAGGCACTCTTTGACGAGGAACCCTACGCCCCCCGCACCCCTATTCTTGCTGTTATGCCCGATCCTCGTTTTCCCTATCCATGTTTTGCATCCTATTTCCCCCCCCTCTTTCTCCCACGACTCTTGATTTCCCACTATGTCTAGGTCGGGCTTACTTACTTGTTCGGTAATTTTTACCCCTTTGCGCTCTTCCGGGGCGAATCCACGTACGTTCCATAATCCTAGTTTTGGCCTCTTCTTAGTTTTACTATCCACTTTATTCTTGTCTGTTGTTCCTTCTCCGTTGTCGCTACGAGTAATTCCACTATCTCCTGTTCGAGCTTTCTTTCCGTTTGTGGTTTTGTCTGTATCCTGTGCGCCCCTACGATTCTCCCCCATTCCCTTTGATCCACTTACTGTTTCCTGCCTCGCCTTACCTTCATGCACCCTAGGGATACATGTCTTAGTTCACTACTTTATTAGCTAAGCATGCTCTCCATCCTACCAGGTAACTCTTCTAACCCATGCCGACGTTTTTTTGTGTCTCTACCCTCTGCCACTCAATGCGCGCTTTCGCCTCTAGCGTGACTCGAACGTTTTCTCCCTCCCGTTCTACTTTTCCCAGTGCAAAGCAGTACAGTCTTATTTCGTCGCATTTCCTCTTGAACTCAATCCTCGTGAAGTCACTAGAAACTCTAGATATCAACACTACCAGTACTGTACCCTGCCAATCTTACATTCTCCACCCACCCCGCCTCGCCGCCTTTCTCGTAATCTCTTCCGATAATTTCTCCAGCTTCTGTATGCTCATATTTGTAGTAGGAAGTGTTCACGTTACAGGACTCCCCGATCCTAGTACTCGTTGAGGGTCTGGTGTCTTTCAGTTCTTGCCGGCGCACGACACGAAATAGTGTCTCCAACACGGGCTCGTAGCCTGGAGCCAAGTTCAACACGCTCGACACAAGTACCACACGTTTGTCTCAGACGATCTGCACGGTAACCATCCTGGCGTCCCACGATCGTATCTTCAATCTTCTCGCCCCGCTGCTGTACTGGTTACTTTCCTCCAGGCAGGTCATTTTTACCGAGCAGAGTTCAAGGACGGCTGGCATCACACAAAGTCGTACTCGCACATTGGGATGCCCCGTACTTCGCTTTCGCCGTCGTACGTACGTTTCACAATGAATGGGTAGCTACCCCACTAGTTCTCCCGGGTAGACCTTCGCTGTCGAAACCTTGGCCACCGATCTCCTCACATTTTGTACCGGCTTCTACCCTTAACCCTTTTAGAACCGCAGTTCCGTTGTGGGGACAATCCAGTCAATTTATAAGTAATTTGTCCCCGAAACAGGACTGCGGTTCTAAAGGGGTTAAAGATGCCAACATATCTACGTACCGCTTGGTGCTCCTTCTCTTTAGGTCATGTGGTCGGCCAAATGCAAGGTGTCAGTTCCATAAGTATAATAGACCTTGATTTAAAGTCATGCATCCCCCACACCTCCCCTTCATTTGGTGCATCGTATGTGCGCCTGATGTTGGGGTATTTTGGGAATCATGTCACGCCAGATTTCCCCCGCCCAATGGAAACCGGTAATTGTTACCTGTATATTACCGCGAGACCCAACCTTCATGCGAATTGAACAAGTCGTGTGACCATGCTGTATCGATGTGTGTGCATGTGAGGTGGTCCGCCTTCATGCTAGGTTTTTGGTATATGCATGCTTTATGCCTTTACTACCAGTAATACGATGCGGAGCGTATCTCTCTGACGAGAGATATTGCCCTGTATGCACTGGCCTTATTCTCGATGCGCAGGGGATACGACCTCTTCTTTACTCTGGGGTCGCAAATCCTGAGGCTCCCAGAGTCTAGAAGCTTGATTTTTAATTTTCAGTTTGGTAAGACGCTTGTGCTTCTAGCGAGGAGGTTACGGCGTAAATATCCGCCGCGCAGCGGGTTGGGTGGGATTTGACCGTCGGGCATCCTTTCCCCGAGGTTACGACGGAGGGGGGGCGGGGTTCTCGGCCCCTCTCCGCAGCCCGTATGACCGCTTCCCTGCAGGCTCATTTGCGAGAGGCGGGCCTGCCGGACCATTTCACGATGCACTCCTTTCGAGTGGGTGGCTCCCTCACCCGATCCCTGGCCGGGACGGCGGTGGACAAGATCATGAAAATCGGTGGTTAGAAGACGGAGGCAATAGCGAAGTACTACATCGGCGCTACTTCTATAGTGGCCGGGTCCAGGGTGGCAAGAGAATACGCGGTCAGCGCTCTGCGGACGCTAGCCGGCTTCCTCGGTCGCCCGAGTTCGAGAAAGATTTCGCTGCATGTGCGAGACAGGGTTGAGGCAAGCGTAAAGAAGTTTGGGTGAGACAACTACGAATCCGACCAGTGGTCTTTTAAGAGAAAACACAACAAGATACTATCCACCGACGCAACAAAGTATGAGCGAAACCACGGGTCGATGCAGGAGGCCTCATCCAAAAAATCCAATACTTACATCAAATGATCCAGGACATCGAGTCAGAACACTGCAGGGTTTTGGCAGGGGGAGGAGGGGTGAAGCTGGGCCAAATTTCATACCAGGTACATACAGCAGTATAAGGAAGAATTTATGTTCCATAATTTCCAGAATTTCTACCATAACTTTGTTTTTCGCGCAATTTCTATTCTTCCAGACTTTCCTGTTTCTTTTTGTTGCTTCAAAAATGTAAAATTTTACTTTCCTGCTTTTTTTCTCCCTGTTGAAGTTCGCAAGACGCGACAAAAAGCCTCCGTGTCTTGATACACATTTTGGATTTTTCAGTTGCTTTTTGTGAATTCTGGGGGGACAACTCTCCAATACTAAAGGCCCTGATCAGAAGACATTGATAGGTGAACTTACGAGTCGCAAGGGCGGTTTGGCTCGACCGCCTGCACGACGGTTCTGACATGACCTATACCAGGTGCTCGTATATAGTGTACAGGGGGAGTTAATGTTACGGTATGCTCCCCGGCATGAGCTGTCAACGCTCACCTGACTCGCCTCCTCAGTTCGTACATTGGACCCGCCTGTGGTCCCAGTGGCTCAAGGGCTTCGTTCAAACGAGGGCGGAGCAACCGATGACCAATAACCCGATTACGAGCGATGCAGATACTCGATTATGCCCGTGATCACGCGGAATGATGGGTATATGCGAGCGAACAGTCGGTTTAGCCTTGAATATTTTAGTTCACTTTTTAGGTTTTGCACGTATTCTCTTCTTTGCTTGGGTAGCGTCTAAAGAAACTTGGTGTTGGTTCACGCGCTGCATGCGCTGTACACCTTGGTCGGGCGTTTTGCATTCAGCAGGCTGAAACCGTCTGCTGCATGAAACACCCATCCCACACCCGCAGACTATATCGCCTCTACCCTGCGTCCAACGACTCGTGGCTGCATGCCTCGACTCGTCGTACTTTTGGTTGCTCCCACGTCCCTCCGCCGCAACATTAAACGTCTCGGAGATGCAAGGGCAAATTGGCCAATCACGAGAGCTGTGTGAGTTTGCTGACTAAAAGTCTCGGCAGCTACTGCAGCATCATCTGGTAGGTATATTCATTGGCTACCAGGTAGGTATTACAGTTAGTTGCAGCAGCAGTGTCAACCATCCAACTCTTCCGGCTTCCAAGTGTATGGAAGGCCTCTTTGTTTATACGGGGTGCGCAAATCCTCGTGAAACCGCTCGCTCATAGAAGGGGAGGAGAGAAATACTGCAACCCATGGCGCATCACCACCGATCGCCATCATCGACGGTGCCGTTGGCGATTCTTTTATCCTGTCTTTTGTTTGTTAAATGAGGCCAAGTAGAACCAGCCGACTAGTCAACTACCAGGTAGGTCAGTTAGTTGGCTTGGCGAATCGCCAGCCAACTACTGTAACAACTCGCCCGGAAGCACAGTCAACTCACAGCCCTACCAATAACTGACCATGTTTTTTTGTTTTCCCCCCGGAACTGTGAGAAACAACAAGTATCAATAGTGACTAGTGGTGCGACCGCTGCCACGCCAGCGGGGCCGGTACTATACGCACCCACGCACACCTATATCCACACCCACAACCAACTTGCGACCCACGGGGGGTCGGGTGGCGTCCGGGAGAGCGGGTTCTCCGCGGTACATACCCTACAGTCGAACGACACGGCCTTGAATATCCCATACGACATAATCACCACTAGCAACCAAAATCCCCCAATACACGACATACAGCAGTCGGTAGCGGTAGCCAAAGTATAAACACACTCGTATATACAACAGTATAAAAGGGGAGGTTAACGTGTGGTACATACCCCCTGTACATGAGTTGCAAGGGCGAATTAACCAATCATTGCCTGCATAGACCACACACATTGACTTACCAGAAGACATGATGCATACATACCCACTCGTATAGGGGGCGGTAAACGTGTGAGTTGCAACGGCGAGTTGGCCAGCCCTGCTTGGAACGACGACTGCAACAACAACAATAACATAAACCACAACGATATCTACGCACCAGGGTTATAGTTAGGAGTGTGTGGTTGGCAAATCGTACCATTGGCCGGAGTACGTGGTGCGGCCCCCGCCTAGGTATAGTAACTGGGCCGTCTGTTTATACCTCTGGTCTGCTGCTTCGATGACGAGCAGTGGGGGCGAGGGTTGTCTGAACTGGTATTCGTAGAAGCATGGTCTCTGTCTTCTTTTCCAATACCGTGAGGCCTGCTGCTTTGAAGACAGTCACGATGACTGTCATAATTTTAGCCAGTCCTTCAAACGATTTCGACACAATTCTGGCGTCATCGGCGTGCAACATGCCCCAAACAGCCCTTTGCACGTATGCCAGCGGCTCTTGCTCCTCTGTTCCGACTACTCCAGCATCCTTAAGTTGGGCCAAATCCCATACGATGGCTTCGTCTTTGCTGAAGCGCACCAGCACGACGTGTAACGCAGCAGCGAAGAACACGTTGAACAATAGCGGTGATAGCATGCAGCCTTGCCGTAGCCCCTGGGTGACATCAAACCAATCCGAGTGCTCGCCGCCATCCGTACGCACGCGAGCCTGCATGCCTCCGTGGAAATTGCGGATACTTGTAAGGATCTTGGTTGGTACACCGGAGCGTGTTAGTACCTCCCACAGCTGCTCTCGGTCTACGGAGTCGGTCTGCGGATCGATAAAGCACCCGTACAGGGGGAGTTTCCTCTGTCGTCCGAGCTCTTGCAGCCGGCGCACGACAAACAGCTTATCGACCGCTACTCGTGAGAGGCGTAAGCCGCACTGTTCCTCTGGGAGTATTCCCTCGGTCTCGCACTAGTTGCTAAGGCTGGACGCGGCGAGTCTCGACAACATTTCGCCTGCGTGAGCGACAAGCAAAATCCCTATGTAGTTGTCGCGATCAGTTCGGTCCTTCTTTCTGTGCTGCCCTTGATGGTCGCATCTTTCCATTGCTGGGGGGCTTCTACAGTTACCCAAACGTTGACAAGGATGTTGAGAAAACACAGGGCAAATGCGGGGTGTTCGGCTTCTAGGAGTTCGGCCGGGAGTCCATCTGGCCCAACACCTTTCCAGTTTGACAATCCCTTGAGTACTTCAGTCATCTCGTCCATGGATGGCTCTTCTCCGAGCGATAGTTTAAGCGGTCGCGTTGGCAAGAGGCGATGATCGTGGGATCGAGTTTCGGCGATTTCGTGTTTAAGAGTTTGTGGTAGAACTCGACCATCGTTCACGAATCCGCACCTTATCCCGCAACAGTGCCATCCTCGTCCCTAATAAACTGCTCGCTCAAGCTTTTGTCCCTCCCAATCCCACCGTTCTCGTCTGGTGCTAGTAGAATCCCCTTTGATCGTTATTAGCTTGGGGTTGTTTGGTTTCGGCGAAGTACTCTTCAAAATACGCGTACACTCGTGCGGCGATCACCTCCTGCAGGTTCGCACACGCAGATGTCAGAATGTTCCACGCGGTTCTATCCCGGGGGTGGCCACGCAATAACTGTTGCACATCCTCCTTCGCAGTCCATTGTGATGATATGACCTACTGAGCTATAGGGGTGAACGATCGACCGATTAACCAGCCCAGAGTAATCCTGAGATCAATCCCCCCCCCTCCGAACGGTGGGATCTTTGGGGCGTCAGTATCGCATACGGCCGTACGCTGACCTACCCGCTTCGTCTAAATACCTGGGGAACCAGGGAGATATGTTTTTGGGGACGCGCGCGCAAGGGTTTCTGTAAGAGAAACGTTCGGAGTGAGAGTCGAACCCGTGTCCTCGACTATGTCAAATATGAAGGTGCTACCTACTGAGCTATAGCGGTAAAATACCGATCGGTTACCCAGCCCTGGGTAATCCTTAAAACTCCCTCAAAACACCAGGCTAGTGTGAACGCGGCCAAGATTTCGACAGACTCACACCAGCCATGTCTGCGGTGGCGACGTGGAGGGGGTAGTACCTCCATTTTGGTCGCATCAACAATAGCCGTGGTGAAAACATCAACCATACCAGACGTATTTCGGAGATGGACAAGCTGGTTGAGAGTGGAAACGGCTCTCGCGACTACTTATTGACAGCACTTTTCATCGGACATAAAAACTGCCTGTTGAACTCGAGGTGTTTATGGGGTTTTCGTATTTATCTGTTAGGCGCAAAGTGACCACTAAGTCAGGCTAATGCACAAGTTGTTGTGGTCTGAGTCGACCTTAGCTGAGGGCGGAGGCTGTGGGACGACTTAAACATCAGGTACTCTAGGTCGATGGGCTTGACGGCTTAGCATATAGTCGATCCGCCTGCGGTCATTCGTGCTGGTGCCGTTGTGTGTAAGCGATATTCCACCATTACGCATGGCGAAAAACGTGTTGGTGAGAGCTATATGCCGGTCGCCCCGGTGGTTCAAGTGGTTAACCTCGAATTCTACTTGTTTGAGTCCTGGGTTCGAGCCCCAGGTGGGTCGGACTTTGACTTTATTTGCAAAAATAAAAATAAAAAAGGATTCAATTGTTGAGAGCGCCTTGCAGCGTGGGTAGGCACAATTCGATGCGAGTCGACGAGGGAAGAAAAGGCTGAAATCTTCTCGCGATAAAAAAAAAAATGAAGGCACGTACCGTAGCGGGAAGGGGGGAGAAGAGCCTGCTATGTGACCCCGGATCTGAGTTACGAGTTGGAAGGAGAGAGAGAAGAAGATGTGCGAAGATAATGAATGGGATGGAAAAAAAAAAAAAAAAAAAAAAAAAAAAAATACAGCAGGGTACAGCTCTCAGACCCTAATTAGGATCCGCGCTCGTTAGATCTCTGAGCCTGGCTCACCTGTAGTTTGAGAGTTCGGAAAGTGCCCTTGTGCACTAATGATCGGGTCGAGCATAAAGTGAATCGGTGCTAGGCGGCTGTTGCAAGCAGCCATGGTGAACAATCCACGAAGCACCAGACACGACAAAGGGAACGCTGGACAAGGCAGGACCCAAAGGACTGGAGGTCGATACGACGGGTAGCGCAGATCACTTGGCTTTGGCTTTCTTCGGGTCACTTGGTGGTGGTAACTAAACACCGGGTGGTCCCGGAACCTCGTTACTGGCTCTGTACCCGAGACCGAAGGTGTTCCCATACCGGGGATTTTCTCTGCTCCTATAAGATGCGCCCAGAGGAGCTAACCAAAGCTTACCCTCTGCCCATACAAATAGACCCGACGCGTGACACTGATCAGAGCAGTTGTTTCGGGCCGTTGTATCCTCCTCATAGCGCTGGTCACGACAGTCGCTGGTCACGACGGTCGCTGATCACGACAGTCGCAACGCTATAAACCTTTCACCCTGACGCCACTTGCTGTAACACCCCCCCTACCCGACGCATAACCATCTTAGGCACAAAGCGGGCCCCCGGTACTAGCCCAGTGACAGCGTGTGCGCTCCTCCTTTCGTCCTCGGCTTCCCGCCGTTTCATCACCCCCGCAGCACGGAGCGTGTCAGCGTCTATCCCAAGCGGGTCTCACGGCGATTCGCCGATCTTCCGTTCCTCCTCGGCTCCCTGATGTTGTGACACCCCCCCACCCCGGCGTATCCTAGGGAGATACAAGTTCTGTGGTCACAAAACGGCGCCACAGACACACTACGTTGCCACGTATGCAGTAAGCAAAGTAGCTAATTCAATGTCATGCCATCAAATGCTATGGAATAGAAAAACGAAAGAAAACAAAGAAGACAGATCGAAAAAGAAAAAGAAAAAAAAGTACAAAAAATAAAAAACTGTCGTGCCCCCCCCGCAGGGGATATGGCAGACACTTGAAAATAACAACCTAAAGAAAAAACATCACTACTGATACACATAGTAAGACCAAGTACCAAGGGAAAATAGCAGGCAAATCAAAGCACAAAACACCCTCTAGGTAGCCGCAGCAGTTTGTGGTACGAGTAGCATAGCCAGGTTCTCCCTGCTAGTCCGCCTGGTAGCTTGCTACCCTGTCAATCGTCTCCGTCCTGCTTTCGTCAACTATGCCCCGCCTCCCGGGGTCAGACAATTCGAAACAAGCGAAGCAGGCTCGTCATCCACCCACGACACACGACTCCTTTGACAAGGCTTATTAATAGAGGAAAGGAAATGGAAGAAAACATGAAAATCACTGAGGATCAAGCGCAAGAACGGAAAAAAAATGAAAATCCCAGAGGATCAGGCGCAAGAAGGAAAAAAGAAGATAAAGGAAGCCTACGTTCGAACCAGCTGCACCAGTCGGCGGCACGAGTAGCATAGGAATGTTCTACTTCCTAGTTGGCTTGGTGCCTTGCTACCCAGTCTGCCATCTCCTTCCTACTTTCGTCCACCGCAATTTTCCTTCAACTCCTCCTGTCCCCCCCCCTCCCCGCATTCCCTTGGTCGGGTTTCCTTCCACTCCTCCTGTTGCCCCCCCTCCCCCCATTCCCTTGGACACCTGTTACAGCTGCCTCCTCTTGCGTGCCGCTATCGGCTCGGTCTCACCTCGATGGCCAGCTGTTGTCGTTCGTTGAGAGAGTCCTCATGGGGATTTCCTCCGTACCTCGCTCCTAAATCCTCTCTGGCCACGGGGTGGCCAGACGCCACGAGAGTTGAGTGTTGGTATTGCTCAGCGAATCCGACGTGGGATTAACTGACATGCACTTTATGGGCAACTGACATGAACGTGGTGGGCAAGACTCATGCACGGTGTGTAAACAGGATATGGTTTGACTTGTTTCTTTCGTTCTTTGGTGGGATTGACTAAGCCCAGGTAGGGCCAGAGAGCACCCGTATCGACCATTACAGCCGATACGGGGTTTCCATGACCCAGACAATGGCCTCCCCCGCCGGGGACACTCCATTGTATACCTACATCGATATGACAGCGAGCCATCCTACGGCTTTATCGCTGCCTTACACGATGCATCCTCCGTGCGTCACTGGTCAGGTCAGTCAACGTACATCACAGAATACCCTGTCGCCCACCTGGGCGACTCCTGAAGCCCGTAGCGCTGCAACACACCACCCACATGGGATTCGCGGCGCTGCCTACTGGCGATTGCCTACTGACTGGTGACTCCCCTGGATGCTACCAGGGTCGACCAGACGATAATACTTGCACCATTCGTACACTGAAACAGCAGATCGACACGCGAAGGTCGGGGTACACAAGACAATCGAAAGTTGGTTTACTACACAGTTTAAACGTGACGGGCACACCAACACCACGAAAATTGTTCAATATACTCCCTGTAAATGTTGAGGCAGATCTTGACGTATCAGTACATGAGTACGTACGTGTTTGTTGGTAGGTCTCACTATCGTACATGTTCTTGGTCTCTTCTGCTCTTGATATATGAAAAAAAAAGTATGCACACACCTGTGAGATTGCAGAGGGTGGTCCAACAGCGCAGGAGGTGATGTTCGTGATTTTTGTAGGCAGGCTATATAGCGAGTGGCGCATTCGGATCCTACAGCTTTAGTTTGTTCCGTCTCAAGCGTCCTACCAGGATATAATACGATCACTAGAGCTGGATCCCAATGCTCGCCCTCCACACGATGCCAAGAAGATGGAAACAAAAGCTAAAACTGAACATGAGCGCCACTCTCACAACCTCCTGTCGTAATATTTCCGATTTTCGATAACCGCACCGAACCGCACCGGAGGATTTTCGACTTTTGAAACCCACACCGAACCGCACCGTAGGATTCACAATATCTGAAAACCGCACCGAACCGCATCGTAGCATTTACTATACCTGAAAACCGCACCGAACCGCACCGTAATAGTTCTGATTTTTTCAAACCGCACCGAACTGGACCGTAGGATTTTCGATTTGAAAAAACCGCACGGTGCACGGACGGATACACGTAAATCTCCCTGGAAGTATCCGAATGAACGGTCGTCAATATTATCACTTTAATCGAGAGAATGAGGTGTGTTAAATCGAGGTGTCAGAGCAGAGGTCAGACGACCGTGCTGGTAGGATATTGACATGAAAACGATGTCGAACTTACTGAATCACAAACACGAGGATGATGGAGACGGCAGCAGCAGTGGTAACGGAAAATATAAATACCGTACGAGACGTATCTGCACGAAGAACGGCTGTAATTATGGTGGTCTTCGACAGAAGAGTGTGCCGGATCCGGTCGTCCTGAGCAAAGGCCAGACGACGCTCGTAAGGTATCAATATGGGAAGGTGCAGATCGATGCTCCGAGTACCTTGGAGTAAATTAACGAGTATCGGAAATACATTACTTCAGGTACTTCGTGTACTCGGAGTATTTCAGGGCTCGATACTCCGGGATACTGTTCGTACTCGGAGTATTTCGGGTATAATCACTGTCAATGCTGCTTTTTACTCGGAGTATTTTGGGGTTCGATACTCTGAAATACAGCTTGTATTCCGAGTATTTTGGGGTTTATTACTACTCTGGAATACTCGTTGTACTTGGAGTATTTGGGGATCTTGTGCTGCTCCTACTTTGAGTACTCGGAGTACTTGGGCAAATCGTACTGCGAAAAATTCAATACTCGGAGTATTTCAGGGTTTCATATTCCGAGGTACGAGTAATACTCGGAGTATTTCAGGGTTTTATACTCCAAGGTACTCCGGGTTAGAGTATTCCTCGGAGTATTTAACTCGGATGATGAAGTATTCCTGGGTCCAATACCCGCGATACTCGGAGTACTCCGAGTAATTTAGATGTTCGTACTCCGGGTACTGCTTGTACTCGAGTATAAGTACTGCTCATACTCCCAGTACTCGGAGTATTTGGGGCTTCAGTACTGTTCATACTCCAAGTACTCCGAGTATTTAGGCCACCAGTACTCTAATACTCGGAGTACTTGAAGTACGAAAATTACTCGGAGTGGCTGTAAAATAGAGATAAATGGGTACAGAACTAACTGTGTGAAGAACACGGGCTAACTCGTCTCTCACGGTCGGGTTGATAGTTGCGAGGCAGACAGACGGACGCGGCCAACCGATTGGCCGACTTCGCGCCCTGCTGGAGGTGTAGTCAGGTGTCGTATGCCTTCGGTCAACGTCTTTTACCGGTAACTCATCCGGCCAGTTCGTTCGTGAGTCTCGCGTTGCGTCAATAGGTGGTTTGTGTTGTCTCACCACAGTTGCTGCAGGCAGGCTTCTTCCTTCCGCTGTTGTATGCAGTTGAGTTGTCTTTGCTCGGGGCAAGGTCTTCGCGTCGAAACTTATCGTCATCGCCACGGGCCACCAACAACGCGGTGTAGCGAGCGTCGCTCATCCTCTCTGTACGGGAGGTGAAGTCGGTTGGTTAAATAATAAAAATTGCGGCGGGTTTTCGATATATAACGGCAAAGTACGATCTCGACCAACAAAAGCGGCGGGACAAACACGGGAGATACCTTCTCGTGACAAACGTGCATGATTGTGTGTGTTAAAGCAGTGTGCTGAGGTAGAAGGACATAGGGAGGATGATTTGGAAATTGGGTGTTGTCGCAGGGCTATATAGAGGAAGGTACTGCTTTGTTGTCTGCAATGGTCCACAGCGCGGCGTATGTAGTGCACAGTAGACGACAGAGAGGATTGCGTGAACCCCTCGGTAGCTCGAAAGGCCTTATTCCGATGGACTTCGGGTGAAGCGGCGGTAGATGACGAGGACCTGATGTTCAAAGCGCAGGAGGGCAGGAACACATGCGTGTTTTGAAGATGACGTCGCAAAGGACAAGATCTTGGAACGTTGCACGAAGGCAGCTTGCAAAAAGTGATTTCGGAGTATGTGAGAGATACATTTGTTTTTACGTTGTTGCACGAAGGGAGCATACAAAAGTTGATTTTGAAGTAGGTGGGGTGTATATTTTTACAAGTTGGTATTAGAAGTACGTGAGGTATATTTGTTTGAAACAAGTTGGTATCAGAGGCAATACTATGATGTAGTTATAAATTGGGCATCATGCTGTCTATATATAATTAACTAGGGAAGAAAAGGCCCTCCCGCTCCCACGGCGGTCGGGCCAGATTCCTGTAGATGATATGGGAGCTATAATAGGTGAGCCAACACGTACATATGACGGACATTTATTGTGGCCCCGTGCTTTAAATGAATGAAAAGCACTTTGTCACTTTATGCAGGACCTTAATAAGCGTTAAAATGATGAATTGTGCAATATTTATTTGTTGTGCTTGCTCTCTCTTTGGAATCTCACACTGCAACTTTAGTATTAATAGTCGTTGGTTGCAGCAGTACGATGCAATACAATCTGCGGGTAATACGATAAACACACAGCAGAGGGACCACACTCGGAGTATCGATTGTTTCCGTATCGAGCAAATTTCGTACTCTGGATGCTGAGACTATTAGGGTGCTTGCGGTCTCAACATTGCGAGTAACTGGGAGTGTGAGCAGTACTCAACTTCAAACCCCGAAATACTGTCTGAATGTTGCCACGGGTGCAAGGAGTGTGAGTAGTACTAACGATCCAAATGCCACGGGTGCAAAGAGTGCCCACAGAATCGGACGCCGAAATATTCGAATGAACGGTCGTCAATATTATCACTTCAGTCGAGAGAATGAGGTGTGTTAAATCGAGGTGTCAGAGCAGAGGTCAGACGACTGTGCAGGCAGGATCATGAAATGAAAACGATGTCGAACTTACTTAATCACAAACACGAGGATGATGGAGACGGCAGCAGCAGTGGTAACGCAAAATGTAAATGACGTCGAGGCGTATCTATCTGCACGAAGAACGGCTGTAATTATGGTGGTCTTCGACAGAAGAGTGTGCCGGATTGGGTCGTCCTGAGCAAAGGCCAAACGATGCTCGTAAGAAATCAATATGAGAAGGTGCAAATCGATGCTCCGAGTACCTTGGAGTAAAGTAACGAGTATCGGAGATAAATTACTTCAGGTACTTCGTGTACTCGGAGCATTTCAGGGCTCGATACTCCGGAATACTGCTCGTACTCGGAGTATTTCGGGTATGATCACTCTCAATGCTGCTTGTACTCAGAGTATTTTGGGGTTCGATACTCTGAAATACTGCTTGTACTCGGAGTATTTTGGGGTTCGATACTCTGAAATACAGCTGTACGCCGAACATTTTGGGGTTTATTACTCTGGAATACTCGTTGTACTTGAAGTGTTTGGGGATCTCGTACTGCTTCTACTTTACGTTCTCGGGGTACATTTCATACTGCAAAAACTTCAATACTCGGAGTATTTCAAGGTTTTTATATTCCAAGTACGAGTAATACTCGCAGTATTTCAGGGTTTTATACTCCAAGGAACGCCGGGTTAGAGTATTCCTCGGAGCATTTTACTCGGATGATGAAGTATTCCTGGGTCCAATACTCGCGATACTCGGAGTACTCCAAGTAATTTAGATGTTCGTACTCCGGGTACTGCTTGTACTCGAGTATAAGTAATGTTCATACTCCCAGTACTCGGAGGTTTTGTCACTTCAGTAGTGCTCATACTGCAAGTACTCCGAGTATTTTGGTCACCAGTACTTTAATACGCGGAGAACTCGGTGTGTGTGCGAAAATTACTCGATACTCCGAGTATACTCGGAGTATCGAGTATAATACCGAGAAATCGAACGTTTTCGAGCCGCGAGCAATGTCGGTACAACCCCCAAAAACCGTCAAACCGGCTGCTGCACAGGTGATATAGGGCGAGTTTTGACGTCGTGAAAAGCTGTTTTGGATCATCGTGATTCTTACTTATATTAAAGTAGTAGTAGTGGAGCTCGAGCAGGATGCCAACAACACCATCATACGATGGCGAAACAACAGGAGGAGGAGGAGCAGCAGCAGCGTCAAGTCGAGTGGTAAAAATCGACGGGGATCAAACGAAGCCGGCACGAGCAAATGTGAACCGACGGAGGATGATAAACGAACCGCACATACGCGTCATACATCCGCTCCTGCTAGGAGAGCCAACGTTTTTCGCACTGTGTAGGCGGTTTGTGTTTTCTCACTACAGGTGCTGCAGGCAGGCTTCTTCCTTCCGCTGCTGTATGCAGTTGAGTTGTCTTTGCTCGGAGCAAGGTCTTCGAGCCGAAACTCATCATGATCGCCACGGGCCACCAACAACGCGGTGTAGCGAGCGTCGCTCCTAATCCTCTCTATACGGGAGGTGTTGGTTGGTTAAATAATAAAAATTGCGCCGGGTTTTCGGTACGTAACGGCAAAGTACGATCTCGACCAACAACGCGGCGGGGCAAACAGATACCTTCTCGTGCCAAGCGCGCATGATTATGTGTGTACAGCAGTGTGCTGCGGTAGAAGGAGATAGGGAGGATGATTGGAAATTGGGTGTTGTTGCCGAGCTTGTAAAGGAAGGTACTGCTTTGGTGTCTGCAATAGTCCACAGCGCGGCGTATGTAGGAGGATTGCGTGAACCCCTCGGTAGCTCGAAATACTTTTATTTCGATGAACTTCGGGTGAAGCGGCGATAGATGTCGAGGGCCGGATGTCCAAAGCGCAGGAGGGCAGGAACACTTGCGTATGTATTTCGAAGATGACGTCGCAAAGGACAAGATCTTGGAACGTTGCACGAAGGCAGCTTGCACAAGGTGATTTCGGAGTATGTGAGAGATTTGTTTTTACGTTGTTGCACGAAGGGAGCTTCAAAAAGTTGTGAGTACGTGAAGTATATATTTTTGAAACAAGTTCGTAGTAGAGGCAATACTATGATGAAGTTATACATTGGGCATCACGCTGTCTATATACAGTTAATAGATAGATACTCAATCATGACTACAGGCAGTAACCCCAGTATGTAAGCCGAGATGATGCTGCGAGTATGAGCAGTATCGAACATCTGATACCTGATACCTGGTACCTGATATCGATCGGCAATAATACAGGACAACAACCTGACAACCGCGAAGTACACTGCTACCTATATTATATTGGGCAGAATTCTCTGTGTGGACCCCGAAATATTCAGGTTGGATATACGTAAAGCAAACGCAGCACAATATCGCCGGGAGTCACGTGCTGTGGCGGTTGAGTCATTCCGAAAACTTGCACCGCGTAAAAATTCGACTCGGCTTCTTATTTTTGTTTCGTTTTTTTTTCGTTTTTTTTGCCCTCGTAAGGACTCAACCTGCTGTTTTTTGCGAAAAACGAAAGTCTGTTCGTTATATTTCGTTTTTTTTCGTTCACTTTGCCCTCGATAAGACCGGCCCTAACCTCCGACTATGAAATAGAGGAAAAAGAACGATCCTGTACCGTGAAGGTATCACAAGCTCAGAAATCGAAAGTATAATCAGACAGGTACCTCCGTATTCCCGCTTCAAAGAACAAGAATGTGGGACAGACTCTATTTTCGAATGGAGCTGAACGTGGTTGTCGTGCAGGTAGAGGAAACCACAGGAGTAAAAGTAGATCTAGGAATAGAGGTGAAAAGGGCAGCAGTAGCAGCAGCCCCCCAGCCCCCACGCAAGACACCCCCTCAGCGATCGACAAAGTAAAAAGGAAAACGCATGCTTGGAACCTGGGCACCACTGGAATCAGTGCAAGCCTTGCATTCCCCCTGCTCCAGAGTAGACATCAGGCGGAGGTGCGCAAGGCCAGAACAACGGCGGTGAGACTGTGTGTTGTCTTGCGAAATGCACGCTAGGTACGAATACTGACTCGTGTAGTGAGGAACGTAGTGGAGGCGTGGGAGAGAAGTGGATAGCAGATAGTGGTGCATCCTTTCACATGACTCACTCATATAGCCTTTTGAGTGACGTTCGACTGTGCGATGACAAGGTCGGGATCGGTGACAACCATCTGATCGATGTTGTGGGGTACGGCACAGTGACTCTTGTATTGCGAGGAGATCTGCCTGTCAAGCTGTTAGATGTGGCGCACGTGCCGGTCATCGCGATCAACTTATTTTCGCTGATGGCTGCTCATACGCAGTGGGTAAGATTCACGACTGAAGAGGAAGGCTTGTGCATTTCTCTTTTCGATGGAAGGTTGAGGTTTGAAGGTATTGGATCGAATTATTCTGGATCCACATGCAGGATTAAACCAAACGACGGCTATGCGCCATTCCCCCTGTTGACCCCCAACCTTCCTGATGACTGTGCAGAATCTGGTTGCGATTTCCCCCTGGCTTTTCCCGTGCTTGCCCCAGGTCGTAACGCATACATGAGATTGATGTAGACATCAATGTTTTCCACTGCGTACATGGTCGCTCGAACGAACTACTGCTAAGAGAGACCGCTAAATCACTCGGTGTGAAATTGGTAGGAAAGCTAAGATCCTGTTCGGGATGCTCTATGACAAAAGGATACCGCAAGCCAATCCCTAACAGTACTGACACGTGACATAAACGTTGGGAAGAGTTTTGGTTGGGTTGAGTGGCCCTAAAAGAACGTCTTCCTTGTTGAGAAAGCGGGATGTCATGCTACCGTAGTGAAGGACGACTATTCCCGCCACGCGTGGGTGCATTTTCTGAAGAACATGTCAGATTCAGGGGACGCGTTTAAGAAATTTTTGGCTGACGCGCACGCGGACGGAGTACCCTCGAAGGTTGGGATTGTAAGATCTGACAACGGGGCGAGTTCTTTGATGGCAAATTTGGAGAAGTGTGTAAACAGTCCTACATGAAGCAGGAGTTCACTAATACCGACAGCCCAAAGCAGAACGGTGTTGTAGAGAGGGCGCTGGATATCATCCAGAACGCAGCACTCGCAGCGTGTATCCAAGCGCTTATCATCTTTCCCCACGCTATACTGCCGCCGACTAAGTCCCTGTGGCCGGAAGCGGTGCTCTGGACTACTAATGCCCTGAATCTCACCACGACCACCGCTAACCCCGGAAACAAGCCACCGCATGAAATGTGGTATGGGACTGTCGCACATGATTCGCCGCACCCGTTTCTTTGCCCAGCATGCTGTCGTTGGAAGCGCCCGTCGAAGTTGTTCCCTAGGGCCGAGAGCTGGTTTTACCTCGGGCCGGGCATCGACCACCCAAGTGACTCTTTGTGGATGCTCACGCGGGCGAACAAAGTGGTAGAGACCAGGGACGTGACCTGGGAGGCGACGCTCAATGAAGGAGCGCCGCCACATTCGTTGCCGGAGATCCCGGAGCTGGGAGGGACGATGGAGCTGGGAGAAGATCATGAGCCGAGCGGGACGGGTGTTTTTTCTTCAGCCCCGACGACTCCACTGCCAGCATTGGGAAGGGGAATTCCTCACCAACTCCGTGCGGTATCTCCGATGACGTAGACTGGTGACGATTTGCAACCCCAAGGTGTGGAGCTGAAATATTCATCAACGGTCAGCAGCAAATCGCCCGACTCCGACTCTTCATCTCGGGATGGGAGCGATGCGTTATCCTCTGACGATGGAGCCCCGACCCCGACTGCACCCCGGACGGCTGCGCGCCAACTTGGGGCTCACGACCAGGTGGTGATGAAGAGGTTTGGGAGGGACGTACGAGGGCGTAGACCAGGGCGCCTGATCAGGAAGCGGCCGCGGGACTGATCGGCGCGATCGGACCCTGTGATGGAGGTCGCGTATTCCAAGCGCTACTTGCGGCGCAAGATGTAGGCGGTGAACCGACTAAGTTGCCGGATTTGCTTAGTCTAGGAGGAGGAACCGGAACCAACGTCGTATTCCGCGGCGTGTCCGTTAAAGCATTCGGACGTTTGGACGGAGGGGATGGAAGTGGAATTTGATTGACTAGAAGCCGCCAACACTTTTGCTGAGATTTCGGAAGATCCCGGGGGTAGCAATATAGTGATTTGAAAGTGGCTCTTGAAATGGAAGGGTGACGAGCACGGTATGATTGATAGAGCAAAGGCGAGATTGGTAGCGAAGGGGTATAGCCAGGTAGGGGGGGTTAACTACATAGGTACTTTTGCCCCCGCTGCATCAATCACGTCTGACAAGCTTGTAGCAGCAATGCCAGCCAAACTTGACTGGGATTTGAGGCACTTCGGTACTGATCAGGCTTTTATCCAGTCAGAGTTGGATACCGAAATTTTCTTGAGATTTCCCCCTGGGTGTGGGTGGTTATCAGGTAAGGTAGTTCGACTCAACAAAGCTCTTCGTGGGCTGAAGCAGAGTGGTCGCTCGCTGTATAAGCTACTGCCATCAACCTTGGTAGAGTGTGGTTTCGAGCAGTGCTTGGTTGACCAGTGCGTGTTTCGACTGATTTGGAATGGCGAGGTTGTTCCGATGCTGGTGGTACACGTGGATGACATCAAGATCGCAGCCACCAAGAAAGTCACGGATTCGGTAGTGGCGGGTCTGAACAAGAGATTCCCTACGAAGCACCTTGGCGGGGCGAGGTGGTACATGGGTAGCGAGTGCAAGAGGGATCGTGAGCTGGGAACCTTGGAATTTTCGCAGACTCCATCTAACCGAAATGTTGTCGCGCGTTTCGGTACCACCGAAACCAGCCTCATCCCTGCTTCTCCATCGTTGGACCTCGAGCACGTGAGTGATGAGGACCCAGTGGTGGACGCAAGTTTTCGCGAAATGGTGGGGAGTCTGATGTGGATTGCGAATCAGACGAGGCCGGACATCGCTAATGCAGTACGGGCGGTTGCAGGGTTCTCACATGACCCGAAGCAAGTACACGTTAAGGCGGCGAGAAAGGTTATCGAATACCTGAGAGCTACGGCTCATTTGGGTCTGACTTTCAGAAGGGACAGTTAACTAGAGGACGTGCAGGTGGAATACGACTTGGAGACATACTAAGTACGTGGACGCGCGCTACGCCCACAAGGCCGACGACAGACGTTCGGTCTCTGGTGTGGCCGTCTGTTTCGGGGGTACACTTGTGTCGTCGTGGTTTTCTAGGACGCATAAGTGCGTCACGTATCCGCTACAGAGGCAGAGTACGTGGTTATGGCATACGGGGTGAAGGAAGCTCTTTACTTGAGAGGAGTGCTGCTTTTTCTGATGCCCAGTTTGGGGTCGCCAAGTATTGGATCGTTAGAAGATAACAAAGGGACTGTCCGATAAGTATCTCCGGACGGAAGACCAGCATGCGGACATTCTCACGAAGGCTATAGGCAAAGAGAGTTTTGAGAAGCACCGCGATTTTCTTTTAGGGATTTAATCATTTGTTGTTCTCGATCGGTGTTTTTGTTATCGAGGCTTGATAGTTAATCCGGCGCCAGGGAGGGTGTCGATAAAGCTTGTCTCACCGAACATCCTAGCAATAAGTTATGGTTACATACGGTGTGTCACGTAGTTCCGGTTCAGATATTGTCTCGTGGAGTCACCCACGAGCAGTCTCACGGGTATGTACGAGTACATGAGGAGATTTCTGGTATTCGGCTACGAGTAGTTGTTCAGGAGCAGTGGAGAGTTGACCCACATGCTCGCTCCACCTTTCCCCCTGCATTCTGCGTTTACCTCTTTCTGAGCCGACATAGTACAGACATCTTAAATTATCTTCTTCGCACTGCGTGTTGCAGTGGCGAGCTTACAGCCTAGTGTGGCTGTGGCAGTATATCCATTGGTTAGCTCGCAGCCTATTGTGGCTGTTGGAGCGGGTCCATTCGTCGCATATCATCACTATTTCAACACGACTCGCACCATCCACGCTTTGTTTTTTTACTTTCGACTTTATATACAAGTACATCCACCTTTCTTTTCTGCGCATAGGATATAAGACAGGTTGCGTGGTTTTAACCAAGGCTAAGAGTGTGGGATTGCGTGCGGCGTGCGTTCATACCTCAGCATTTCACAGCTACTCCCAATACTTGGGAGTAAAGCAAAGCATGTCGGAGAAAAACCTGCTGTAGGTACTTGTACACTCGCGGTATTTTGTTTTTTTCGTACTCCAGATACAACGAGTACTTGCAGTATTTAGAGGTTCTGTACTATACTACTTCAAACACTACTGCGTATACTTTCGGGCTCGCACTAATGCGGGGTTCGCTACTCCTGCTGTCGTGAATACTCCCTGTTGTGCTTCTAGTATCTCGGGGTTTTGTACCGCGGGCACTGCGAGTACTACCCTAGCAGTATTTTCGTCCGTTGGTAGTGTTGTACTGCTTCTGCGAGTACTCGCAGTACCCAAATACCCTCAATATGTCCAGTATACGTCGAGTAGGAAGTATACTTCTACGGTCTGTGCACCGTGTCGACAGTTCTCAGGCCCATTGTTCGGCACAAACACTTCCAGTTAGTCCCACGAATGGGAGTTGGAGCAAATGACTGTCGCTGGGGACAACTCGATTACTTAGAGCACTGGTGTGAAGAGATGGTCGAGGTTAAGGTAAGGGTAAGGGACGCAGGTGTATGTATCCGGCAGCTGGGAATCAGTGCTTCACTTCTTCTGATATAAATCTTCTTTATTGACGGCGAGAGCTGAAGAGGTGATCTGCTAGAGAAGTGAGAGATAGTGGGAAGGACTCGACACCCAGATATACTCGCCCCACCCCACGCCACAAGCTCTCCTGAATTCCTCTTGTCTGATGTACTCCTAAAGAACTTTCCTATGGCTACCGATCGTTTTTCTGCCAATCTAAGAACTTCTCAGTTTATGGTCTATCTCCGTTAAGGAACATTACTGTCGTCTGACGGGCTCTCCGCCCTAGAGAACATCCCTGAAAAAACGTTACTCTCGACAAACGGATTATCCGCCGGGTCAATCCATGCTTTGGATTATTCTTGTATTCCTGAGGCTACAAAACTGCAGACTATAGAACTAGTTTTGGATATCTCACTCTCTGAGCGTGCTCGGTTGGCACATCCCTGGCCTCTCAGAGCTCCCAATTCGAAACCGCCTCCCTTCATTACTTCGCTGACCTTTCCAGCAGGTCTTTGTTTTCTCCATCTCTCTTGGCACTTTCGGTCCCTTTTTCCTTCTTTCTTCATTCGTTTCGTGTGCGTTCGTGTACTCCAAGCACGGCACCGTGGGTGGGCCCGGCGCCGTGTGTGTCAGCGGGTGCTCGCGGGTAGAGGGGGGGTTGCAAGGAGCGCGGGTCGCCGCTTTCGTGCCTAGGCGTCGCGTGTGCCTCGAGACGCGAGGGATGCATGAATGGGCTCTGTCTGGCCTCCATTCGTGATTTTTGATAGAGTACGCACGAGTATTTAAGGGTCGTTCGGAATTGCAAGATAACATTCAAGCGGTGCTTATTTTTGCGATCGGGCTGAAAATCACAGAGGGAGGTACTCAGTCTGAGCAACAACATTGTCGAGCTGGCGAACGACGACCACGGTGAGCACCGGGCTTAACGCGAGGCGGGCGACGGGACTCACTGTGACAGACAGTAAGGGAAGCTATACCTGGACCGAATCGGTGGCGAGGTGGTCGCAAGAGGGGCGAGCGGCGTACGAGGCTGAGAGAGAAGCTCTGCTGTTGTTTTTTTGTTTTTTTGGCCGGTGCATGGTGTTCCAATCAGGCAGAAAATGTTTACACGGGAGGGACGGGGATTGTTTTGTTCTTTCCGAAAATTCCGGTTTCATTTATATTGCTTTTTGCGGTGCTGCTGTGCCGTGCTGTGCTTTCTCCTTTTTCGTAAATAGAGCATACAGAGTATCAAAGGAAGAAAAAACGTACCCTACCTGGGGTACGTACGTTCGTACGGCAACCGCCAGCGAGACGAAGCGTATGTCGCGTCCGAGCTGTATTCCCCTGAAGCATGGCGGTGGGACTCTCGGCATTATCAAGTCGCCAGTTTGCAGCTACGATCATAAAAAAACTACATTCAATCATTGACCGCTGTTCGCTTGGCATAGTAATTTGATGTACTTTTTCTTCGTGAGCGAGCGTAGCGGGCGGCGTAGGCCGCCCGCGGAGCGAGGCGCCTTGTAGAACTACTTATGGATATCTCACGCTCTGAGCGTGCTCGGTTTGTACATCCCTGGCCTTTCAGAGCTCCCACTTCGAAATCGCCTCCTTTCATGACTTGCCGGCCCTGTCCAGCGATTCTTTATTTTCCACTTTCTCTAGACACTCTCGGTCCTTTCTCTCTTTTTTCTTATTTCGTTCCGTGTGCGTGCGTGTACCCCGAGCACGGCACCGCGGCGAGCCGGGCGCCGTCACGGGTGTCAGCGGGTGCTGGCGGGTAGAGGGGGGGTTGCAAGGAGCGCGGTCGCCGCTTTTGTGCCTGGGTGTCGCGTGTGCCTCGAGACACGAGATATGCATGAACCTGCTCTGTCTGGCCTCTATTTGTGGTTTTGGATAGAGTATGTACGAGTTATAAGGGTCGTTCGGGATTGCAAGATAATATTCAAGTGGTGCTTATTTTTGCGACCACGTTGAAGTTGAAAGAGGGAGCTGCGCAGCCTGAGCACTAACATTGTCGAGCTGGCGAACGACGGCCACTGTGAGCACCGGGGATCACGCGAGGCGGCTCACTGTGGCAGAGAGTGAGGAAAGCTTTACCCGGGTCGAATCGGTGGCGAGATGGTCGCGACTGGGGCGGGCGGCGTACAACTATGATCATAAAAAAAAATACAAGGTATTCAATCATGGACCTCTGTCCGCTTTGCATAGTAGTTTGATGTACTTTTCCTTCCTGAGCGAGCGTGGCGGGCGGCGTAGGCCGCCCGCGGAGCGAAGCGCTTTGTATTACCTATATCTATAGGCCATGAGTACTTCACTCATATCACGCTGGTAGTATTTCGAGACTTGCACTGCGAGGAATATATACTGCGAATACTCTCAGTATCTCGAGGTTCTGTACTACTGCGGGAATTGCCTGTATGTGTTTCGTGTTTCGATAATGCGGGTACGTTCTTGCCTGTGCTCTCGGGGTTTGGTACTGCTCATACTCTCAGTATCCTCAGTATCTGGGCCTTCCGAGTACTCGCAATATTTTGGCCGCCAGTATACTCCAATACTCTCAGTGTTCGGACTACGATTTGTTCTCGAGCACTTATCTGGGAAAACCTTTTACGCTACCCTGAGCACACAGAAACATTTATTAGTTGGGGGGATATATATTGTAATTATTGCCCTCAATGCATTCGAGCGCTGTTCTTAGTTTGCTTCTTTTTTTTGTGAAGTCGCAGTTAGAGTTGGTGAGACTGACGAGAGAGACCAGTCGGCACCCTGATCCCCAACACGCAGCTCCGCGACAACTGGATTTTTCCCGACCTATTTTTTGTGGACAGGCACATTCTGCCTACGCGTACTCGTAGAGTTGGGTTTCGTTAGGTAGAACTCAAAAACCAAACCATTATGACAGGTGTCACCAGTACTACGATAGTATAACACTACTACTACTACTACTACTACTACTACTACTACTACTACTACTACTACTACTACTACTACTACTACTACTACTACTACTACTACTACTACTACTACTACTACTACTACTACTACTACTACTACTACTACTACTACTACTACTACTACTACTACTACTACTACTACTACTACTACTACTACTACTACTACTACTACTACTACTACTACTACTACTACTACTACTACTACTACTACTACTACTACTACTACTACTACTACTACTACTACTACTACTACTACTACTACTACTACTACTACTACTACTACTACTACTACTACTACTACTACTACTACTACTACTACTACTACTACTACTACTACTACTACTACTACTACTACTACTACTACTACTACTACTACTGCTACTACTACTACTACTACAACAACAACAACAACAGAGCCCGCCGGGACTGGCATTGGTGCCGTGTGTTCGTTGAGCGCGGTGGACGAACGTGGCCGCAAACAATATTGAACCACCCACGATGACACAGCAGTGACACAGCAGCAGTGACACATACAAACAGAAAAACTACGACCGAGGCGCCCTACTCTCGTACGACGAAGATGTTTTATCCCTTGGAAAACCATGAAAAAAAATATCACGCTTCGCGCTCGCGCACCTCAACAAAAACGGTATGGGATATGGGATATGTTGGTGGTATGGTATATGAGGAAAACACCGTATGTATGTATGTGGCATGGTATTTGTTGGCGGTATGGTACGGAAAACACACAGTATGTGGTATGGTACGTTGGTGGTATGGTACGATGGTACCGTGTCGTGGATATATTGTATGGCCAAATTTCCTGGTGGTATGGTATGTTTCAGTATATAAGGTCCGTAAGGGTCGAATACATCGTACGAATATCATATGTAACGGCCTGATATATCGACCATTGGAAACTGTTCGGAAATGCAAGCCATGCGGACAGACAGACAGACAGACAGACAGATTTGCATTTACCGCAGCTGAGACTCAGTTTTACAAACAAACTGAGAATTGTATGTGCTGCATCTTATCAGCCAGCCACAAAGTATTATGGCGCAACCTCAACCTCAGGTAACTTATTTATACGTACATTTACGTCGCATGCGAGTCATCTGTTCAGGACCGCAATAACATCCACTTTCCGGTACCCAATTTTATATCACTGTTACGGTAATGATCCCACACTATTTCCGCAAATAAATAGTATAGTCTGTCATCAAAAATATGTGTGTGTGTTCTTGGGTGGATGCAACTACTATTGCTGATTTGCGATACGTGTCATTTTTTTGGTCGAATAGGCCGGTCGGGAAAGTCACGCCGTCTCTTTACGAACCCGGGGTCGTCCTATTAGCGACCAGATCTTTTTCGTGAGCGAACCAACGTTGCCTTAAGGTGGCTACCGCCTTATATAGCCCCTGGGCCGTATATAAGGCGTCATACGCCGTATTCACGGCCCATTCCTGCCTCCACGTCAGTACAAAACCTCGCTCTGCTGTTGCTCCCTCTGAGAGAAGTATCACACCCCTGCTGCCGCTGCTGCAAGAAAGAACACACGCACGCGTACAGTACAGCGAGTAGTGGATATAGGAACGATGCCCTGGTGTGGCGGGCGAACTGTGCTTGATCCCAGGCCGAACTCCACAGGGCCCTGACGGCCACGAACGCCCTGGAAAATGCGGTGGCCGACTTCACGGGTTTTGCGGCGAAGCCGACCCAGATTGCCACAACCCAATGCAGCGCGTTTGCCATGATTGCCTTGCCGCCAAAAAATCTTCCAAGGATGTCTCGGGTACGCACAAGGCGAGCAAGCGCAAGGTGGATGGCACGGGCGACGGTTGCGCGGGACCATGGAAGATCGCCAGCGATGATACGGCGACGACGTATGGGGTTGATGTCCCCCCGCCTTGCGCTGAGCTTTCGCCACACTCCAATCTCCTGGAGAGCGTGGCGGGGGCGTGCAGCAATAGCGATACCGCCTTCTACCTACAGAAGGCCAGGGTGTCGTTTCATCAAAGCGCATGCCTCTAAGCCAGTGCGACAGCCAGTTAAGAGGGACTTTAGTTGGGAGGGGGGTAGCACAGCAGAGTAGTGCTCCAGTTAGCAGTACGATAATAATGTATTAATAGTATATCTCGCGGGTTTTGGTCTCGATGTGTATGTTTGTTCTTCACATTTAAACCGTTCTTTCTACCCGCCGACACCCAGCACAACCAGTGTCCGTGCCGATTGTTCAATCCTCGAGAGATACAAAAGTTATGTGGTAAAAAAACTACGCCACAGAGATACTACGTTGCCATGAACTTTACCAGTATGCAGTAAGCACAGTGGGCAATGCAATGCCATGTCACCACACTGGATACGACAGCCACCACATACACATTGTATGAAATAGATAGACGAAAGAAAAATAATGTGGCTGTGTGAAGAGTCTCCTCTCAGTTCGGAAGCAGGGAGGTGAGCATCTTGAGCAGGCTCTGTCGCATGCAGCTCTAATATTACGGGGGACCATAGTAAATAGGACCTCCCGTAAACACAAAAAGCGACATCTATATTACTATTTTAGGCTCATTATCATGGGAGAGCGTTTTTTCCAAAATTTCCAAAGTTTGGAAATAATTGGAGATATGTATCGATATACGGAGGCGTTCTGTCACTATTCGTGAAATTAATCATTCTTATCGGAGAGCGTTTTTTCTATTATTTCCAAAGTTTGGAAATAATTGGAGATATGTACCAGGTGGTATCAATTATGGACAGCGGGTTTTTGGTGGATGCTTCTTCGGGAGTGCTCGGGGGGGGGGGCTGGGCTCTTGCGGTTGGAGGTGGCAGGGTCAGGGGTACGAGAGAAGTAAGAGTAGTAATAGTGTGTGGGGGGAAGGTTGGAGGAGGTAGAAAGGCTACAGAAAGAGCGAGACGGCAGGGACTCTCTCATAGGTACTACCGATAGCAGCGTAGACCAGCAACACCGCACGACCTTCTGCGCGTTGAACATGCGTGTAGCAGTAATAAACCAGCCATTTCGACGGATAGCGAGTGTTTGGTAGATGCTTCTTCGGGGGTACTTAGGAAGGAGGAATGGACCCTTGCGGTCGGAGGTGACAGGGTTAGGGGTACGAGAAGTAACTAATTGTAGAGAGAGGTATGTGGGGGGAAGGGTTGGAGAATAAGTAGGAAGAGTCGCAGGAAGTAAGAGCGAGACGGCAGGGACTCTCTCCTAGGCACTACCGATAGCAGTGTAGACCATCAGCAACAACTGTTACACCGCACGATATTCTGCACGTTGAAGCATGCGCGTAGCAGTAATAAACTTGGTTGTAGTAGTCTTCGAGCGTCACATCAGTTCTGATTTGTCGTAGGATACTGCCGCGCTTTTGTTCCGAAGAGTTCTTCACTTTCTGTTAGTCGTTTATTAGAACAACACTACACATTTTCGGATGGCAAGCATAATAATAATAAAAAATCAATATACGGAGGAAGTAACTGTAGAGGTATGTATGGGGAAGGGTGGGAGGAGGTAGAAGAGCTACAGAGAGAGCGAGACGGCAGGGACTCTCTCATAGGCACTACCGATAGCAGTGTAGACCAGCAACACCGCACGACCTTCTGCGCGTTGAAACATGCGCGTAGCAGTAATAAACCAGCCATTTCGATGGACAGCGGGTTTTTGGTGTATTTTTCTTCGGGAGTGCTTGGGGGGGGGGACTGGGCTTTTGCGGTTGGAGGTGGCAGGGTCAGGGGTACGAGAAGTAAAAGTAGTAATAGTGTGTGGGGGGAAGGGTTGGAGGAGGTAGAAAAGCTACAGAGAGAGGGAGACGGCAGGGACTCTCTCCTAGGCACTACCGATAGCAGTGTAGACCAGCAACACCGCACGACCTTCTGCGCGTTGAAACATGCGTGTAGCAGTAATACACCAGCCATTTTGATGGACAGCGGGTTTTTGGTGGATGCTTCTTCGGGGGTGCTTGGGGGGGAGGACTGGGCCCTTGCGGTTGGAGGTGGCAGGGTCAGGGGTACGAGACGTAACAGTAGCAACAGTATGTTGGGTGAAGGGTGGGAGGAGGTAGAAACGCTACAGAGAGAGCGAGACGGCAGGGGCTCTCTCATAGGTACCGATAGCAGTGTAGACCAGCAACACCGCACGACCTTCTGCGCGTTGAAACATGCGCGTAGCAGTAATAAACCAGCCATTTCGATGGGCAGCGGGTTTTTGGTGTTACATGTATACGTCTTCGGGGGTGCTTGGGGGGGAGGACTGGACCCTTGCGGTCGGAGGTGGCACGGTCAGGGGTACGAGAAGTAAGAGTAGTAGTAGTTTGTGGGGGGAAGGGTTGGAGGAGGTAGAAGAGCCGCAGAAAGAGCGAGACGGCAGGGACTCTCTCCTAGGCACTACCGATAGCAGTGTAGACCAGCAACACCGCACGACCTTCTGCGCGTTGAAACATGCGTGTAGCAGTAATAAACCAGCCATTTTGATGGGCAGCGGGTTTTTGGTAGGTGCTTCTTCGGGAGTGCTTGGGGGGGGGGAATGGGCTCTTGCGGCTGGAGGCGGCAGGGTCAGGGGTACGAGAAGTAAGAGTAGTAAAAGTGTGAGGGGGAAAGGGTTGGAGGAGGTAGAAAAGCTACAGAGAGAGCGAGACGGCAGGGGCTCTCTCATAGGTACTACCGATAGCAGTGTAGACCAGCAACACCGCACGACCTTCTGCGCGTTGAAACATACATGCGTGTAGCAGTAATAAACCAGCCATTTTGATGGACAGCGGGTTTTTGGTGGATGCTTCTTCGGGAGTGCTTGGGGGGGGGGGAATGGGCTCTTGCGGCTGGAGGCGGCAGCGTCAGGGGTACGAGAAGTAAGAGTAGTAAAAGTGTGAGGGGGAAAGGGTTGGAGGAGGTAGAAAAGCTACAGAGAGAGCGAGACGGCAGGGACTCTCTCATAGGTACTACTACCGATAGCAGTGTAGACGAGCAACACCGCACGACCTTCTGCGCGTTGAAACATGCGTGTAGCAGTAATACACCAGCCATTTTGATGGATAGCGGGTGTTTGGTAGATGCTTCTTCGGGGGTGCTTATCAAGGAGGACTGGGCCCTTGCGGTCGGAGGTGGCAGGGCCAGGGGTACGAGAAGTAAGAGTAGTAGTAGTAGTAGTGTGTGGGGGGAAGGGTTGGAGAATAAGTAGGAAGAGCCGCAGGAAGAGCGAGACGGCAGGGACTCTCTCATAGGCACTACCGATAGCAGTGTAGACCAGCAATAATACTGCACGACCTTCTGCGCGTTGAAACATGCGTGTAGCAGTAATAAACCAGCCATTTTGATGGGCAGCGGGTTTTTGGTAGATGCTTCTTCGGGGGTGCTTAAGGAGGGGAGTGGTCGTTTTTTTATGGACGAGATAGATCGAGGGATGTTGGTTGTAGTAGTCTTCATGACCGTCACATCAGTTCTGATGTGTTGTAGGATGCTGCCGCGCTTTTGTTCTGGAGAGTTCTTCACTTTCTGTTATTATAATAGTCGTTTATTAGAACAACACTACACATTGTCGGATGGCAAGCACAATAATATACGGAGGCGTTCTGTCACTATAAGGGAGGTAGACTTGGTGCATGGGTTTCCTTTTGTTTCCGAGGTTTTCTTCTTTCGGGAAAGTTATGAGTGATCCATGTTGAAGATCATGCTGCACATTGTCTGATGGCAAGATAAATAATATATACGGAGGCGTTCTGTCACTACTCGTGAAATTCTAATTACTATGGTCCCTTGTAATAGTATGTCGGAGGGCAAGCCTAATAATTATTATATCAATACCTGGTACTCCAAGGGTACTCCGTACTCCGTACCATAAAAGGCGTGCGTTCATTTGTCTGCTCTGCTGTGGTATTATTATTGCTTGCGTTTGACATCACACACACGTGTTCACTGGGTTGGGTACACTATTGATAGTGCTACCGCTGGAATGATGTACTACTGTCTTCTCCAAGCACGAGTCTCCCCCTCTGTGCAGCACTTTGTATCATATATTTATATATCGGGCCAGTAGCACACTATGCTGTACACTAAAACGTAAAAGTGTTCCCTGAATAGAGCGGTGCTTGCCTTTTATTCAGGGGATTTCAATTTCAACACAGCACTATAGGGCGGTAACGGCTTTATTGGCGTATAATATATGGCGACCACTCGAGATAAGGCGAGACCAGAAATTGTTGGCACGGGGTCGCCTATCTAGGCCCCGCCACTTTGTTGTACTTCTTCTGTACTACTTGTTTGCTGTGTTTTTTTTTCCCATCGAAGTGCATTGTTTTTATTTTACGGTACAGCCGCTCGTACAGCCTCGCCTGTGTTTTGTGACCACAAGGCCGGATTTCAGATTTCAGAGAACGAATAAAATCTCCACGGGTACCGGGGGGGGGGTATGAGCCCATTATTTCTTCATTTTGATTACTTTGCTCTCATTGGATATCTTGAACTCAAAACTGAAAACTAGTCTGCTGTATCACACCTTGGACCTGTTGTTGTAGCTCTGCCTCTGCTCCATCCACTGCGCTATCACGTGCAGGTTGCGGCTACGTGCCGAACTAGGTTCGTGTAGCAAGGGCTACGATTGATGCTATTAATATTAATATTATACGACCAACCACCAACGATGTAAAAATACGTGATTGACTACGCTCGTACAAAACTCAACATCCTCTCGTTTTTCCGAGAATAATATTCTTCGTGGAGTTTCTCGCCGCGATTTTTCGTCACCTGATTGGTCACATCTTCTTGCTGGTAAAAGGCTGAAGGGCTTGTAGGACAGAGTGTCGCAACTCGCAACGCTTCTGGCTTGCCACGACACACCAAGCCTCCTAGGGCTGGTGGTCATCACCGAGCGTCGTGGACAATTCAGGGAGGAGGGGCACCCGCAGCAGCAGCAGTATAGCAGCAGCAGCAGCAGCAGCAGCAGCAGCCCAGTTCTGGCAAGTGGAGTGGACCAAAGGCCACCCTACCAGTGCTTCTTGAATTGGTGGGTTGCGCACAAGGCTCTCAGACTTCACATCGCGAGTGCTTTTATTATACAGCAGAACTCCCTGAATCCGGGGCCGAATAGAAGGGCTTACATCAGGCTCGGGTGAGTCTTGCAGAAAGCGCTGGCTTCAGTTTGCAACAGAACGGGCTTGTCCGTTTTGCGCTCACGCCCGAGGGAGTGCACAGAGAACGAGTCCTCAAGTTACCCAACTATTTTTTGCATTTAGAACATCGGGGCAGGTTTAGCAGGCTCGCTTGTGTTTCGCGCTCGAGGAACGAACGCACAACGAATTCCGCGCAGTCCCCACATATGATATACCAGGTATATAATAATAAGAAAGAGAGAAAACATTTTTCGATGGTCGATGATTTACATGCATACCTCTGTGATACGTACGTGCAGGCAGCAGACTGGTGTGTGTGGTGTTGCTTTGCTCTTTATGCGCTTTTGCGTGTTTCAGTTTTTTTTTTTTTTCGCTTTCATAGTTTGTACGGTATGGCATATATGTGTCGCTGTGCCGTCTTCACGCTAGATCGTATTTTCTTCCCAGCTTCGTCAGTACCCCAGTGTCCGTCCTGATTGACAGATACCCCTGGTATACTACGCGTACTGCTGTAGTTCTTGTACGTGTGTGAATGGTCACAGACTGAGAAAAATGAAGACAAAAAAAAAAAAAAAAACATGGGTGAAGCAAGTGGTTTGCCAGCGTGCTATTAATACGAGAACACAAGAACAGCACAAGCTCAATAAAATGACCAGAAAGTATGGTGGTGTCGTATATTTTGTACGAGTATTTGTTTCTTTACGAGTACTACTACTGTAGTTTGTTCAATAATAGTAGTGTCTGCGAGGAGGCACGACACTTTTTTCTGCTCCCTTGCTTTCTTCCTTGATTTGTTTTTCGTTTCTCTTTAATGTGTGTGTCGTGCCTGTCGTATCCAGTACGATGCGATACTGTCTCACCCATCCTCTCGGGACGTGGGGCATAGGTGACGAACGCAGGACGGGGACGGTACGAGTACAAGGCAGGTAGCAAGGGTATGAATACCAGACCGGCCTATAATATAATAGTGATTGTAGGAAGAGCCCGGCGATGCCAAGGCCGTTTCCTATGCGGTTCGATTTTTGAGCTTCAGATTTCGCCACGATGGCATTTTCAGATATGAAGTTGGCAAATCGAAACAGTCTTCCTATACGAGTATATGCGGAAAAATCAGATTTATTGTGTGTGTAGAGATTCGAGCAAACGCCGAGTCCAACTGCTGTTTTTGTGGTTTGGCGCCGCGATGAGACGCGCTGGGTGCACTGCCCTACGCGTAGGACCCAAGCGTGCGAGCCAAGGCTGACTGCCTCTGGTCTGGCGGCAAAGAGACGTGGCGAGTGCGCCAGAGCCAACCTGTCTTGGTATTTTGTGTTCCATTTTGTGACTGACTGCTGCTGCTGTACAGCAGTGTAGGCTTCGAGTACTCGTACGTATCCACGGAGAGGTGCTTGCCGAGTGCGCTTCTCTTGATCTCTAGGCCCGAGCCCGCGCCAGGCGACTGTAGTCTGGCCACGGAGGGACGGCCCCCCGCCGCCCGAGCGCCGGGCGCGAAGCACCGTCGCTATACCGCTCTGTCACCATCCAACTAATCGATCGCTGCTGTTTGCTGTCATGGATAACATCTTGAATTTAGACAGCATGCCTTTTTTCGATTTGAAAATCTGATGACACCAGTTCGTGGGTCGTTCGTTTTTGAGATTAAAAAAACACAACCTGAAGCTCAAAATCGAACCGCATACCATACCTGGTACCTGGTAGGTAGGAACCAGCCTATATACGAACTCGTACAACAAACTGCTGCGGCTACAGCTACCTGGAGGGTGCTTTGCTCTTTGGCTTGCCTGTTATATCCTTTGGTTCTTATATTCGTACGTAGTCTTACTCTGTTTGTGTGTCGCAGTATGTATTAATTGTGGTGCTGTTTCTGTAGCTCGTTCTTTTAAAGTGTCTGCGAAATCTCCTGGGGGAGGCAAGTGACCTGTGGTACCTAGTATGATGACATGGCTTGGCATTGCCCACTGCAGTGCATACTGCACACGTGGCAACGTAGTATCTCTGTGGCGTAGCTTTGTGACCACAGAACTTGTATCTCTTCTATTACGGGGGACTATAGTTAATAGGACCTATGGTATACATAAAAACCTATATATTTAACCATTTTTACTAACAATATCTGGTCCTATTAACTATGGTCCCCCGTAATAGGATTGAAGAATCGGCACGGACACTGGTTGTGCTGGATGCCGACGGGTAGAAAGAACGGTTTAATGTGAAGAACACACACACACACACACAAACACACACACACACAGAACTTGTAACTCTCTACGATTGGTTAATCGGCACAGGCACTGGTTGTGCTGGATGTCGACGGGTAGAAATAACGGTTTAATATGAAGAACACACCCATGGCATTCCATCGTCTACTCACCATACCAGATACTGCGTAACGCTGCTGTGGTATCTCCGTGGCGTGGTTTTGTGTGACCACAGAGCTTTGTGGTTGGTGTTGTTTTCACATTAATTCATCGCCACAGCAGTACACTGACACTGCAGTCCGTGGTCACAGAACAGGCTCAAGTAATAACTCTGGAGTGGAAGAATACCTCGCGAAAAAAAATGAACTAAGCAAAGAATATGGGACCAGGAGAGCCAAGCAGGGCCCTGTTTTTTTCCCCCGCTTTAACGGAGAATATTCCGAGAAACTTATTTATCCAACATATGGAGAACACTACTGCACAAGAGAATACCTGGTACGCGAATACGCAGATTATTGCAGGCTCGCAAGCTACGCCAGGGGTGTAGCAAAGATAAGAACCAAAAACAATCCGCTACCAAGAACACCAAGGCCCGGTCGCCCCGGTGGTTCAAGTGGTTAACCTCGAATTATACTTCCTTGTTTGAGTCCCAGGTGGGTCGGACTTTGACTTTATTTGCAAAAATAAAAAAAAAGGATTCAATTGTTGAGAGCGCCTTGCAGCGTGGGTAGGCACAATTCGATGCGAGTCGACGAGGGAAGAAAAGGCTGAAATCTTCTCGCGATAAAAATGAAGGCACGTACCGTAGCGGGAAGGGGGGAGAAGAGCCTGCTATGTGACCCCGGATCTGAGTTACGAGTTGGAAGGAGAGAGAAAAGAAGATGTGCGAAGATAATGAATGGGATGAGAAAAATGAATAAATAAAAAAGGCAGCAAAAAATAAATAAATAATGATATGCGAACAAAAACGAAACTTGTACGTAGCTAAGAATCAGCACGGGCACTGGTTGTGCTGGATATCGGGGTAGGAAAAACGGTTCGATGCGAAGAACACACACAGCAGTTGTATTTTAGCCCATTTAGGACCGCAGTCCCGTTTTGGGGGATACACGACTCGAAGTATAAGTGGTTTGTCCCCAAAACGGGACTGCGGTCTTAAATGGGTGTGGGTACGTTTAGTCAGTCAAGAACACGACCGTGGTAGAGGCGCCATGCATCCGAAATAATAAGACAACACTCAACGTCACCATATATATACCCTCTTGTATCGTACTGTTTGTAGATATAAATACGTAGATTGCCGTCCATGGCAAAAGATAAACTATTACGATTTTGTGGTGGGTGCGAACACTACTATTACGCGGGACCATATTAGTAGTGATCAGGGTCCATCATACTCACATAAACCTAAAGTTTCCAGGATGTTCACTATAGGTAGTTGGTCCTGATTACCATGATTCCTCGTCCGGGCCCATCTGTACGAAGACTGCTACGAATCCAATTGGGAAACAATAAAGTGAAGTTGAATTTGATTTTATGAAAAATACGAGTTTGGGTAATATCGCGAAACGGTGTATTAAGTGTCAAACAAAAAATAAATCGGAATAACCTGGAATAACGCACCACGTCACACAACGCCCAGCCGATAAACAGCGACGAGCGTAGACGAGAGCGAAGGCTTGCGTTGTCGCGTGCGCGCCGCCGCTAGCCTCTTCTTCTTTTTGGTGGCGCAGGATGGGAAGCTATCACTCTTAGGGTCCCATGGATGGGCGGAGGGAGCCCTCAAGCGCCAAGCGCGGAACAACAACCGTGATGCAGCTATCAAGGTCTTGAGCGTATCCGCTGTTTTTCTGCTCGTTTGCTCGGTTTTCGTGATGGTTGGCGGATCGAGCAGGCCGAAAAATTGGGCTTGCGGCAGCCGTGATTTGTTTTTGAGCGCCACCGCCGGGGTACGATGTGCTATGGTCTGTGGGCGTGGGCTCGGCTATTGCTCCGGTCGCCTCCCGTTGAGGTTCGCATTTAATCGCCTCGGTCGTGGTCACCGAAGGGGCCGAAAATCACCCCAGACTCTACCGGGGGTGTTGACCGACCATGAACATGCCACATCAAGGTTGATCCACTCCCAAATTGTAATTGAAATACTAAAAACCACACGCTAAAAGTCCAAAAAGACTTTCCATTGGAAACGTTTTTTTTTATGCCGCCTGAGCATGCCTGATTTGTTTTGCTCATAAATCTGGAATTATCATTAATAAGTGCTGGACCTTATCCACACTTAACCTACAGCAGTAGCATGTATAACACACACCCGATACCGACTGCCATCTTATACTGAAAACCTACCATAACCTAACCCTAAGGGAGGGAGGGAGGGCGGGCGGGTTCTTTTTTAACTCGCCGACCGCCTAAAGAATATAACACCGCTACTCGTACACAACCACGAGTGGAGTACTACGGTAGATGGTCTTCTTCCCCACTACTGGGCTTGCGTGAACCCTTTCCAACCTGTTTTTCTAGTTCAACCAACTGCATCCGTCATCAACTCTATGAACCTCTTCCTCACCCCATCTGTTCAAGCATGCCAGCGATGCAATACCTCTCCACAACCCCCAGATTTCCTCCATTCAATCTTCTACTTTGTTTCGCTCATGAAGCTGGAATTATTATTAGTATGTGCTGGACCTTATCCACACTTGACCTACAGCAGTAGTAGTATAACATACATCCGATACAGACTGCCAACTTGTACTGAAAACCTGCCATACCTTAACCCCACCTTGAAACAGTCTCAACATTATCTGTGTGTTACCAACCCGTTATACATACCACCCCCACACCTAAACCCCACATTATTAAATTGTTTCTTACTCCGCCCCCTCTCCGCTCTGCCCCCTGTCCTGGTTGAATCCCTCCGGCCACTGCATTAGAAGCTAAATTCTTGAAACCCTATCCTCCTATTCTCTCCGTCGTCAACTCAATGAAGCTCTTGCCCATCGCCTCTATTCAAGCATGCCAACGATTTGTTACCTCTCCACAAAGCCCAGATTTCCTCCGTTCAATCTTCGACTTGCTTGGTGATTCACTCTTCGGGCAATCAGATGCAAATGAAACTATTCATAGGAAAACAAATATCAAATTGAAGTAAAAAACGTCCTCGATAAGACGAGCCCTCAACCAGAGGTTGATTGGGTCTGATTGGGTAGGTACTTTTCCGTCTCACATACTCGTACAGCCAATCTATGTCAATCATTTTTTCGAACAAGAGTAAGCTATATATGTCGTGCCTGTCGTATCTAGTATGATGACATGGCTTTGCATTGCCCACTGCAGTTCACACTGCACACGTGGCAACGTAGTATCTCTGTGGCGTAGCTTTGTGACCACAGAACTTGTATCTCTTCTAGGATTGAAGTATCGGCACGGACACTGGTTGTGCTGGATGTCGACGGGTAGAAAGAACGGTTTAATGTGAAGAACACACACACACACACAAGCTATACATTCTACATCACAATTCTACATTCCCTCGATCACACAATTAATATTAATAATTAGTAACTGTACATTTACCGAAAACTTCCAGGAAATATCCTAGGGATAAAATGGGAATAGTACTGCAGGACTGATTGTTGTATTAGGTGTTTCGTTTGATTTTTATGGTCTGCCAGATCACCTCCGCGGGGGCACGCAGTTCTTTTTTCTTTTTTATTTCTTTTTTTCTCCCCGTTTTTCTTCCGTCCAACGAACTGATCTATCAGTATTGCTGTGGTGTGTGTATACATGCCGTGCCTGTCGTATCCAGGTATAATACCTTGATTGTTTAAGCTACTCGTATTGTGGATTTTTCCTGGAATTAAAAAATATTGTTGTGGCTCCCCTTCGGCCTGCCCCGTCCTTGGGGTGGGCCGAGGAAGTCCGCCAGGACCTGCAGCGGTCTAGCGACAGTCACACGAACATCGAGCTAGGTAGAGGGGGAACCTTGCGCGGTCCGGCTGGTGGCCTGCTTGGGGTGGTGGTGGTGATGTATTGTCTTCTTAACCCCGACGCCGAGGAGTTCATCCCTCAGACGGGACGGGTACATCACCACAGCCATCCCCACAGCAGAGAGCGCTACGTGGGCAGCCGGTGGAGTGGAGAGGCTGGCCACAGCGTGGGTGTGCATGCACAACAGGAAGGATGGGAGTGTCGGCGTGGGTTGGGACGGCCGCACCCAACCAGAAACCAAGGCGCGTACAGGGCTACGAAACGGAGAGCCACTTTCGCCATAGAGAAGAAAAAAAAGCAAAAGAAGAAAAAAAGGAGGCGGGGACGAGCCTCAGGTCGGCTGGCAAAGAAAGCAGCACGCGAGGCTCGTAAGAGACAGTAGGAGGCACTTGTGGCGGTAGCGACCTACAATGTGCGCACCCTGGCTGTAAAGGGAACGAGTACAGACATGATGAGCGTGTACTGGCCAAGGGATGGCAACTCGGCTGTGACTTCATTAGCCTGCAGGAAACTCGGAGGTCCGGCAGCACGACGTTCCGTGGGGCAGGGTATCGTGTTTTCTGTTCAGGTCAGGAAAAAACAGTTACCAGGCAAGGGCTGTACGGAGTAGGTCTAGCTGTCAAGGATTCGTTGTGCAGTATGTCTGTATACACTCATCTGGTCGTTGATGAGCGGCTAGTGTCTATGCGTTTTGAGCTGGCTAACAAATACGAGGCAGTCAATTACGTCGTGCGTGATTGTACCAAGGACGCCGAACTGAATCGTGTCTTCTGGCAGAAGCTGGAGGGCTTGGTGGAAAATATCCCGACAAAAGGGTGATTGTGCTGATGGATGCCAACGCGCGAACTGGACAGAGGAAGGAAGGGTGGGTTGATGAAAGTAGAGTGCTTGGAGCGTATGGACGTGATGTTCGTAACGATAATGGCAGGCGACTCCTGTCGTTCGCCACCACCTGCAAGTTGGCTCTCACCAACACGTTTTTCAGCACGCACAAGGGTGGGATAGCGCATACACACAACGGCACCAGCCCGAATGACCGAAAGCGGATCGAGTGCATCCTAACCCGTCAAGTTCGTCGACCTAAAGTACAATATGTTAAAGTCGTGCCACAGCCTCCTGCCCCAGCTAAGGCTGACTCAGACCACAACATCTTGTAGATCAAAGTCCGACTCAGTGGTCACTTTGCGCCCAACAGACAAATACGTAGACCGACAAAACGCCGAGAGTTCGACAGGCAGCTTTTCATGTCCGATGGAGAGTGTCGTGAACGAGTAGTCGCCAGGGTCATTTCCACTCTCAACCAGCGTATCCAGCCCCGTAATACGTCTGGTATGGTTGAGTTTTTCACTACGGCTATTATTGATGCGGTCGAAAAAGAGGTGCCACCCCCTGCACGTCGCCACCGCAGACATGGATGGTGTGAGTCTGCCGAAACCTTGGCCGCATTCATGCCAACATGGACAGCGAGGGAGGATGCACGACAATTCTTGCGAAGGCCCTCAAGGTGACACGTTGCGAGAGCATCGAAACGACCTTTCGTAAACGGCGGCTTTTCTTTGCGGGGGGCGTGGCACGGCAAAGCAAGGAGCGATTACCCAGTCGGGTGATGTTCGGGACGATAGCTGGTGGGGAGAACCCGAGACCAGGCGGACAGTTCAAGACTTGGCATAAACGCATAGTCGAAGACCTTAGAGAGTTCGGAGCCACCGAAGGGTCAACGGAAGTTGCCCCCTTGGTGTTTGGAGTTGAGACCGCGTTGTGGTCCACTGCAGCCCAAAAGGCGGGGAAGTGGTACCGGGGATCCTTGAAGCAGCCAAACGGTTCATGGTGAGGTGGCACGATTCTGAGGCTGAGATCAGTAGGCAGCGCCGCATACGCCGTGGATGGTGTCCAAGGGAATGAGGGGGGGGGGGGGTGTACTCGATAGGAGAGATGTACTCGATCTCATGCATGGCCGTAGTCGTATGACCATAGACCCTCGCATCCCTACAATGCCGGGACGGAGCATGTTGGGTTTTCACCGACCAGGCAGACATTGCTTGCACCAAGCGTGAAGCGCCGTGAGGTGTCTGGCGAGTCGCATGAAGGGTGAGCTGCATCCTACTAAGAACCGCTTGTGAGGCGGACTTGCATATGGACGACAGCTTCAATGAGTTGATTTAATTTCCGGTGTAGGCATTTCCAGAGACAGCCATGGGAGTACTATGTAACTGCCTCTTGGGTGCCTTACCTTGAACACTACGTGATACGATTTTTCCCACTTGTGCGGAGTAAAGGTTATTTACCTCACACAAGTGATCTAACTCGGCAACCAGCTGTGAGCGACCGCCAAAAAAAATAATAAAAAACGGTACCCTGGTTGTCTAGCTCACGTAGTGGGCGGCATGTTTTACAGTGTCGTTGCCAACCGACGCCAACCCAACCTATATAAAATAGGGGGGGGGGGGGCAACAGGAGAAGTGGCGGAAACCCCGACTACGGGAATGCGGAGGACGAAAGTAGGAAGGAAATGGCAGACAGGGTAGCAAGGCACCAGGCTGACTAGGAAGTAGAACATGACTATACTACTAGTGCCACCAACTGGTGCAGCTGGTTCGAACGTGGTATTCCCTTGTCTTCTCTTTTTGTTTCGTTTTTGTTTCTTTTTTGCGCTGATTCTCCGTGATTTTCATTTTATTTCTTTCTCTTCCTTTTTTCGATTGATAAGCCGTATGGAAGGAGTCGTGTGGCGTGGGTTGATGACGAACCTGCTCTGCTTGATTCCTATTGTCTGACGCCAAGGGGCTGAGCATAGTTGACGAACGCAGGGCGGAGACGGCAGTCTGGGTAGCAAGGTACCTGGCGGACTAGCAGGGAGAACCTGGCTATACTACGCGTACCACAAACTGCTGCCGCTGCCTGGAGGGTGCTTTGGGCTTTGGTCTGCCTGTTATTTTCCGTCATTTTTCCCTTGGCTCTTTGTCTTACTCTGTTTGCAAGTAAGGTGTTTTTGTTCTTTTTTTTCCAGCTCGTTATTTTTCAAGTGTCTGCCACCTCGCCTGCGCGGGGGGGGGGGCACGACAGTTTGTATATTTTTCTTTTTTTTTCTTTCACTTTTTTGTTGTTTTCTTTCGATTCATCTTCGTTTTTGTTATCTTTGATTGTTTCCTTTCGTTTCTCTATTTAATAGAATGTGTATGTCGTTCCTTTCGTATCTATTATATTAATATTAATAGTATCATGACATGACATTTCATTGCCCACTGCTGTGCTTACTGCATACCTGGTACCGGTACCAGGTACGTGGCAACGTAGTATTTCTGTGGCGTAGCTTTGTGACCACAGAACTTGTATAATATGAATATCTCATCTATTAATAGTACGATTGAAGAATCGGCATGGACACTGGTTGTGCGGGATGTCTACGGGTAGAAAAAACGGTTTAAAATGTGAACACACACATATGCACATATGACAAGACAAAGATGGCAAGGCTCTGCATTGTGCACAATATCTACATATCTAGTCTCCCTCGTAGTATCTCTTCTGTGTCGTGGTTTTGTGACGACAGAGCTCGTATCTCTCTATTATTCAATAATACGAATAGGAGATACTCTACCGGTAGCTAAAATGAAACGACGTGGGGAACGGAATTTGGGAAACGACTGGCAGAGAAGCGTACGAGGGATACTGCTGATTTACGGAAGGATATTCGGTTTTTATCCGCACGGTATCTACGTTATATTGTCGGAAGGCGAGCATAACAATAGTAATGAAGAATCGACACTAACACTGAGTGTGCTGGGTGGACAGGTAAACAAACGGTTTCATGTGAAGGACACACTCACACACATTTTTGTAGATATACCAGCAGTTAATTGGAAAAGCACACAGACCTCAAGCTGAGATAGAGGATCATTTCGTCGAAACTTAGTTATGCAAGCTGCGTGTGTTCTTTCGATCGCGCGCGATGCCGGTAGGGTATTGGGGCTGTACCGAACCACTTCGGGAGGGAAAGCAGTAAATAGCCCGGACATAGCTTCATTAATTTGCAGAAAAGGTGCGACTCTATCTACCGAGAGCTGCTATGGCAGTAGATACTCATAGGCGTCGGCGAACCAGCGAACATGCTTGCAGGTATCCGCCCGTTCTATGTACGACGGCATGCGGGCTCGTGAACGTACAGATATTGACGACCAGCACTCAGATTGGTTTGATGTCACGCAGAGGTGGTGACAAGGCTGGGTGCTATCGCCGTTGCTGTTGAGCGTGTTCTTCGCTCCTGCGATACACGCTGCTCTTCTACAGTATAGTACGCTTTGGCGAGGATGAAAACATAGTAACGAAAATAGTCCACCTCGAGGAAGATGTGGTGGTCAGGAAAGAGGTGCCATAGGCATATGTGCCAAGGACAGTGTGGGGCATGTTGTACGCCGATGACGTAGAGATTGCCTCGAAGTCGGCTGAAGGACTTGCTAAAATGATGACTGTCATCGTGACTGTAGTCGAAGCAGCTGGCCTCGCGGTGTCGGAACAGAGGATGGAGGCGACGCTGCCACGAGCACGGGACCGGACCTCCACTGCACCATCGCTGGTGATCGAAGCAGCTGGACAGAGGTGGAGGCAGACGACCCATTTCTAGTACAGTACCTCGGCGGCAATCTCCACGAAAACGCTGACCTCTGGCTTGAAATCGAACGATGGACCCGTCTCGTGGGGGGATCCTTCAAACGGTTCGGCCCTGAGTTGTACGATGTGAAGACGGCCCCGCTTAGTCCGAAAGTCGCCATGTTGAAGGCCGAGGTGGCTGAGACCCTGCTGTACGGATGTGTGACGTAGACTCTCAGTGTGCAACACTTTGCCAGGCTCCGACCAGTGCACCAAGACCTCCTGGGGGTCAAGTCATTGACGTTCAGGGTCGACACCGTGCCGACTACACGACACTCTCGTATGCGAAGGAAATCAAGGAGACACGATCCGAGAGCATCGAAACGACCATCCGTAAATGCGGCGACTCCTCGTTGCGGGGGGCGTGGCGCGACAAAACAACGAGCGATTACCCAGTCGGATGATGTTCGCGGCGAGGACCGATGAGGAGGGTCGGAAACGGGGCGGACAGCCAAGGACTTGGCATATATGTCTAGTTGAAGACCTCAGGGTGTTTCGAGCGACCGCGGGGTCCACGGGACACTCCCTGTTAGTGCTTCGGGACCGCGGTGTGGACCGTTGCAGTAAAGAAGGCGGGCAGGGGGTACCTGGGGGTCCTCGAAGCTGCGGAACAGTTCATGGTGAAGCGGCGTAAATCATGAGGCGGTTCTGAGTACACAGCGCCGCGTACTGGCAGCAACAGTCGTAAGGAAACTGCGGTTAACGAAAACAGGAAAGAGAGACAGCCGGCAGGGTAGCAAGGTACCAGTAGGTAGCACCTCTCTAGGCTGCTCGTTCCGCGAACCTCTGCGGCTGCTTCGAATGCGACGCTGCTGTGTTTTGGTTTTCCTTTCCCTTTGATGTGTTCCCTTTCGTTCTTGACCTTATGATATTAAAGAAGTCCTGCCTGGCTTTTGATGGGGGGCGAGCCTGTTCTCTCGTTGTTTTTTCCTTTGTAGTTTCTTCTGTTTTGCTTTGTTTGGGTCATTCTTATCGAAGAGGTTTTTTTTCCAAATTTTCGACATTTTTTCCGCGCAATTTTTCAATCTTCCATATTTTTCCTGTTTTTTTTCCCAAATATTGGGGTCATTCTTATCGGAAAGCTTTTTTTTCCAAATTTTCGACATTTTTTTCGCGCAATTTTCAATCTTCCATATTTTCCTGTTTTTTTTTTCCAAATATTGGAATGTTATCGAACTTGATATTTTTGCTTCTGGAGAATTTCACGAATAGTGACAGAACTCCTCCGTATATCGATAGATACCTCCAATTATTTCCAACATTTAGAAATTTTGGAAAAAAAGCTCTCCGATAAGAATGAGCCTTAGTATTAATTTTGCTGTGGTTTCCTTTGTTGATATTTTTCGTCTCAGCTCTCCCCAGGGGGGTCACGACAGCGAACCGCTCGTGGTTATTTGTTGTGGCAATCCAATTTTTGTTTGTTTTCATGATCGTGTTGTCTGCCAGATCTTCGGGGGGGCACGACATGTTATTTTTGTCGTTTTTTTCGTTTTTTTTCTTGTTTCTTTCGATTTTTCTCTCGATCAACATGCCAGAATGCGTTTGTCGTGCCTGTCGTATCCAGTACGATGAAAAGGCATTGCAATGTCTACTCTGCTTACTGCATATCAATGTGGAATCTCTGTGTCGTAGCTTTGTTACCACATCAGAGCTTGTATCTCTTTAGTATTCAAGAAGCAGCACGGACTCTGGGTGTGCCGGATGTCGACGGGTAGAACGAGCTGTTCGCTGTGAAGAACATACACCTACACCCTTACCGAATTGTTCTTTACCGGTATTGAACTCGTACCGAACTTACCGAACAGTGTCGGGTACCAGAATCGAGTTCGCACCGAGACTTGCCGTAGTGCTCGGTAGGGTATTGAGGCCGTACCGAACCTTGAACCGAAGACTTCGGTAGGGTATTTACTGAGCGATTGCCCTAGGAATACTTTGATACAGACCCTACCGAAGACGCCCTTGCAGACAAAGCCATTGTTCCAATAAGAAACAGCATACATATATGTATGTGTGTTCTCCACATTAAATCGTTCTTTCTACCTGTAAACATCCAGCACAACCAGTGTCCGTGCCGATTCTTCAACCCTCGTGGAGAGATACAAGTTCTGTGGTCACAAAACTACGCCATAGAGTTACTAGTACTGTACGCTGCCACGTACGCAGTAAGCGCAGTAGACAACGCAATGTCATGTCATCACTGATCATGCTGGATGCGACAGGCACGATATAGAGGGATACAATTTCTTGTGGGTACAAACTACCAGGCACGAGACACGGAACAACGAGGAATCGAGACTCTTCCACTTTGGCAACCACGGTGCAAAGCTAAGAGCGGGATAAGAGGGTAAAAGGTCCAAGCCATGTGTGTTTTAGGTTGTGTTTCCCAGCCCGCGGAAATCGTCTTCGACCAGTAGGAGGGGGTACATACCAGGGATACAATTGGGTGTTGCGCTGTTGCGCTGGCGCAACATGTTGGTCAAAATAGCCGTTTTCGTTGCGGAGGACCTGGTTGCGCGCAGCGCAAAACGCGATTTTGGGCGCGCATTTGTTTTGGCCGCAAACCCAGAACAATGTTGCGGCCATTTGTGTTCGCCGTAGACGAAAAAAAAAATGAACCACTATTTTTCAATTACGCGTTTAGCGAGAAAACAATCGAGCCCCCTTTTTGAATTCGCCGCAGTTGATTTTTTTTTTTATAGGCCCTTTTCCTATAGTAGAACAAATCAAATTAGGTTCTGATCTCGATACGTGCCTTTTCGAGGTTCGGGAGGCGTTTAAACGCACTTTGTTACTCGGTTTTAGGGCATGTATGTCGCGCACATATCGCGCAACAGACACCGGACCACTAATAATATCCCTGACTTGTACGTAAAGACGGTTATTTTCGAGAAACTAGTTGTCCTAAGAGAATTAGTTCCCGAGTTTGCTGGGGAGGAGGGTGGGGGGGGTTCGTTGCTGATTGCCCTGTTTTTCTTGAAAATAAAAGAGAAATGCTACGATGTTATTAATAGGTAGCGCTCCTTTTTTCTTGCCCTCTGCTAAACTGCCCATGTGAGAAAATGCTCCTTTTTTCCACCATGGGTATTTCTTGAAGTAATAAAGAGGAAAATCAGGAAAAGCCTTCGTCGATGATATTGGCCCTACCTTGTACATACTGCACATGTGGAAGATTGAACGAATGGAATTCGGGATTCGTGGAGAGGTACCATTTCGTTGGAATGGAAGGAAGAGATGGGGAAGAGGGCCATCGAGTTGACGATGAGTGCAGTTGGTTGAGCTGGGAAGATAAGAGCATGGGAGGAATTCAGATAGAATGGAAGATGACCATCTACTGCTTCAGTACGGGGCTCTACTCGCGGGCGTGGGTTAGCAAGGGTCTCGCACTCGGTGGCAGATCGGCGAGTAGAAAGAAGAATGGGGCATTGCTGCGGGACAGGTTGTAAAAACTACTGAGTACTTAGTACGATCGAATGCTGCTGAAAATATCTGCTAAACACGCGCCTCGAAAAACAAAAGTGGTGGGCTAGAAAAATTACATGCCGATTGTGCCGCCGGGTATGATGGCCCCCAAAGCGGCTTATTTTCATATGGTTGTTTCGGTCTAAAGGAACAAAGACAAGAAATTCAAGGCAATGTTTAGTGTTTAGCAGGGTGGGTAGTTTCGCGGGTGTATACTTTTGGTTATTGGGGTCTTTACTCGGGAAGCTACCCGCCTACCCGGGTGGTGTATCCCGAAGATCATTCATGCGGAGTATTGCGCAATCTATACAGTAGAACCCACCTACAGTAGGAGGGATTTTATTCTCGGACGACGTAAGATATGGAAACAACATAACGAGCTCCGAACTGCTGTAGGAGGGAGGTGTGCTTAGTAGGAGTAGGAACGGTGCTCCATCTTGAAAAGGGTGCGTGGTCAAAGGTCAAACGACTTGAGGCACGAAACGAATGAATACCCCCCCCCCTTCCGACGTCATATCGATACAAGGCATCACCACTGCATATATTGGGCTGCTAAACACACCTTACACCGGATGGGAATGTTTTTGTGGTGCGCGCACACGGCGTATGGTCGCACGTTCGCACGGCAGCGACGACCCTAACGTCGACAGCAGGGGCGCTCTACGAGTACTATGAATAAACCCGCGCGTATTTTCCACTCCAACGTTCCGCGCGTTCCTCTTGCATGCTCTTGATTTTTCCGGTCGCTCGCAGCTGTATTTATTTACACCCACCATGGTGTTTCGAAGTCGCTCCAGCCTCTTGATGGTCGGGATCGGACTGGTGGTGGGGGTCGGCGTGATCGTCAGCTGCATCAGTCAAAGCAACACGTGGCTTCGCGCGGGCGCGGACAACAACCTCTTCTCATCCCAGCAGCTCCGGGACTCGAAGAAGAGAGACAGAAAGTGCTGGGTGTTCAACCACATGAACAAGGCGGGAGGTTCGACGGTGAAGTACATGCTGAAGCCTTGGATCGAGGAAAACAACGTGTCGCTGGGGCTGTACGACTCACCCCAGTGGCAGACCGGGAAGGATTTTGCAGACGAGTACCTCAGGTCGAACTACACCCTGACGTGGGGCGCATACACAGAGGGGCTTCGACTTCATGGGGCTGAAGACTGTGATTGGTTCACAATTTTCAGACAGTGAGTTGGTTAAAATTTGATGCTCGTTTCTTTGGTGTTTTTTTTGTGTTATAATGACGTGTTGCTACATACGGGGGACCATAGTAAACTACCTAGTATTATACATAGCTGGCGTTCCCGGTGGCTTGGTAAGTGATCCGCGTGCCTGCTAAGATCAATTTCGTGACTTCAAGTCTCACCGAGTGCATGCGTACTCGTAAGGACTTTTCCTGCATAAAAAATGATTTGCGGAAAGCGCGAGAGCGTGAGTTGTTACGGGGGACCATAGTAAGTAGGACCTACGGTAGACAAAAGACTACCAGGGTATGTATTTCCCTATTTTTACTAAGCATGTTTTGTCCTATTGGGGGGCCATAGTAAGTAGGACCTACGGTACAGACAAAAGACTACCAGGGTATGTATTTCCCTATTTTCACTAAGCATGTTTTGTCCTATTCACTATGGCTCCCCCTATTTTCACTATTTAATAAGAATATTAGGTCCTATTTACTATGGTCCCCCGCCCCGTGATAGCAACATTCTATGAAAATCGACGAGCAGTGGGAATGCTGAACCCTATGTGCGATAACAAATGAAAGCACGTACCGGGGGGGAGAAGGGGCGACACCTGTGACCACAGCTTGTCCAGACGGTCGCTAAGGGTCGAACCTCCTAAGCTGGAAAGTGAAAGTGATGATCAAAATAAGAAGGATTAAATTAATAACAACACTCGTATCATACCTGGTAGTGATGAAAACCCACGATGAACCCAAAAATCATGGAATTCTCCTATGTTAGACCTATGCCAATGGTACAGCGAAGTTGCAAGAAAAAGTTTGAATTTCAAAGATACCCGCCAAAAAAAAGCAGAACACGCTTCCTATGGGCCACGTAAAAAAAAAAAAAATCCTAACTTTTGGAAAAGCCCAAAAAAAGCAAATCTGGGGCCGATGTTGGGCCAACATCGGATTGAGAAAAACTCAGGCCGATCTTTGGTTCGAAGCGGCGAGATTCCGAGTCCTGGACAGACATCGATCAACAAAACCAACGATTGCGTCATGAATTCTGAACGGAGTGCGCTCGTTAGGGGCTCCGACCCACCCTAGGGTCACCGTGTTCACACCATGGCCGGTGTCATGTGGCGGGAGCTGACCAGGCGTGTGATAAAAAAACATTCGGCCGCTGGTTTGCACAAAACAGAAGACAAAACTTCTCCATCCGTCTCGAACGGCAAAAAATAGACTTTTTTTCAGGTTTGGGAGGATACCGTAGGACGCCGCCGGCAAGCTCTCGCCCCCTAGACCATGGATCCACCTGACATCTTCGAGGCCGTCATCTATAATCGTTGGCCTTGCCAGATACCGAGAGGGTTGGCCGTGGGCTGAGTCTATGTCGAGATCGAGCGTCGATCGTCGAACGAGCTGGTTTCGATCACCGTGTTGACAATTTGCGACCAGAAAAACACAAATTGCGCCGCCTGCAGCCGTTGGGGGAAAAAAAGAAAAAATCAAACATTTTTCTCTTTTTTCCCACAGCGGCGGTACGTGAAAATTTTCGGCTGTTTTTTGAAAGCGACATATTTGAAAAAAAAACTTTTGAGCTTCGCGTTTCCAGTGGCATAGGTCTTAACACACCTTTTTTAGTCTGATCACTGCTGTGTTGCCCCCGCAATGGTACAGGGACATGGGTTTTGGTACAAGTTGGGAGTTGTTTCAGACTGACGGAGCACTGAGCAACTACCCAGTATCCTCGGATCCCCGGCTGTGTCGTGCAATAGGCTTCGTTGAATTGCCCACGGTAGGGGCTCATCCCGCGGCAGGGCTACACCGTTTTCTGGCTCATTGTTTTTTTCCTGGCAAGTTGACGAGTGAGCGACTTGCACCGGAGATATTTAAAATTGTAATATTTTGCAGTAGTATGTTTGATTTCATCAAGTACAGTAAGACTTCGTAGCGTAAGCGTAGAAAGGTTGGTAGTGTTGCGCGAGCAACCTTCTTTCAAAGTTAAATACTGAGTATTTGGGTAACCGTATCTGATGTCCTCGTGCGAGAGGAGCTCACAGAATAAGCCGCCACCCCCTCTAACTACCGTGGCATTGCTCTACTTTCGTCAGTGTTTTTTTTTTTTTTGTCGGCCTTGTCAGCCTATAAACATGTTTTTAATTCAAAACTCGAGATCGGTTGTTGTGGGTGCGCTACGGCCTATAAGGCAGATGTTCAGTGCAAGAGAGGAAAACAGCCTCAGGAACTCTATTACGGGGGACCATAGTTAATAGGACCAAATATTGTTATTAAAGATGGTTAAATATATAAGTTTTTATCTACACCATAGGTCCTATTAACTATGGTCCCCCGTAATAGGTACTACCCCCACCGTACGTATCACTCTGATGTAGCCAGTAGAACTGGAAAAGGTTTTGTTCAAGCTAGCCTCCTTGAACTTGTTGCGGAGCTGGAGACTGCCGGTGAGGAAATCACATTTCTTCAATATGTATCATGCGCGAGTTAAGAAAGACGGCAGTGTGCGGTTTTACCTTTTCTGTGTTGAAGACGAACAATTCTTCGAATAAGCGGTCGCCCGCCCCCTCACACAATGTCGCTTTGATTGAAGCCATACGTTATACGTCCTAACTATACTTTCGGCCCCGGCGACACGTGATAATTCATAAACCCTCGAGTAGTCAACCCCCCCATTTATTGCATGTCCGAGTCACATGCGTTTATTCGACTCGCCCCATCACCTCACGGTCGCTTCGCGCTTGGTGCGAGGGTCTACCGTCTTACGACTACGACCGTGCATGGCATGAGTACAGCCCCCCCCCCACCCCCCTCCCCCCGTACACTAGATAGCGAGAACACGATCGTTATCCTAGGAGATAGATGGTGGCCACAGGCCGCGAAACAGAAAGGGGAAATAGATTAGCAAAAGGTTTAGTGTAAAATGCGGAAACAACGTAGTGAGCGCCCAAATGTTGGAGGTGTTTCTGGTGCGCTGTCTCGCAAGGAATGCGTGGCCAATGGTCAAATGACAACGGCAAGCAACAAATGAGTACGCCCCGCCCCCGCCTGCCCGCGCCTCACGCCATATTGATTTCGTTGCAGCCCCATACCGCGACTTGTGAGCGCCTACTTCTATTGCAAGAAGAGCCCCGGGGACGGGCTGTGCGCATCGAGAGTCTTCTTGGCGGAAGATCACGACCTTTTGAGTTTCGCGGAGCACTGGGGGAACTTCGGGTTGCGCCAGTTCTCGCTGGCTTTTGTGCCACCCGAAGACATGCTCGCCGCCGAACAGGTGGACAAGTGTCGGGGGGACAGGGCAGACAATCGCTGCCCGGGGTGGTACCGGCTAAAGCTGTACCTGGAGGGCTTGCGCGCGGCGGAACAGGCGGGGGCCTCGACTTCGGAGTCCAAGGCGCTCAAGGACGTTGTAATGTACAAGCTGCTTCAGCCTGCAGAGGACCTTCTGAGCAAGAAGTACGCGGCGGTGGGGATTCTAGAGAAGTGGGAGACGTCCATGCTGCTGTTCAACAACGCGCTCCAGCTGCCGGGCTACGACTGGCCGACCGGGTTTAAAAGCATAGGGAAGAAGAACGGCGATGGGACGTTCCACATGCAGGAGCAAGAGGCGCTGCTCCTGGCCTGGACCGACTCGGAGCTGAAGAAACACCTGTGGCTAGATCTTCTCTTGTATGACCATGCGGTCAGCGTGCACAACAGGCAGGTCGCGCAGTACGGCTTGGAGTGAAGAGCAGAAATAAGCGACGAGCCAGAAACGAACGTCACGAGGAGGAGGGGGAGGAGCAGAAGCCAATCCGTCCTACGGTACACATAGTAATTTTTTGTCACGTTGAGCCCAACATGTGTATCGTTAAACCCTTTTATTGTATGTATACCTGAAGTAGTGTTACTCTAATTTCAAGCGTTTTGTCCCCGCACCGAAAGTGCAGTCTTGAAGGGGTTGTAACGGGGCCGCTCCCTCGACTGACGAACAAAAGGGGTTTCCACTTTCAAGCCCGACTAGTCCCTGACCATGGCCGGGGGGGGCGCTCCTCGATATTAACTCAGGAAGAACTATCGTACCCCCAGATGTTTTATGTTCCCGGTTGGCATCGTTTTTCGACACAAGTCGCCGGATAGATGGCTCTACACAGATTGTATCGTCGGTCGATACAAGTCGTTAGATAGATGCCTCCATGCATGTAGAGAAACCCCCGCGATATTTTTTGTCGGGCTGACTGACTTCCATTTTTTCTGGTTGCCGGGTGGGGAGCTATAAAGCTCCTCAAGTGGGGAGCCTCACAAAAATAGCAGGGGATATCCACACCGTAGCACGCGTCAGGTGTGTGGGGGGGGGGTGCTCAAGGTATACGTACAATGCGGTAGGAGGTAAGGTAATGCCACGGTAAGGGAAAGAGTCGTGCCTCTACAGTGTGGTAGCGGGATCGCCGTCATCGCCAGGAGCCGCCGTGGCTGCGCGCGCGGCATCGCAGACGCCGACAGCCCCGATGGCAAGCGCATGGTCCGCTCCAGAAGCGCCGGCGAGGCCGCCACCTTGCGCGTCCCGGCGGGAGGGGGGGGGGGGGGTCATTAATATGCATGGCCGTAGTCGTATCACCGCCGCGACGGGGGGGGCTGCACTTTTGCCGTGCATGGCCGCAGTCGTATGCATGACCACAGACCCCTGCATCCCTACAAAACCGGGATGGAGCATGTAGGATTTTCACGGAGCAGGCAGACATTGCTTGCATCAAGCGCCAAGCGCCTTGAAGGGTCAGTTGAATCGCACGAGGGGTGATCCTCATCCTACTAAGAATCTATGGTGAGGCGGAATTTCATGCATTGGGTGGGAGGGGGCAGGGGGGGAGTTGTTCGCTGTCAAAACCTAGCTGGACTTGCTCAAGCTGAGTACTGAGGGGGGGGTTCGAGTACTCTTGTTTTCACGTTTGTTGGTAGTCCTGCGCTCTCGCACTTAGATAACTGATAGGACCTCACTGATCACTATCTTGTGCTTCTCGGCATTTTCGGACGCTTTTATTTAGTGTATAGAGCGCTTGCCTTTTTCCCTATTAAAAATTATATTTCGTTTGGGAATGTGTCTCTGAAAGCGTGTGCGTGGTTACTGGTGGTTCGTTTCCTTTTTCGCTGGACCTTCGCTTTGATGTGAGGCTTTTCTTTCCTGGCTCATGATTTCGTCTTGAGGTATCAGAGTTGGTCCGGAAACACTGTACGTCTCTCCATAAATCTCGCGTTCGCTGTTTGTCGGCATGTAGCCAAGTGTCGTTGAGTCAACTTGAGAACGACAGGCTGTAAAGCTTGTTTTCTTTTTCTCGGGAATGGGCTACGCACATGTTGGACTCTCCGAGACACGCATTATGGAGATTGACCAACATGTTGGTTTCTGTGAGATGTATGCCTTTGTCGCATTTCTTCCGCTCTTTTGCGGGTTCACCCGTGCGCACATTCCTAACTTTGCCGGTGAGCCCAAATAATTGGTTGTCGCCAGGTGCTGGTTGGTGCTTGCTGTCGCCTTCTGTCTCCAGCGTTTTGTGTTCGGTACTCTTGAGCACCTGGTATGGTGGCAGAGGTCCCTCGCGCCGGAAATGTGGAGCTGCTAAGACAGCGATTAGGGAAGCTGTGGACCTTGTTTGTATAGGGGAGTTGTGGACGCTGCGTGGTGGTAAAAAATAACCATGTGGCAACGAGTGGAGCTACCTGGTATAATATAAGGCTATAGCGGTTGGGGATCCTCGGCGTGTACATGGTGGTAACAGCCCTTTGCGACAACGCATGGAGCTTCGGAGGCAGCGGTCATCACAAGGATACTTACGACTGACGATGGTGGTCCTGACGGCAGACGGCAGGGTTAGCTGCACATATCATAGAGCGTTGAAGCACCGACGCTTACTTCGCTTCGTCCCGTCGAGAAGTTTTGTACAAGGTGGCGTGTGTTTTCGTCTGCTGTACCCCAAGAAGAGCTCTGAATTTTGTTTTACCTGTTTTGTTGGTTTATTTTCCTTGTTTTTGTGCTTCCTCGTTTCGTTTTTTTGTTCTGTCTTTTGGGGTGTTCACTCGCTGACTGCGCTCGTCACAGTAGTAGTACGAGTAGCAAGTTATTTTTCAACAATTTGGTGGTTTCGGGAGAGATTCCGAGAGGTTGGACCGGTACCTTGGGTACAACACAGAGATAGTTGATTCGGGCCAAAGTCGACCTATTCGGACCACGCTGGACGTATATAAGGAGCGTTCAGACGTACTTATGAGGACCGAGCGGTCCTTATACTTCCGCCCGGTGGCACCTGGTAGTGATTCCCCTAATGAGCGTGAGTTGTGCGGAGCATTCGGGAGAACGTACGCTAAAGGCTTGAGTCGTGCTGAGTAGTCGGGGGGCGGATTTCGAGAGGTTGGAGAGGCCCCTCGTGTACAACACAGCAGATAGTTGTTTGGGGCTAATTCAACCAACCATTCGGGTCCCCCATGGCTTGAGCTGTGCTGAGTGGTACCATGTCTCCCACGGAGTACCAGGTAGGTAGACGTTTACCAAGCACGTGCGTTTTTATTTTCGTATTGCAAGGTCTTGGGCCGTATGGGGTCGTGCGTAGGGTAGCGACCTCGCGCGACAGACCTCCTCGTCATCGATAGGTAACTGGTTCACATGGATGATCTTGACGATGTAGTCACTACTGCTGCAGGCCATGTTGCCGAGTGGGATCTGTATGCCACAGACGGGTCGTCTCCTTGCACGCGTACGTGTTTGGTTGCGTGGTCAGGTTTGTGGGGTACGGCTCTCTTCTCGCCCAAGACGTCATCGTAACGGCCACCGAATCATCTGCTGCAGGGCCTAAATGATCTACAGGTCGTTATCTACTGTACCTATCTGCCCGATGTTGTTGTTCAACAACGGCGCACGATTTAAATTGCGCTACAAATGGTGGGGTTATTAGTATGTGCGACCCAGACCTGCTGATTTTGAGGTCGAAGGGGGGTGGCACGGTTTGTCTGTGTACTATGTAGTACACTATAAGCACGTTCAATATTTCGCGGTGAAGTATAGAAGTATAAGCTCCTCCTCAATCGAGGAGACTCGAGAGAAATCAGATTAGCCCATTTGACCGTCGCACGCGTCGCACTATTTCCGCGCATGGATGACATGTTTCTTCATTATTTTTTCTGTCGTTTTGTGTTTGTGGTTCCCTCATTTTTGCTTGGTTGTCGGGCTTCTTTCTGGGGGCGGTGGACTCCCGGCTAATGGTGTAAGGCTTGGCGTATTAAAGTAGATTCAATGGGTGAGGTTCATTGATTTTTGCGGTGGTTTTGTAGCTCACAACTCAGCCGGCACCCCAGGTGGCACAGTGGTTAAACGTCGTGACCTACTAACGCCAGGGTCATGCTTCGAGTCCAGCAAGGGCGGATTTTTTTCCCGTAAAATGCGTTGCAGAAAGCGCCAGCTTGACTTTGCAGAGTTCGATGCGAGTGGACCAGGGAAAAAAATGCGGAATTATTCCCGCCATAAAACCAAGGCACGTACCGTGGTGGGGGCGGTGGAGGAATGCCCGCTATGTGACTCCGGGTTTGAGTCACTATTGGGAGGGGGCGTGGGGGTATGATTGGGCGAGGATAACAAATGGGATGGAGGAAAAAAACAAACAAACAAACAAGCGAACAACAAACTCAAAACTCACAACATGCTTGTTTCAAGGGGCCCTTGTCGGGGTCCGGCAGGCTGAGTTCTCAGAGTGTTTGTTTCTCGCGTTGGGCTATCGTTTTGTGCCCAGGTTGACGAAGTTATAGCCTCCTCGACAGAGACCGATGTCGTGCACTGTTTATATAGGGTGGTTTTGTATAGCGCTTGTTCAGCCTGGGAGCGGCAGACGTTGAGCCCGTTGCAGTGGCACGGCGCCAAAGTATTGAATTTAGCGTCGAGGCCTGGTTTCGAGGCCGAAAAAAGAGCGAACCAGGCCCTACCCTTTCTTTGTTGGGTTCTCGACGCAATGATGCTTGGCACAGCAGTTTGTCTTGGTCCATACAATTGCGGAGATTGTTTGCATTTGTATCGCGGTGTATTATGTATGTGTAAAGTAGTAGCCTTCTCAACTCAAGTGTGTTTGGTTCAGGGAAAACTTTGGTTTGTCGAGACTCGCTGTAATCCTTGGCACAGCGGTTCACCTCCTCCGTGCAAGCTGTTGGAGGCATTATTATTGACTTGTAACGCCATTTCAGCTTACAACTTCAATTTGTTTTTTTCAAGGATTTTTTTATTGGACTCTCGGTGCAATGCTTGGCACAGCAGTTCGCCCCCGTTGACTTTGTGGGAGGCATTGTTTGCCTCGTTGTGCTGTTGTTGCATTTCAACTGAAGAAGATTATGTTTGTTTCAAAGAAACCACCATATCTTGGACTCCTGGTGAAAGGCCTTTCACAGCACTTCGCCTGGGATCATCGTGTCGGGGGACTATGATTGCCCTTCTGTTGTGCTGCTTTCAGCTCAAGCCTGCCTGCTTCAAGGAACCCTTTTTCTCTGTAGGACTCTTGGCGTCGCTTTTTTTGCTCTCGAGACCATTTCGTTCTTCTGTACAACAAGTAGAAGGCGACCAGAGTACAGAGTCTTACTTAAAGGTACTGGTGTCATACGAAAGCACACCGGCGTCCAGCTGCAGTATATACGAGTCGTATGATCTGGTGCGTCATAAAAAGCTCGACGTGAGGCAGCACCGGACAACCCCGATTGCGGGAACAATATCACAGCAGTACGAGCAGTAGTAGAGGAACGAAACCAGGCCAGCGAATTCGTTTTGTGACTGTATATCATAACTTGAAAATCATGACCATGATCATATGATTATAACTACGTAAGATCATGACTAAAGATCGGGATTGCTGCTGTGATGGTTGTGAGGAATGATAATGATGTCTTGAAAACTTATAGCCAGGACGATTTTCGTCCCTGTTGTCTTGAAATAGAGATTCAAATCTTTGATCAGGTGAAATGCGAACTTTTTAGACGCGGAGTGGGATGCTTCTCCGACCTGACCGACCAAAACCACTAGAAATCCCGGGCAGCGGCGGGTGGCATATGTATGAAGCCGTCAAATAGTCACGTGTGCCAAAAAAAGATATGAGGTACAATTTTAGCCGAAAGAGAGACTAAAGCCCTGAAGGATTTTTGGGCTACGCGATGGTGATACCGCCATTCGCCTCGCGTACTAAACGGCAGGCACTGGGTGGAGTATTGTACTGCGTACCGTATCTACGCCCAGAGGGCAATCACCCCCAAGGCAATATCCCTGAAAAGTAGTACCGGGCAGGCATTAGGTCGAGCATATTGCGCCAACTCCTGCCAGTGACCCTACGCGCGGCATACTACTGCTGTAGCAGACATCAGGAGGCTGCCGTATTGCGCTGCAACCCCGCTCGGTGGTACTAGACTACGCGATGGTGAGATCGTCGTTGTAGTATATGTGCAGAACGGGCATGTACCCTTCGTCGTCGATGCCGAGCTTCTCAAAGGCCAGATCGTCGTCTACGATTCCGTTCAGCTCCAGGGTCTTGTCCATGGCCGCCGGTACAAATACCTGTAGAGCCGAGCAGCCTGGGGTGTGAGCTAACCAACAACCAAATTAGCGACGAGTGCGTATACTGCAGTGTGATGAAAAAAAAGCAATAAAAAACAGTAAATAAGACCAAATATTGTTGGAAAAAATAGCGAAATATATACCTGGTAGGTATTTGTGTGTACCGCAGGTGCTATTTAATATGGCCCCCCGATATAGTTATTACAGTTGAGTGCCTGCGGAAAATTGCGGTGTTTTGCGTCTGTTGCGATTGTCGCGCTCAGACTGTCGCATATTTTGTGACTCGGATCGCGTACGGTTTTGTTAAAAGAAATATCCGTGGCCGGGATTGTAATAACCTCCGTTTACTACGTATCCACTCCTATTTTCATCATGTTCCAAATGGCGATCGTATTTTCGGCCTCAGAGAGTGTTACTCAACAGTCAGTTGCTTATTGGTTTACTTTTGCCACCGGAGGCGACCCAGATGCTGCCATCAGCTAGCTGCCTTAGATGCTGCACATTTGTGGATAAAGGTTTCTAACCGGCTCCTTAAAGCGGGCGCTGAGAAAATGTAAACCGTACCTGGTACCCAATATCGGTGGAATGCCATTCATGGTTTGCACCATTTTTCGTCGGGTTCTGTTCCCATGATACGCCACGAGATTGTTCTCCTGATAATATATTGATCTCATTTCATTTATTTTGAGTGAAAGAGGTAGGGCTCTCCTCGGGTGAGGGGTCTCATAAAAAATAGCAACAAATTCATCCCGTTAAGGCAAACACGCCTTCAAAGCTCTACCTGCCACGCCAATAGTGAATGGGGTTTACGTTCGGGTTCACACGTCCCGACGGAGAGATCAGGGCTCCTCAACAAAGGGGCAATACCCAACCCCTTCTTTGCTTACCGCCTCGGCAAAACAGAAACAAAGTAAAGTAATGGATTCACACTTACTCAAGCGGTGGTAATGCTCCATTGTTCAATGTCTCCAACAAGGATTGTTTCACGCCCACGTTGTGCAAAGGGGAAGGTGGAGGGGCGAGGGGGGGGAGGGGGGGGGCTACTTGCGTTTTGTTTACTTCATTGGCTTGTTTATATGCATGAGTATTTCATAGAGTAGCCGTTGGTATTGTCCATATGCAGGATTGCTGTAAGTACCTTTTTCTACAGTATTTTCCGGCTGCGTTTAGGTACACGGCAAGGACACCGTTGTGCGCAGGATCACGGGGGGGGGAGGGTCTTTGGTATGCACCAATTGAAAGAGGACGCGTGCTACGGCACGGGTGCACCTGCAACTTTCGGAGGCTTGGCACGTCAGGGGGGTCTATCTCCCACCGAATAACTGGCTCTAAAAAAAAACATGCACCCTTAACCTCATTGCCAATCCCATGGCGAGTATATAATAGGTCTGTCGCGAAAAAACGATAGTGAAAACTCACGACGTCGGGCAGTTCGTCTGCTGTGAGAAGCCCCATCAGATCAGCCAAAAACAAAAAGCCAAAAGGCGCTACCCGTACCCCGATCGTAGAACGCGGCAAAGGCCCACGACTAAGAGACACCAACCCGGGCTCACTTTTTGGGGGACGCTAAGAAACTTGAAGCAGGAAACCGTGCTCAGCGACGCGCGCTACACGCTAACCCTACCAGGGTTGGGTATGCGATGGCTTAGTGCTCTAGGATGTTCAAGAATATGGTCGCAATATGTGGTTCTGAGGTTTGCTTCTATTAGACGTGCTTCTTGATGGCGGGTCCATACTTGTATGTAGTACACTGGGGGAGACAACGAGTTAAAAGAAAAGTGGCAACAACTGTTTAACAGGTCGGTGGTAACGCGGAAACACACAAAAAAGGCGACAAGGTTAGGAAACATTTATCGCAATAATTTTGAGTGTGATATTGATACCGGTGACTATTGACGGGCCTGTCAATACTATGTGGAGCAAGGTATGTGCACGGAGGAGGAGGGACTCGGGGCACGTTCGACAAACTGTGACGAGAGACATTGCATGGTTATGTTCAGCTTGCCTCATTCTGTAGCACTTTCCACGTGTAGCTTGCGGCGTGGGCGTTGTACTCCAGATAGCGCTCCTGTCACGCAATAAATAATGTTTCGGGACTACTTGTGATGCATTGGGTATTCACAAGGCAGGCGTGTGCCCTGTAGCACATAAAATAGCACATCCTCCTTGGAAGTTTTTTTTCCTAAACAGGGGGGGGGACACAAAACGCGGAAAATGTAGGTATGGAACCCGTCGTGTGGCGTGGACACAACTCGTACTCGATAAACTCCTTCGGAACCCCTCGATGTCGACCTAAACGTTATCGATTAGAACAACAGATCGATCAAAGAAAGGATAGCTTTGGCGTTATCAACCGTCTACAAGCAGCATGGGCTCCCAGCAGTAGTGCGGGTACTAGAATGCTGTTGCGCCCGTGCCGCACGACGACTTCTTCTTGCCATTTCAACTCGGACACCAACCTTAGTATCCCACCATCATCCCCCCAATCACGCCGTGGCCGTTGCTGCTGCAGCCAACCGTCACTTTGTATCCTCTCGTCTGTTTCCCTCTGTGAAGTGCCAAGAGGATTACTTGATTCCACCGCATCACGCATACCTGGTAAATGTTTTCAGCGCTCGCCACCCGACAATGTGTATGCAGCACGAGCTTCAACATTGCTCATTCTAGTAAATACTCCCCCCAAAAAGAACAAGAACAAGAACAAGAACCAGAACCAGAAGAAAAACCAAGACGAAACGAAAAGAGAAGACAAAACTACTGTACGCACAGAAGTCTACAACAACTCCTCCTGTCTGTGCCTACTGAACTTTCGGCCTAACCTCTGTCTGCAGTGGTTGGAAACAGACGGCTGGCGAATTGTTGCCTTGGTTCTTCCATTTACGGCAACCGCTAGCACCCACAAACAAACCGCTAATTGTCCAATAAGGACCACTACTTTACGTCTTCCACGCGTGCTGGTTTCCTGGCTCCTTCGTTCTAGTTTCATGCTCCTCCACCGTACACTGAACTTTGGCGTGTTGCATACCACTGTAGACGTAGATAGCCTCTACTCGCAGCAGCAAGCGTGCAATATACGGAGTTGCCATCGTTTCTCGTTGTTCACATTAGACTGAAGCAACATGCAGGCACGTGTCTGCGGTATCGTCATGGTTGTTACTGACGGAACAAAAACGAAGGCGCGCATATTCCTCCCAACAGAGCATCCGGCATGCGTTGCTTCTACACTGAAGACGCACACGTAAGTACATGCGCAGAACGCACACAGCAGCAGTAGCGTACGAAAAAGAAAAAGAGCCATGCCACTCGGCCAGATGCCGTGTTCGACCGAAAGCGTCACGTTTGTTATCGAGCAATGCCGCGCGCGGTAGTGGGGGTGCCTTATCTTCTTCTCTCGCATAAGGAGGAGCTCAACATCCCACCCAAAAAGTGGCTTCGAAGAAGTGTGTTGTGGCAACCCAACCGATCAACACTTCTATTTGCAAGTCCTGAACTAAATGTACCGCAGCAGCTGCAGTAGTAGTAGTAGTAGTAGTAGTAGTAGTAGTAGTAGTAGTGGTAGTAGTAGTAGTAGTAGTAGTAGTAGTAGTAGTAGTAGTAGTAGTATCATGCAACCTGTTCCCCCTCAGACAGGCCATTGATCCCCCCCCTTGACGATCTAGACATATCAAGGCAGATCTGCTACCGGTATCGTACGGTATATGTAGGTCATGTTGCCGAGTGGGACCCGGATAATACAAGCTGCGTACTCTACTGTAGCTCATGTTTCCTGCGTAGGCTGTACTATGTACAGATCCTGCACGACCTCTCGCTACGGCAGGTGAGGAACTAGACGATCTAGATCATGATCTATATATAGGTCATGTTGCCGAGTGGGACCTGGATAATACAAGCTGCGTGCTCTACTGTAGCTCATTTTTCCTGCGTAGGATCTGTGCTATGTACAGATCCTGTACGACCTCTCGCTACGGCAGGTGAGGAACTAGACGATCTAGATCATGATCTCTCAGTAGATCATGATCTGTCCGGGTGTTGTGTTCACGAGTGGTTGCTTCCTCGATGAGCTCAACCGGCAGGAACAAACTGTGGCTTTGCTCAACCGGTCGGAACATATTGGGCCTCGACACATGCTGAAGTAGAGATGCACCATTGTTTTTCTGGGGTTCCTCGCCTGACCTTAAGGAGCTCTACATCTCACCCCCAAAGTGCACTTGAGAAAAATTCGAGTAATAAGTACAATCCAACGAATAATCCCATGGCCGTCGTAGGGATACGAAAAATATTTGCAAAAAGCAAAAAAATGGCCTTCCGACGATTTCGAGTCAAGGAGAGCGCCCCGTCATTCAGAGAATATATTTCAGCCAGGAAGTGCTACTCCCATCGTAGCTCGCGTCGCTCTACAAGACGTACCCCTACTACTGTGGCTTTGCTCTACGTAAACCGACCCACTGCCGTCGCATTCTTACTTGGATGTCCGCGATGGTTTCTTCACACGCCACCAAGAGCTGATCTTCTTGCTGCGATAGGATGTTCACCACTCTCAGCGGTCGAGCTTTCCGCGTAAGCTACGTAATGGCAGGCGAAATATGAAGTTCGGGGCAGCGATGGACAGAAGCGGGGGGCTGTTTCTGGTGTATAGCGTGCTTTCACAACTACGTCAACAAAAGGGACGGGTGAGGTGATTGTTTCTGGTGTATAGCGTGCTTTCACAACCACGTCAACAAAAGGGGCGGGTGAGGTGATTGTTGCACCTGTAACTCAATCAATCGAGACTCTGGAACGCAAAACTCGCAGCACCGTCATGCTTGTGCGCGTATTCGAAGGGCGCCTTACGATTGCATTCCTAGGGTGGTTCACTCTGGGAAAAACATCGTGTTCACCACTCTCTCCGAGGCCGCGAGATTTCTGCGTTGAGTTGTATTCGGCGGTGGTGGAGCTGGTGGCAGGAGAGGTGGGATGTTTAACATACGGTAGCTCATTTTCGTAAGTAAGTGTGGACGGAAGGGCCTAGTGGCTGTTGTCGCATGTAATCCAATCGGGACTCTGCTGGGCGAAGAGGGCGTCCACTGTTTTAATATTTTTCCGCCATAAACAATGTAAGTGCAGCATGCAGCATGAGCTTCCTTCTACGTCGATCACTCACAACCGTTCTCAGAATGCGTTATTGAAAAAACGCACTGGGTATACCTCTTAAGTCGAGCTCCGTCCGTAAGAAATTACGTGTAGACCCACAAACGCAACCACAATTAATTGCTACGTACGGTATTTGATAATAACTCGACTAAGAATCATTTTGGTTTAACGTTTTGTCGTCTGTCTCCCTACCTGATATACGAAGTATACGTGCATAAATAACCCCAACCCATGGGACTTCCCTGAGTGTCAACCCAGCTCGAAGAATAATGAGGTTAAAAGTGCCGTGTTGACCACTTTTGGCCACAACCTCAAGAAGAAGGTCCTAACGTTTCGAGGGTCATTTCTAAACAGGAAGCAGACCAGAAGAAACCCAACCAATTTGGTTTCAACCAATTCTTCTTCGAAAACACCCAACCACTACTACTACCGCTAGGCGCAAAGCACGCCTCAACTCTTCGTGTACAAAAAAACGCCCCAAACAGTCACCTTGCCGACTACGCGAGTCTGATCCCGCCACCACGGCAAGCCGAAGCTGGTGCTCCACTTCGTCGTGGGGAAATTTGGCGGCACATGCAAGAACCTAGATTTTTGGACCCAGCACACGGGGGGAGATTTAGACGGGGCGGAACTTGAGCGGAAAGTTGGGGGGGGGGGGCAGTCGGAGATTACTACATGCCCACCGCTCCCCGAAAATCGTTAATAATGTCGAGGAGATGAGAGAATAGGAGGGGGGGGTGCATGCTGTTACGGGGGTGTCCTGGTACCCGATATTTTCTGAGGTTCCCTCAACCCTTTTAGGACTGCAGTCCCGATGTTGGAGACTAACCACTCAAATTCTAAGTATGTTGTCCCCAAAACGGGACTGCGGTCCTAAAAGTGTTGAGGAGCTGTTCACCCCGCCCAAAACCTTGCCTTGAGCGATAACGACGTTTCAACGAGGTAGGACAGCGGGTGGGTATAATAAAACACAAACAGTTAGTATTCCAGCGGTAAGACCTATGCCAATTGGATAGCAAAGTATCAATAAAAAGTTTGAATTCCACAGACATCCGCCAAATGTGCTTAGAACACGCTTCCTATGGATGGGCACGTTTAGAAAAGAAAAAGTCCCAACCTTTTGGAAAAGCCCGAAGAACGCAAATCTGGGGCCGATGTTGGGCCAAGGTCGGCTTGAGAAAAACTCAGGCGAATATTCGGTTCGAAGCGGCGAGATTCCGAGTCCTTGACAGACATCGATCGACCGAACCAACGACTGAGTCATGAATTCTGAACGGAGTGCGCTCGTTAGGGGCTCCAACCCACCCTAGGGTCACCGTCTTCACACCATGGCCGGTGTCATGTGGCGGGAGCTGACCAGGCGTATGATAAAAAGAACAACTGGCCGCGGGTGTGCACAAAACAGAAGACAAGAATTCTCCATCGGTATCGAATGGCAAAATATAGTTTTTGTTTCAGGTTTGGGAGGACATTGTAAGACGCCGCCGGCAAGCTCTGGCCCCCTAGACCATGGACCCAACTGATACCTTCGAGGTCGTCATCAAATTTGGCATTGCCGGACACCGAGCGGATTGGCCGTGGGCTGAGTCTATGTTAAGATCGAGCGTTGATCGTCGCACGAGCTGATTTCTATCAGTGTGCTGACAATTTCCAACCAGACAAAACAAATTGCGCCGCCTGCAGCCGTTGGAAAAAAAACAAAAATATGTTTTCTCTTTTTTCCCACAGCGGCGGTACGAGGAAATGTTCGGTCAGTTCTTTGGAAGCAAATACATTTGAAAGAAAAGATTTTGGACTTCGCGTTTTCATTGGCATAGGTCTAAGGCTGGCCTTGTTTGGGCAATTCATCATCGCCCCTTAACCCTTGTAGTACTGCAGTTCCGATTTGGGGACAAACCACTATATTTACAAGTGATTTGTCTCCAAAAACAGGACTGCAGTACTCAAAGGGTTAAGGAGTGCTTCCACAATCCGAAATAGGTTTGGCCGTATCGCGCTAGCCCTATCGTAGCACGCATCAGAGGGGTCTTTATGGCCGGACGAAAAATCACTATGCGGTATATAGGTGGGCGCCAACAGTTTATGACAGGGAGATAGACACACAGAGAGAGGTAGGTTCACAAATCGGACAGATCGCTGATCCCCACCTCATACATAGTTGGGATGTTTCCGGGCAGATAGATGTACGGCTACACTACCGTACTGTACTGCCGTAGTCCCGATCTCATAGGATCCCATCGAAGCACATACATGTCGCCGGATGGGAGCCAGCCGTGTAGTTTCCACGATATATATCCTGCTGCTGCTGTAATACCCCATATTTCCTGGGTGGGGCACGTACTATTGAAACATGCAGTACATATATATGCAGGCTTTCCCCTCTACATGCCATAATGACAGACTAGGACCCACAGCTGACAGATGATCAACAACAGTTCACGTACATTTACAGTCGATCCAGACGATCTAAAAAAAGTAGATCGTGCGCTGTCCGAATGTATGTATGTGTGAAAAACGATTAAAAGGAGCTCTCACCTTCCCATCGGAAGATAAGGTACGGTGAGACCGGTCTGAGGGTCGACGCGTGTGCGCGGGTCTCCCCCGGTAAGCAAGTCGCCGTTGTGCTCCCCCTGCCCTTTCCTACTCCCGTCTTTAGACTCGCTTCCCCCAACCCCAGCCTGGCGCGAATCTGACTTCGAGTTCCCGTCCGCGGCCAAGGCAATCGACGACGGAGAGAACCAATGGGTAACGTCCGTCCCTGCCGCCGCGATCAACGGGTCTGCCAACGGTCCCCTGTTCGCGAGTATCAGCTCGGTAAGGTCCAATACCTGTGTGGTCGGCGTTATTATGAGGAGGGGGGTGGAGCAATTTCCCAAATTACACGCCCTAGACAGCGTGGGCCCGCCAAGAAACGCCTCCTCGTACGTAGTTTGAGCGAGCCTTGAAACCAAGCTTTGAAACCATTCTTGATCACGGCCTTGAACACAGGTTATTATGCTGGGCTTATTGTACCGCTCGCCGTTGAACACGATTCCCTAGTCCGAGCTTGGACCCCTTTTATTAGGACCGCAGCCGCGTTTTGGGGACAAACTACTAATAATTCGAGTGGTTTGTTTCTAAAACGGGACCGCAAGTCCTGAAATAATTAAACGTCTTATTTGTTTTTTGTTTCCGTGGGCTGATATACTGATAAGTACCTAGTAGCCCGACAATAGGGGGGGCGATTGTGCGACCAATCGCCGCCCGACCTTCTTACGAACCATTCCGGACCTGGCCTCGAACACAAAACATTCTTGATGTTCGTACCAGAGTTCAAACGGAGATTACATTTCCGGCCACAGCGATATACACGATTCTCCACATCCAATTAACAAATAATCGACCAGCACACACAAGTTGACGACAGTTGTACGTGGTATCCTTCTCCATGAGTGGGTTGCTGGAGACAGCTCGTACACTATCTGGATGGTTATATGTATGTATTCGCCAACGCCTCGTGTGGCGTGGGGTGGGTGACCGTAGATCCTTCGTTAATCGTCACTCCCGCGCAAGCATTGGTGGCCACGACCGCGCAGAAACCTATAGTGTGCTGTAAGTTCAACCTTGTCCACAGTATCTCGCCAGGAGTGGATAGATGCTTCAGAGAGGGATGTTGTACTCATTATACGGCTCTATACGTACGGTCGTGCACCCGTAGTCCAACCCCGTGCCTACCAGTAGTAGTAGAGCGTCCTTCTCATTTGCCGGGTCTAAGTGTATACAGCCCTCGTACGCAAGCCATCGATATCGAATCAGCACACCAGTCGCCGAAAGTATACAAGCTCGGCCCGCCACACCAGACAATCAACTCTACCGGTAGGTTGTGGAGGCCATGCACGCAAGGCAAAGGTACAGGGGGGTCAGACACGGGCTGCAAGGAAAGCCAACGGCCAAAACACCCCTCTCGCAGAGAGAAGAACAAGCAGCGATAAAAGTTTGAGAGATTAAAAACACCACACAATGCAGTATCTTGGTGCCCAAGTATGTACTGTCTATACCTGCCCAAACAACGACAGCCAGCAGTCCTCCGCACAGTTATGCAGAGCCACATCGTCTGGAGTGTAGTATCGCATTTTCAGGGTGCCGCCCCGTTGCCCTGGTCCCTCGTCCGTCGATTGCTCCGTCATGTGGATGCCCCCAGGAACCAAAAATACACCTTGTAGCAGCAGTAACCGACTCCGTTCCTCCGCTCCCAAAAAGTCGAAATTTCGAACTCCCGGCTGTCCTGCAATGCGAAAATATGCTTTAGCTTTGGTGGACACCTTTTCAAGCACTTCTTCGTACTCTCGAAGCTGTGCAATTGCCTTATCGCGAGTTGTATTGCTATCGAGTTATATTGCTCGCGGGTGGAGGCTGCGGACGGAGTGGACAGCAGTAACGTGTGCAATTATGGCATCGAAGTCGAGTCAAACACGACGCCGTATTATGTATATATCCCTTTTACTGTACCAGGTAGCAAAAAAACAGTGAAGTGGCGGTTTCAATTTTGCGGCGTAATTATCGGCCAATTGCGCCGCAATTATGGTGATGGGGCGGAGCGGCGTCAAGTGCAGCAGTCGGTGCTCGTATCATAGCTGTACGGCGCTACGTACTGCTGCTGCGTGTTGCTGTTCGTCGCGGCAGCCAAGGCTCATCCCTTACGTTGTAGAGCCATGGCGCTCACACAGTCTGCATCGCTGATGGCGTTGGGGCTGAAGGGGGAAAGGAGCATGGCCCGTCGTATCAACTCCGTTCCTTCGTTGGGGTCGAACGTCGACTTTAACTACGGAAGGCCGAATTATGCGGTAAGTGCATGCGTGCTGAACGGCTACTGCTGCTGTCGTAGCTGTTGCTTCTCTGTGTCGAGCACCACTACTTGTATGATACCCCAGGAAGGACTATCGGTCACTACCTATGGGCATTGGTCCCTTCCTATGGGCTGTGCTCGATCCGACGGATATCCTTTTCTCGGCGGATGCTTACGGCGAATTAAATAATACAGAGTACCTGGTACTACAATTGTAGGAAGGCGGCGAGACCACATGTCTGTGCAGTATATACGAGTATGACCGATGGTCATACACCGTACACTAAACTGTACACGACTGACGGTACATGCGCAGCTTTTACCGATCTTGAGTGAAGAATAAGTTATGGTACGGTACGTGTTCGTAGCAGTACAGGGACCGATCGGAGAGTAATCGTCGCAAGGTATCAAGCCAGGTCCCCGGCGTTGCAAGCACAGGAGGCGCAAACATCTGGAGAACACCTGAACCCTCTTCGCCTGGTATCCGCTAGGTGAAATACAATTCCAAAGTACCAGGTATACTGGTACTGCTTACCGCTATGGGCCGAAATGTAACATCCGTTGAGACACACATAATAATACCAAACGGTACTTACATTTCCGTCCAGAGCAGAATGCTATACGAACAGAGGGATTGAAACCCACCGTTGACGGCCTCTTCATCCAGCAGTGGTCCGTAACATAGCCCCCTTTCGATTTTCACATGATGTTCCAAAAAGACATTATATTTCCGACCACAGCGAGCAGACTGCTGGACTTGCCAGATGCCTTTCTTGCCCATGTTTTGGCTATGAATAGACAATCGTAAATTATCGACTCGACTCGACGAAACAAAAAAATGAAATCGGATATCATTCGCCAAGTTGTACGTACTCGCACGTACCGCTAATGTAGTGTTTTATCGGCAGTATACGCGAGGAGGTGGTATTTCCTGTGCACGGACCGGTAGGTATAGTGTAGGGGAGATCTACACACCTCGAACGCAACACGACATATTGATAGAGCATATAGAAGTATCAATATAAGATCCTACGTACATAACCTGCCGTCCGTTGTGATCCGTTGTGGAAGCTCTGTAAGAGTACATAGAGGTTCAACTGAGCACAACATGCCCTACAGCAGGCCTACAGCATTGGAGTATGCATGTTAACACGGCTACCACCCGGCAACATGAGCTACAGTACGATGTAGGTTGAAATAGATCAATCAGATCAGGGGCGTGTCTGCCCTGAAAGGTCTAGTAGATCATGGATTAGAAAGCGATGATATATATGAGGTGTGGAAATATTCTATGAATATACTCGTACGGAAACATACCGTTCCGCATGCTATACATAGAGATTCTGCCCCTGAATTAAGGAATATATATGGCATGAGGTCATACAAAACTCGCACCTGGTACGTGGTACGCGCGATCGAGGTATCACACCCAGCTTGCAAAGGCAAGGACTTTCGACGAAGTCCTCGATCTCACAGCCTGTCACAGCTGTTTTTGTTCTAGATTTGCTTTCAACTTTTTCATTCAAATAAAATATGCTGCCTCCTTCCACGCCGCCACTGACGCCGCAGATTAAAGGTTCCGGGAGCCATCTGAGGCCTGTGAAGGACAAAGTGCGAGCGGCCGTCAAGAAACGCAGGCTTCGGCTGGAGGAGTTCTTCGAGCCGTTCGACGCAACGCATACCAAGAAGGTACTCGATGCATGCTACGCTGGGGGTTACTGCACCCAATATTTTATAACGCTCCCCTCCCTTAAGTAGCTCTTCACGCCTCGGACGGATCATTTATAACGGGGGACCATATTAAATAGGACCTACGATACAGACAAAAACCTATACGGTTTCCTCTTTATACTGACAATATTTGGTCCTAGTTACTATGGTCCCCCGTAAATAGATAATCATCTATCTATCTATCTACTGTGGATGAAATAGTTTTTCACCTGCCGTTTCGAGATGCTGCGCACCATCTGCGTAGTGCAGATCCAACGTAGGGCATACGTGGTAATTCATACGGACGATACGACTCTCATCCGTCAACATGAGCTGTATCATGAGAAAAGATCCGGAGTGCATCTGCCCTGGAAAGCCTATTAATAGATCGATTATTTCTACGAGTTGTGGTGCTCTTACCACCTCACCCCGGCCGTGACTAACTGTGAGAGGGAAAAAAGATGGAAGCGCAACGCCGATGAGCATGTATACAACGCCATGGCCTCCAAAGTAATGATATATGCATCCAAAAATAGTGTAGAGCACAAAAGGGGTGTTCTTCGAGCGATGCTAGGTAGTATTGCCTCGGTTGAGGACCCCCCCCCATCGGCGAGAAGCAGCTTGGCCTAAAAGCGATACGTACCCCTATCGAATACCGCACGCGTCGGCGATTGATGCTAACAGGTCAGATCAGATCAGATCAGATCATATCAGATCAGATCAGATCTGGTCAGATCAGAAGTAATTAGTTTGTGTGGATTCACGAATAATACGGGTTAGTATACGTGTAAAGAATTTGGGAGTTGCGAATTTCAGGCTGAGATTTATACGTTCACGAAGTTACAGCTAAGCAGTTGTGCCCAGCGTGGAACGAAATTGGAATATATCCTTCTACAGGCTATGCTCAACGTTGACATCAGGATAAGCCGCGAATCTTCCTAGCCAAAATAGGGTATTCTTACCTTCTGTCGCGTACTGTGGGTTGGCTTATCTCAACACCCAGCCACTGTAAATATACAGATATGCCTTTTTCACAGACCATAGTATTGTTTCAGGTGTCCGAGGGGTCTTTCGTAAGGGCGATGGACGTCAGTGGTATCGACCTCACCAAGGAGGACCTGGGGCTCCTGATCAACCGATACAGGGCGCCCGGGGGCGGCGGCTTGATCGACTACCAAAAGTTCTGCGACCAAAGTAATAAGGTGCGTAATACCACCACCACCACCACCACCACCCCTGGAAGGTCCCACCGCCCCGTGTCTCATATGATGTACTCTTGGGCCGAACGGACACCATTCCTTTCGCTTGTCGTCTGTTAAAAACAGACCGAAAACGCGCGGACGGATGGCCTACATGGGCAACGACGGCATTTGTAGTCTGCCACTACGTACTGTTTTTGGTGCTACAGTAGTGTTACCTTCTCCCGTAACCCACCCGCCCGCCAGCCAGCCCAAGTGCCGTTGGCGCATGTTACGGTGCAAGGGGGTGCCCCTGCACTCTTCTGAGGGCTCCCCGCTCGAGGAAGCTCTATACATATCATCCCCCAAAAGACGGGGCTATGACAGACGACATGTACACGTGGTCCCGATGAGTGAATCAATCCCCATGGCTCGCTAGGTCTGTGACGAAAACGATTTGTGAACAAACAAAACGAACGCCAAGGCATGCCTTATAGCAAGGCATACCTCTTGTAAGGCGTGCCTTACTGACTACATAGCTCGTCAGTGCCCTTAAGGAGCCCCACCATTTTTTCTTGATTATCCGTGCGACTCCTGTCGCAGACCACGCCCATTTTGACAACCCCTCTCACCTGGCGGGCCCGCTACTGCCCAAGTACACCTTGACGGTCCCTCCACCTTGGAGCAGTCCCCTAACGCATTTCACCTACAGTACGTACCTACAACGATAGGGTCATATTTTCGGGCGTTCGGTTGACAAAGGCTAAGGTAGGGGGAGGGGAGAAGGGGGGGTGCCCCCGGGGGAGAGGGGAAGGGGGCGTGCCCCCGGGGGAGGGGGGAGAGCGGGAGTGGGCGCCCCCCTTTTCGCTGCCTGTACGAACTTTATGAGGCCCTTTTTCGCTGTGTACCTCCGCTTGTATCGTCATGTGGAGTTTGTCTGCACGTGTTTTAGTTGGCGCAAGCTCAACAAATGCGTCGCCTGTATTTGGCGGTTGCAGCACGTTGCGAAACCGAACAGAACTAGAGCTTGAAGTGCAGCAGGTCTATGAGGGTGGTCGCTCGCGCGGGTGAGCGACTCTGAACCGCTGAAAAAAGGGGGGCCCTGACCCTATCCCTTACCGTATCCTTCATTCGAGCCTGTCATACAAAGACAAGAAAGCTCACCTCAGAAACGGTTCTTACTGTGGTAGGATGCAGCTCACCCTTTTCCCCTTCATGCGACTCGCCGAACACCTCACGACGCTTCGCGCTTCGTGCAAGCAACAGATCTGCCTGGTCGGTGAAACCCCCGTATCCTTCAGTCCCGGCATTGTAAGGATGCGAGGGTCTATGGCCATACGACTGCGGCCATGCCTGATTACGAGTATACCCCCTCCCTCCCACCCCACCGCACTGTACAGGCACGAACCTCTTCCCTACAATGGCATTACTTCATCCCCTACCGCACTGTATTGGCATGTCATGAGGTCATACGCCCCCTACGGTAGACCCTGCGTCGGTTCAAGCTCTCGTGGGTCCTACGGCTATGAATAGGTAGCGCGAAGGGCACAAGTGAATACCCAGTACTCTATATCATGTTTCCCTCCGATAATGCATCGTATGTACATGTTTCGGTCCGACATAAGACTGTTTGCCCTCTTAGACCACGGTTAGTCTTAGCCTCTCGTCTATCGCTATGAAGCCGACAAACACCCCCAGCTTTCTCTTCTTGAAGGTTCCTCCGTACGCCTTTCCTCCTGGTGATGGATGCCGCCCTGGATCGATCACAAAAGACCGCATGCTTCCTATTTTTCGTTTCTCGATCCTGCACCGACGATGTCCACCGGTTTCAAGTCATAGGTTTCGCTGCGTGCGTTGGCGCTTTGGTCCACTATTCGTCATAAAGAAATGCACACCTGTGTTTCTTTCAGTTCATTACGCGCTGATAACTTGAAGATACGATCAACACTAACGAACGGCCGACTGGTGTGCGTACGTACCCTCGTATAAAACACGTACGGTGTTATCACCAAAAGGTAGAGGCTAAGATATACCGTACTTGCGCAATTTCGCGTCCAACATTATGTGCAGGTTTTCACCGTCAAAGGGCTTGAGCGCACGCCCGGAAAGTCGCTCGTGCGCAGCCTTGAAGACGTTCCTCCGGTCATCCTCGGTTCCGGCAACCCGACGCTCACTCCGATGGAAAAGGCTCGCACGGTGAGAAAAAAGTCGCTTGAATCACCTGCGTATATATATACGTATGTAATGTACGTATTGTACTTCGTATATCGTTGCCGGAGAAACGTTCCTCTCTGTCCTGCTTTGTGTTTTCGTGTATTAATAGTTGTTTTTCTGAATCCTGGCCCCGAGTATTTTGGCACTGTCTGTCTGTCTGTTTGTCTGTCCGTCTGCCTACCTGTCTGTCTGTCTGTCTGTCTTTGTGTGTGTGTCTCTCTGGCTGCCTGGCTGTCTGGCTGACTGGCAGGCTGGCTGTCTGGCTGGCTGGTTGGCTGGCTGTCTGGCTGTTTGGCTGTTTGGCTCTCTGGCTGTCTATCTGGCTGGCTGTCTGGCTGGCTGTCTGGCTGTCTGGCTGGCTGACTGGCTGTCTGCAATTAATGATTTCCTCCTAATCTGGCCGGAAACATACTAAACGTTTCAAATGGACATCGTAGTTTAAACGGGTATTAGTATTCCCGATGAGAAACTACTGGTAGCACTCTGCCCGGGAATGTAGTACCCGTTTTTATTTCGTCAAGTATTCCTGACAGGGCCTTCATCCCCGGCTAGAGAGGTAAACGCGCGTCAACGTCTAATGTGGCCTTTATATACCAGTTTTAGTGTACGGCATGGTCAGTCAAGCGCGGTCAGTCAGGGGGTCAAACTGCGGATATCTCTGCACGGACATATAACATTCGCTTTATACTCATACCAGAGTCCAGACGGGTACCACATTCCCGTCCGGAGCGGAGTACACCGAGACCAGTCTTTTGAGGCGCATCAAGGGAAACATCGGCTTTCATATGCCAGCTTTGGAGTAGGGGGCGGTCAGTCAAGAGCGGTCAGTCAAGGGAGGCCAGTCAAGGAGTCAAACTGCGGTCTCCTCCTCGTGGTATAATCTGTCTGTTTTCGGCGGTAGAGCTCGACGCTCTAAAAGTAAACGGTTGCCACACCATTATTTGATTGCGTTTTTAGTTGACTTAGGGTTTGGAGCAGGGTCAGGGTTTGGGCTAGTCTTATTCGTTGCGTCCAGAGAGCGTGACAACCATTTTTTGTCATCGCGTTTGATGAGCATAGGATTAGGGTTAGGGTTAGAGATGAGGCAACTACTTTGGGATTTTTCGCTGCGTACAGAAGAGTGTGACGACCATTTTATTTTGTCGCGTCAGATGGGTTTAGCGTTCGGGTTATTGTTAGAGCTAGGGCTGGTCTTATTCGTTGTGTACAGAGGGAGTGACAACCCCTTTTCTCGAATAAGTGGCGAGCTATTTACCCTCGTCATTTGAGGCACTCGGACGAAACGAAGTTCCGTCACCCTCTGGCGGCGTATGCCCATCGGACGACTTGGTTGTGCTATGTACGAGTAGAGCCTTGTGGGCTCACTGCGTACATTTCAAGCTGGCGAATTTCGATACCTGTCTGCAGTTGCGTGATGTATGTAGAAGTCGTCCATGTCTCGTAGTGTGTACCCACAGAGCTTGTACGCACCTACAACTACAGTAGTGGGATGAAGGATCGCCACAGACACTGGTGCGTGCTGGATGTAAATGGATTACGAAGAAACATCGGTTTCGGTTCAATGTGAGGAACGCACTCGTAAAGCCACCAGACGTTTACGCCACAGTTTTCGTTGTCCCTTTCGTATTCCACACTGCAGTACGTACGTATTTCCTGTTCGTTTTCACCCAAACTATAGTGAGCCTCGGAGTCGAAAGGATGAATCAATTAATATCACACGGGGTTTTAGTACACCAAGGTATTTATGTGCGTGTCTACCCACCCCTACCCAACACCAGTATATATTCACGGGGTGCGATTCCAAATGGGGCTTTTACTAATTTAGAAAAACGATCAAATCCCATTGTATTGGGCACGCAGGAGGACATGATGCAAGAAATGCGGCGCATCGTTCGCGACACTAGCCTTATCGTTAAGAACCTCTTCAGCCAGTTTGACCTGCACGCCAGGGGCTGCGTCAGTGGAGAGCAGTTCCTCCGCGTCGTCAGCTGCCACGCCCTCCTCTCTGCGGACAAGGTACGGGGGCAGTGCGAGTTGGCTAACTAAACGTTGCCGACTAAGTACTGTAGTTATTGCTTAGAACTCTGCTTCAGGACTGTCGGATTCGGGTGGTTGGGTTGTACGTAGTGAAAACTCCCGCCCCCGGAAATAACTGGACCCGTTTGGGACCTCGCTCCGCGTTTCACCCATCAGCCAGCACTTCCTCGTCTGGCAAGAACCAACCCTTCTCAAGTACCTGGTATAGTTTTGCGACATGGAACTCACCCCTCTGCCCTCTACATTCCGCAGGTTTTCGATATACAAAACAGGCCGCTTACACTGTGCCTGGTGTAGTTTGTGACCGCTTGAATGAGGTTTCTTGTACATGGGGCAGTACGAATGGCTACAGCCAGTTTGCTATTCTTCTTTGTTTTTTACAGCTTGAACCCGGTCTTGAAGAACATAGATCAGTGCAGGTCGCAGCCAGTATATTATCTGGCTTTGGTCTGTTAAATAAGGTCTTGGACATGGATCCATGCGGTTCCGGCCAGGATAGTCTCAGCCATTGACCGATTCAATCAGGCCATGAAAATGGATCGGTGCAGGTTACAGCCAGGTTTTACTTAGGTTCTTATCGCCTACTCAGGTCTTGAACATGAACCAGTGAGGTCACGGCCAGGTTCTTTTTAGCTTTTGACCGCTAACACCCGGCCTTGAACATGGATCAGTACTTCAAGCCAGGTTATACTTCGTTTTTATTTGCTTAAACCAGGTCCTGAGCATGGATCAGAAAAGTTTCAACCAGCTTGTACTTTGCTTTTGACAGCTTAAATCTCGAAAATGGATCAGTACAGGTTGCAGCCAAGATGTACATACAGCAGTAGTAGTTTAAATCGCCTAAATCAGGTCTGAAAAATGGAGTAGTATGGCCACGTGTGCATGAAGGCGTCAAGCTTCTACTGTTAACTACAGACAGCCAGATTACACTTAGCTTTGTCATCGCTCAAATCAGGTGTTTGACACGGAGCAGTACGGCCACTGTGCTTGTGAAGACGTCCACCACCGTTGTTATCTACATGGTGCCGCCTATTCATGCTTAATTTTGTTGTCAACTTGAAATCAGGTCTTGAACATGGAAAAGTACGGCCACGTGCTCGTGAAGGCGTTCACCGAACGGGTAGATGGCCCAGGTCTAGAGGCCGTCATGGTCAACTACAAGGCGCTTCACGACCAGGTGATCTTCTCGTGCCTAGACCTGAGATTTGGCCGACTGTAAGTCACCGAATAGTGGTTAGTTGGCTAGGCAGGTTCCATGACGACAGTAGTTGGGGTGTGGGTTGGCTGACTATAAGTCGCCGACTAGTTGCTGGTTGGCTAGGTAGGTTCCATGACTAGCGGCGCTGTGGGTTGGCCAGATATAAGTCGCCGGCTAGTTTGCAGCTGGCTAGGTAGGTTCCATGAGTAGTGTATAGGGCTGTGATTTGGCTGACTACAAGTCGTCATCGCGTTTTTGGTTGGCTAGGTATCTCAGTCAGTAGTCGGCCGGATATCAGTTTTCGAATTTTCAGTAGTTGCCTTTTAATAGGGGGGTTTGGCTGACCGTATACCGTCTACTAGGTTTTAATTGGCTCGGCAACGCAGTTAGTAGTTCGACTTTCTACAGTAAGTCGCCGATTAAACATTAGTTGGCTTACGTAGGTACAGTGGGTTTCCCCAAGTTGAGACAGACCCCCCGGTGACAGGCCAAAGCGGGAGCACTCTCAAATACACAGTCCTCCTATCTGTAGTGGGCAACATATATGCTGGTAATGTTTATCATAGGCGGAACATGACGACTTTTTACCGCTATTAAAATCTCAAGGGCTCTTAACCCCTTCAGGACTACAGCAGTCACGTTCAGGTGACAAACCGCTCTAACATTTTAAGTAGGCTACACCCAAAACGAGAACGCAGGCCTAAAAGGGTCAAGTCGGGCGCTCTTGTCTCGGGGGTACCCACCGTACTTTCAACTAAGGCTGCGAGTTGGCTGACTATATAAGCCGCTACCTAGATTTTTGTCGGCCACCAGGTACGTAGGTTCCATGATTAATGGTTGGCTGTAGGTATTGCAGTTCGTTGTGTGGGGTGATGTTTGCGGGGGTTCTTCGTCTTCGCCTCTCAGCGGCGCATTTTTGTTGTGGCTCCATTTGGGTGCGTAAGGTTTTTTACGTGTTGAAAAAATAATCCAGTTGCAGTTGATTCGCTTATTTCGCCACCCAACTGACAACAGGCCAAGACGATGCCTTTATTCCTCACGGGCCTGTTCGTGACGACAACATCGCGCTGACTGCGGTCACTAAGGCCAATGATTCGTGCGGTAGTGAGGGGGAGAACGTTTGAGGCCTTCTCTTTTCAGCGGCTAAAGGCAGCTCGCGCTACTCGCGGTGCTGTGCAGGTGGGGCTGCGAGCCGGCTGACTATCTACAAGCCGCCGACTGGAGTCAATTGCTGGAAAGTTGCAAAGACCGTGGTTTGGTCGCGCCCGGTACCTGCAGCCGGGATTATCCTGCGCCTTTCGCGTCTGACTGCCACCACGTTGGGAAGGCTCGACCTGTGTTTTTTTTCGTTCTGATTAAAAGAAATGAAGTCAGCCTGTACGGCTCGGCCCGTGTTTTTTGTTGGTGCAAAAAATTTAGCCGGGTAAATTGGCTTGCTTTCGCTACCCAACTAATAACTAGCCGCCAAGCCCAGCCAATAAGGCATGCGCTTTACTCATAGCCCAAACGTAACGTACCTACTCCACCCCCCTACCGTCAATCGGCTTTTGCCCCCCCCTCCCCCCTATTTTATATAGGATGGGTTGGCGTCGGTTGGCAACGACACTGTAAAACATGCCGCTCACTGCGTGAGCTAGACAACCAGGGTACCGTTTTTGTTTTTTTTTGGCGGTCACCCACAGCCGGTTGTCGAGTTAGATCGTTTGTGCGAGGTAAAGAACCTTTACTTCGCACTATTGGGAATGATCGCATCGCGTAGTGTTCAAGGTAAGGCACCCAAGAGGCAGTTACATAGTATCCCATTGCTGTCTCTGGAAATGCCTACACCGGAAATTAAATCAACTCATTGAAACTGTCGTCCATATGCAAGTCCGCCTCAAAAGCGGTTCTTAGTATGATGCAGCTCACCCTTCATGCGACTCGCCAGACACCTCACGGCGCTTCGCGCTTTGGTGCAAGCAATGTCTGCCTGGTCGGTGAAAACCCGACAGCTCCGTCCCGGCATTGTAGGGATGCGAGGGTCTATGGTCATACGACTACGGCCATGCATGAGCTCGAGTACATCTCTCCTATCGAGTACACCCCCCCCCGCCCACCTCACGGCGCTTCGCGCTTGGTGCAAGCAATGTCTGCCTGGTCGGTGAAAACCCGACATGCTCCGTCCCGGCATTGTAGGGATGCGAGGGTCTATGGTCATACGACTACGGCCATGCATGAGATCGAGCACATCTCTCCTATCGAGTACACCCCCCCCAAATAGGACCGGAAATGCAAACCCCTCGGAGCGTGTTCGGTCAGCTGAGAAAAAAAACGGTTACACATTGTGCCTTCGCGGTTGCTCCTTCCAAGGAAAGGTGCACATTGCCCGATATCCGTTTATTATTGAGAGTCTTGCGTTGGGGAACACGAGCGGTACGTACTGTAGCTGCAGAACTAAAGTATCCTCTCTGGTCGTTGAATATATACGGCAAATAGGTGCGCGTCAGCAACTCAAACCATGTTAAACCTTCTCCAGGCTTGGTTGGTCCCCACAGAAATTATCTATTACATCCGAGCTGTGTTTTCAGGCTCCAACGTGCACCCTCCCCCCCCCCGCCCCCCGATGCCATATAAGAAAACAATCACCACCCTCGAAGATAAGATGGAGGTCACAAAAGGCGAAATAGGACTGGGAAAAGATTATGTAGTGTGTGGAACATCATGCAAAAATGCTGAACGTGTCTCTAGTAAGAGTAGGAACGGCGTTCCATCTCAAAAAGAAAGCATGGTTAAATTGTCACATGACTAAGGCAAGCAACGAATGACAACGCCCCCCCCCGCCCCCTCCCCGCGCTTTCCCCCCCCCCTGCTGTACCTCCGTTCAATTTTGTCCAACAGCTGACGGTCGAAGATTGCTGGGAGAATCGAGTGGTTGAGCCGAAACTCGCGCTGCTCCTCGACAGCCACCCAGAGGTAAAATTAGTGCATCTTGTCATCTTCGTCAGGTATCGTTGGGGACAGTTCGCTGGTGTTGTGCCGAACGAGTACCGTTGGCAGCTTATCGGAAGCCGGACAAGTACCGTTGATAGTCTACTGGCGTTGTGCCGAACGAATACCGTTGACAATCTGCTAGTGCTGTACCGAACAAGTAAGTGCCGTTCACAGTCTACTGGTGTTGTGCCGAACGAGTACCGTTGACAACCTACTGATGCTGTGCCAAACATGTACCGTCGACAGTCTACTGGTGTCGTGCCGGACGAGTACCGTTGGCAGTCTACTGGTGTTGTGCCGAACAAAGTACGGTCGACAACCTGCTGCTGTTGTGCCTAACAACTATCGTTGACAAGCTACTACTCTTGGGCCAAACGAGTGCCGTTGTCTCACTGGTATAGTGTCGAGCGAGTACCGTTGACAGTCTGCTGGTGTTGTTGAGCCGAACGGGGGCCTATCTTCCTGTGGCGCAGTCGGCACTTTGAATTATTTTTTATTTCTCTATCTATGTTGGAGATCACTTCCCGCGACAAGGGAAGAGGGCTACAACAGCGCAGTGCCATTTCGTGCAAAGCAGTTACCTTTTCCCTGCGTTGGGCAGAAGAGAGTGAGATTCGAGCGCGGCCAAGAATATGTCCGTGTGCTTGCATTTTCGTCGGAAAAAGGGGAAACAAAACGCATGCGACTTGAAGCAATAACCATACACCCACGGCCGTTCACTACGTAATCCTAACAGATAGTGGTGTTTACGACACGGCCAGGTTCGCCACAATAGTTAACGTTCGACACTACCTTATCCTCACAAATTAAGTCCGAGTAAATTCCCGCGCGGTCGGGGCTAGGGTTTCTTATAAAGTCGAGCGCATCTTAGCAGGTTTGACGAATTCGGGACTAGGTTTTTTACGTGTACACGACTCTCAATCCTAGAGCGAGCACTAGCCCGTCACGACAGACGACACGAACATTAAACGCGCGGCACCACGAGCTAACGGTCCGACAAACGGGCAAACAAGCCGGAGAAAAAGTATACGTAGGCAGGTGTAAATAATTAAGTGTGGTCCCTACCCGCGTTGACAAAAACTCTGATCGGAAAAATAGGTACTTTAGAACCTTCTGTAGCCACCGAAACGTACCATATGTCTTCGATCAGACCGGTAGCAAAGAGCAAAGGACGCGTACGGGTTTTACGAGTTTCAGTTTCATTTTTTGTTACGTCCTGCTCCATGGTTCGCCGCGCAAAGGCTGCCACTGTATCGTAATTCAAAGGCACTCGTGCTATATATATCTCGTATCATTCGCCGTGCGTGCGGGATCTGTTAAGTTTCAGTGGTGATAACGTTTCGCGCACTAAAGGTTCGCAGCGCGACCGCTGCTTCACCCATGTTCGAAGGTACAGTTTCCACGTTCTCCGCCATGTTGTTGTTGTGTGTTTATGTACTTGTTGTTCTTGTTCATGTCCCATGAATATGTTGCCAAAGTCGAGTCCATGGTCATAGGACAAGCTATCAACAACTCCGGCATGGAGAGGAGTACCTCAGGAAACAAAACGTGAGGGCGTTCGTTCTGACTCGTTCCTTTACCCGCCCAGGAATACAACACGGCAAACGGAGACGAAAGCGAAGGCGAACGGCTCGAAAGGTTGCTTGTGGAAGAATCCGTCGCGCGTCGTGTCGAGGTAATCAGCCCCCCCCCCCCCCCCCCCCATTTCCGGCAGATACCGCAACTTTTGGGGAAATAGGCTCGAGAAGCATCATCCCAACGAGGGCCAAGGGGATGTTCTTGTCTTGCGCGTTATAATATACCAGTATGAACGCACATGCGATATACATTTCCTACTGGTTCGTGGTACGAGCATCAGCATTCAGTCTCCATCGCAGGCAACCGAAAACGAATGTGTCACACGCTCGGGCAGACAGGTCACGATCTATCTAGCGATAGCTCAGATAGATCATATGCAGGTCCTCACCTGCCGTTATGGGGTGCTGTGCAGGATCTGTGAAGTGTACAGGTCCAACCCATCGAGTTATGTGCTGCTGTAGGTACCGTAATTTGTACGGTTCCCTCCCCGTCAACATGAGATCCCTGACAGGTATTACGGGGGGCCATAGTTAATAGGACCTATTATATACATAAAACCCTATATATTTATACGTTTTTACTATCACTATTTGGTCCTATTAACTATGGTCCTCCGTAATACTACATACGGACCACGCGTGTATCTGCCATGAGATAACCACTGTAGGCCCAAGGTGTGCAAAATGTTAGTTTCACAGAGAGGTAGAGGTGGGGGGGTCAGGGCATCGGATTTTGGAAGGCTTCTTCCCTTCTTTTTCCACCAAGCACAGTAGGTATTGATTGTCGCTGCTCTACTATTGCCGGGGGAGGTGGGGGGGGGGGGGCAGAGAGAGAAGTATAAGGACCGCTTGATATTGATATATGCGTACAAGCGCTCCTTACATCTCCGCCAAAGGTGGTATTCGGAACCAACGATGGACCCCCCCCTCCTCTTACCTTTACACAACCATTTTTGGTCTTGCTTACTACTACGGGGGACCATGGTTATATAGGACCAAATATTGTTAGTAAAAATAGGGAAATGAATACGTTTTTGTGTGCACCGTAGGTCCTGTTTACTATGTTCCTCGGTTGATGACAATGCCGGGCAAGTAGTGTTTCAGTCGGTCCATCATTTTTTGTCTGTTGGATGTTTCTTCGAATTTTCTTCCTTCTTCTTCGACTTTTTTTTCCGTGGTTGCATTCACACGCTCACCCACCCTTATGTACCCTGCATATCGTCAGAGGGCTGAAAAGAAATCACCAACAAAACTAATAAAACAAAAAATGCGGGCCTTCTTTTCTTTTCCTTGATCGTTTTCCCCCGGCGCTAAATAAAAAGGTGATGGACTACTTCAGCGTCGCCGCGGGAGGGAACGCCGTGGGCGGCAAGCACCCAGGGTCGGGGAGGGTGGGCCTTTGCTCGCGCGAGCGATTCAAGCAGCTGTTGCGGGGTGTGTGGCGAACGCACTTTACCGACGGGCAGGCCGAATCCTTGGCCGGTCGGTACTTGGTGTCTGCAGGACATTTTTCGGCCAAGGTGCGACAAACAATATGTTTTTTTGTTCCTCATGTTTTGCCTTTTGTGCTTCGACCAACAGGTACGTCGCAGGGTATCGACCAATACTCGGAGAGCAGGCCGTCCGTGTTGGCATATTCACCCCTCGGCGACAGAAAACGCATTCTTAACTTTTCATGCCCGCTCCGCGACCCTACTCTGTGTACCGGTTTACCCTCCGGAGAACCCGTACCTACGTAGTCCCGGGAAAAAAACACACACATACACACACAACACACACAGATTGCCCGATCAACCATCTCAAATCGCCGAAGATCTCTGGCAGCGGCATAAGACACAGAATGTGACCGAGACGCGTGAACGACTATAAACGCAATCAACGCGTTGCTTCACCCAGACAGTATTTGACAGGTTAGTGAAACGGACCAGCCCGCCCGAAAATACGAGTCAGTTTTTCGGACACTCTGCGGCTTACAGCAGCTGACGTGTCGCAGCTACCTGTATGGTGTTTTGGATCTCTCATTTTCATGGAAGGTCTGACTTGCTGTCTTAAGCCTTTTAGGGGTGCAGTCCCGTTTTGGGGACAAACTACTTAGAATTTGACTGGCTTGTCCCCGAAACGGGACTGCGGCCTTAAAAGGGCATGCAACCCGGCTATAGGGCAGAGGGGGAGATGCGAAAAAAAGACAATGCACTTGATATCGCACTATTCGTACACACTTCCAAGTGCAAGCGACGCCGCATTTTGAATCATCAAACTTGCCTCTCCTATGGACTTTTCTGCAGTAGCAGCAGCAGGAGCAGGAGCAGCAGCAGCAGCAGCAGCAGCAGCAGCCGCAGCAGTCGCGTACTTTTCTGCAGGCAGATTATTATCTCGCGTTCGATCGTATCACATATAGCTTCGAGTCGGTAGGCTTATTCTCCGACCGTGATAAAGCCTACCAATATGCTCGTTAATACAAAGAGCGCTTGGTCTCCACACACGTGAATAAATGGTATTTACATTGATGCCAGGAGTGGTGTATGCCAGCAGTCAGCCACCGTGGAAAAAGTTGCGCTGACGAGGTTCAGCTCCTCCTATTTTGTTTTATAGTTTGGATCGTAACTGAGCAAAGCCACGGCAAGGGCCCATTTTTTTTCAGCTCGTCAAGTGAGCAAACCACTGTGTAGCGGTACAGTATAGGTGCAACTCGAACTTGGTTGCACCGCGTTACTACGTTATCCCGCCGCGTATTGGCTACCAGTACCCCCTCTGCTAGGTACTCGTCCGTGTTACCTCTCAACGCTGACTGCTACGATGGCCCCGCATCTTCCGTATATATATGTATAGCACTCCGTGTTGCTGAGCGTTGGCTAGATGGACTGATGTGCTGCTGCTGTAGTCGATACTGGGCACCAATCACGACAGCAGGCTCTGTTGTTGCCTATTTCTTAACAGGTGCTGTTACTGGCACCTTCGTTTTTAGGACTACTAATGGTGGGCGCGTACATGCATGTTGGTCGGGTTGGGCGCGAACAGACCTTGTTCCTCGAAAGTCAGTCGACATTTCGGGTGAGGAAACAAGACCGCCCTCACTCTCTCGCGTGAGAGAGAGAGCCCAGGAAATAATAAGGCGCCGCCGCTACGTGTCGTGTGGCGCATGCTACATACAGGTCCGTATAGGGCGTCTCTCATCACTCTTTTTGTTATTTTGTCTCTAACCCCGAAACTGACAAAAAACATGAAATGAAAAAAAATGAACAGTCCCACGGCCTATTAGGGATACAAAATACTGTTGAAGTAAGGCATGCCTTGCCTTGTCGGGTTGTGTTATGGTTCCCCGTCAGTCACACATACTGCCTCATAAGGCAAAAAAACGTGTCATCCGTAATTGCAACCCCTTTTTGTAGCACGAGTGTTTCTTTGCACGTACAACGAACGCATCTGACAAAGAGAGCCAAAAGCTACGGTGGGGGGATACGATGTAGCTCATTTCACTACAAGCACCGAGTTTTTGCGTCACTCCCGCGGCGAGGTGGCTCAGTTTTACAGGGCACCGCTCGGCGTTTGTCTCTCCTCCCCGTCTGTTTCGAAGAAGTCAGCCTTCTAAAAATCGTCACCGAGGGGGTGTGCTCTCTCATCACACGTGTGATACTGACGGGGTGTGCAATACACCGCACGTGTTGTACGGGGTGTGTCATCTTATCACACGATCTCACATGCTTTGGTTTGATTGTGCGCTCCTCTACTCTGCAGGGGAGCGCCCAAGTGAACCTAGCCCTGTTCGCGAGGCAGATTTCCAGACGGGTCAGCGCGGTCCGAAAACGGGCCTCCGATTCGGATGCGGCCGGGACGAGGCCAGGAGGTGGCGGGGTCCTCGCTTGCCCCAGGTGATGTAACGTTCGCGTTCGTTCGTAGAGTAGCTCGGCATGATTGGCATGGACGAACTAAACGTTGTCAGGGCTGTCCACGGATTGGGGTCGAAGCTCGCGGGCCGAGTCGGGGCAGGTAAGGGTGACCCGACCCGATCCGCGACAATCTGAAAACCCTCAGACTAGACTCGACCCGACCCGATCCGACCAGACCCGACCCGACGCGACCCGACCCGACCCGACCCGACCCGACCCGACCCGACCCGACCCGACCCGACTCGTGAGATTCCGAAAACATTTCGACCCGACCCGCGGGTCAGGTCATACCGTGTACAGAGCCCCGAAAGGTAGAGCTAGCAGGGTAAACAGATGGGCGAGACGAGCCAGCCCAGGGAGGGTTGGGCTCCACATACGCACGCACACTCGGCACCAAAATAACGACAGCAAACGTTCCGAGTGTAGGATAAACGGAGAAGAAAAAATCGTCCAGGGAGGCCAGGACAAAACGAACGCACGGAAGAAACACGTGATAGCTCCCTCGTGGCTCAAAAGACAGTGAAAGTCACGGGTGAAAAATGCTAGTTGTTAGCGGTGCTGGGGAAAAAAAACCCGGCTCGGCTCGAAGCAATCAACCGCGATTCTGGTTTTCTTCCTTCTTTTCGAGGAATGTGTAAGGAGGGGATCAATGTTGAAACCCTTGCTGCTCGCACATTGTCGGAAATCGAGCAAACTAGTAGCGACAATTACCGGGAGCACTGTACCCGAGTACGTGTCAAGAACGCAAGGAGAGAAGAGACGCCCCTCTGAAGATATTTTTCTCCCCCCTGCCTGATTGCATCCACGACCGGGAGAAGAGTGCACACGCGCCGAGAGATGCGTCTCCAAACGTGTCTTGACGAGATCTTTTTTTCAAGTCGCCGTTTTCGATATGAGATGATACATACGGCATGTGTGGTATCCCTTAGTTGCGAGAACCCGGCGGCTGTTTCCATCCCAAGAGGGGGGGGGGGTGTACATTAACCTTGCGTGTTTCACGGATAGAGCCCACGTTTTGGCCTGAACTCTACGCGACCCGTGATAGGGCAAAACTGCAGTCAGTCCCGTTTTGGGGGCCAACCACTTTTTTTCTAAGTAGTCTGTCTGGATGGTTGGTCTTAAAAACGCGACTACAGTCCTAACACAATTGAGGGGGGGGGGGGTGGCGCGTGACGAGCTCTACTGTACATGCTCCACGCAACAACCATTTTGTTTTAGGAAAAAAAAATGATAACGCTGAGCCCCAATGAATGCACAATCAAACGGGCCTGCAAAAAATGACAACGTGCAAATAAGAATACGCAATAACACGTCCGTAATCCATCTCACGGCAGACTATCAGCCAAGGAATCGAGGGATGTCGACAACGTCATCCTGGAAATGAGGGGCAGGATTACTCGGGAAAGCATCACCCTGAAGACGGCCTTTAAGGTGAATTGAACCGTGCAGTATGTTTTTGTGCCTTTCGCCTATCGTTAAAAGTGTGGCACCGTATGAAACCTGATCCGTCCCGGTATTGCAAGGATGCTAGGGTGTACTATCCCTCGATGAGTAACGGCCATGCATGACAATGAGTGACACCCCCCTATCTCCCACCCCCTCCTCCTCCCTGGACCTACGAACATATAACGATCGACTACGGCGAAGCATGACATTGAGTACACCCCGCCCGTCCCTCCCCTCCCCTTATGCCCCCCCTCCCCCCCATCCCTCCGTAGAGCTTCGACCCACGCAACGAACTCGTGGTGGCCAACGAACAATTTGTAAGGGTTTTGTCAGTCCAGGGGCTTCTTCCGACAAACGCCCGACTCCGAGAACTTCTCACTCGCCGGTACGCCGTCTCGGACTACCGCCGCCAGACGACAGTTCACCAGGTGTGATTTTGATTGGACACATGCCTCGCTCGAGGTGTTTATAGAGACGACACCAGCAGCTTTTCTACTAGGATGCTACTCTTCTTCTCTTGAAGAGGTCTATCTATATCTCACCCCCCCCCCAAACCAAATGGCTATTATTTAGTTTTTTTGAATGCACACTTTCCACCCTAGGAGCAATCGATCCCACGGCCTATGTAGGTCTATCTGCGAAAACAAATGTTGGAACAAACACACGATGTAGGGGTGGCCCCATCAGTTTTACAACCCCCCCCTCCCCCTCAGTCGGAAATGATAATTTGGCCGAACAAAATGCTACTCCTGGTTGCACCCACCCAACCCCTCATATCGAACAATGCGTCGTGGTTGTTTTCGTTTTGTTGGGGCGTCGATCGGATTCGGGGGGGGAGGGGGGGGGGGGTGCTCAATAGGAGAGATGTACTCGATCTCATGCATGGCCGTAGTTCGGGGGGAGGGGGGGGGGTCACCAACCACGACCAGGGAGCTGTGCTGCTGCCGCCGCGGTAGACAGAATGTAGTGTATTTTATCATGGATATCAACTGCTGCTATAGCAAGCAGTGTTTCTCCCAAGGTCTCGTTTACATGAAGGAAATACGTACGTCTCAAAACCTCCCGAGCCGTGGCCCGACCGGTGACTCGATCCCTGACCCGACCCGTGATTTTTTTTTCAAGTCCTGACGCAACCCGCTGGTCTGGTCATAACCCGTGAAAAAAACTGCAAAAAATACTTGATTTTCCTTGGCGAGGGATATAGCATCCGTGTTGTATTACTTGCAAAGTCCAACAGTAGCTTATATTCACGGCCAGAGGTAGTTTATATGATATTGTCGAAGGCTCCGGCACTGCCTGTACCCTTGACGGGTGTGCGTTGTTTTGTTGCTCCCCCTCCCCTTGACTTGATGGGTGGCACTTGTCGTCCTTCCTGGCATCCATCCCCGTCTTCGATTGGCAGGGCTTCGTGGCCTACCTGGAGTTTCTGAAGGACGTCGACGCTCCCACGGAAGCGGAAACCGAGGCTTACATCGACAATTTTGTCTTCGGCAGAGACCAGGTAAGAAAGAAATCAATAACAAGAACACTACCGCGCTCAATCCAAGATGTAGAAGGGTTGGTTTTGGGTGTACAGCATTCCATAAAGCTATCCTTCCATTTCTGGGCAGCGTGATACCTGGTGGCACCAAAACCTCCGGCCGCGTATAGAGGTAGGCAGAATGTGGTTATTGCCTAGATGGATCCCTCGCCTCGTGTCGGTCTTAGGGGAGTCTCGTTTCGTTTATTTTTCTCGAATCCCGTCAAACTCCCGCTCGTACGGGGGAAAGCGCGCTTTTGCTTGTGGAGCCCAATTTCTTCCAACAACAGCTCTAGGTCAGAAACATTAGGCGTGCGTGCCAGGCTCTTATACGGCCTTTTGGGAGTCTCGGTGCCTTCCAAAAAACATTTTTTTTTACATCTCCCAGTTTTTTTTTTTCGAATTTTTTCGAGTGTACATACGGCACAGGATGCCTAATAAGAAACATAAAATTAACACCCAGCCTGGCTTTCATATTTGACAGAGGGTGTATTCCACACGAAATTAGTTATAACGGCTCCCGAATTTCTCTTTTTCTTGTCAATATCAGCCTACGTTCCTTGTTACCTCGTTTCTTTCGTGTAAGGCACCTTGTACTGTACTTAGTGTGAACACAAAAACGGTTTCTTGTCTTTGTCGTAACGAAAGATGCAAGCGGGCGGGACCGAGGCGTGGGGAAAAACGACGGGAAAGCCGCAGCTCACGATGGGCCTGAAATCTGCTGCGTCGCTGACGTCGGATGCGTTGATGGGAAGGGGAGGCGTCGGGTGCAGTCAGGCCCGCGACTGTGACGCCGTGCTTCGCGACGTGAGGCGGAGGACCGCGAGGGAGCGGGTGCGCATCGTCGACCTCTTCAAGGACTTCGACCGCCTTCAGCACGGTGAGAGGGTTAGAGAGAGAGAGAGAGAGAGAGAGAGAGAGAGAGAGAGAGAGAAATAGGCGACTCGACTACAAGTGTGTACCCGAAAGCAAAGCACGGGAAGCTACATTGTGGCGCTGCCCACAACAAAAAACGTACTATCAGCACGCCTTGGAACCTTGCTGCACAACCTTCCCGGAACCTTGTTTCACACCTTCCCTAGATTGTCTTGAGCAAAGGCCATTGTGCAGGATTTTAGTGCAGCGCTCACCGCTGACCACAATTTTTTAATCCACCTTTCTTGCCCCCCCCCACCCAAACAAACTAGTAAAATACTTTCGATAGGCTCCTTTTCGCTCTTGGGCCTACACATACGGCACAAACAGTAGTCGTGTTTCGGCGACCAGTCGATATACACGTGGCCCCGGGGCATCCCGGGGAACGCGCTCGTTAGGTTGTTCTGTTTTTTTCTGGTGTGGTACAGTTAGTTGCACCACCCAGAAGGGATGGCCTTCAACTCACAAAGCGTAAGCGTTTGCCTTGGGTTGAAGACAACCAGTGTTAGTAGAGACCCGAAAACAGCACGGCATCTGATGCGTACAAGACAAAAACGTCGAGTCGACAGTATTTCGTGTGACTTTGCAAGAAACTGAATGGAACACACGGGTCATGCTTTCTGAAGTGCCTCTCGCTTGAGGGCCTCTACGCCTCACCCTCAACCATGACCCTAAGGAAAAACTGAAAGCGCAGCCCGATAGCCGACCCCATGGCATACAGCAGTAGATATCATAAAACTTAAACACGAAGAAGTACGTAGTCCTCGATCTCACAGCTGATGTTTTCTTGATTTTTTAGTACTAAATTATCCCCGCAATATTAAGAAGACGTTATTTGGTGGATGCAGCTCCTCAGTCGGGGCGCTTTCATCAGCCAGGAATAGTTGGCCACAAAACGTGCTACGTACGTACCCCTCTGATACTACCGTGATACACGAGGACCGAAGATGCATCCAACGTGCAGAGGTCGTTGCCCCTACTCGTAGTGCCAGCCAATATAACTCAGTTGTTGTTGACCACGTGGGCTAAAAAGCCACCGCGACTCACTTGTGGTTCATCGCGTGGGTCAGTTGTGGTTGACCACCATGGAGTAGGTTAGAAGAAGGTGCTCGCCCTTACGCGCCAAAACGCTGACGCGTCACCCTCCGACGCCTGTTTTTCAGGGACGTGCACTCAGGCGCAGCTCGCGAGGGTCATGAAGACGCTCGACCATGCTCTATCTGACGTGGAGCTCGCGGCGGTGTGCAAGAGGTTTGATTTGCTGACTTTTTGTGTTTTGGTTTCGTCGTCACGAGAAAGCGGCGTAGACGAGGTTGGTTCGCTGCACTCCGTTCTGCTTTTGTTCGTCGTAACGACAGCACTTTCGTTTTAGAATCTACGCACGAGGAGTACCCCGGAGTTGATTTTCAAGTTGGTCTGCCGTCGTCAGGGCCCTACCCCCCCCCGCCCCTGGTGCTTGCCTTTGGCGTCTCCTCCGAGGTTATACCCTCCGCTGTAACTGATAACGTATGGGCGATAAGACACCCGGGTGTAGCTTGGCACCGCATCAAAGGGGCCTCTCTATTTGTTTGCTTTGTTTTTTCGTTTGTTCGTTTGTTTGCTCCTTTTCTTCCCTTTGTTAAGCTTGCCCATCTCTATCCTTCTCCCTCCCCACCACGGTGCGCGCCTTAGAAGGCATTTTTTTTTATCACGGAAAGGGTTCGGCGCTTTTTTCTCTTCGCCTCGTTCACACTTGTGGTTACTCACGCTAGGCCCCCGCCGAATCCTGGCGGGAAGGCAGTACGTAGCCTCTTGTGCCTTGACCCCCCCCTCCCCCCCTATTTACGACACTGTAAAACATGCCGCTCACTACGTAAGCTAGACAGCCAGGGTACCGTTTTTTTTTTTGGCGGTCGCCCACAGCTGGTTGTCGAGTTAGATCATTTGTGCGAGGTAAAGAACCTTTACTCCGCACGATTGGGAATGATCGTATCACGTAGTGTTCAAGGTAAGGCACCCAAGAGGCAGTTACATAGTACTCCCATTGCTGTCTCTGGAAATGCCTACACCGGAAATTAAATCAACTCATTGAAGCTGTCGTCCATATGCAAATCCGCCTCAAAAGCGGTTCTTAGTAGGATGCAGCTCACCCTTCATTCGACTGGCCAGACACCTCACGGCGCTTCGCGCTTTGGTGCAAGCCATGTCTTCCTGGTCGGTGAAAACCCGACATGCTCCGTCCCGGCATTGTAGGGATGCGGGGGTCTATGGTCATACGACCCCCCCTGTTTCGACGATGCATACTGCACAGCGAGGCTGGAGGCTCGGGGCGGGGCGGAGTGAAACTAAGAACGTGCCAATTGTTCACCCGTGGCGCGCCGACTACTACTAACGAGCGCGCCGACGCTGCAGTCGCCTGCTCCGGCCAACAGGGGTTTTCCCGAGCACAAACCGCCTTCTACAACCCGGACTGAATACCGAAGACATGTGCTTCTCGTTTCGTTTCCGCAAACGCGTGATTTTCGGAACGCCAGCACGATGGACACTTACGGCTTGCGCACTTGCTCGTTTTCCACGAACCCAGTGATTTCCCGAGCACAAACCGGTTCATGGAACCCAACACGATGAACGCTTGACCCCTCTCTTACAGCGTGACCCCCCCCCCAGTTTAGGGGAAATTTACTTGGAATAAAGTATGGAATTATTTTTGTGGCAGTGACAGGGTTAAGACATGGCACTGTTTTTTTCTTTTTCTTTCGCTCTGAACCGCATCCCTGCATGCCCCACATCCGTCCCCCCTACCCCGCGCGCAACAGGTACCAGAGCAGCGTTCCGAGCGAGTGTTCGCCGGGGGATGGCACTCCGCTCGTGGTGTACAAAAACTTCGTATCAGACATCGAGGCCGTGTTTACGGTGGAGGAGCTTGAAAAGAAGCGGACGACCACCAGCGTGGGGCAGGTGCGTGCACGCGCGCATTTTGTTTTGTTTTGTCTTTTTTTTTTAATCATCACTTTTACTTTTCCAGCCTAGTTCGTAGAGAGTTTTACCCTCGGCGATCTTCTGGACAAGCCGTGGAAACACAGTTGTCGTCCCTTCTCCCCCTCCCGGTACATGCCTATATTTTTTGGTCGCGCATAGGGTTCAGCATTCCCACTGCTCGTCGATTTTCATCGAGAATAGCTAACTCACGCTCTCGCGCTTTCCGCTGATCATTTTTTTATGCATTGCAATGCATAAAAAACACGCATATAGAGTACGTATAGCCGACGATAGGCAGGAGGCGTGTTTTGGGGCATGTCGCTCGTAAGAGTTTTTTTCGCCAGCCTTATTGAAGCGAAGGGTGTGTTTAGGTCCCATTCTTATCGGAGAGTTTTTTTGCCCCAAAATTTTCCCAAGTTTGGAAATAATTAGAAGTATGTATCAAGATACGGAGGCGTTCTGTCACGGTTTGTAAAAATTCTTCAGAAGCAAAAAGATCAGGAAAGTTTGAGATTTCACACAGTTGGAGGGAAATAAAAGATCAGGACAATCAGGAAGTAGATCATAAAAAATGCGCGGAAAAAATACGGAAACCTTGGGGGAAAACAACCCGCCGATAAGAAGTACCCTTTGTACAGTATGAGTTCCGCAAAGAGCGTTGAGTTTTGCGCAAGGGGTGCGACCATTCTTTCAGCGTTTTCTCTCAAAAATGGTAAGCAAGGGTGCTAAAGTCGTACCAGGTACGTTAAACGTTCGGAAGCTCTCTCTCTCTCTCGACCGTCAATCTTTCCGAAAACGCCTCCTTTATTCGGTATTGGCAAACCTTTCCCTGGTGGGAAAATCGAGCGCTGATGGAACGAGCGCACCCCCTCCAGTATGAACTCAACCCTGTGCAGCACTGGGGTACGGCACATAGTTATGCTGATCGCACCCGGGTAGGTACCCGGGTACCCCCCGAAGTATATCTGGATGGGTACCTCGGTACCCCCATACCACAGTACCCGGGTACCCCAAAATATATATATAAATATATATTCTGCAAAACAAACCCTTGAAAAAGTTGATCATTTTTATTATCTATGTAGGTCGGCTTTTGCAAGACGGACAGCTAGATAGACAAGCACCACATTTGTTTTTCGACACCCCCCCCCCCACGCCCCCCCCCCCCCTCTATGGTCATACGATTACGGACATGCATGAGATCGAGTACCTCTCTCCTATCGAGTACGCCCCCCCCCCCCCCCCTCCCGCCCCCCCAGCTTAGGTAAAGGCGGACGTCATTAATTGACCTGTCCCTAACTCCCCGGTCTAGGAGCGCACTTCCGTTGTAAGGGACCAACCACTCTGCGCGAAAGCAGAAGGAGCGCTTGTACAATAAAAAGAAGACGAAGCAGTTCTTATATTCACGAACAGAGTGGCAACTACAACACTAGTAAAAAGGGGCCACACCGGCGAGAGAACACTGCGTGATTTGTCGCCATGGTTTGCTGGTTCCACTCACGTCTTACACGAGTTCGTTTTTTTTTCCCTGCGACCCGCGCCGGACCCTCTTATCAGAGACATGGGGTGGACAACCCACTAGACCGCCAAAAACAGCGCTGACTTGGAAGAGTAGAGTAGGGTCACGCGCGAGTGCCATTCCCGGCCATACCGTCAACTTTTTTCCGGGTGGGAAAATGGGTCTTCCGGGTCGAACAATGGGGAAGAATAGGGGTTCCTCTCGTATTCTGACGTTATCCTTCGGCCCAATACATCTAAAAAAAAAACAGGAAACCCGGGAGGCACGAGGGGTAGAGCGCCGTCTTAGGGGGGAGTCGTCGAAGGTGGAGGAGCTCACCCCGGAGGAGGAACGTATGCTGGCCAAATTTCTTCGCGAGCTGGCCATGAAGGTTGGTGCGCGGCGTGTTCGTGAACAGCGTGAGCAGCATTTAGCAGCGAGATCGAGGATCCCGTCGAGACTCTCATGTTTGCCAGCGGTGGGTGATACTGAGATCGCGCGTATGTACTACGGGTTTTCGCATGGCTTCTACAGTGCGAAACTTTTTCGACCCCCCCAAAACATGTTGGTACCTACTCGTACGCACAAAAAGCAAGGGTACACGAACGAAAATGAAAAAAAAGTCAACAACCCCGTTTTTAGTTTTTCGAGCCCGAGAGAGGGGAGGGGATGCTACAACCAAGTAAAACAAGACAAAGAAAAAACACATGAGTGTGTTTAAAAAAACAAATATCTGACGAAAACCCCAACCCGCAACGTTGGATGAACTGTCTGTTCCCGATTCCGACTCGGTTTGGGTAGTGAAGCTCCGTCTCCTTTTTTCGTTTGCACGTTGACGGGCCATTTTTTTCACTATTGGCCAAAACAATTTCGCGAACTGGCGATGAAGGTACAGTAGGTGGTGCACTTACATACATATAGAAAGCTTTTGGTCCCCTAATATTATTTGTACGCGTAGACGTGGTGCGTGGTTGAAAATTTCTTCTCGGCCTGGCCATGAAGGTTGGTGGTAAACTACAGAACGGTTCCACCCCCTAAAAGTGCCACAAGTATATACGAACATGCTATTTTTTCCCCGTTTATGTGCTACAAGTATATACGAACGAACATATTATTTCTTCCCGTTTATGTGATTTTGACCCTCTTCCCCGTTTCTATGCAGTATATGGAAACCGCGTATTGAGTGCCCAACTGTTGGAGGTGTCTCTAGTAGGGGCAGGAACGGTGCTCCGTCTCGAAAGGGGTGTGTGGTCAATTGGTAAAATCCCTAGCTATGGCAAGCTGCAAATAAGTACGCCCCCGCCCCAACCCCCCCTCCTCGATCGGTTCCGGCTGGGGAAGCGGATATTTTCTTGCGTGTGGTTAGTAGGGTACCAGGTAAATATATTTCGGGTGTACTGCTGTACCATGGTACGTATATACCAGGTATACCTGGGTATCTACCCGGGTATGGCGAACATATTCTGGTCTACCGTAGTACACTACCCGAGTATAGACAGTACTATCAATAAACAAACCCTAGAAAACGTTTCCCACCTCGGACGGTCCATGATCTATCTACGAAATATATATCTGTAGATTTTCTAGTTCTTCACCGGCCGTTGTGGGAGGTCGTGCAAGATCTGCAATAGCACAGAACCCACCATCGTGCGGGTTAGGTAGGCTACCTACCTTGCGGTTCGACTTCGTGCTTCAGTTTTTTTTTTTTGTTCTATCCCAAAAATGAAGGATTTTCTGGTTGTGCTGTCTAAAAGTGCAAAATCCGACCGGAATTGTTTCGACTTTGATACTTCGATGGCACGAATCGTCAGAGTTCGGCCCAAAATAATTCGACGACTTGGGTCATCGGATTAATGAATCGAGAAATGGAATGGCCTCTGAATTCAACATGTTATCCACGCCAGGAACCAGCAGCAGAACGATCGATGAGTTGGATGGTGACACAGCTGTATTGCGACATTGCTTGCTTGGTGACGCGCAGTCGGTGGGCGACGCGCCTCTGTGCAACCGGCTGGGGCGGGCTCGGGCCTAGAGACCAAGAGAAGCACGCTCGCCGCGCACCTCTCCGTGGATACGTACTCATCGACTGCAACAGCAGTCAGTCACATTGTGTCAACATACAAAACACCAAGACGCAACTTGACTCTAGCTCATTCGGTACGTCTCTTTCCCGCCAGACCAGAGGTGGTCAGCGTGGGTTCAGACGATTGGGTCCTGTGTGCAATGCGGAACATTCGGCGTGGCCCTTCGCGGCGCAAGACCACAACAACAACAACAGCAACAACAACAGTTGGTCTTGGCGTTTCCTCAAACCTCTGCACGCACAAAGAAATCCGGTTTTTTCGCATGGAAAGATTGCTTCGATTTGCGAACTACACAGCTGAAACCGCGATCGGGCCGAACTCTGAAGCTCGAAAATCCGGACCGCGCAGGAAACAGCCTTGCACGGATCCCACCAGGCAACATGGACCACTGTAGATCGTACGAGAGCGGGAAAAAATATTTCCTTGAAAGGTCTGGATAGTGAGGTAGAAATCGATGATCTGCTCGAGGTGTGAAAAGTTGTATGGGGGATATGTCGCGTATCGTGGCAAACACTTGGCAAAAACAAGTGGCGGACAAACCGGTACTTTCAACTTCTCGGGGGTATACCGCTCGCAAAAACAAGAACAGGTTGCATTGATCATGGCCTACGCAGGCACATACATCACCAAACCAGAGCAACTACAGTAAGCCACATCTATGCGCCTGTTTGTTTTGGGGGGGAAGAGGGGGGGGGGGGCATGTTTATGGCCGGTGCTCCAGACCGATCCCGCAACAAGAAAGTGCGCGCGGTTTTCCCTTTGTATTTACCAGGGGCCATACGTACTCATGGAAACTCACGATGGAAACACACCATATATCCCACCATGATTACACAGTATATATGGTTCTGATTACTATTCGTGGGGCCCATAGTAAATAGGACCAAATGTTGTCAGTAAAAATAGGTGAACATATAGGATTTTGTCTGTACCGTAAGCCCTACTTACTATGTTCCCCCGTAAATGCGTTTCCTCGAAATACGTAGCACGCATGATAGCACGCAAATTGTTTTTGGCGGAGTGTGTTTTGCCCCCGATGGCTAGGGCCACGACGCGACATACTTATTTGTCTCCCGGTGCGCACGGCAACGCAAGGTGAACAAGGAAAGCCTGTCCCTGCCCTCCCTTTTCACGGACTACGACCGCTTCAACGTCGGAGACATCACCGAGGCAGGCATGGAGCGAGCCCTGGGAGGGGCCTGCCTCTTGCCCGCCGAGCCGGTCTTCCGCGCGATCGTGAAGAAGTTCAGGGAGCATTCCATGCGAAGTTCCGGCGGGGAGGTCAACTACAGGGCTTTCCTCGCGGCGGTGAGTCGCTGTGGTAATGAGGAGAAGCCTACTTGCAGCACCACCTTGCAAATAAGCTTGTGCAGGATCACTGTCTGGTCGGTGCCAGTCTTTCCTCGCAACGGTGCGTCACGTGAAGGGATACCCTACTGTAATTGCAGCAGCACCCTGCAAACAAGCTTGTGCAACACCTCTGTTTTCTGATCGAAGCTTCCCTCGTAAGGGCGGGGGGCCAGAGAGACCCTAATTTGCAGCACCACCTTGTAAACACTTGCGTGCAACACCGCGGCTGTATGATGGGATATTTACCCCCTCCTCCTCGTGGGCGAGGCAACCCACATATCGTCCGTGTCTTGGAGCACTCGAATAGCCGTACACAACATCAGATGCTATATATTTTGTAGGCGGAATTTTCATCTCAAAATTCCATGGATGACGATTCTCGCCGGTGGTATTTGTTTGTTTCACAGGTGGAGCTTGCTCAAGACCCGCTCAGAACGCCTCGCGACCTGCCGAACGCGACAAAATTCAGAGCCATGCGAGCGGAAGCGGAGGAGGATTCGGACCATGCCTCCTTAGCATCTTCAGGATCAGCCTTACAAGGGTATGTTATTTGGAAACCCTCCTTTTTGCAGTACCTGGTACCAGGTATCATATATAAAACCGCACAAACGTTTTTGTAGGGGAAGCTAACGAAATTGATAAGGATTTTTTAGAAAATTACGTGAACAATAAAAGTTTGTGCAGAAGAAGGGTTCTTATCTCCCGTAACCCCCCCCTTCGAACTAGGACATAACTTGTCGAGCATGTTTTTGGGGAAACAGCACTCGAAGTTGTGGTGATATCACTTTTTTTTTATCCCGTGTCATATTCGGGTTAAGGTCAAGCAAAATGAACAATAAACAAACAGGTTTGTATTGCCGCGGGCGCCCACATACGCCATGTAGTACTACTCTACGGGGAACCATAGCAACCAGGACACATCATATCTATACACGGGGGTCGGGGCATACTTTTTGATATTTATCACGGGTCGGGTTTGGTTTGGTTCGGTTGGGATGGTCCGGTCTGGTCGGATCGGATCGGGTTGGGTTGAGTTGGGTCGGGTCGGGTTGGGTAGGGTCGGGTCGGGTCGGGTTGGGTTGGGTCGGGTCGGGTCGGGTCGGGTCGGGTCGGGTCGGGTCGGGTCGGGTCGGGTCGGGTCGGGTCGGGTCGGGTCGGGTCGGGTCGGGTCGGGTCGGGTCGGGTCGGGTCGGGTCGGGTCGGGTCGGGTCGGGTCGGGTCGGGTCGGGTCGGGTCGGGTCGGGTCGGGTCGGGTGGGGTCGGGTCGGGTCGGGTCGGGTCGGGTCGGGTCGGGCCGGGTCGGGTCGGGTCGGGTCGGGTCGGGTCGGGTCGGGTCGGGTCGGGTCGGGTCGGGTCGGGTCGGGTCGGGTCGGGTCGGGTCGGGTCGGGTCGGGTCGGGTCGGGTCGGGTCGGGTCGGGTCGGGTCGGGTCGGGTCGGGTCGGGTCGGGTCGGGTCGGGTCGGGTCGGGGCGGGTCGGGGCGGGTCGGGGCGGGTCGGGGCGGGTCGGGGCGGGTCGGGTCGGGTCGGGCCGGGTCGGGTCGGGTCGGGTCGGGTCGGGTCGGGTCGGGTCGGGTCGGGTCGGGTCGGGTCGGGTCGGGTCGGGTCGGGTCGGGTCGGGTCGGGTCGGGTCGGGTCGGGTCGGGTCGGGTCGGGTCGGGTCAGGTCGGGGCGGGTCGGGTCGGGTCGGGTCGGGTCAGGTCGGGGCGGGCCGGGGCGGGCCGGGGCGGGCCGGGGCGGGTCGGGTCGGGTCGGGTCGGGTCGGGTCGGGTCGGGTCGGGTCGGGTCGGGTCGGGTCGGGTCGGGTCGGGTCGGGTCGGGTCGGGTCGGGTCGGGTGGGGGTCGGGTATGTACCTTTTGCTTTCTATTCGTTTTCTGTCTGAATTCCCAGAGGGGCAATCGCATGTTTTGTCTTATGATGCGCCGCGGCATACGTCGACATGCATGTATACCTCGGAGGATCGATCACGATTTCGATCATCTATATCTCAGCATTACCCGTTACAAGATACCTGATACCAAGTACCTGCTATTGTGCAGGGGGCGTATCACATACCAGGTATCAATCTCACACGGCAAACAGGTATATGTGTGTGGAAGAGGAGTTAGTTGGAATGGATATCCCACCCATGCAAAACCTGTTCTAGGTCGTTTAGATCACGCAGACCACACATATCACACAGGTCATATAGGCCATCTTCCTTCGAAACATCTAAAATCATGAAATGGAGATCTTTTGCTTAAACGTGACAATTTACTATTACGATACTCAGTACGCGCCTGCTGAATAGAGCAACAGCAGGTTTTCTCTTCAGAACCAGCGAATGACATGTGTGAGTGCGACAATTCTCCGCGATCACCAACCTTCATCTGATACGCCTCGGGGCGTGCGTGCATGTGTCATGCATGTGTGTGTTTCACAGTGGCGGAGGGATGATGACCCCTCGTCGACGTCGGGAAGCGTTGCGGTCGGCGCTTTTGGCCGTCGGGCTCCAGCTGAGCCGATGCCAGTGTCAGCTGGAAGATCTTCTTTCGCACGAAGACTCCCTCAAGACGTGAGTAACAAATGATGCCGCAGCATAGATTCCCCCCTCCCCCCCCCCCGCTGCTCTATCATAGGGTATGAGTACGATCTGAAGATATTGGATCACGCATTTCCCTTCCGTGAATGTGAATAGTTGACAGCACGACATGATACGGCAAACAAAGAATTAGCAATGAAGTACTCTATGTCAATACCGATACCTCGTAAAAACGGCGCCAACTAACCGAGGAAAACAAAAGAACAAAAAACGTGTTTTTGCTAGGAAAAAATTGTACCAGTACCTCGTACGGAATCTGGCTTTGATTTGCTAGCACCAGGTGGCATACCAGGGTAGGGAACAGACCTTTGCAAGCACTCTGTTTTCCGTCAAGCTCGTTGTCGGTGCATCGCACGCGTCCACCCCACAGGGGCGAGGTGACGAGCACGGCGATGCGTCACTGCTTGGTCGTCGCGGGCGCCAGTCTCACGCAGCCGGAGCTGATGGCTTTGGACAGCTCGTTTAGGAGCGCAACGAAGCCGGAAATGATCGCCTGGAAGGATTTCTGCAGAGCCGCGGTTGAGGCGTCCAAGAAGGCGGCCAGTTCAGGTATCAGAAGTAGACGACCGGCCATAAAGAGGAAAAACAATCGGATTTATAGGAGGAGGGGAGGGGGAGGGGGGAGGGGAGGGGGAGGCGGGTTGTGTGCTCCGTGTACTCAAATGTTTTGTTTCCCCTTGTTTTCCTTCCGTTCATGAACACTCCCAGTTGAATTTTAAGAGTGGTCGACGTTGGAAAAGCTCGTACTGCACTGCGCTTTCCCGGAATGACTGACGGAACAAAAATACAGTCAGTGGAGGGTCCCTCTATAGCACCGGTGTGCACCAGCCAACAATACCGGTACTATACTAGCGGCAACCGGCACTATACACTCTACACACTACCGCGCTGGCTGATCCCGTCTGTTCCGAGCGACTTCACGGGCACTTCGTACAGCGGGCAGGCGGCAGTACTCAACCTTGCTCGATAAAGGGACCACCGCGGTATTGCTGCAGGGATACATTATACAAGAGGGAACACGGCGATGAAGGGCCCGGTCCAGTCGGGTAGGGGCCGTTGACGTTAAAAATCGAATCGCGAGCGGTGTGTTTGTATAGCATATGGTCGGTGCAATAAGTTACAAGAGGACCCGCGTGCTGTTACGGGGGGCCGTAGTAAATAGGACCTACGGCACAGACAAAACCTATATATGTCCCTATGTTTACTAACAGTATTTGGTCCTAGTCACGAGGTACTATTTTGTATGCTTTGAACACCGATAAGGGCTAAGGGTATGTACCGACTTTTTGTCCATGTGTTCTCCAGACTAAACCGTTCTGTCAAAAAATACCCGTCGACATCCAGCACACCCAGTGTCCCTGCCGATTCTACGTCATTTCAATAGAGAGATAAGCTCCGTCGGTCATAAAACCACGACACAGAGATACTACGTTGTACGTTGTCATGAATTGAGTGGGCAGATTGGGCAGTGCGACCCCCATGTCATCGTACTGGATACGACAGGCATGACATGCGCAGGCTGCGTACAAGCAATCCAAAATTAGATGCGTTGAACGAGGTGGAAAAAACGTGGTATATATTCGCGTATTATACTGTCGGGCGGTAGGCGATTGGGTTCTTCGGCAAGTATTGAGCTAGCTCCTCAAGCGAGGATTGGGCTGGTTGCCTCACAAAATAAAACAAGTGCTGTGCGTACCCCTGCCGCCACGCGTCAGAGGGCACACGGCGATTAAGCAGTTTTACGATCGCTCCCAGCTCCTGCCGCTGCGGTGGGATATGCGGAGAGAGGTCGCGTCAAGTTTTGTTAGAAACAGCCGAAACATGCGTCGGGTAAATACCCGAGGAGGTACCCTGATGTTACCCGGTCTAATACCCGAGTAACCAGCCAGGTGCAACACCCGGGTAGCACAGAGTATACAACTATATAACACGCTTTCCCATGTATGAGCAGGGTGTATGTACGTGTCTTCTTCTTTAACAAGCCTTCGAAAGACTAATACTGCATATTTTCGCTTTGTTTTCCTTTCCCCGCGGTTTTTATCTAGCCGGCGGTGTTGGCAGCTCGGCCTCACCGCTGCCAGGTGGCAGACAGCCCCCTCAGGTGGTGTCCCCGTCCACCTGGAAGGAGGAAGAGCTGTTGCTGAAACTCAGCGGGGAAATCAAAGCCAGGAACCCCAATCTCGAGGTGAAGATGTTTTCGCCGACTCTTTGATTTCCAAACAGGAGCGCTCTCTCTGCTAACGCAATACCTACCAACCTGCCACAACACCGTGAGAACCTGTTTCGTACCAAACCGCCAAGCGCTGCGTACTTCTTCCTCGTGGGAGACCCTCAGCTATCACAGCTACTTTAAAAGGGCTCGACGGAGTGCAGGTTTATCGAAAAGAAATTGTGAGAAGAGATTTACTTTGCTGCGGTAGTTCAAGCATCGCCATGCATGCATGCCCTGCCCCCGCGCACGTCTCGTGCCGTCGGAGGTGAAAACCATCACGGGGGGCCCGTATTAAATAGGACCTATGGTACCCACAAAAAACAATATATTCGCTATTTTTACTGACAGTATTTGGTCCTATTTACTTTGGTCCCCCGTAGTAGTTCATGCCTTGAATTTAGTAGGGTGTTCGCGAACAATTTGGCGGGGTTAGTTTTCTTGTGGTCTTGCTTCGCGCACGATAGCAATTATGTTGTTCTCCCGTTTAGGGCTGCAGTGCCTTTCTGGGGAGGCCCCACTCAAATTAAAAGTAGTTTGTCCTCAAAACGGCACTGCGGTACCACAAAGGTTAGAAATACGGGGGGCCACAGCATAGTAAAAAGGACCAAGAATTCCGGGGGACCTTGTAAAGAGGACTATTTAGTGAGTATTGTCAGTGAAAATAGGTAAATATATAGGTTTGAGAGTTTACATAGTAAATAGGACCAAGTATTGTTAGTACAAAGGAGTAAATTTATAGGTTTTTGTGTGTATTATATTGTACGCGGTAAATAGGACCAAGCATTGTGCATAAAAATGGGCAAATAGGTAGGTGTACACACAAAAACCTACCATATTCACCCATTTTTGCTAACAATGTGACACCAAAACCTATATAGACCCATTTTTACTAACGATACTTCGTCCTATTAACTATGGTCCCCTGTATTAGCGTGATTTGTTTTGTCTTGAGTGAGAAGTGTGTGATTAATCAACTCATACCAGTACTAGTATTAATAGTAGTAGGGTGTTTGCAATGATCCTTTTGGGTTGGGTGATATATGTAAAAATAAAAATGAAACCGACGGTGACGAGGAGCTGATTCGATAAAACTGGTGAATCAGAAGTTGCTCCGTTCGTCAAACAACCCACAGAGATTACCCAACCCAAGCATAATCACGTAAAGAACAACGTTTATTTTTTCTCATTTTTTCCGTCGTAGTGATTCGTTTTTCACGGGTTGGAACTGTTTTCAATGGCACGCATGCAACCGATTGGGGTGCGCAGCACCTTTTTTTAACCTGCATGTGATATCAGTGGAGTACTAACCCCAAACAATTAGGCTATAGATTCCCCCACACCTCGGAGTGTTTGGGTGTTATTACGAGGTGTGAAGGAATCTATAGCCTCATTTCTTTTGTTTCGAATAGCCGCATCTTCGACCATCTTTCCAGGTCTTTTGGAATGAATTTTTTCGTCATCCTTCGACCATCTTGTGGTCTGCATATACGACTTTTCAGGGTGGGCTAATGTGATATGAGTGGAGTACTCATGGGCTATAGATATAGATAATATACCTGGTAGTCTGCACTCGTAGCCTGAGGAATACGAGAATAATCCACAGAATGGACTAACCCGACGGATATTCCGTTAGTTGGTAGTAACGTTATTTCAGGAATGTTCTCTAGGGCGTATAGCCCGTTTGACGAGAGCAATGTTCCTTAACCCTTTTAGAACCGCAGTCCCGTTTTGGGGACAAATTACTTAGAATTTGAGTGGGTTGTCCCCAAACCGGGACTGCGGTTCTAAAGGGGTTAACGCAGGTAGGACCATAAAGTGAGAAGTTCTTATATCAGCAGAAGAACGATCGGTAGCCATAGGAAAGATATTTAGGAGTACGTTAGATAAGAGGAATTTAGAAGAGAATGTGGCGTGGGGTAGGACGAGTGTATCTGGGCCTCGAGTCCACCCCCCTGCCGCTCACTTCTCTACCAGAGCACCTCCTCCTCAGCTCTAGTCATCAATAAAGAATATGTACATCAGAAGAAGCGAAACACTGCTTCCCAGCTGCCAGATACACCTGCGTCCCTTACCCTTACCCTTACCTCGGCCATATCTTCACATACAGCAGTAAAACACTTCAGACCGAGGGGGATTTCTCGACGGAGGAGGCTACTTACTGCACTCAACATCATTATTTTTCTTCTTCAGTGTTTATTTTTAATACAGACAAGACTGTGACTTTTGTGAGGCGACTACACATACATAGGAAGATCGTGGGGCTGTATACCAGTACGCCAAAGCCTCACGAACACCAAAGGGAGGGCCCACCGTGTTAGTCGTAAGAAACAACAGGCTCGCGTTTTTTTCGGGGACGTCAAGAAAATTGAACCAAGAAAAAGTGCTCAGCAGCAAAAGCCACTATTACGGGGGGCTATAGTAAATGGGACCAAATATTGCTAGTAAAAATGGGGAAATGTATAGCTTTTTGTCAGTGCCGTAGGTCCTATTTATTATGGTCCCCCGTAATAAATCTTACCAGGGGGTGTATAATAGTCAAAGCCCAAGGTGAAAACCAGGATGGCTTCACAATTATATTCTTAAAGTCTTAATGACCTTGAGTGATTGTTGTTGGCGGGCCGGTACCGGTAATGTAGCTTCTGTTTGATACTCTTATTGGAGCACAAAAGGGGGCTTATATTACCGATCAGATTGGTATTCAAGTGCCGCCATGCTGTGCACGTGTGCTACAGTACGCGACATATAATTGCACTGCTGTCTACTCTGTGCTTACACACATGATGATGTAGTACCTCTGTGGCGTAGTTTTGTGACCAACAGAGCTTGTATCTCTCTGGGGTGGAAGAATCGGCACGGACACTGGTTGTGCCGGATGTCGACGGTCCGAAAGAACGGTTTGATGTGAAAGACACACACGTATAATTCGGGAGTTGACAATTTCAGGCTGATAATTTTCGAAGATCAAGAACCCTACAGGTACGTAAGAATTTCGTGTACAGAGCGGAACGCAAACACTTTAAATCCTCTATAACAGGACTTGAGAGCCTGTGCTCAAGGTTGACATCACAACAAGCCGCGAGCCTTACTAAGCCAAAGTAGGAGATCCTTAACTGCTGTCGCGTACTGTGCAGGTTACATGAGCTGCCTTTCGGACACGCACCCTATCACACCTGGGGCAGCTCTGCGGGTTTGCTTCGCCGTGTGGCCGACACTATATATATCCCGTAAAAGAGCCTTGGGTTCAGTTCTCACACCGGGGGGGGGGTGCGATCTTTTTCTGTTTTTTTCAAGCGATCGATTTTTTGTTCAACCAAAACGAGAAGGTTTTAGTGCCAACACCAGACAACAAAAAAAGGTGTTCTCGGGACAAAATCTGGTTGGGGGCTTTCTTCCGAAAATAGGACGTTCGACATTTTTGTCATGATAGCACCCTTGTTGCCGCTTTCGAGAGAACTGAGGTCATGGGGGTGCGAACTCAACGCTCTTTTACAGTATCGCCGTCAGATATCCTCGGCAGTCCCCCCCTCTGAAACCCTTTAAGGAGGCGTTACTATGAATAACACCGTACGTTCACTGCTCCGTCGCATGTTTGTGCTCCCCTCCTGAAACCGAAACGGCAGTCCCTCTTCGGCACGGTCGATCGATCCAACCGCGGGACGGTCACCGAGGCGCAATTCTTCGCTTTGATAAACCAGGCAAGTCCTTGTTTTTTGTTTGTTTGTATATACGGCGGCCAATAAATGTGTCGGTTGACGGGTTTTTTGCCCCGCCTTGTGACGGACAGCCGTCAAAGTATAATCCCGACAGTATAAACACTGGTAGTATATTATTTCCGAAGAGATCTTGACCGGTCGAACCTTGACGGGACATTCTTGCCCCTTGACGGACAGACGTCAAGTATTTGCCCGCACCAAAGATTGTATATTAAATATGTGTCGGTGAAGTGAGCGTTCGCTATAGGTAGGTGCCTCCATCTCGGTCAGTAGGTTGTTGAGGCAGTCGCATGAGCTCGATGACGTATTACGGGGGACCATAGTAAATAGGACAAAATATTGTTCATAAAATTAGCTAAATATATAGGTTTTTGTGTGTACCGTAGGTCCTACCTGGTATTTACTATGGTCCCCGACGTCAAGCTCATGATCACGATTACCTCTTGTATGGCGCGTATCGTCGCATTGCAGTCGAACGAGACCTTGACGGGTCAAACCTTGACGGCACTCGTTCCCCTTGACGGACAGCCGTCAAGGAAACCTCCACACTAAAGCTAATACATTGTGTCCGCAGAGACCTTGACGGGTCAAGCATGGACGGCGCTCCTTCCCTTTGACGGATAGCCGTAATAATAAATCTAACCAGGCCTACACGGGTCAAAACTTGACTGTCAACCGACACATTGGATCTACGTGTAACCTGGTACGTACGCGCGGTAACTTGTGCGGCCGTTATGATGATGCTCCTAGTAGTACGTACCACCGTGCCCTGCTCATCCGATGTCAATTATACGTAGCGGGAAGTAGTCACAGTAGGGAGTAAGATTTTGGTGCATGGCGTTTGTCTCTACTGCCAGGACTAACTAATCCATACTACGTACTGCTGTAGCTCAACTCATTAGCTGTTTAATTCCACCCACCTCTTTGCCCCTGTTGTGTATCAGCCCGTCCATAAACATAAAGAACGCTTTGTGCTTAGTATGATTCAATTAATCCTTATAATTGCGGGCAGAGTGGTATACGAGAGGCCCTATAGGGTTCCTCTTGTAGTTTTGGTATATCTTGGTGCTCTCCTTTCGCCGGGAAATCTTTATGGGTGACCAAAGTCGAGGCTCAGGCCTAACACTGTCGGACGGCAAACGGCGCAACAATTGATAAAACTTATGTAGCTTATCCTCCCAGCCCGCGAACCGGGGCTGAGAACAGAACCCCTGGTGTACGTACTGTAGTACGTATATATGCTGTCGCGCCCGCTGCTGAACATTTTTTCGATGCCATGGCAGGACTGAAATCAGGCCGCAGCGCAAGCTGAAAGCGCGTCCCTCCGTTATGTTTTTACTCTGCTTGATTACCTGGTACATGCCACAGGCACAGTAGGAACGCACGAGGACACGTCAGCTCGAGTAGCAAAAGCAAACTGAGCATTCTCACGCACGTTTTCTTCCCCAGTTTGCACCACCCTGTCCCTAAATATAATACAAGTACATGTTTGTACCAGGTATTAAACATTTGTATACGTATTTATACGATTCTCGTATGTAAGGACAGAGTTGTAGGCCAGGGAAACAGCCTTCCTCGGTTTGGCGGCGAACAGAGAGAGTGAGCTCGGGCGGGTCCACACGACGCGTCTCGGCTCCTGAGGCTCGGGTTATTTCCGTAAAGAGCGTTGAACTCATCTCACACAGGGGCAGGGGTACTATCGTTTCTTTTGCGCTCGATGTTTTCCGGAACTGGGAGGTTAACGTTTCCACTACCGAACAACATCGAAGTAGTTTCGGAAATACCGGTTCGAGAGGGAGCTTTCTTCCGGAAACAAAATGTTTGACTCGAGCACCCCTTCGTACCGTCGTCGGGAAAACGAGCGCTAAAAACAGATCGCATGCCTGTGCGGATTCGAAGCTCATTTTTACGGAGTACTGAGCACCGCGGTTCGTCAGGAAGATTACCCAGCTACTCGTATATCAACATAACTTTATTCTGCGAACTGTGTCATCTTTCTCTTGTGGTGTGTATATTCCATCGGTACAATTGCGACGACTATTCTACGAACCTAAACCTTGCAAAAACAAAATGCCTTCCCACAGTCGCCCACGGTTGTACGTTTAATGAAAAGCTTCGGTCCGGTCTCAGCTTTCATTCCGCTGTTGCTGTTGATGCTTGCTGTCGCTCCTCCCCGACCCCTCCCTGCCGTTCTGAATGTGTTACGCTATTATCACGAAATCCCAGGGACTGCCGAGGCTTCACCTGACCTCCAACGACACGGAAACGTTGGCGAGTCTGTTCGTAGACCGCACGGGTTGTGACTTCGGGGGGCAGGTCAGGTACAAACAGTTTATGGAGGCAGTTGGCACTCCGGGGGAAAGCAAGGCGGCGGCTTCCCAACCAGGCGCTGGCAGCAGGCCGTAACCTGTTGGGGCTCTCTGTTTGCGTTGATAAGCATCTATTGCTGATGTGCGGCAGGTGCTCGCCGTGTGCGGTGTAGCACAGCATAGGGACTGGGCACTCGGACCGTATCGTGAGCCGTGGGCCGGGGGGGGGGGCGGGGGGGGTCGTCCGGTAGAATCACAGTCGGTGCGCTCTAGAGGCAGGGTGGTACGTGCACAACAGCCCGTGGTGCAGTGCGTGCTTTGTACCAGGTACCTGTTTATCCTGCAGTGTATCGGAGCCGTCCGTCCTGCGGTAGACAGGGCTAGTGGCACGTTTTAACCCTCTCATCGGGTCTTCACGGGAGAAAATCGACAGTAAAAAAGTGACCAACACCGCACCCCGGTCGCCGCAAGATTGGAGGACAACGCACACTGCTTGTTGGCCGAGATATTCACGATGGCTGATGCGAGGAGTCGTGTACGTACGGCACGGGGGACGCGACATGATCCTTCGACCCGTGCTGCTGCTGCTGCTGCTGCTCCGCGCTCACGCTGCTCTCGTAGACGAGTCAATGGTTGATAACACCAAAATTACCAACCATTATTCTGGTCGCCATCCCTTCAAACGGGGGTCCGATTTTTTCTTTCCGCTGCTGAGGGGGAAGCGGTTCTCAACTGAGGCGGTACACCCAACACGTATTGCATAATGTTATTCGCTAGCCCATTCGGTTGTGTGTCGGGGCTTAGGCCACAACGTTTTCTGAAAATGTTGGTTGTTGAGCGGGGTACAAAGTAGAGCAATCGACTCTTTCATGCATGGTTTTTTTTTAACTCGATCTCGAGGAGGAAGGACACGGGGTGTGGAGACGCTATAGGCGATGGGACCGTGTCGCCACAGCAATCAGCGAAGCCACCGACTGCACCTCCAGACGCAAACGTATGTTGATGACAAAATGCCTTCCCTAAAAGCAGAAATTATACCCCAACGCCCCCCCCCCCACAGACACACTTTCCGAACCCCCCTCTCACACCAAAGTTTCTGAACCATGTTGGGGACTCGTTTGTGGTATCAAGGAACATTGACGACAAAAAAGTGACAACTATGGCAACGTCCACTCCTGCTCTGATTGGCGGATGGCTCAAATTAGAGCACGAGAGTTTTTTACAACGCAAGGGCGCCGTGCGGCGCGGGTGTAACATGATTACCTCTACCCCCGTGCTTCCGGGAGGGGCTCGTGCTGACAAACACCGAAGGCATCAACCATTGTTTTGTTCGCTGTCTCGGGGGTCCCAAAGCGGTTTCATTGAGCGCCCGGTAGAGTGGAAGACACCAGTTAGGGCAGTGTGATATACTTCCTGCCGCCGACATTAAAATTTTGCAGTTGTACCCAAATGGGTCGTGCATACCGGTTCCCCTGTGTCTCGCCACGTTGGCGCTGCACCCCTGTGCAGTTACTGAGTCGCGCAACTTCGCAGTTCGAGGGGTTCCGATTCCAAGCTGCTAAGAAATGCTAACACCGGCGACGCTAGATATACCTTCGAGCAAAGACGTGTAGTCGAACGAACCCCCTCTTGGGTAAGGTAAGGCATTCAAATTACGAGACAATCTGCCCGTCCTTCACGCGACTTGCCGAACGCCTCACGGCGTTTCGTGCTTGGTGCAAGTAATGTCTGCCTGGTCGGTGAAACCCCGACATTCTCCGTCCCGGAATTTCAGGAGTACGAGAGTCTACGGGCATACAACTACGGCCATGCTTGACATGAGTACAACCCCCTCGCTTCCGGTGTGCAGCCCCTTACACGGCGCGCGACACCGGTTCCGACTATGAACAGAGGACGAGTCGAACACTGTTCCGCGATTTCTGCAGCCAATACGCGTCGATTCCGGCCTGATTTTCTACCCTTCATGTACATCTTCGTCATAATGTATTCGTTCGTTGCTGCAATACACAGATGGGTGTTGAGACTTTCGCACAGCACGTCATACTCCGAACGGGGTGACAGGCGGCACCGTGTCAACCGGCTTACAGTTGTCCCATCTCGTTCATGTCGTCGTCTGCGCCACTGCAGAATGAGGCTGAATCGCGTCAATGCCTTTGGGCGTTAGAGAGCTGGCAACTCGATGGCAAAAAAGTGACTATCACTGCGCGATCGGGAGATGATATAAAATGGTTGTCCGAAGTACACTGGTTGATGCAAGTAGTCGTGCGGCACGGGTGCAGCATGACCCCACCAACCCGTACTACCGAGCGCTAACGCTGATGCTCGTAGACGGTTCATAATGCCCAAAGGTATCCTTTGTTTTGGTCGTTAACCCGTCGTCGTAAAACAAATATCATCGTGGCTATCAATTCCCTTCGTTTTGATCGCTATCTCGTAACCACAAAGAAACATCAGCATGACTGTCAAGTGATGGAGACGTGTGAGGGCGAGGTGAAAGAGACGCGCACACCACGTTGTCGCCAGTGCCGAAGCAAACCTGCATACACTAATACCTCGACTTGACCTCCCAATCCTTGCTTTCGTACAACAAAATATCCCACACAAATTCTAACACGGCTCCTAAATGGAACCCTTTTGTTACAACAGTAATCTACAACAAGAAAACAGGACGGCGCCAGCAGAGTGGACCCCTTTTCGAGAAAGCCTCATCCGCTGTACTTGTAGCTATAGAGAAAGGGAGAGCCGCACTCCTTGGGCGGCACACATACGCAACTGTACAATAGCCCCACAGAGCAGAAGAAGGTAAAATAACCCGTACCGCTTGCAAGTAGTGTGTCGTCAAAAACTTGGGGGCAGGGTGCAGTTCGAGAGAAGGGATAAACACCGCGACTGTAGTTGAGTGAATCCCTTCCGGTTGTGGCAGTGGTTTGTGGCGCCTCAGTACCGCAAAGCGCAGAAGCAAGCAGCGCCGGCCTTGATCCAGTAGTCCTGGTCACAAAATTGTACCTGAAATAATGTACCAGCATACAACGCGCGAACGGAGAGTATGCATCGACCTCGTCTCAGTGACATGACGAGAAGTACACCGCAGGGGAAATGCAACCTCCGTCACTGAACGTTGTACCCTTGAACTCCTTCCTCTACACGATGCAAAAATAATTGGGTTTCGCAACTTGTTCGCCATACTCTATCGGGGGGCGGGGGGGGGGCACTACTTCGGTAAGAACGCCGTAGTTGGACCAAAACGCATGCAAGCCTCTCGCAGTGGACCCTGGAATATATACAAGTTTTACAGGTAGTGCTCGCACCAATCAATTTCGTGTAGCTTTGCTTACAGGCATGCTGTCCCTTTATGCAGCGGTCGTTCCCGTATATACCCACGATCCCCCGACCGCTGCCGTAACACACCGATGCCTTAGACCTTTGTACTAAGCCCAGTTCGCCGTTTTTACTATTATTCCCATAATTCCCAAGTTTCCAAAATTCCAATTTTACCGCCTCTTCTGACAGAAAAACCAAAACCTCTGCGAGTACGAGTATCAGCATAACTAATTCCTACCACTTTGAAATTAGGAATTTTGAAAAGTTGAAAGTTTGGAAAAAACAAAAAACAGCGAAAAGTGTACTTGGCGTATTACCCCAAAACGGTGCCCTATTAATAACCCATTACATTTGGCTTGCTTCGGCCATGTTGTTTTATATTGGCAGCCTTCGTGCGGGCGTGACATCCGTGTCCGGCAAGCAGAAACTGGAGCACCACACTACTAATAGACCCAGGCGGCGGCAGGACAAGCGGCCGGGGGCCTCCCTAGCCTAGGGAGGGCGTAATACAGTCCTTGTGCAGATGTTGGACAGTGTAGAAAACCCGGCGCGCCTGATGGTGTGCTACAGTGTTCAATCTCTCCACCGGTATTGGCTGTGCAACGGGGGGGTCCCGCCCCGCCCGTCGGTTGTTGCTGCCCGGCCCGCACACCGTACAGCTAGTAAACCACGTCCTCGGGTAATACGTTTCGGTTGCGATACATCTGCCTATACGATACCCTCGGCCGTAAGTGCTAGCCAGGGGGTTAATCTACGTCGTCTTGCGCAAATAATCCTGTTATTCTCGCTCGCTGAGAACTGAACCTGGTGCTTGTATACACGAACAATCTTAGTCTCCCACCACCCTTCTGCCCGTTTTGTTTAGGGGGAAAAAAGGCTCGACTGTGTCACACCTGCTTATTTGTCTCCGAGACGAGGCTGGATCGGAACGTGGTGGCTTTGTCGCTTGGAATCTCTATCCAGAAGACGAAGTTTGTGCTGTGTCCGGTGGTGGAGAGGACTCCAGTTCTTGTCAAAATCTGCATGGAGAAGGGTACGGGAAGGACGCGGGTCGGAGGGGCGGGGGGGAGGGCGGGTGTACTCACTATCATCCATGGCCGTAATGGGGGGGGGTGTGCTCGATAATATGTGTGGCCGTAGTCGTATGACCATGGAACCTCGCATCCCTAGAATGTCGGGACGGCGGGTTTCGTACAATGTGGGAAGTTATTCTACGGTGGGCGTATGTAGTACCTGATTCCTCTGAGGCTAATGTTTCTCGCTTGGGGAACCAAATACCTGCCGTAGGCCGTACAACCGACTTTGATCAAAAAAGGTAGGCTAAACCCGATGCACAGCCCCATGGGCTAGTGTAGCGTTTCTGCTATAGAGAACATTATAGAAAATAATCACACCTGACACAGGTGATCGGGACCCCCCCCCGTGCACAATGCGGGCGAAAAAAGTATCCTTGTTGTGGAGACGACATTGAATAGTGTGCGAGCATATACCAAAATGTGTCGAGACCCTCTCAGTTCGGTACGCCCAGTGGATATACTACGCCATTCAATATTTCCACAAGGATTTTCTTAAGCTAACAATGTGCAAGAGGGCGGGTACCAGCCACCCGTGCTCTGACCATGGACGGAACGTCCCTGGTCGAGGATCTCGAAAGTGTACGTATCCCTCCCTACGCATTGTATATGGCACGTGTCTACAGGATGCGATTGTGCCGCAGATTGCGATCAAGCGCTTTTTCTTTACTGCGCACCCCATTTTCGTCGCGGCTTGTTTTGCGAAAGAGCCGTGCAGGCATACTCACGGGATGGAATATATATATACGTACATATATTATGTATACGTGGCACTCCTCTATGCTCCAGACCGGAGGCTACGTCCACCCGATGACGGTTTTATACAATATTCCCGAGGAGGCAAGATGCCGAATCGAGTGATCAGTAAGGCACCCGCGGGGCCGTGTCGAGATAGGGACTCGTTGCAATTTTAACCCCACGGGGTTGGTTGGGCTCGTGACCCAAAAAAATCCTCCTTGGCGGGGGGGGGGTCCTCGTCCATTCCAACTGAACAGCTCCCTCAATATCTCAAGATTCTATTTGGATTTTTACGATATTTCTCACCAAATACACCACGCTCTTGGTATTGTTTTGTTCGTAAAACCGATTGTTGGCGGCGGCATGCATAGCCCGTAGCTCCTCAAGGGAGGACTGATGCTGTTCGGCAATGATTCTCTTATTTATTTCTGAGACTTCTCATATGGGAAGCTCTCCATTTCATCCAGACCCCGGCTTTTGAGAAACACAATGAACTGGCATCCCGACGAGTAAACACCCATGCCCGTTTATTCGTAAAAAATACCGTATAGGGTAGTTCTTCAGCTGAGGACCCCCCCCCCGTCAGCCAGGAGTAAATTGGCTGAAAAGTGCTACCCCTACCGGGAGTACGCGTCGGGACGGGAGGAGCGCAACAGGAAGGCTAGACGGCTGACTCTGCCGCAGCAATTGGGTTTTGTGCGCCGCGCGTCCCATACCCCCTCGGCCGTCTCAGCGGTCGTACCTTGTAAACAGGGCAGCGGTATATTCCCGTCTGGGGCGTCTCCCTGTCTTGTTCGGGCAGGAGGTGGGCCACGGGCATCGCACTGAACAGTTCCTTTGGTCGTGGGTCAACCTGACGGGTTTCGATACGGCGGAGGCGAGACCGAGGGGGGGGAGGGGGGTTACTCGATAGGAGAGATGTACTCGATCTCATGCATGGCCGTAGTCGTATGACCATAGACCCTCGCATCCCTACAATGCCGGGACGGAGCATGTCGGGTTTTCACCGACCAGGCAGACATTGCTTGCACCAAGCGCGAAGCGCCGTGAGGTGTCTGGCGAGTCGCAGGGGTGGGGAGGGTAAGTGGTATACAATACATGGACTCCTGTGGGATGCCCCATAACAAAATACTTGTAGTGGTCCCGTTGGACACTCCATGGGATATTCCACGGGTTCTTCACATGTCCCGACAAAACAAACGCGTTAAGTAAAACACTCATAACGGCGGGGGCGGGGGGAGGGGTCGCCTTTGGAGTACTCTGGGGATGCTTTTGTATGAGCGTTAAAAACGAGCACGAGGAGGCCGTCAGCACCCGCGCTATTGAACGGGTTCCCACTCTCCCCCTTCACCGCGGAGACGAAACTCACAGCACGCGTTGGAGCCTCTCTCCCTTCTGTGCACGAAATATTGGCCTGATACTGCTTCTTCTGCACATAACGGGTGTCTAGACCAACCACAGATAGATAGGGTTGTGCGTCGGCGGGACTTCACGACTACCCTGGTAGTTGAGTAGACGATTGGCAACGTACGCCAACTAACTGACTTAGCCTTTTGTCGGGGCTATTCACGGGTCACGTCAAACTTCGCGGGTCGGGTTGGGTCCGGTCGGGTCGGATCAGGTCGGGTCGGATCAGGTCGGGTCGGGGCGGCTCGGGTCAGGGGGACCTGGCCTGACTCGTGAAATGATGAAAACCTCCTGATCCGACCCGACCAGTGAAATTTTACGACCTCCTGGCTCGACCCGCGGGTTGGATCATGGCCCGTCAAAAGCCTTGGTATTTATAAGCGTAAAAAAACAAGCGTCGAGCCATGAAACACTCGCGCCACTTATATTAAAGGTGCAGAACTCCGCACAATTACCGCACGCGACTAACTGTAAAAAGCCCAGCCAGCTAGTAGCAACTATCAACTAAAAGTTGGCGATTTGCCAACTCGCAGCCCTGGCCACAGCACGACTACTATAGTACGATAAGCCTGATGCACAAGTGTTTGGTGACCTACTATAGTTTAATTACCAACCAGGTATTTCTGTAGTTTGATGACTTGCTGTAGTTTGGCGCGAGTTTGATGGCCTACTGCCTGTACAGTAGTTTGAATACCTACTGCCTGTACAGTAGGTGTAATGACCTACCGCAGCCTGGTTACCCGCTGTAGCTTGGTGGCCTGCTGTAGTTTGACGAGTTAGTACTGGATTTTGATTTCCCACTGTAGCTTGATTACCTGCTGCACAGGAGTGTGTTTACCTACCGCACATGAATTTGGTAAAATGCTTTTATTTTTTATCATCACTTTTACTTTCCAGCCCGACTCGTAGGAGGTTTTACCCTCAGCGATCTTCTGGACAAGCCGTGGTCACAGGTCTCGTCCCTTCTCCCTCCAGGTACGGGCCTTTATTTTTTGTCGCGCATAGGGTTCAGCATTCCCACTGCTCGCCGATTTTCATCGAATTTTGCTAACTGCAGTTTGATTACCCAGCGTAGCTTGATGACCTACTGCAGTGTGGCGGCCTACTACTGGAGCTTGACGACCTACTGCAGCAGTTTGATGACCTACCGGAAAGGAAGAAACCTACAGCAATTTTTCATGCAAGAGCTGAAACCACCCACCAAAGTCCGTGTCGTCTTATCCCAGCACGCCCCTTCTAAGTACAAGCCGTGGATGAGGAGTCCGTCTTCGGGTCTGCGGCAGGCACACACATCGGAGGTGGGGTGTCGGCCTGTTAGCGATCGGTCGAAGCGTGGTGGTGAAAAGCAAGTGGTTTCCATATGTGCGCCTAACGCATTGGTACGACGCGTGCTGCAGTAGGGGTGTTACACTCTGGTCAAGCTGTGCCTGACTGTTGCGGGCGGGGTTCCCGAGCCCGAGACCTATACCCAACCCCGCTGGAGTCACACTTCATTTCTTCATATTTTACATTATCCATGGAATTTTCATAGAGCTGTGACCCCTTTTAGGACTGCAGTCCCGTTTGGGGACGAAACCACTCAAATCTCAAGTATGTTTCCCCCCGAACGGTGCTGCAGTCCATAAAGGGTTAAGCGGTGCGTTGTTTTTTGTGTTACTTTTGAACGTGCTTTGGGGGTGCGGTATAGTATCATCGATCTCCTCACGTGAGGAGATTCATACAAGGATAGGTGAACTCCTCACCGCTCGTGACATGAGCAATCGGCCAGGGCGTACTGCTGTTAGCAGAACCGAGGCGGCCTGCGAACTACGATTGGAATACATTGGTTTTGCTTCACTATTTCTGGCAACGCTGCCGTAAAAAGCTTTGAGTTCGCACAGACAGGTGTGCGCGATCGTTTTGAGCGCTCGATTCCCCCAGCACGGGAAGGTTGGTAGACGATACCGTAAAAAAGTTTTGTTTCGGAGGGATTTACCAGGGAGTCTTAGAGCCTTTCGAAAACACGCATTTTGTTGTTCGGTTTTTGTACCCTCACCATTGTCGAGAGAGAGAGAGAGAGAGAGAGAGAGAGCCTCCCGAAACAATAATGCTATTTCGACTTTAATATCACCCTTATTTGCCGTGTTGTCAATAAAACGAGCGCCGAAAAATGATATAATCCTTGCTGTGCGAACTCAACGATCATTGCGGTAACTACCTCAGTATCGTTGGAATTCAAATAGCGGTTAACAATGTTATCCGTGATGCGCCTGAGCCACGGGGGGGGGGTGGTCCTCCCTAGGGTAACGCTCCTTAAGCGAGGAACCTCTCATGAAAAAAAAAACAGGTCGAACCCAACGTACTGTGATGCACGCATCAACTGCGGCACGAACATAACAGTTTGCAGTTGTTGTATAGCCCCCGCGCCCCCTACAACCCTCCATGATTAAGAGACACTCAGAATCCCGTGGTGTTTTTCTCGCACACAAAAAAATGTCACTTGCAGACCCACATCAGCCGCCGTACTGACTGTCAACCTCTTTTCGTTTTCCCTCGTCAATTCCTGAGCTTGACAGTCTAACACGCACAGTGCCCTATGCAAGGGAATATATACCCTGTCCAAGGGCATGTGTACCCCGGCCGCGCCCTTACTGTGTATTCCATGCATGCGTTACATCGATCACAACAATGCATGGCTCAATCACTGTGTGGGTAACCCTCGATCACAAGCTCCGTGTCGTTAGGCTGCTACCCTGCTATGGCAGCAAGCTTAAAGCTGTCATGGCTGAAATGTTGCGGCTGCACGTTGTGAGCGGGGGGGGGGAATCAGGCGCGAGTAGTGCCCCTTACGGGTCATATCAAACGCAACGCGGTTGATGAATCTTGAAAGCATTTGCTGCACCCGTCTCCGTGCTGCTCGCACTCACTTGCAAGCCCTCGTGACTGTATGCTGCGTCTAGAGTAGATGCCTTGTGAAAGACTGCACGATCAGACTCAAGTATGGTCAACCTATTAGGCGCAAACACCGTCACATCGATTGACGATTTTTTTCTCTTCGCCTCGACCCTACAGTATACGTTGTGAAGTGAGGCCATGGCCTGCAAAATTATCACAAACGCCTCGTCATGCGGTTGGTCACATCCGCCGTTGACGACGCTTTCATCGTCGCTACGTACCCATCTGCGCCTTCGGGAACAAAACACGCACAACCGCAGCGCGGTCGCTGGCATTACGATATATTTCATATTTTACCTGCCTGCTCCTCCTCGAACTCACTTGCTAAGGGCGGTGTGTGGCTCGTCCTTGAAGAAGAACGAGAACGACGTGGAGTCTATGGGCACCTCATGCTTTCGCGCGAAGTTTTGCTGCCCGGCGGTAAGAAATCCCTGAGGGAAAAAGAACCCACTGATCCAGAACACCTGGAAATGCGCGATCGTCAGACACGATATACCTAGGATGGTTGTGTGCAGGGCGTAAATACGTTGAACGCAGGTGACCGGGACCTTTTCCTGTAGAGGCTCATACCCCGGTCCCAGTCCCAGTCCCGGTCCCGGTCTCCGTCCCGGTCCCAGTTCCCATCCGGGCCCGGGGAAAGAGCAAGGTGTGAAGCCAGCAAGTATGTTTGGCTACGGCTGTGCCCCCCGTCGTGAGCACTATGTTCTCTATTCGAGCATTTCAACATTTAAACAGGCCTTCACCATCATGACGCGTGCTTCGATAGGGGTACGGGCACTTTTCGGGTAAAAAAAAGCAACCCGACCGACGGGCTCTATCTCAAACAACGGGGGAAGTACACAACACCGTAAACAAAAAAGAGGCCCCCTGTGCTTCGTTTTTCGGCATGTGTCGTTCTGTACCTTTCCTGCCGTAGGTAGCTCATGAGATTGCAAAAATTGGCTAATGTGAGGTAGGTTTTTAGGTCCGCAGTCCCGGTTTGGGGAGCACACTACTTGGAATTTGAGGGGGTTGTCCCCAAAACGGGACTGTATTCTTAAAGGGGTTGACAAACCTTTTCAAGCGAGGAGCCCCACGCATGCGCGCTACCCCCACCCATAGCAAGCCTTCTCCTCCCTTGCTTCAGAGACGCGTGTGACGATAAGGGATACCAGGTACCTCTTTTTGGGCCGAATTGTTCACGACTGATGGGGCTTCTGATCTGAGCAGCTACTCACTCAACATCGTGTTGTTTTGACGAAAAGAAAACAAATATAACAAACAAACAAATAATCAAACAAAGTTGTAGACCTACAGTGTATATAGGCCATGGTGGTATCGCTTTGCCTCGTTGGGATGAGCGTACGATTTTTCTCAAGCCCGGGTTTTGGGCGGAATGCAGAGCTCATCGTGAGAGGAGCCTCGGAGAAATCCAGGTGCCCCGCTACCGCCACCGTAGCATGCCTTTCTTACAGTATACCGAGAGCACCGATAGCGGTTGGTAGTATGCATGGTTGAAGGGATTTATAAAATATGGGTGTTGCGTTTCACAGTAACTTTACTGTAGTAGGGATGTATAGACGCGTGGTGCGTACGGTGGGGTTATATACGTACGACCCTATACACATTCGGAGGCGGATCTCCTTGTCGTCACTTGAGGAGGGAGCTATTAACCCTTTTAGAACCGCAGTCCCGTTTTGGGGACAAATTACCTAGAATTAGACTAATTTGTCCCCAAAACGGAACTGCGGTCCTAAAGAGGTGAATGGGGGACCAGCAAAACAACCAGCTTTGAAATAACAAACGTATTATACGACGACCGATGCATATTTGCAAGTGATGTAGTCGCGCGCGGGGTAACGAATATATCTGGCGAGAACATATTGTAAGAATTCGCCCGTGGTGGAAACATGTTGGGTAAGTTTGAGAGTCGAGGAGCCCCCGGCGGTGACAAACGTTCGGTATATCATACTATGTTATACTATAGTCACATTATAATCAAGTGACAATCCTGCCGTAACACTGCTCGGATACAGTATGCCAATTGAATAATAAGCCACCAACACATCAACACGATTTCGATTATCCTGCAGTATACGCCAACATATTAAGCCTACGACACAGAGACGGTTTCGGCGTACCGTTTGGGCGCCCGGAGCAATATACCGCCGTAAGGAGTGGTACCATATGTTCTGGGCTCCTAACACGAAGACGTTTATTCGCGCAGCCCGACCAATATTTCTATCGTCTATATGTCTATGCGCAGTTACTAGTCCGAAAACATATAGACCATGGTTTATACTACTGTAGTACCACTCTGAGATTAATATGAGGACCGCTCGGTGTTCATGTTAATGTGTGAACGGCTCTTACAGTCCCACCGAGGGCTGAACCGGTTCAAAACAATATTGCGCGTAAAAAGTGTCAAACCCTGTATACCGTGGTTTTTGCGTTTTGCTATCTGCTTCTGTTTTTGTTTTGTTTTGTTTTTTTGCTTCGCTTCATCTTCTTTTTTAGGTTGTGTCTGCTATTGATAGTCTCCTTTTTGCTTCCCTGGTGTCCGCAGTGGTGGAGTGCGTATGCTTGTTTTTTTGTTTTTGCCTCTGTTTTACTTGAGGTATTTCTTCCACTCCAGAGTTATTGGAGCCTGTCCTGCGACCACGGACTGCATTGTATTGTGAGTTAATGTGAAAACAACAACAACAACAACCGTGAGATGAGTCCCCGAACGTAGTTGGCCTCACCGGAGGTATGCCGTTGCTGACCCACTCCGACATGAACCGTAGCCGGCTCAACAAATCCTGGAACCAAGGCCCCAGCGGCTTCAGACTGGGGTAGCCCTTGGACTGCCACACGTCTGGGACGGCTTGATCAAACATGCTGCGTAGATTTGACAAGGGACAAAAGAGACGCCGTCGACGTGATAAGGGGATAGGGAGAAATCTGTTCTGTCGAAGAGGATTTTTAAAAGGGGCCGGTACCGCTTCGCCGAGTCCACGCATTCCTAACTTCGTCCAGGACATGTCGAACTGCAATAAGAAAGCGAGCACTGAGAAAGGAAGGCTGGGCGTTACAGGGAGTCAAAAAAATCGAGAGACACTATTCTGAAGTTATGTGCAGAACGATCCCGTTCATGAAATAAGAAATCCAGCCTGGGTCAGACCCCAGATTTCCTCGTTCTTAAGAGATGCCCTGTTCTCTGCTGTACGCGTGATGCCGAAGTGCGGGGGAAAAGCGCCAGATATACGGGAAGTCATACGTAACCCTCTCCCACTACTGAAACGCGTGACTGCGGAGTGCGGTGGAAACGCGTCTGTCCCTTCAAGTAGGAGCGATCAAACCGAAAGCCGGACCATCTCCTGGTGACACTGCCCTTTTTATACCCTACTGTGATATTTAATTGGGCGCGTGCCTCCTCGAAGTTCGACAGCGATCCATTCGCCGCCGCCGCTTATTCTGAGCTTAGCTACACTACGTCAACAAAAGCAATAGAAGTAAAGATACTGAAAGTCGTGCCCCTGCTCGTATGCTTAGCCCGAGGTGTGAATGCGATCCCCTGATGCAGCGGTCCGCCAAGCCCAAATCTCCCTAGACCAGCCCCCTAACGGACCCGTCGGACCCGTCGCCTACGCTATTAGCTACACCGGGTTCAGCCTCCAATCATGCGTGTCTTTGCGAGACGGTTTGTGCACAAAACGTGATGTGGTTCATGCAACCTGCCGCACAGGATATGTATACTCGTAGCAGGTATGCAGTTGTACAGATCTCAACACAGGAAACTTAGTGTCACATCGTGCGGATTAGTCGGGGTTTCCACGCGGCAACATGAGGATAACTAATCGGGAATGTATCATGTCTACCCTGAACTATCTAGAACGGTGATCTGTCCGATCCGGGCGTGAAAGGTCCGCGAAATAAATGCGTTTGGGGCTCGATTGGTTTCCGCTTGACTTCCTCCCCGCTTGGTAGTTGGGCGCGCCTACCACCCCCAACGAGCAAACGTATCGTCAAACAATGCTGTTGGAAGACCAACTTACTACGCACGTACCTGTCCCCCATAGCCTCCAGCTCGGCGCTGAGGACCACCAAGCCTTTCAGCGCTTTCTGAACCTGCACGGTAGAAAGAAAGGAAGGAAGGGTTCTGATCTGTCTGGGCGGAGCAAACAAATAGTCCAACAAAGCAGGGTCTTGGTTTACAATGTATTGACTTCGAGATGCGGGGAAGGCGACGTCCCCAGCTGCTTTCCAATTCCGAAAACTATATAAAAAACATCAGATTCACCACCCCCTTGAAAACCCTTTCATCCTGCCCTCGCCGTATGGTGGGTATGACATGAAAATCAAGTCCATCCATGAATATACTGAATTTTGTACGAATTAACTAATTGTTTGTTACATCAAGAGCCGATATTGTGTGCGGGCAGCTATTATAGCTACACGATCGCCTCGTCGTGTGCGCAAGTTGTTGTTTTTGGCGTGTATCTATCACCCCCGTACATGTATGTTGGGTGCATTCACAAAACAAAGGAGGGCATTCCGTCAGCACTTAGGACAATGAATGGGCGTGAAAGAAAGGTACTAGTACATGTACCCTCCAAGTTTGCACGAAAAAGAAGAAAAAACGGTTTTTTTATACTCCCGATGGCTGAGGCGTGCCACGATAGTGGTGTACAGCATATACTGGTCAGAATATTTCTGACCGACGGAGCTCCTTGAGGGCACTGAGGAACCAAATAGCGGGTACCCAATATATTCGGAATACAGTTACAGCAGTGTTTAGCGCGTGGTTCGTAATGTATGTGCCCTATTAATAAGCCACGGGGTAAATTACTTGAATAACAGAGTCAAATCTAGGTTTCTGCACAGTGCAGTACCGAATGGGTTCATGCCTGATTTTATCTCGAAATCGGTGGTATAGTGTGCGGCACCCCCGACCTTAAGGAGAAACGTGGTAACAGGCCCTGAAATAATAGCTTAGGAAGTGGTGTCGCCTACGATAAACAAAAAAGCAGGTAGAATAGTCATTCTTGGCTCGGGGGGGAAAATGATCGAAAGCACATGAAACGATCGAGAGCGTTTGCCGGTCTTAAGGCTGTGCAGAAAATTTGCCGGGTGAGGCGGAAAGTAAAACGGGTATCGCTCCGTTCTTGAAAGTGGTACACTGCGTACATCTCGAACTAGATCGTTTGCGTGCCGAATCACCGACACGACATATGTCGGAATGTCGTGAAATCTGCAGCTGAAAGGAAATGTTCCATTATCCCGACCCAGAGATGATGGCCCATTGAATGTCAGGGTATGATGGCCATTGTGAGCAGAAGGACACGGGAGATTGGGCCAGAGATCGCTCGCAGCCAGACGCGCTACTTCATGTAGACACACAACTTGTTGAAATCTAGCTATTGAGTCGATGCAACAAGAAGCAACACTCGGGAGACCACGGAATAGAAGGTGATCGCAGCCCGTACCGCAAAATCATGTGGGCAGTCTCAGTCTGGTCTACCGCATCCTTTGGGTGTTTTTAAACAAACACCTGTCAGATTCCTGTGCCGTTTTCAAACGGAGGAGCTCTGCAGCATATCGAACTCGACTGATTCTCCTCCCGACCTGTATGTAACACCTCCTCCATCACTGACAAAAACGAAACAGAAGCTGCAGCTTAATGGGGTGAAGATTCCGTAATTCGTTCCGTTGGGGGAGATAATCGTTTTGCTCAAGGTGAATCGTCCTAACGCACCGGTCTCCTAGTGCAGGAACAAGACACAGGAACGGATCGGATAGACGTACGGCATTTACACGTAGCAGTCGCCTCGCACCGACGACCGACAGCAGTCTGAAGACGATGTTGTTGAAGCGACGAGTCTCGCAGGTCTGTCTCTGTTGCGAGAATAGACGAGGGGCGTCGCCACGCATCGTTCCAGCAGGTTATGAGCCTCGACTTTAACACAAAACGCTTGGAGTTGTGGCTGCTCGCAGCAGGACATGTCACTGCAATACAGAAACACGGGGCTTAGACTGACTATCTCCCTCTCTCCCTCACCTCCTTCAGAGTTCTTCGAATAACAACCGTCATATTGTTGTATCTCTGGAGCTCCTGGACCAGCACGGTGTTCATGCTCTCGTGGTACGAGGTCGGGTAGGCCATCCCAACAGCCTCCACGTCGAAATCGGCTGGCAGCCTGAATTTTTCGGGCGATGGTGATGGTGAGAGCAATCTTACCGCCCGTCACCAACACAACTCAAAGCGTGTGCAACCCGTATTTGCTGTAGCACGCAAGTATGACTTTCGATAAAATCCTCCACAATTCCACAGCAGCGCAGCTGAAGTGTTATTTTATACGTAGTGTTTGATCAGTACACCCTGAACGGAAATGTAACAACTAAAATATCCTTGTCGTTCCGCCCAGAGCGGTACCTGGTGCCAGTCTACTGATCGAACCAGTATACTGATTGAACCAGTACGTACTGATCGAACTGCCCTGGTGGTGTTCACTCTATAGCAGTCGAACGTCCAAGTGCTGGGACGCCAGATCGACGACAGGGCGCGGAATTCCGTGTACTTATGCGGGTGGGTGCTGAACATATGACGCAGAGACGAAACAAAACACAGAGCAAAAACACGGCGCTGCACGACACGACACGGACAGTACCCTACCGTGCATATATAGCACGCGTGAGAAATGTCTTTTAGGGGGGGGGGTGCCATATTTCCTGAGCTACTCACATCAGAGGCGCTCGACATCTCAACCAAAACATCGAGCGCAACCCGACCAACACTTCTATAGGCCAGTCCTAGAACAAACATACCGGTAGTACAAATATCATACTAAACCGAAATAACTGTTCTGAGGAGCTCAACCTGTCAGACATATTGAGCAAAACAAAAGAACGTACTAGCGGATAACGTGGTAACATTGGATAGGTCTCGTGGCGCATCCATTCGTGCCCACTCACCCACCCACCCACCCACCCACCCACCGGTCTTCCATGTCCTTGGCGATTCCACCGATGAGGTCTTCTCGGGAGGCTCCCCCACCGCCGCCCGTCCTTGGCTGCATCGAAAGGACGATCGAGAAGCTCATCTCCGTCTCGGCGATGGCGCACGTGATGCTTGCGTTCTCGTGCATGCCGAACACCTTCGTGTGCAGGTGTGGGTGGGCGATGTGATGTACATAAGTACACACATCGTACAGACCACGATGTAATTAGTGCTGTAAGGCTTAGTTTTGACAGGAAATTGGTTTATCCCTTTTCCATTACTGTAGCTCCAACAGACTGTTACCTTAACAAATGGCGCCGACGTTGGGACGTGGGTTGTTCGGTCGTGAGTTCGAATCTCACGTCCCCCATGAATACGCTATTTAAGAAAAATTGCACCGTCTCATGTCTAGAATCCGATAAAACGCTCTTCCTGGGTCCCTTGGGATTGTGAAGAATATCGGACTACTAGTAGGCACGTAGTACGGCCCCATACGAAGACTAATCGTCTCCACTTTTCTGAAGGCGGGGTGTTGTAAGGCTAATCTCGGGGTACGCAATCGGTTAACACCTTACCAGCAGCCCAACGCACTACTACCAGAGCACCAGATCATCTACGTAGACCCTGAGCTTGCCGCTATGAGATGTCGCACGACCTACAGTAGACCATCCTAACCCCCCGTCACGAAATTGTTTGGAGGATACATTTATCGTACAGATGCAGCTCAGGACACGTCATCTTCGGACGCATTGGTTGGAGGTACGTATAGAAAGGCACACGTCAGACAGACCACGAACTATCCGGGTACCACCTATGATAGATCGTAACCCGCACCACCGTTGTGAGATGCTGCACAGGATCTGCACCGTACACATTGGAAACCCAGGAGGCGTGTGCTACAGCAGTGCTAAATCATGCAGATTACAAGCTCCCGCCCGCCGGCACCGTGATATGCCGTAGATCACACAGATCAGGACGATACAACGTGCCCTGGAAGGTCTGGGCCATGCCTTGGCTTCTCCCGTCGGTCGTGTTAGCGCTTGATTGCTGGTCGATACCCGTGCATGTTTTCCCATTCGCCCACGGGCATACGTTTGCCTCTCTGTCCGCTGCGTGGTTGCTTCGTAGGCAGCAGCCGGTTAGCTACTCTCGCTTGACGGTCTGTTAGTAGGCTTAACCCGTGAAGGTCAAGGTCTATTTCGGCTTATACGAAGTGTAGACTTAAAACGAATACCGGCACTTGATACATGAAATATCCGTATGTGTGTAGAACATAGACGTGCGTACCGCGTATAGCTTTCACCGGTAGTTCATATGATCAATACATAGACTACAGTGCATATCTTATACCTGGTACGTAATACCTATCGAGCGTTAGGGGTTGTGGCTTATTTCCTAAGAGTCTAGTTGTTGTTTTTCAACACGGGAGGTCGAGCGGGGGGGGGGGGGGGGGTACTCATCATGCATGGCCGTAGTCGCATGACCATAGACCCTCGCATCCCTACAATACCGACACGGAGCACGTCGAGTTTTCACTGGCCAAAAGGAAGATGGGGAAAGTACTACAGTATATACGAGGGCTTGTACTTGTACAGAGTAATGTGAGAGGTACGACAGGTCGGTGGAATACCGTGAAATGACATACGATACCTTGGGATACCGTGTGGAGTCACTCCGAATAGCACCATGTATGACATAGTGTGGACGGTTTCCTTGACGTGTTATGATCAGGAGGTCGGGACACTTCGTATCCCTGGGCAGGTTTGCCTATTGAGTCGGTACTCGTTGGTACTCACGTGTGTTGCTTGCTTAGAGATAGAAGAAGACCAGCTGTAATCCTCTCGTGTACGCGGAGACTGAGAGTCAAACTCGAGCCTCCCTAGGAAAACCCCTAGTTCTCCATCTAAGATACGCCCCCCACGTACTACGAATACGATCCCAACACTTGAACCCAGGTAATTGCCGGGCTTTCAGCCTCAATCAAGTCAGTATCATAACAGACGGCTGCCCGTCAAGGGGCAAAGCATGCCGTCAGTCATGGCACCATATTTTGTCAGACTCGTGATGCAACAGTAAACTATACGGGCGGCGCCTGAATCTCTGAGGTCCCTCAATACCTGCCGCAGCACCCAACAATGATGACGTTGAGAAGATACCACCAGGTATTAATATATTTATAGCTAGGACGTCGACCGATTCTTCAAAGGGTTGTTCGTAGGAGTTCGTGTGGAATAACAAACCTCGTGTAGCAGAAATGTACAATACGGCAACCAACAAAAATTACGGTATATCAGGTAGGCATTTATTTGTCACATTGATCAGTTTGTTCCAAACTATGGCCTCCGATACTTGAGGGTAGAGACTGCGCTATTCCCTAGAAATATATATATATATATATATATATATATATATATATATATATAGGGAGAGATGGATCATGGATGGGTGAAATGATTAATTAATGACTCGAGCTATCTTAAAGTAGCATGAATTTAAATCAGTTTCCCCCACTCCGAGGCACGCAATACGTACGTGAAGCTATCCCCGGCCCCTCAATCGAAAGGCCCAACCATAGTACATACGAATATGAAGTACCACATCGTCGCACGCAAGCTTGTTTATGAAAAAGAAACAACGAAACCATCAGATCAGTACAGAGCAGCGTGGGATAGAGGGAAATCGTCGAAACGCACATTTTGTAAGTTGTTTGTTACCTGGTATGTGTTATAGATCGATCGTTTGGGTACGAGCTCCTCGGTTTCAATGGTTGAGGGGGGGGGTGTTTGAGCTGAAAATACAACCCTGATTGCAACCCTTACCGTAGCACGACTTGTGTAGTACGGGGTGGGGGGGGCGCTCACCTCAGGCTCGGCATTTAGCGGGAAGGACTCAACATAGTCGAGGTAGCTCTGTTGCGGGTTGTCTGGGTCCGGCTCGATTGATCCGTACCTGCACACCAGTGATAGACAGAACGTTTCTGGTTTTGTTTGGGTTTCAAGCTTTTTTTTTATCCTCCGGCGGATTGGTAAAAATATAGCTTAAGCTCACCACACTTCCACGTTCTCGTGTCGTGTGTCAAATTAACCTATAGCTCCCGTTGCAACATCCGCACAGGCTGCTGTTACTGCTGGCGCTTGGGTCGAGCTACTATAACAATGATGCACACTACTCGTACTTGATTTTTCTTCTATGCAAGTGCGTACAAGCTTGCATGATGCAAGTTGCATCCGCGTTGCACTTGCAGGAAGGCCGCAAGCTTTGCATGCAATTGCATGAAATAGCGATATTTTCTGTTTGGGTTTCAAGCTGACAATCACATATATTATACACTTCCTTGATCGTCTATCGCAAGCTCGTGCAAGCTGGTGGCAACGCGATACGTGTAGGCCCTCCCTAAAGCGGTGCGATTGAATCATTAGTGACTCGCTTGGATAGACTGTCTACATAATACGGCGTCAAGCAAATATGCGTGACGGGGCTGCTACAGCTTTTCCCGCCCGTAGCGTAGGCAGAGAGACAAATGTACCGGACTCGCAGCGTCAACAGCACGTCCTTGTACTCCACGACGATATACGCCTATCGGTCTACGAGAAATTCTGTGTCGCCACCGTAGGCCTTGACCTATCGAGCCTTTTTTCCCGGTGATTTCATGCGAGCTATGCGAAATCCGCATATATATCTTGAACTAAAAGGGCCCCAATTTGCGAGCAAGGTTTCGTCAGCTTCGCTATAAAACTCTAAAAAACTCTAAAACCAAAAATCTACAGCAGTTGTACAACGCGTACTTGAGGGTACGCAAAACGAACGGTCCATGTTATTCTGTCAGAACCGCACCCACGTTCTGAGGGGGGCTGCTTGGAATTGCTATAGTGTGGGCAAGCCTTTTCAGCCGCAAAATGTAGATTGAACGGAAATCAGTGCGTCCCGTGCCGTATCCGTTAGGCGTTGCCACTAGAGTAGCGCGATCAGGCGAAACAGCGTACGTCTGCCGATAAAAGTACATTATTTCAAAAAAAAATGCCAACACGCCTCACTCTTTCTTACGAACTCAAGCCACGGATTATTCTCGCAAGGTTCCCTATCTCAGAGAGTCCTCCCCCCTATTGGATCGAAGCTTACTATGATATGCGTCACGTGTCACCTTCCCGATCGGCTGAAGGTGAAATCTCTTGAGAGAATTTCTGGGTTGTAAAACCCGGCGATGATGATGTCGGAAGTGCGCATATCCTTGTCGTCCGTGATACGGCCACCGTAGTTCACCACCGATGTCAGCTGTCGCAAAACCTGTTTGAAAAAAGGACCGTCGTTGAAAATGTTACCTGGCATCTAGTGTCACATGCAGCAAAACGTTGCTTAAAAAAGGACGTCGTTGAGATTCAACTAGCGTCTCACATGTAATGTGGAAAAATCTGTTTGAAAGCAAGATCGTTCGTTGAGATACCATTGGCGCATCACACGCAGCAGCAAAACGTGTTTCAAAGGGGTGTCTCATAGCAAAGCCCGGTTTGAAGGTGCGTCGTTGATATACATTGGCCTTTTAGCAAATTCTCGTTTAAACGAACGTCATTGATTTAGAAGTGGCGTCTCATCGGGGAATGCGAGGGCGACAACTATATAATAGGCACCCGATGACAAGAACAGGGATATTTAGTTTAAAAAAATCGAACATTGGGCAACATTTCAATATTCTCGCTCCCTACAGGCGACTACGGCCAGGTTCTTATACGAGTCTAGCCCACAGCGTGGTAGTGTCGGAGAATGGTGGTATGACAGCCATTGGTATGAGAGTCCACGGTAGTTCATAAAAGCTAAAATGTTGGAAACATAGTAAAGCCTCGGCAGCCCGTGACAGCGCAATATATATATGGCAATGCATCGATGCGGCGTGCCATGGCGGCCGCCATAGGTTCCCTAGGAGCGTACATGACAGTGCCATTGTAGGTATGTGGTAGGCAGCTGTTTTCAGTCCCATATCAGGGCCATGGAAGCCCCATAGCAATGCTTTGGTAATGCCGACTCATCGCACAGTAAAGGTATACCGTTTTTTGGCTCAATAATGTCTGATCGGTTGAGCTCCTCAAGGGCGCACTGCGTTTTAGTATGATACCGCTACTAGTGTATTTCGTTTTTAGAACTGGCGCTTGCAGATTTTGGTCAGGTTTGCGCCAAACAAACTATTTCGCTGTCACCTTTCGGAAGAGGCATTGAGCTCCTGGTGCGAGGAACTCAGAAAACCAGGCAAGCTAAGCCCACCGTGGCACTGCTCTGCCACATGTCAGTGCCATGGCAGTGCCATGACGCTACTCGTACTGCCATGAAGTAACCAGATTATACGCATCCTTAGGTTATACGCATCCTCACCTGGTACGGGATCACCGCGTACTCGTCGACGTACATCTCCAACTGCGCTATGCAGATATCCAGATCCGTCTCGTTGAACTCGTACGGGACGTTCCACCCGAGAGGTCCGAACTTCTTGCGCTCGACGACCAGCGCATGGAAGAAACATAGACCTGCCGAGTCGGGGACACGTGTGTCATCTCGCGAGCGCGCTGATTTGAGGGCGTACTCGTACTCATAACTTCTTGCTCTACGGTCCTATGGTCGATCCATCATCCATTATGCAGCTACCCCTTGCTAGGGAGACGAAACACATCATTACTTAGACTTTTGCTCGGATAACAGACGCGAGCGAAATACGAATTTCATTTTTATTTATTTTTTTACAGCTCAAAAACAGATACCAGGTACCTGTAGAGGTCATTTTCTAGTGCCGCTTGAGTAGTTTCGGCTGCCTGCTTTAGTGCCTAGGAAATCGCTTGGCACAGGTGGGGTTCACCATTGTGTCAGGGAGAAAAGTAGTGCCAGTTGCCGCCACAGCAGTGCCGGTATTATGTGCAGGCGTACACCGGCACTATTGAGGGACCATTGCTGCCTAGGGGCCCATCCCGCTTTCGAGATTTGCCTGAAGCGTCTACCCCGCCGTAATGTTTCCTTAGACTCTCAAATCGTAATATCGATACCCGATCGGACGGATTCAAGAACGGAAAAGCAGACGCGAAATGGGATTTGGTGCGACGTAACTTTGAATACATACTATTACGGGGGGCCATAGTTAACAGGACCAAATATTGTTAGTAAAAATGGTCAATCATATAGGTTTTTATGTACACCATAGGTCCTGTTAACTAGGGTCCTCCGTAATATTATACATAGAAAGAACGAGCCCGATCACTGGCCACTACTGTACGTACTTCCTACAAGCCTGTACGTAGCTTTCCAAGCGACGACAGGTAAATCGCATGGGAGAAAGACAGGGAAAAACGACAAACCCAGAAGCTGTGGCTTGGGTTAGGTTGGGTTGGGTTGGGTTAAGCCTTCTCACCAAAGAGCATCTTGCGGTAGTCAGCGGGCTTGCAGGTGCGCTTGAGCTTGTCGTCGTCCATCTTGGAGTACGTGGAGCGGAGGTTGGCCCGAAGCCCCTTGGGTGGCTCCTTTGTCATTTTCACTCCGATCTGAAAATCCACGCGTCATCCGTCATAGTAGACAGATCGCACCCGCTATTTAGCAAGAAATCTCGACTTGAATTGCCGGCGAGAGCCTCGGCTCGTTATCGCGTTGCCTCCATTTTGAGCACAGGGTACGGCATGTTGGGGTTTTGTATTGCACTCGGTTTCGGAGCACCGTACGTTTAACTTCCCTCGGTATTTGAGCGAAAACTCCAAGAAATCGTTGTTGTTTAGGGTCAGCGCTGCAAGGACACACCCTGTCTCACGTAATGCTAAGAATAACAACTTGAGCCCGACCCCCAAATAAGAGCGTTCCTATACCCCTTCAGGTTAAAATGCTTGGAAGTAGTGTGAGGAGATTACCGTAGTACTGGAGTATCGCAACGTACGTATTGTACTACTGTAATATCGCATGGTTTTCATACGCTGCTCCATATCTAGTTGACACTGTAAATATGATAGCGAGGCGGTGCGGACACGAAACGCAAAGTCGTGTATACGTATGATTTTATTGTCGTATCCAGTACGATATACTGGGTACCAATTCGTCATATATTTTTACAAAATGTATGCACGGACAGACATGCACCACTCTGAGTGGAAACGTAAGAACCGTTGGGGCATGCACAGGAAGACCAATCGGTCTTTGGATTTTACCCGGAGTGATCTAAGTGTATCGAGTATTTTTGTTCTGGCTATTGATAGTTCCCTCGGTTTTCGTTCTTCGTGGAATGCTCATGAGTGATCAACGTAGAAGCTCATGCTCAACACTGTCGGATGGCAAACGCAATCATCACAATGGGCATCGACTCCCCGTGGCCCTTCCGTGGGTACAGTGTACCTGCAAGATCGCCGTCGGGAAAAAGTTGCTCGGCTTTGACGTAAGCCAGAGTCTGAAGTCCTGGTGAGTCTGTGTCGGGCTGATTTCCTCGCACAGCCGTTCCAGCTCGGGCATCCAGGAGATCGAAAGGTGGCAGTTCTGAAGCAGCACCCAGTTGCCTTCTAAAACTCCCTGCTCAATCAATTCAGCCATCCACAGGTTCCAAGGGTTGTGGATGATGATTTCCAGTGCACGTTTGGGCAAAAATTTGACGATACAATAGTGGTAGAAAATAAGCTACGCCTTTTTAACTTTACCAACGTTTTCGAGGACAAACCGCCTGGAATTTGTATGTCTGTAAGTTTTTTATGTGATATACTTAGCAGCAGCGAAGGATGCTGGAACAACGGAGCAGGACCTCCGTCTCAATATAGAGGTTGTCCTGCAATACACCAGGTGTATCACAACAATCACCCGCAGGGGGGGGGCACCGAAGTTATCACACGCAGCTGAGTCGTGGCTTATAATTTCTACGAAGCCAACAACATTGGCTTCGACGTACGAGTATACCTTCTCGATCATGGCCGCGGCGATCGATCCCTGACCCTGACCCAGCGCAATGCTCCTCATTTTGTCGGTCATTCCCATATCCTCCGCTAGTTTAAACAGGTCCTGTCGGATTTAATTTAGGAATTTCAAGCAGTGAACGGTGGACGCACAGAAGAAGACTGGTTGGGTGTGAAAACGCAGGCAGGTTGCTCAGGCCGTTGTTGCCTCGATGGAATTTTCCCGATCAACCACTACCAGTACTACATTACACAGGCTCTCTTCTGGCCGTCGAACATCTTCCGCGCACTATCAATAGAGCTGAATCGACGGGGTAAAAACGCACCTAGTTTTTGCATGTCGGCATAACCTTGTTTCACTGCACACGGCCTACAGCATGTATCAGGGCTTGTTGTATCAGGGCTAATAGACGTTTATTTGCTTGCTATCGGGCGAGGGGGGTGTACTCGATAGCATGCATGGACGTAGGCGTATGACCATAGACCCTCGCATCCCTATAATGCCGGGACAGAGCACGTCGGGGTTTTCACCGAAAGGCAGATATTGCTGGCAACAAGCCCGGAGCGGCGTGAGGTCTTCGGCGAGTCTCACGAAGGGTGGGCTGCATCCTGCTAAGAACCGTTTGTGAGGAGAACGTTCTGGCATAGGGACGACAGCGTCAATGAATTGATTTATTTTCCGGTGTGGCCGCTTCCAGAGACAGCAGTGGAGGTACTACGTAACTCCCTCGTGGGTACTACCAGGAACATGGTACGATCATTCCCTTGTGCAGAGTATAGGCTCTCCACCCCACACAAAGGATCCGACTCGATCGCCAGCTGTGAACGACCGCCAAAACCTAACCCGAAAACCGGACCCTAGTTGTCTAGCTCACTTCGTGAACGGCATGTTTTACAGTGTCGTTACCAACCGACGCTAGCCCAACCTATATACAATATATAGGGGGAAGGGGGGAGTCCTCAACTGAAGACCTACATTAGTATATAAGGACCCCGTTCTGGTTTCCTCGACAATATTCGTTGAAACCCCGCGAGCATTGCAAAACACGTGGTGGAGATCGATTTTGGATCGGGCTTTTAACAAAAAAGTTAGTTTGTCACCAAGGGGCTACATATAGACTTCCTACCCAAGTGAGAAAGAGGTCCTAGAACATATGCGTGCTACGCCTGTAGGTAGAAAAACAAAAATGAAAAAAACAAATCAGCTGTTTGACCGCAGTACGCGCCTGCCTTGAAGTGTTTCGAGACACGAAGCCGACCTTTCTTCTTCGTACCTAAATTTGGCATGCGTAATATTGAACCCAAGGCTCTAGAAAAAAAACGTTGTTCGAGTAGGGGTCGTGGGTACAAGCAGTTGTCCCGTTATAGTGCCGGCTGAGTAGTGCCGGCCGCCTGCTATAGTCACTGTGGTATCGCTTGGCACAGATGGGATTCACTCGTGTGGCAGTGTGCGGGGTAGTGCCAGTTGCCGCTAGTATAGTGCCGGCATTGTTGGCTTGCGCATATACACCATACCGGCACTTGAGAGGGGCCCCTACCACTTGTATTGGCAACCTCTCCACGAATTTTCCCTGGAAGCTTACCAGGAATCTTGTCGCTTTCTTGGATTGCCATTTCCTATGTACAGAGTACAGTATGCGACACCACTTACCAACCCCCATAGGACTCTCCCTCCCGGCCTGAGGGCAAAATAATTGTATTTAGAGCCCTCTCCAGGTTTCTGTAAAGTACGGTACTAAAAGGATTACCTATCTCTCATTTCGGCTAAGCAAGGCTCGACTTCTCTCCTGTTACGCAAAGCAGAAAGGCGTGTCCTACCTCAATCTCGGCTTAGAAATGGTCACTGTCGCGTACTATTACTGTGCAGGGGGAACCGTGACAAACTAAATGCGTGCGCCATACTACGGCGGAGGGGGACACAGTTACCAGAAGCCGCAATGGAGTAACAGATAGGACATACACCCCCTCCTGTCGTTGCGCAGCATATTTTGTTCCGATTGCTACGTTTCCCCGCAACCACACCTATTACCTAGGAATCACAACCCCCGACATGGACCCAAACACCACGTAACCCCATATGTTTCTATACCCTATTAGCTTCTGATTACAATATAGGTTCCCCCGCAATCGTGCACCGGGATGTATTCAAGCCCCGTCGCACCTTGTTGGGGTCCGACCCGGTGCTGAGAACAAAAATGAGGGGCATTGTCACCGAAGAGTCTTCGTAGCAGCCCTTGAGGTCAAACGTCGGGGGCTCCACGAAGAAGGGTCCCATCACGTCAACCACGAAGGCTTGCATCGCTTCCGTCATCTTGTCCCTGCGAAGGCACCTGATTCGCGGAGAAATGGAAACGAAACAACGAAACAACGGAGCGGAGCGCGGGGTTCATCAGCTCCTGTTGAGCGCTACGAGGATAGCTTGCCCGGATGGACCTCCTCGCCATATCGGCTTCGAGCAGAAGAAGACGGCGAGGTTAGTCCTTAGGACATCGATGAGGATGACGGTCAAATGAAATATGTTGCGTGGGGGTAAAAAAACAATGTATTCTTGTTTGTGTTTCAAGAAGGAGACGACATGTTGTAGGTGTTGTACCATGCTCGGCATACGTTTCGCTCCGGACGACAATGGTTACCGGAGAATGCACATTCGCCGCAGCCATCCCTCCACGTCCTTGTCCGGATAGCTCCCCTCTCCGAAGATGGCCGAACCGGCCTTCCTCGGCAGATCGTCCGAAGGAGCCGGGAAGTCTGCCGTGTGGGGCTCGTTGGAATCGAACACTCTGCAAATCATCAAAACACGACAGAAAGCAGCGAAACCAGAGCAGAGTTATCGGTGCGGCTTTTTTACAACGATAGCAATAAACAGTGAGGTGGCATGCCGACAGCGTGTGACCGAGCACGTAGCGCCTCGGGTGGTTCGAATAGAACGGGGCACCACCCCGCACAAAAGCGCCCGCGATCGAAGTACCACACCCTAATAATCTTGCAAACATGAGGTTTGAAGAAAATAGTAAGCGTGCAAAGATAGTTTTTGAGAAAATGAGTTTTGGAGGGAAATTACAGGCTTGCAAAGATGAGGATTGAGGAAGTTAATAAGCATGCAAAGACGATGTCTGAAAAATTTAAAGAGCTTGCAAAGATGACTTTAAATTTGGGGGAAAATATAAAACTTGAAAAGATGGCTTCTGAGGAAAGGTTCGGGATTTCATCACAGCTGAGGTGCTTCTTTGTTTTGTTCTGTCTTGTGTCGCTCTGAGGATGTTCTGGCCAGAACGTTCGTGCTGGAGGCTACATTGTACGCGAAGCTCGTTTCGATCCCAATGGTGGACGGGTCCGCGCATTGTCGTACGTAGTACACAATCGAACCACACACTGAAATCACCTTGTTGTCTTGCTCCGAGGTGCGGCTGATTCGTCAATGATTTTTCGGATCGAACGGCGGGAGAGGGAAGACTGGCAACCAGGACGCGGACAGCTACCAGGATGCGGACAGTTTTACATATTTCCACCCCATATATCATCTCTACCTTCCTGCTCCTCCAGTTCCCTGCGTTTCGTAAACTCAAAATCCGGAGCCACATCGCGGGCATTCATCCCCCATCCCTACCTACTAAGGGCGCATGCTTCCGACAGGTGTGAACCAAGTGTACAAAACAAAACCGACACCATAGTTTGCTTTATTTTAGTCCCAGCCAGAGAGGGGTATACTAAAATCAAGTGAAACAAGACTGAAAAAAACAAACGAACATGTTTTATCTAGTTTCTAAAAAAAAACTTTTCCCGACATGGTGGCGATCGTTGCTCCGCGTTTCTCTTTTTTTTTGCCTGCAGCCCCGGCCTAATTAAGCCTACTGTACATTTTTCTGGGGCGTATCGCTTCAGGGCCTCTATGCTACATCTCGTACTAAAAATGCCTATACTTTGAGACACAAAAATGAAGGTGCAGCCAGACGGTCCACTTCGTATATAGGCCGAGGCCTTCACTGAGTATGGATGTATGTCGCGCACCTCGGGGGTATGAATGGATGACCTCACACTGCCTAAAAGTCATGAATTTTGTCATTCCGCCCACCCATACCCTCTCACAGTCGGTTTGCCAGGTATAATTTCACGTTGTATATACGAGTATAGTATTACATACAGTTTCGGGGGATGAAATTAAATATTTCTCCGCTTGAGTTTAGTGAGAGATGGATAAATTCGTACCAATAATAATTCAAGACCTCATCTTGGTTTCTACCTATGATACGAGGTAGTTAGTTTTTTTGGAGACGATAACCTGGAAAAAATAGGAATTTCAAATTAATCTAGATTTACTCGAGATACCAACTACTTTTCAACTGTATAAACGAGGCACACGACATCATATTTACTATACAACGTACGAGAAACGACCTCGAGCTACATATCACACACTGTTTTGGGCTACTGTGTCTAACCTTCTCCAAGCTACGGTCCTCTGCGCGAACATCGTGGCGAACTCCTGGAAGTAGTCCAGCCCACAGAGCGCCGCGATCTCTCCCCACACGTTCACCTCGATCCACGCGGGGTCCGGGTTGTTCAGCGGAGACTGCCCTGGCGACATCCCGGATATGAGGAAGCGCCACTCGGCGACATCTATTCGATTGTCTCCCTGTGTGTGCACGGAGCATGATTAACACGGTCGTGTCTTAGGTGTACACCACGAAATCAAGCACTACAAAAACATCGTTAATCCCAAACAAATGTTCTAGTTTTTTGTTTCTTAGAGTTGAAAACAAGCCAATCAAGCTTTCAAGCTTGTCTAGCTTTGCCCGATGAAACACCAATGTCACGGCTTAGATGTGTACCGTGAACCCAACCATGGTAAAACTTCAATAGTGGGAATCCAACCATGGCTGAGTAGCTCCTCAGTTGAGGAGCCCCGTCAAATAAGAAATTTCTTGGAACCAAAACACAACCCTAAGAACAGCTTGAATGGGCGCCGAACGATGCCTAGTTTACACGTGTTTTCGGTGAGACACAACCGATCGTTGCCCGGTGCCCGACAGATGCTTGTGATGCACATACGTTTGCATCTATCGCTCGCATCATCGGAAAGCCTACAACGCTATGGCGACTCTGTGACATGCTATGACACCCACGGCCGACTCGTGGATGGTCTTTGCTGAGTTCACTCTAACGACGTTAATGATGGAAACGTTAGGTTCTATAGCGTGTCTGGTGTATATAATATTGGTCAGCCACACTTCTTCACTAGCACGTTGCTGGGACAGAGGGAATAAAAACTCGTCCGCGCGAACTCGAGGAACTTTTGCTGACTGGTTCTTATGAGAATATCGCTAGATTCCATCGATGGCATCCAACTATATTTTACACGCAAACTATTATATAAACTACCGCAGTAGTAGATCGATCCCTCTTCGCCAACCCCTCCCTCATATGCCCTACGTACGAACACCTAGTACCCTAGACACAAAGAAAAATCACACCAGCTCAAGTCAATATTTCATGTAACTTCACTCACCCATACCCCAATATATCCATTTTATGTACATAAGTATGTACTCGCCTGAAGTATTTTAATGGCGAGTAGGAAACTGAAAAGGAGCTTGTGCGCCTCGAACAGACTCCGGCAGACGTTCGCGTAGACGGCCTTGGTGAAGCAATCGTTCAGGTTCTTCAGCCTCCCTTCCAGGTCTGGCGCGGGGGGAGTCTGGCCGATGGTCTTGCAGAACAGCGCGCTGAACCAGGGCAGCGCGTACTGGTACATGGGGTCGATCTGTTTCCCGGGATGCGCAGTTATGTAGGCAGTCGTTTTGCGAAAAAATGGCCCATTGAAGGGACGTGTTAAAATATTTTTTCCCTACAGGGTGTGTGTATTTAGGGCCGTAATTATTTGATTACCGCATTTTTTCGTCTGGATTTTCTCTTCTTGGAAAACAAAGTAGAGGGAAAAAAGAGGAAAACGAGGAAATATCTCCAAACAAGATGACAGGGGACATAAAATGCCAACGAATATTTCCTCTTTCAGGAGAACAAATCAGGAGAATCAGGAAATCTTGTACGAAACACTCTTTGACAAAAAACACTAGTACAAATTCTGGGGTATCCAGGTACCAGACTTAGGCATATTGGTCAAACTCGGGGACCAAAGCTGGGTAAGTGCTCTACTATTTCAAACACGCCGCCGTTTTTTTTCAGTGTCGTATCCGGAGCAGATTAGCCATGCGGGAGCAGGGCTTGTAAAAATAAACAGGGCTGTTTACGGGTCAGATAAAAACATACGGGTAAGGTTAGGTCGGGTCGGGTCGGGCCGGGTCGGGGCGGGGCGGGTTAAATCGGGTGGTGTTGACTCGATCCGAACCGTGACGATTCGAAAATCTCCCGCTCCGACCCACCCCGTGAGGTTTTGAAGACCTCTCGGCCGGGCCTCTAAGTTTTTGAAGACTCCCTGACCCGTGATGAGCCGTGAAAATAGGCACATGACATGCAACTGGCGAACGGGTGGTCGATTTTGGCGCAACGAAAATAGATGCCGGTATAAAAACAGATCCTGCTCGGGGATCGTGACGTGTGCCCACGCTGTACAGAAATGCGAGGACGATCTGAATAACATATAACAGCTACAGCACCGTCTGCCACGCAGCTACGGTACCATCTACTACGTAGCCATAGTACCATCTACTACACGCACTGAAGAAGGGTCTACTACTGCACCTACCGTCGAAAGTTTTTTTTTTAACACATGGACGCGTCCGCAATCAACGACAAATCCGCTTCTTCCGCACCTCGCTCCAGGTCATATCTAAGCGGTGCCTTTGGCTGGGTTGGTGGGTGGGTTGGTGGGTGGGTGGGTGGGTTGGTGGGTGGGTGGGTGGGTGGGTGGATGGGTGGGTGCCTTTGAGCGCTGTCGTGTGGGTCAGCATTAGCAACCACAAAAATGCGCCAAAACCAGAGGTGCTGTCGTGATACTTTCACACCTCAGACAGTTCCCCGCTCCCCACTCCCCACTTTAACCCTTTTAGGACTGCAGTCCCGTTTTGAGGGCAAACTACTCAAAAGTCTGAGTAGGTTGTCCCCAAAACGGGACTGCAATACTACGAGGGTTGATGCATACCGTATATATGTATATCCCTGATCTGTATGGTATGATCTATTAATAGCTCATGTCGCCGGATGGGAGCCGTGTAATCCGCATGATCTGCAGCAAGACATTTTCCTGGGTTGGGGCTGTACCAGACAGATCCTGCACAATCTCTTACCAACGGCGGGTGAGGGTCAGGATGATCTTACTCGTGATCTGCGGACGCATGGACACTTTAGATGGCGTACGTGCCAAAAACGGTTCGTCGTGTGCGTGCACACCGGAATGTTAGGAAAAACGAACAAAATGGCCCCAAACAGAGACCAGGCCAAAGACAGCAAAAAACCGCGAGAACAAGAGACATCACGATGGGGAAGCTATCAGTGGCCGGACGAAAAACCGAACGCATTTACGGCCGAATGTTGAACCGAAGAGACCTTGGGTTGTAATCTCTACGACCGATGTATCATAGTGGTTGATGGCATGTGTCTATAATATGCTTGTCGTACCCGGTACGATGACATGGTATTGCGTTGACCAGGGGTTGCCCTTGTCCTGCTAGCCTCGTTAGACTCACCACGGCAAGATCGGCTAGGCAGAAGTACAGGAGGCTAGCCCGCTTAGCCACAGGCCGATACTCGTTGGACCTCGCCTCTATCTCTTTCTCCGTTTCTTCCGCCTCGCCCATCTTCTCCTTGATCTCGCTCGACTTCACCTGTGTGGTTTCCAGAGACCAGGGCGGCGGGGGGAGGCATCCATTTATCGTAAGGCTGTATGGTGCTCCAAGGGTGTGTGTTCGTATAAAGAATACATACCCTACAGCTCGGGCACAGTTTACCCCTTTTTAGACCACCCCGTGACATGTCAATTTACGTGGTCTCATCTCTACCATACGAAGGTACTATCTTTTACTACTGACCATACTAATTCCAAGTCGTTTTTTTCTCGTGACTAGCCGATGTACCTGGTCTTATGTCCGGAAAAATCTTGAAAAAACGGATGATGATCTTAAAGTGGGTACCCCACTCTACCCTCCCGAGAATGACCAAAACAAAAAACGCGTTCGGGGCAACAATTCTGGTGCGTTCTACGATAGAGGTAGCACATTCCTCTGGCCTTTTAGCTGGATGACGGGGTTCCTTAACCCAAAATCGTCGGAATGCCAATCTCATTTCGAACAAATGATGTTTTTGTATACTCGGGTCATAGGAATATTGATCGGGATGCAATTTGATTTTTGCTGAAGTCGGTTTTTGGGCGAGGTACGGAGCTCCTCAAAAGAGGAACCTCAGAAAAATTAGGGTGAACCTCTATCGTAGAACGCTTCTTCTTAACGTCGAAATCGGTAACTTGGTGATTCCCAAAAGGAGGCACGCTCATTCATGTTCAACTGCTACTCCTCGAACGATTGGGCGTCTTTCCAACCATCTGGATTGACCGGCTTTTTGAAGTTTTGTAAAGCGTGAGTCTGCATTGCAAACTTCCCTTCGACCCCTACAGCAGCAATAGCAAAATTCTAGTACCGTAACGCCATGTTTTTAGAAACATGATAATTTCTAAAAGGAAGCACTCATCGTCATGTTTAGCTATAACCTTCGCCTCTAACCTACTATAGTGGTAGCAATGACTATTACGGGGGGCCATAGTTAATAGGACCTACCAGGTATGGTATATATAAAAACCTATGTATTTGACCATTTTTACTAACAATATTTGGCCCTATTAACTGTGGTCCTCCGTAACAACGTCAAAATTAGAAATAGTGTTCATTTCGAAAGGAACCAACTCATCATGTTGGACTTGCCTTCGCCTTATAGTAGCGACAACCGACGTCAGGGTCAGAAACTTACCGTCTTCAAAACGAAGCACTCATCATGCTTTGAATAATTACCTTCGCCTCCGCCAGGGTTTCTATAAGAGCCGTGTTGTCTAGGATGTTTCCTTCGCTCTCGCTGAGGAGCTTGAGAATCTGACTCTCGATCCCGTACAGCTGGATGTTCATCGCCGCCCCGTTGACCACCAGTTCTTCCTGAAAAACGGTCGAACCGCCAAGCGCAAAGTCAATCACTTTATTTAATCCTTCGCTCGGCGATCGCCGGCACCTACGCGAGCTGATAACGTTTCCCTACTAGCGTTTTCATGGTGGGTGGAAGGGGTGGGGAAGGGCTTTCGGTCCTCGAAGAAACGATGGACGCACCCCCCTATTTCGTGGGTCGTCCCCTGCCGGGAAACCCTTCAAAAAGGTAGCTCCATTCTCCCCCCCCCCCGCCCCCCCTCCCCTCCCGCGCCCTCAACACGGGAAAGGGGATGTTGGACGGCGTTTCACGTACTCGCCGTGCAGTCTATTTCCTTACCAGTACAAGTAGCGCTACCGAAGAATACATACACAAGTACGTGATACCGCTCTTGGCGGAAATGTAACTACCGTCGGGTCTTAATATTATCCCGGAAGCCATCAACAGTAGTAGATGGGCCCAAAATGAGCCCGAAACACCCACTGTGGTGCGCTTATCTCCGGAACTACCGCGTGGACCGAAAGTGTTGTCTGTGCGGCAACACTGGGTTGATGGTAGGATTTTCCATCGATGCTACGTTTGTAAATCTTAAAAAATCTTCAGAAATACATTGGGAAGCTTTTTTCTCCCCCGTTTTGGTTTGGACCCATAGAGTAGGAGCCGCCGTGGTAGTGACGAAACGGTCCCTATGTTTGCGTTCAGCGTGGGTATATTTATTGGAAAAGTTCGACACGTCGGAGTCTTCGAAAACAAAAGTCGATGTGCTTTCTTCCTAAAAATATACACTGGTACGTACGAGGTGCTTCTCGAGAAAGTGTGTGCTATGCGTAGCACGAATGAACACCGCACGGGAAACAAAAATGACACGGACGAGATACGGGCGTGCTTTTTCGAGCCGCACTACGGGCACGTGCGTGGGGATTGCGCTATCGGAGCCAAACCACCATTTATCGCTGACTTCGCTCCCCTCCTCTACTGAGAAGCTGCCCAATATTCAGTGTTAATACCGTATAACAAGATCACACGAGGGGTAAGATAGCACACCCCCCAACGTGAAACTCGGAGCCGATTTCCCCCCCTAAAAGCAAGGTGGGTCAACACGTCAAAGATATGCGTGTGGCTTCAGATATATCTACTGTACGTAGTCGAGATCGTTTCCATAGACACATGGCTCGGTGTTTGCGCCCTCCCCGTTGTCCGAGAAAACCCGGCCTGGAAATCCGTCCGAGGGGGTGGGCTATCTTATCACCCTATTACGGCGGGCCATAGTAAATGGGACCAACAACTGTTTATAAAATAGCGAAATATATAGGTTTTTGTGTGTACCGTAGGTTCTATTTAGTATGGTACCCCGTAATAGTGTGATAGTGTTAAACCAGGCACTAGTCGCTAGATGTATATCCCGTACGGGAATTTTGTATCAGGGCTTAGCTTACAAATATATCTCACAGTTGGTTGTGATGCAAGCCATATACATATGCAAAAAGCGTATGAGTCCATACGACTACAGCCGTGCATGATAATGAGTACACCCCCTGCCCCCCCCCCCCCCCCCCGGTCCCCAAACAAAAAAAAAACAAAAGGGCAAAAAAGAACGCCATCATTGGTTTTCCATGCATGCCGGGATGGGCCGCGCGGAACCCTCACCAGGTTGTCTGTGAAACCCCTACGCGTGCGTTGCACGGGTCTCTCTGCACAATTGTTTCCAGGCCTCTCTATCCCTATAGACCGTGGCACCGTGCCATGTGTCTCATTTTTAAAAATCTGCTACGACATGCTGGCACCTTCTTCTGGGCGAGGTCGGGGAGCTCCTCCTTGACGGCCGTGTTGAGAAGCTGCTCCTCCAGGCCCTTGATCGTGATGGTGAAGTTCAGCAGTGACACTTTCACCTTAAGGGACAACATGAGGAGGAAACAAAAAGCCGTATATGCAAGGGCCTTATTTTCAGATAACCTTTTTTTTCTCGATTTTCCTTTTTTTCCTTGAAAAACAAAAACGAAAAAATGACGAAAACACAGGAGGGAATAGTATTCCCCAACCAGGAAATTCGGCAGGGGGCAATTGTTTTTAAAGACCAACACATTAATGTGATCAAGAGTAACCGCGGAAACAACCTGTGAAGTAGTCGACTCCGTCTGTCCCCCCTGCGGCTACTATAGGCCTTCGGTACAATCAAAAACCCTTGCCTGCACTTCCGGGGCGTACTCCGGATTGGGAAGTTTGGTGATCATCAGGAGGCGGAAGGCCTCGTTGTAAGGAACCGTGTTGTCCCCGAGTCGGATCATGTCCTGTCCCCCCTGCTTGAACTTCTGCTGGAGCAAGATCGGCTCCAGGGCGGCGTCTAGTTCCTGTACGTGCATACAGTAGAAGCAAGCAAACACGTCCAAGTCGAAACGAGTTCATCAACGAAGCGGGAATTTGGAGAGACGGGTCGGCAAAAAAAAAAACGCCTCGTCCCGGGAGCAGATCATAGCAACTGTGTTTGCAACCACGAACGTGGGGTGGGCGGGCGGAATCGGTGTGAATCATTTTAGCCACAAAGTAAGGTGGTTCAACGAAGTGTTTTTTTCAGGAGGCGGTACCGAAGTATGCCTCGCTTTTGGCAAACCTTTGACAAAGATCGACCAGCAGTAAATAGGCTGATCCCTCCGCGCGATAAAAACGAAAACATTTTTTTTACCGGGGGGGGAGTGGCGGGGGCTACACCTGTGACCCCGCCTTGTCCAGAATAAGGTCGCTAAGGGAAATTATCATACCGGTATGAAGGACGAGTTGAGCTCGTGGAAAGTAAACGTGAGGGGGGGGGGGGGGGTGTTGTTGAACACGTAGGGGTAAGGGTGTCCCAGTCTCCCGAGAAACCTGCCTTTTACGATGAAGCACTGTCTGAACAGTACATATGATATTCCTCAACACTGCAACGAGCGTCACGAAGCAGCTCCCTTGCCGAATTTTGACAGCCCACCAATCGCCTTCGAACCGAAAGCCTCCGTCAATCAATGGCGCGGACTGGCTGTGCCGTGAAACCCAAATATGCTTTCGTCTAAAAAAACGAGACTCAACACTCGATAACATATGATTAATTTGAACCGAACGAAAAAACGATTTTTTTAGAGGTGCGTACAAGACGGTAGAGTACCTCTCGCCAGGATTCCATCCTGGTCGATATTAGTCTTTGCCGTTATTTTTACGCGTTAGCGGAAGGCTAAACAACAATAACATCGAAGATTGTAGGTTTCAGAGTGTCTAGGGCCTCCGGCAATAGAGCTTCTATACATAAGACGTCCGGCTTCACCCTGCTCACAAGAGATAAAAGCATGCCCTACATATTACGCGGCCGTGTAAATTACAGCGAATATAGTAATCAGAACCCTCTTTGGATGGAAAACCCAACTATCCCCCTATATTTACATGCCATATTTGGTTATGCTTACTATAGCGGGGGACCACAGTAAATAGGACCAACTATTGTTAGTAAAATAGGTAAACATAGGGGTTTTGTGTGTACCGTACGTCCTATTCACTCTGGTCCCCCGTAATACGTTCCCCCGCAACAGCTTTGCTCGGAGCAGTAAACACATACTGGCTTGCTCTTCCCGTCAAGCGTGTGGAGAGTGTGTCGTCGTCGTCGCTGTCGTATCCTACTGTACGTACCTCTCCAATGTTCTCCAGCAGAATCCACTTCCCGAAGCGTACGCCGTTCTCGAGGGTCTGGAGCACCTTCTTGTGCGTCAGCTTAGCGACGTCCATGCCGTTCGGGCAGAGCGCCGTGTCCTTCCCCATGTTCTTCACAAATCTGAGGGTCGACGAATCAAGGGGGGAGGTCAGTCGTTCGTGCTGCGCGTACCAAGGGATCATTCTTATATATCGGCCCAAGCCAAATGTCTTGAATCATCGTGTGACGTCTTGACTACAGCAACAACAACATCAACAACAAAAGGTGGCACGTTCGCGAAACGTAAAAAACAAAATCAGGCACGTCGGTTAGCAAGGGCAGCACTATTATATTCATTCATTTTTCAACAAAGTCATACAAGAAAAGAAACCGATGAGACACGATTGGTGACCAACCCAAAACGTGGTTTCGTTTTTTGAAGAAATTGCATTATTGTCTGCCAGTCTAGCGACACCCACACTGTTCAAGCACAGCGCCTTGTTTTCCCCCCAAGCGATTCACAAACATGGTCGATTAGCGTGACCATGCGTAAAGGCAAAAATATGGAACACCTGCGACAGAAAGACTCACGAGAGAGAGAACAACCGCACGTTTTGCCCATTGACGGCGGAAAATTAGCTACTGTATCGTGGTGGCAACGGCCTCTGCGGCCGTCGACTTTCTCCCCAAAACCAAGAGCTACGTGCTACAGTAGTTGTTCATAAACTCCGAGCGACACGACCGAGTTGGTCACTGCCGTGGCTTCTATAAACTGGGAGGAGACCCTCAGAGCACGCGCCTCTGTATGCCTGGCTTTGCGGGTCACATGAAATCGCTCGGCTGTTTGCCTGACCTTGCTTTCAACCAAAATCGCAGTGACGAGCTTTCTTCCGGTAAAATGCTACGTACGCGATCGCGTTGTTCCTTGGGTTCCATCGTGAAGAGGGAAGCACCTCCATACGTAGGCATATATATATATATATATATATATGACCCAAAACAATCGCCTGTTTGCATGGCCTTGCGGATCAATCAAAGCCGCAGCTGTGTGCTGCTAGATTTTCGACAAAATTCTTGCTAGACCACGTTCGTCTTTGGGTTCCATAGGCAGAGAGAAACCTCCGTGAACAGGGAGGAGCCCGAAGCACTCGCCTGTTTGCCTGGCCTTGCGGGTCAATCAGAAGGGGCCATCGCCTCGCCGTGTCCATGATGATGCCATTTTGTGAAGACAAGGAGTCCGGGGGTAGTCCGCACATCTGGAGGAAGAAGGAGTGCAACGGAAAATATACCGTCGCGGCTATATCAATGGGTAGTGTGCGAACGTACCAAAGGGAGAAAGGAAACGTGCTTCAAGAATGACGCAGTCTCCAAAAAAAAAGGGAAAAAGAACAGCTGTTGTATGAGCACGACTCGTAGTTAACTACGCTATACGTTTATAACCTTAAAGGTTTTAATCAATCTGGTCGGGCATACATCAGAGTGCAAAAATGCGGTATATTTTTTACGTCATCAATCGTGAACAGATGCTAAGATCTCGTCAAAAACAATGTCCCGTTTTGTTTTTTGTTTTCGTTCGTTATGAATCGACTTTTAATTTACCTGCCATTGGCGAATCTTGACAGGATCGGCAAGGGTGCCCTCCATGTCCGTCCCCAGCGTGTGATCCAAGCCCTTCTCCACTAGAGCCTGTGTCATCGTATGAAAAGGGCGGGCGGGCGGGGGTGGAAGTGGCAGGACTGTCAGTCCGCAAACGGATTGGTCGTCTGTCCCCAAACAAATGTCGACTGACCTCGCGGCGACCTATCTCTTACTGTCACTATATTACCGGAAGTAACCAAGGCTGTGACCCAAGCTAACCCGTTCGCCCGCGACCCGGTCCAACTCAACCTAACACAACCCAGTCCAGTCCAACATATCTCAACACAACCCAACACAACACAACACAACACAACACAACACAACACAACACAACACAACCGAACCCAACCCAACACGACCCAACACAACCCAAACCAACATAACACAACCCCCTACCCCCCATGCTACCCGTCCCCTCGGGATTTCCAGTACCACACGAATGACGTTAGCACAACCCTCACCTCAACCCAGCTGTCTGCAATGCGCGTTCTGTACTCTGATGTGAATGGCCCGAGGTATGACAGCGTGCCAGATGCGATGATCACGTCACCTGTGTTGGCGCCGACGGAGAAAGAACGTGCCGCACCGAGGTTTGGAGAGAGAGAGAGAGAGAGAGATAGACGATTTCGTCAAGTAAAAAGACCTTACGGAGGTGCTGCCTGCTGCGTACCTATACACAACGGTACATGGGTGCGCCTACTTTTTTTGGTTTTAGGCTCCCCTCGTAAGGAGCTGTATAGCGCACCCAAAACCCGTCTTTATAAAACGTATGCACACGTAAGCCTTTAGGTACCGCAGTCCCGTTATGGGCACACATCACTCAGGATCCAAGTAATTTGTTCCCAAAACGGGATTGCAGTCCTGAATGCGTTAACAACCGGAGGAGCAATCGATCCCATGACTTATATAGGTATGTCATTGAAAACGATTGAGAACAATCAAACGGGCAGGCATGCCATATGAGGCACGCCTCTTGAGAGGCATGCCTCTTTTAAGGTATTCCTCTTGTAAGGCATGCCGTATTGGGCATTTCTTCGTCGCCCTTTAAGGAACCCCACCAGTCAGAAATGTTGGAGTAAAAAAACACCTACTATTAAATAATACCTCTATCGTCACGTACCAAAACAACGTTCTTTCTAGTTCGTAGTTCATGATATTACTGTAATCCAAGGCGGCCTTTCATTGATTTCCTCGCCCAAGGGAGACGCTTGTACATATGGCGGAGGATAGGGCACCCATGTAGCTATTCTTCGCCCTCGAATGAACGAATCTCGTATACATTGTTGAGTGAGGGGAGGCGGGTTGGTCACTCAAAGGTAAAGGTAGGATGAGTTTCATCGTGTGACGGTGTTGCCGCCCGGGGGGGGTGGGGGCGGGGGGGGGGGGGGGGGGTGAGTGATTACTGGTGTTTTGTATTGAATAGTTTCGTGTTTCGTTTTGCGCTACGTGTACGTTCCCTGCAAGAGACAACGTGTCACCATGTTATTACACTTCTCCGCTAGAATAAATAGGCAACTCTGGGACAACGAATAGACGTGTTGGTAACATTCGGAGATCGGCCGCGCTATGCACGCACCCGGCAGTTTGTCCATGGCGAGGGTCAGGGTGGCCACCGTGTCCGTCCAGCGTTTCTCTTCCCCTCCAAGCCCTCCGATAAGCTTCTCGGCGTTGGACAGTTGGACCACACATCGCTCGGCCTTCTGCTCCAGCTCCTGTGTCACGGTTGAATTGCGTAAAACGGAAGAAGACGCGAGAATCATACCGGCCAAGTCTGCATCGATATTTTTTAGGCATGAATTGCCACTTGTTTTACAACCGCTTCTCTTCTTTTTGGCCTGGAGACGTATAACGACATAAATAATTTGGCTTGCTGGTATTGTTTGTTTCTACCTCGGCCCGTTCGTACTGGAATATGCTGCGGTGCACGTACTATTTTCCCCCGAGTGCTAGGTGTTTTCTTCCATCGAGATGCTTTTTTCGGGGTCTGTTTTTTTTTTGCGACGACGGAGTAGGGGTCAGAGGAGTTTGGCTAGACTACTGCGAGAACATCATCGCACAATCATCATCATCATCATCATCGCTCGCGCGTGTGAGCCATGAAATATGTGGATTGCCATACAAACGATACACTCCCATCTAGCTTGAGGGCATGCGCAGGGTATACATGGGGAAACGAATGTATCATTTATTGGGCCACATGACTTACATATACAGATACGTTAGGCACGTTCTACACGGCTTGCGTGCCAAACGTGCCCCTGTCGGCTGCTCGTGCACCTCGCATATAAAAGACGGACCATCCTTACGCAGAGCGTCGCACGCATAGGGGTTCCACCGTTTTCTCAGTCCTCGAGTTTTTCCACGACGGGAAAAGGGGGGGGGGGTTGTTTCGTTTTTTCCAAACTGAACAAGGGTGTTTCTGAAGTATCTGCTGTGGTGGGGACCATTGTAGTAGCGTCGAAGAGCGGTGGCACCCCTGTGCAAAACCAACGCTCTTTACGGTACGCACCGTGACACCTGGACGCGTGTGTATAGCTGGAAGCGTGTTTGCCTTGTAGGGGTGGCGCCTAACGTTTCTGAGGCTCCTCACTCTCACTTGGGGAGCTCTTCACCTAGCCCAAAACGGACGCTCGAGAAAAATATGCTCGCTTATCCGGACGAGTTGTGACAATCCCACGGCCTTAAACTAGATGTTAAACGAGAAATATTATTTGACGAAACAAATGGAGATACCGGGTAGATTCACCACTTACTGCAGTTGAGGAAACTCCGCCCGTGAGAAAAAATTGCCTTGCAAGGAAACTAAATCCTACCACTACCCCTATCGTAGTAGAAACGCCTCCTGGGGAGTAAAAGGGGGGTGTCGTCGAACCCAAATGCAGTTCGGACGGACCTGTTTCTTCGCCACGGCGTCATCGAAACCCTTCTGCAACTCCGCCAGTCTTGTCTGCACGCCTGCCAGCCTGGCTTTAGCGTCCTTTAGCTGCGCCATCACCACGTCAAGGCCCTCCTGAGCCTCGGCGAGGGCGGCTCTCTACGAGGCGGACGAATGGTTAGCCCGGAAACGCGCGCACGTAGGGCATGAGGGATATTGGTCAGAACAGTTTCTCCAATGAGCTTACTGTAGTGCGAGTACGCATACCGGGCATAGGGACAGAAGGCCTCCATCAAAGTCAACTACGCGTCTCTTCAAGAACGCAACAGCAGTAACGAAGAGCTCCTTGTCGAAACCACTTTGGCCTGTTTTACAGGCCAGCGAATAAATCTGTGAGAAACTCGGTAGTCGTGCTACCAGGGGCATTGGACCTGACTACAGCACACCACATTCGTGTACAGTAGTGCCCTCTTCACACCAAAATAGTCCCTCTTCAGGATACTGGAGGCGCCAGAGTGTTGCTAAGACGTCAGTCCCGGTACCTTCGCGGAGGTACAACGGCAATACGGGGGGTGTCGCGGTGGGTTTACCCTCCTTTTGAACTGCATCCACGCTTTGAGCGGGGAAAACACAACTTGGAACTACTGTAGGGTGGTAAAGTGCCCGCAGTAATACAACCGTCTGGTGGTCGTGTAGGGGTAGTATAAAAAATGATATGCCCCCCACAGCTTGCAAGCGCTCTGTGTGCAGCAGCAGCACCCAAAAAGAGCCTCGCATGAGGGATATCTAATCCGCGGATTATTGGTCTTTGAGCCGCAGATATGACGGATTTTACTATTGCGGGGGACCATATTAAATAGGACCTATGGTACACACAAAAACCTATATAAATAGCTATTTTTACTCTATATATTTGGTCCTACTTGTTTGTGGTCCCCCGTAATATTAATATTGAGAGCAGCTCTCCCTTGCCAAAGTGATCAAAATGCCAAGTCCTGCTGAGCACCAGGAGCTTTTTCTGCGGGGCCACAGTCGTGGGGAAGCCATGCCAATGCCCAAACCGATGGGTAGCACCACAGATCCGACGGATCATCTACAGATCACTGATTACCACTTCTTGATGTAGACATTTCAGGGCAGATACAGTAGATATATTCATGATGCTGTATGATCTAACTCATTATGTCGGTCGGATGCCGTATGATCTGCAGGTTCTACTACGGGGGACCATAGTTAATAGGACCAAATTTTGTTGTAAAAAGGGTTAAATATATAGGTGTTTATGTATACCATAGATCCTATTAACTATGCCCCCCCGTAATAGCACGTGCTTCGTCTTTCTGGGTTGGGTCTGTAGTGCACAGGCCTTGTGCGACGCCTCCCATCGGTAGGCCAGGGTCCAGATGATCTAGACCGTGGTCTATCTCATCTGTACCTCTCGATGTGTGGAAGGGTGCGCAGAAAACTGGGCCACTATCCTACTCCCACCGGGCGAACAACTCTTCGTCTTTGATCCATGACTGACTGACCTTAGGCGCCACGCCCAGCGCGACGAAGTGGTACTGGTACATGGCAAGGGCCCACATGCAGATGGCCGTGCAAGCCTTGGAAGCTTTCTCGATCTGCTCCGGTGTGAACTCCGGGTTGTTGTTGAACGGTTCCACCTGACGCAAAGCAAAACAAAGGTTTAGACCTAGGCAAAGGCGGATCTATCTGAGCCCCTCTCAACGAAGCTGGTGAGTGTCTGGCGTCGATCGGGCAACAGTCAGTCAGCCAGCCGTGACGCTGGCGCTGATTCTGGCCGTTGGACGGATCCGCCACAGAAAATATCTAAAGTTAGAACCTGGGCGGTCCGTGAAAAACGGTGTTTCCTGCGGTTTTGTTTCCTGCACGATCAATGCAAGCGTCAAAGAAAGGGGGAATAAGATGAGACAAACAGGAACATACAAAACATCGCCGCGTTCGTTCCTTCCTTCCTTCCTTTCTTCCTTCCTTCCTTCCTTGCCTTCTTGATGATTCTGTCGGGGATGTTGTCCTTGTCGAATCTGACAAGAGAATCCATGAAACCTTTCGCGTCCGCCAGGAGCTGTTTCTTTGCCGGCTCCCAGAAATCGTCCACCTTCGTCAACGACGGTTCAAAGAAGGAGAATATTCTTAGATAGAAATTGGGGAATATTTTCGAGAAAAACAAAAGAATTTATTATAGAGAGAATTACTGTAGGAGTTATTACGGGGGACCATAAATATTAGGACCAAAGATTGTTAGTAAAAATGGTTTAATATATAGGTATTGTCATGTATACCATAGGTCCTATTAACTATGGTCCCCCCTAATAGCAGGTATATATGTACTCGTAGCGGATCGACGCTCCACTAGGGGGGCGTGTTATGTATTATTTATTTCACAAATTTCTGCGCCGTCATGATGGGGACCGGCCGACTTTCATTACATTTCGATTCGTTATAGTCTAATTTGCATTTCGATTCAGCCTTACGTCACTTCGTTGTTTTTTGTCAAGGACTTTGGTCCATGTACCTGGTGCGTATATATGTATGTATTAATATACCAGGTGCATGCTTTTGAAAGTATAAAAAGTTCGCAATAACTAATTCCAAACAGTAGTATTGCCCCCAGAAACGTGGGTGCAGTTCTGCAAAAAGGTTCACTGACCCTTTTAGGACCGCAGCCCAGTTTTGGGAGCAACCTACTTAGAATTTGAGTGGTTTGTTGTCCAAACGCGACTGCAGCCCTGAACGAGGTCAAGAAAGTATTTTTCTGGGATAGGGGTAGCCTTTCCCAGTGACGCTTTTCTGCCAAACTCTTTCTGACCAGTGGGGGGCTTCTTAACCCTTTTAGGACCGCAGTCCCGTTTTGGGGGCAAACTACTTAGAATTTGAGTGTTTCGTCCGCAAAACAAACTGCATCCCTAACACGGTTAAAGGAACCGAGGAAATACCCAATGTCACTGGGATGTTTTTGCAATCGTTTATTTTTTCTCCGGTACATACATTGCTCCTCGGGATAGGCGACATATAGCTGCTGAAAGCCAGATTTAGTGGAGCCATCCGCGGTAGAGGGGGTGCTCTTTAGTTTCTGAGTCCCTTCCTTGCATGAGGAGGAGCTCAGTATATCACCCAAAACATTACTTCAAACGTGACTCGGTTACGCAAAAATCAGGCCAACAGCTGCGTTCTACGATAGAAGTAGCACATTCCCGCCAAAACGTGTTCTGGATGACAGGGCTCCTTAACCTAAAATCGTCGGAATACCAATCTTGTCCCAAAAAATGACGTAAGAGCATACTCGGGTCACGGGGTTATTCATCGGCATGCAATTTGATCATTGCTCAAGTCAGTTTTCGCATGAGGTGTGGAGCTCCTCAAATGACGAGCCTCAGAAAATACCCTATCAGGCTGAACCCTTATCTATGCGCTAGTCCTATAAAACAATTGCAACAAAAAAGGAAAATATTCGTAGGGATCGGGAACCGATATGATAATTTTTCTGCAGTTTGTTGTTGCAGAGAGGATTAGGCGCTATGGTTCATATTGTTTGGCTGGGTACGTATCAGTAGCACGTAGCTCACGTCGACGGTAGCAACTGGCAATGTTTGGTTGATCGCGCTTGTGGGAGCACCAAGTGGATGCCGCTCGGAACGATGCTGGCAGACTGGTAGAACACGCGAACAGACAGGGCTGTGGCTTGCACCTGGACAGCGGTCGCTCGCTGGGCCAGGTATTAGTGAATTCTGATCAAACACGTCGTACCAGTAAAACCACAAACTGTCGTGGTGACCGGTAGTTGTGTACTTGAGGGGCTCCAATCGGTTGTAAAAAAAATGCCAAAAGACGGTATACCCATACGGTGGGATGAGTCGGTGTGGCACCCCTACCGCACGGCATGCGTCCGCAGTAAGACTGCACACGCAAAACATGAAAAAAAACGCCTTGAATCTGAGCCACCCCATCAACCCTCTTCCTTTTCTCCGGGGCTGAAGGTGTAGTCTACGTAGGGTATGGGTACGTCAAACCTCACAACTCACAACAGAGACGTACGTGGGTGCTGATGCAAAACGCACTACCAGGTACAGCGGTACGTTTGATATTTTTCCTGAACCATTTTTTTTCAGTGTATCGTACTGAGCAAAAACGTTCATTTGTCGAACGCAATCGACACGGTGGGGGGGGGGAGGGTGGTCTGCAGCTCGCAGGCCACGGGCAGGCCTACAATAGTGTCAGCACGCCAGATGGAGAGCAAATGCTCCTCGCAATAACCGGTATTCAAAAGTCATGAAGCATCTCCTTGGCTTGTCGACGAGATAGTCAGACCTAACACAATCGAAGACAATGCAAATGTCTACGAATAGTAGATGATTGTTCCATTTGCAATCTGAAAATGTACAGCGCTTGCTCCAATCGTGCCGTCTACCTATAAAAGGGAAGCTAGAATCCAGATACTTCGAACACGGAAGATGCTCTTGATCAGCCCTGTTCGGCACAGACCCGTTTGGCACTACCCTGAGTACGATACGAACTACAGTAGATAGTCACGAGCCCCAACCGAGCGCGGGTGTGAATAGGCGAGACTGTAGGATTTCGTGGCGTACCTTTTTGCCGCTTTCGGGGTCCTTGATCTTGTTGGGTTTGACGTCGAACATAAGGCAGCACACCTCCATCGTCAGCTTGACGCCCTTTGGAGGCGTTTTAAGGCTCTTGACCTGTTCACGTGCGCAGTCAATGAATCAACCTCGTGCGCGTTTTTTCTCGAAGGCAGACATCAAAACAAGAAAAAAGTGACCATCGCGCTGGCAGGCGTAGAAGTTACACCCTTCGTAGAGGTGTCGTACTGCCGTATAAGCCCACGAACAAGACAAAAAAAAACAGTAAGAAATAAGAAACCTCGCCCCAAAACGACCAAGTACGAGTGGATGGGCGCAGGGACTGGCGGAAATCGTTTTCTTCACGTATAAACCCCCCGTTATCATGCGCCTATGTACGCCCTCGTCATATCGTGTGCCTTCGAGATAGAACCTAATGAATGTCTTGAATGAGTGAGTAGACTATCGATTAAGTATTTGCCCGCGTTTTTGTTTCATAGGTATTTGTAGTTGTTGCTCGAACGTATTTGACGTACACCTCTACGTATGGTACGCGGTGTTCGCGGCCGCGTTCATCCGGCCGCAGCAGCAACCTTACCTCGTCGATGTCTGACTTTTTTAGGGAATTCAAACAGGCCACCGCGGACTCCAGCGCTGGGAGCGCGAGGTCCAGATCCCTCTGCGCGTCGTCGGCGATCGCTTTCGTAGCGGCGGCCTGCCAGCCAGAAGTCGTCGTGACGGGCATGGGCGAGGGCCGAGGGCAAGGGCGTGAGGAGATACGCTGAAGTTGCGGGTCATAATTTGCTGTCATACCTCGCTGTTATCCCCCTTTTATCTCGCCCTTTTTGACACGTTCCTACGCTCAACACAACAGTATCATCTACATGCATCTATCTCACAACTAACAAAATCCTCCTCACCTCCGTTCGCAAAAGAGGTACTCGTCGTCCGGGGGGTATTGTAACACTTTCAGTTGTACACGTTTGATACGGAGCCGCAAGAAAGTAGAACCCGAAACAAACTACAGGTTGGGGGTATTTGATGGAAACTCGTTGGTCTTCCGTCTCATGTGCCGGATGCTAGGCGCCAATCGGCTCCGACAGGGCTAATGAAGACTCTGCTCTTATCGAGAGCTGGAATCTTCGGTTATTAAAACCGGCGTGGGATGTAAACAAGCATGACACGTCCTACGAACGGTAGGGTAAGCAAGCGGTGGTACCGAAAACGATTCCACGGTAGCACAAAAAAACTCGCCTTTTCGTTCGCGGTTGCCTCCTCGGCTTCGACCTTGACCCGCACCACCTCGGCCTCTTCCTTGTCCGCGTTTATCTGAACCATCATGTCTTCCACCTGTTATTTTTGTGCAGCGTTGAAACAGGGCGAGGGGGTAAATTGTTTGTTCTCTGCCCCATAATATCTACGTATCCCCTTGTTGTGCAGGGAGGACGGGGGGGGGGGGGGGGGGTAGCGTGCTATTTGTCCCATTGCCTCAGAAATACGGGCAATGACAACGCATCCGTCAAGAGACGGGGCACCGTTTCTACTTCTCGTGGAGACACCTCCAACAGTTTGGCGCTCATTCAAGATTATTTACGTGTATTGCACGAAAACCTGCTGCATCTGCTATCTCCTTCCTGTTTTGCCTTTCTGGGGGTTAAGCTAGTCAGCTATACCATTTGTCTGCACCATGATATATCTCGAACAACAAGGCGACACGATGACGACGGTGTGTGGGGGGGGTGTACTCGATACGAGATATGTACTCAATGTCACGCATGGCCGTAATCGTATGACCATAAACCTTTACATCCCTACAATGCCGGGAGGACGGTGGGGGGGGGGTGTACTCGATAGGAGAGATGTACTCGATCTCAGGCATGGCCGTAGTCGTATGACGGGGGGGTGAAATCATACAACCTTGTATTCCGCGGCGATTTCTATTAATAATGGCAATGCAGTAGCTATCGTTTACCTCCTTCATGGTCTTGACCAGCTGAGGCTGCAGCACCGTGAGCTCCTCCTGCAGTGTCGCCACCACCTCCTTGGTGCTGCTGAGCTTGTCCAGACCCACCTGAGAACAAAAAAACGTATAAACACGGCCCAACGCACGCCTGAAAGAGCTGGCTCGCTCGCGGACCGGGTGATACTTCGGAGACTGCAGCGCCCAAAACCGTTTTCGAAGCTGTAGTCACGTTATAGGGGGGCCGTAAGGCTGCCGTAGGGTTTTTGCCATATTATGATATAGTATGTAGCCGAGGCGTAGTATATACACACAAAAAAAAAAGAGAACGGGGTGACACTCGCCACCACGCTGGTATAGAAAACAAACTAAATTCGTACGCAGCGGGATTTGGGGGATTCGTCCGAAATTAAATAAAAAACCTGTTTTTTATTTTTCAATTTGGTTTTTACTTGATGTTACTGCGCCCCCCTCCCTACCGTCTGGAACTAACAAAAAAAAGTGGCGTGTCGATTTTTTTGCTTCGTGTACCCTCGAATAGCCTACTAGCTGCATATCACTGACGCATATCTTCAACCAACAAACTACCCAATAGCTTCGCTGGATCCGAGGGTCCCTCTGTAAGTGCCGGCTGAACGAACAGTGCCGGCTGCCCTCTATAGGGCTTGTGGAATCGCCTGGCACAGATGGAACGCACCAAGTGTTGTACATACATACATAGGGCGCGGAGTAGTACCGGTTGCCGCTACGTATAGTGCCGTTTTTGTCCATGGCTGGCGCATATGTACCGGCACTGCAGGGGGGCCGCTACGGCGACATTCGTTCGACACCCGACACATGGGGAAAACATGCCAGGTACTGGTATAAAAAACACATGCCAATATGTACGCGTTGAGTACCCAGCCCAGTTCCTAACCTGGAGGCGAGAGCGATTTCGCCCGACGTCGGCGCGCTTTGCCGCCAGCTGCCGCTTGAAGGACCCCAGCAGCTCGAGGTAGCTCATCGGGGTCACCCAGACACGCCTCCTCAAATACTCGTAGAACTCCTTCCCGACGTGCTCTACTGACTGATGCACCACTCTGCAGCCAGGAGGGAAAACGATCACCAGGCACGCTTTAAACTCGGTAGAGATGTTATCAGACCATACGATAGCGTGAGGTGAATGCTGGGCACCTGATCAGGTCATAACCCATAAATTACCCGTGATTCACTTTAATTTGTGAGCAAGACCACTGTAGCTCTAGCTGCGGTGTTTTGCTGCACCACTATGGGGCTAATTAACGTTACGTACTACGATCAGTGGGTGGGGGGGGGGGCTTGAATTGGTAAGAGGCCATGACACGATGAGGTAAGTGCTGGGCGTTGCTGAATCAGATAATAAATACCAGGTAAATAGTAAGGAATCCGTGAATCACTTCATTTTCTCAGGAAGGACTCAGCTCTAGTACTTTGGCTGCTATACCGTGGCGATGCAATGAGCTGTCTCCAATGAAGCTGCTACGTCAAGCGCTAACAAGGAAGTGGGAAGCAAAGTCTGCGCTTATCCCTGCCGTCATGGCATGCTATGAATCGAGCACACTCAAAAGCCGGCATTCGATGCGAAATTAAACGCCGCCGTGCAGAAACAACTACGGCAAATAATCGCCGACGAAGGCGCTTCTTAAATTCACCGCAGAAATATTGGCCATCCGTTTTTTGTGGGTAGCAGGTGGCCGGGACCTTCCCCCCCCCCCCCCCGCCTGAACAACGTGGGGGTGAAAGGGTCGCTGTGGAGACAGCCCACAAGCCCACAAGATGTCGACAGCCTCTTAATTCGGTACGCTTAGTGGCGCAACTGCACTGTCTGCACATGGGTTGTTTGCGCCCACATTGTGTATCCCTTTTTATTGCACAGGGGGGCTTATACCGACCTGCTCCCATCGATGAAAAACGGGCGAACAGTCGTGGATAAATGCTGACCCCTCTGAGAGATAAAAATGAAGGCACGTAATATACCGTACCCGGGAGGGGGAGAAAGGACGACACCTGTGATGTACCACCGACTTGTTCAGAAGGCCGCCGAGGGGAAAGCTTCACACCTCAGACAGATCATGATGTATCTGATCTGTCTACAGATCACTTAATGGTAGTCCCAAGTCTACCGTTGTGAGAGGTTGCGCAGATCTGCATATATAGTACAGACCCAACCCGGGAAACATGCGCTAGATAGATCATGCTGATTATTCGGGCCCCACCCGGCAAAATGAGCTGGATAGTGCAAGATCAGGAGTAGGTGATCTATCTGCCTTGAAATATCTAGATCACGAGGAGGGAATGGTCTGTAGATAATCTGTAGATGATCTGTAGATGATCTGTCCGAGGTGGAGAAATATTTTCCAAGGTGTGCTACGTACGATATGGGTATGTAACGGTATACCTTTTTTATGCAAACATATTTCTGACCGACGGGACTCCTTAAGGGCAATGACAGCCTCTACCCAAATACAGTCGATTTTTTTGGAACCAGATCTGGGGACGCATGAAGAGCATCCCCAAATTGGGAGGAAAGCCCGGCCGCAGAAGGCACAGCAATGGGAACAAATGAAAGGCAAAAAACGAAAAAAGGCAACTTGACCAATCGAACAGCGGCCTCTATACAGCAGCAGCACGAGGGGATAGGTATATGACGGTTAGGGAAAGCAGAGCCCAACGTTATACTGCTGGAAATATTACTGGTACAGTAGTTATTTCCCCAATACTTTTGCTGTTTGCTTGTATGAGCTGGGGGGGGGGGGGTGGCTTCGTCGCGCTAACCCTCTTGAGACGTCAGAGTGGGAAAAAGCTGACGACACAAAAAACATGACGAAGTCAGCAACCGCCACAAACGTGGTTGGGGGCTGGTACAAGCAATGGTTGGGGGGTGGCACAACGTGGTTGGAGCCGTTCGGCACGGGTGCATGCACCATGGTCCTGTCCCCCCGTCCTGCTGGGCGCTTACGCTTCCTCGATAGCCCCGAACACTGTTACGGGGGAACATTAAATAGGACCAAAACATTGTTGGTAAAAAATAGCGAAATATATAGGTTTTTGTGCGTACCATAGGTCCTATTTGATATGGTCCCCCGTAATACCAACCATTGTCTTGATGTCTACCTCGGGTTCCCAAAGGGAGCTAAGCATTTTCGCCACTGCGAACGTCGCTTGTACTGTGTACCGCAATTCCAAGCGGGTTTTTCACCAACCGCAATTTCATTTTTGTACTATTACGGGGGACCATAGTAAATACCTGGTAGGACCTATGTTACACACAAAAACTTACATATTTACCTATTTTTACAGTCAATATTTGGTCCTATTTACTGTGGTCCCCCGTAATACGTACTGTAATTGCAAGCACTTGTGTCCCCAAAAACGAGCGTCCCGTTCGAAAAAGGGTCGATCTTTCGTTCTATCTCAGAGTCAGTTTCTTTGTTGTCTCGGGGCTGGGTGTTGGTGAGCCACCTACCCCATGGAGCGTTGAGTTCACACAGACGTAAGATATTCGTTTTTCACCGCTCGATTTTTTGTTTTCTTTTTAGAACGGAAAGGTTGAGGTCACCAAAATACCGAACAACGAGAGGTCAGTTCGGACAATATCTGGTCGATCGATCGATCGAGAGAGAGAGAGAGAGAGAGAGAGAGAGAGGGAAAGAAAGTGAGAAAGAGAGAGAGAAAGAGAGAGAGAGCAGTCGGTGATTTCCTAGTTTCGCGCGGCTTATTGTGATTCAACGTTTAGCATAGACTCTTGAAGTCTATTTTTGTAGAATTCAGATTGGCGTCCTCGCTGGGCACAAATGTTTCCTGCAGCTGTACATTTTTTCGAAACCTGCAAAATCAGCCTGAAATTGTCAACTCTCGAGCTAGCCACGTGCTGTACTCGAGGTGGGCTTCACCCGCATCGTGTGGCTCAGAGGTATTGATAGCAACTGATGAGTTCACACTAACTCGCGTCTTTTCGCTTCAAGTCTGCCAAAACAAGAAGTATTCTATTCTAAAACGTGCCTGAACATCTCGACGATCCCCTCCAACGCGTCCCCCAGCTCCAGGTCCGTTTCCGTCATCATGGCCATTGCCACGCCCTTCAGCGCCTCCGCTGGCCACTCCGTGAACCAGTCTAAGTCGACACGAAGTTAAGGACAACGCACGTAAAGTGAAGTGGAGTGGAGTGGAGTGGAGTGGAGTGAAGGAAGCAAACATAATGAGCGCAAGTACAGGGTTTACGTGCATATATACCTCATGTGCTCAAAGTGTGTTCTATTTTGCGCCGCTTCCTTTCTTTTCGTGTGAATGCGCGGGAAGCAATCATTATATATTTACCCGTGGGAAGGAAGAAACAGAAATTGGGGGGGAGGGGGGGGGGGGGAGGCGCGGAGGGATGTCAGTATTTTTCAGTATTTGTTTTTCGCAGTTTCCAACCAAATGTAGGGTATGGGTCGGTGACACTGATTGCTTATTGGCTTCACTTGGCCCCCGTTTTTGTGGTAGGAGGAGATATTGATGACCAGTCGCTCTTTGGCGTAGTACTGGGTGGATCCCTTCGCTGAGACCTTACTACCAGCACCGGGGGAGAAATTCACAGTAATTCCAGTCGGGTCCTTATTAAGCGGGCAACGCGCTCTCGCGCCGGCCAGCGGCTAATCCCGTTAAATAGCCGAGCGAGGCGAACGAAGGTCTCTCGCGCCGTGTGGAGTTGTCGAGAAGCATGGTACACAAGCAATACCATGCTGGCAGTGAAGCCATGCACGACACTTGGTTCCATTCGTTTTTCATTTCCTTGCGTTCGTGTGTTCTCTCTCGCCAGTAGTGCAGCACTTTTACCGACGGAAAATAACCTCTTCAGTTGATCTCTGAAGGCCGGCCCCTTATGGGCGGCATTCCTTTACCGAAAACTCTATATAGATTCACCTGTTCTCCCCAATGTTGCAGCACTTAGCCAGGAAAGAGAAAGCCCTCAGCCGATCCCTGAATATCGACCTTTTTCACGAAATTTCTCTGCATCTATTATTTTCTTCGTGTGCTCTCTCTCATCAAAGTTGCCGTGTTACAACCATGGAAGGGAACTTCATCATCCGATCCCTGAATGGCGATCCGATATGGGCGAAATTTGTCCTCACCATGGTGCAAGTAGTTAATCAGGGAAGAGAACGAACACGCTCGGCCGATCCCTGAACTACAACCCGGCATCATTTCTTTGCTTACAACTATTTCTTGCTTTCAAGAGCCCTCATCAGTGGTGTAAGCAGTTACCTGGGGAAGGGAACACACGTTCTTAGCCGATCGCTGAATATTTCACGAATTTTCGTTCCAACTATTCCACATTTTTCAAGCATTTGTTTTTTGGTTTTATTGTATTTTAGCTCTTATTTTTCCGGTCTTGCTTGTGTTTTTGTGTTCTCGTACCCGGTACGCTGACGTTTCACTTACTTGCTGACACTTGAAGTTGCGATTTTGGTTTATTTTTTGGTATTCCTCTGTCTCACAGTCTGTGACCACAGAATGGGTAACTCTCTAGGATACGGAATCAGGACGGACATTGGGTGTACTGATGAAGCTGGGTAGAAAGGACGAATTAATGTGGAGACAACAACATTCACCAATGGTGCAGTACTTAATCAGGGTAGTGACCACCCTGAGTCGATCCCGAAAAACGTGCTGCTGTTCACGTCATTTCTCTCCAACTTTTTAATTTTATTTATTTAGATATGTTTTTTCCAATGGTGCAGGAGTCAACCAGCAAACAAACTCCCTCAGCCGACCCCTGCAGAAGGTTTTCACGGCATTTCTTCACATTTTGTTTTTCAGTGTTTCTATGTGTTCTCTCTCACCAATAGTACAGCAGTTAACCAGGGAAGGGAACATTCTCAGCCGATCCCTGAAGGCTGACCCTATGGGCGACATGCAGATGACGAGGTGAATGCAAGACCGCACTCTTGTCACGTACTGGGCGAAGATGTTGACCTTCGTTGGGGGTATTCGCTTCCTCTGGCAATCCACCCTTTGGTTGAAAAACGCACACACACGTGGCGGGCGGGGGCCGGGCGCAGACGAGGGAAGTACAAAAAGGGCTAAGTGTATCTATCCGTGGACCTGCAGTAGTCATGGCCTCCGCAATCGCAATAACGGAAAACAAACGGAAGGTCATGCTAAAAGATAGCCAGGCTTGTCTGGGTCGGGGATCTGGGTCCGCGTGGGACTGCAGAAACGATATCAGCAAGTGTTCGAACGGAAGACACGTCGCTTGTAGGCTTGCATACCCACGCTCAACAAGATCGAGTAGGGAAGTTTGGCTGATAATGTGACCAGGTACAAGGTAGTGGTTGGGTTGTCAACAAAGACGAAGTCTGTGCATTTTTCGTTCCAACCCCCCTCCCCGCCATGCATGGTATCGAGTACACCCCTCCCCCCTCCTCCCGTATCTCTCTGGCTGTCCACCGTTTGGCAAACGTACGCGTGGCGGGGGCGGTCGGTCGAAAACGAGGCGCAGAAACGACGAAAACGATTGTGGTTTAGTCAATGGTTGTTTGATGGGTTGGACCAACTTAAACGAATAATCCCCCCGTGTAGCGTCAGCTTTGACTGGCCGCTTCCTTGTTCCCGGAACATCAATCATAATCAGCACAAATGTGGAGGGTCCCCTATTAGCACGCTGTTAGGCCCAACGAGGGGCGCTGCGTCCTCGGAAAAACGATTGGCATATCGGTCTCAGATTGTCGCAATCGACTCTCTCATTGGCACCCGGCATGCAATGTATAGTCACAAGTTTCGATAAAGGGAAGGGGTGTACCAAATACCTTCCGAATCGTTTTTGTTTTTCGCCTGAGGAGGCCTCACTGTATCTCGCTCCGGGCAACTCGATCTGATAATGGCATGCACCATCTCGCTGCCGTGCAGCGAGGAAGCAACGACTGGTGTGTTATTAACACGCCCTGCGCTGTGTCGAGTACCTGTACATGTACGTATTTCAAGTACAACACAAAGGTTCCCGTCCGGGACGTGCCTGAGGGAATGGCGCGATAGCTACCCTCGTTGCAGGCACCTCGAAAGGATTCACGTCATTTGCTTTTGCGCCATCGAAACTAAAAAAATAATCGCATTCGCTCGCAAATAACGAAACAAAACAGGAGCATACCCAGAGATTTGTCGCTCACCTGCAAGCAGACATGATGGAGTCGAGATCCTCGGGCGCATACAGATTCGGGACATCGCCCGCGTTCAAGATGTTGTTGATATCCTCCAGCATGATCTCGTTAACTATCTGCACATCACTGGTGAACGTTTTCGAGGATAGCGACGGAAGTCCGCGACGGTGCGAGCGTTAAACGTGTGAGTGAGAGAAAAACAACGCACGGAATGAGAGATCTCCGGGGGAAAAGCTGAGCGGGAAGTGGAAAGGTGCCCCTGAAGTCGACCAGACAACTGACCCCCACCTCAAGATCTACAGATAGTTCAGAGCAGATACAGCAGGTAGGCTCCTGATCTGTATGATCAGACTCTCATGTTGCCGAGTGTAAAACACGCCTAATCTTGGCCTGATCAACATGATCAGCCACACGTTTTTGTGGGGTTGAGTTTTGTGCTGTGATACAGCACGCACATACGGCGCCGCACTATATAATAACGGCGGGTTGCTGTACGATCCAGATAATCTAGACGATCTATCTGTAGATGACCCATCTGCATATATATGATCTATCTGTAGATGATCCAAATGTAGATGATCCATCTGTAGATGGTATAGCTGTAGATCAGCTATCTGTATATGGTCCATATGTAGATGACATATCTGTAGATGATCTATGTTTAGATCACATATATATCTGTAGATGATTTGTCTGCAGATGATCTATTTGTAGATGATATTAATCGGTACAAAATGAAAATCAAGCCAGTGAGGTGACATTTCTGGACGAAATTAAGAAAAAGAACAAGGTGTTTTTTACTTGGTTTTAGCATACCCCTCCCTCCTTCTGGGCCTCGGAAATGGTAGTGGGGTGTCGAATTGAGCCTTTGACGTGCTCCCCTGCCTGGGCAGCTCTAAACTGTTGGCAAACCCAAACCGCACAACCCACGCGCGGTTGATGACTACCAACCAAAGTGCGCGGTGCTTGTATCCCGCCAGTCGTTTTTACTTCTGGTCACTCTATCAGGCCTGAATAGGAGCGGAATATATTCTTAGGGATCGGGAACCGACATGAGAATAATCTGCGGATTGTTGTCGTAGAGATAATTCGGCGTTATGTTTCATATTTCTCGGGCTAAGTACGTAGTACGCAGCTCACTTTGGCAGCAGCAATGTGCACTGTTTGGTTGATTGCGCTGTGGGTTGGTGGTTACAACGCAATACGTAGGGGTCCGGTGCGTTAGGGGGGCGTGATCCCCTCCGGAAGTACGGCTATGACAACTCCACCCCTCGTACATAGCTGATCTACAGATAGATCATGGTCTAGATCATCTAGTTCCTCACCTGCCGTTACGAGATCCCGTGGAGGATCTGCCACAATACAGATCCAACCCAGGAAACTTGTGATAGATAAAAGCAGGTTGGGCGGGTCCCACCTCTTCAACATGAGCTACAGAAGGCCAAACACGCAAGATTGGGAATATTTCTGCCTCGGAAGGTCAACTGTAGATCATATAGTGGGTAGCAATGTTCTGGATACCTCTAATGTCATACGTACCTGAACAAAAACGTAGTGGGCTTGTTTTTCAGCCCAGCACCGAGAAGGCATCGCTTCACGTCGTCTCGCCAGTCCGACATCCCGTAGCCTTTGCTGATCTCGACCTGTCCAAGACGGCGAAGCGCACAAAACAGTTGTCTCAGCCAGCATCGACAGCGTGGAAAAACAACGAAGTCAAGGTTGACTGGCGCTGATGGTTTCTGGAGATAAACAGCATGCGGCTCTTGACCCGACAAAGCTGCATTGGGCGTAGTGCTATTAATCTTATTATTGTACGAAGTATGTCACCAACGACATGCATATCTCAAGCGAAGCTACGGTAGACCCCGCGACTACATCGGACAGTGGTCAGCACTTACATATATCAAAATTTCACCATTCCACGCTAACGTGGTATAGGTCGGACTTTGACTTTATTTGCAAAAATAAAAAAAGGGATTCAATTGTTTATAGCGCCTTGCGGCGTAGGTAGGCACAATTCGATGCGAGTCGACGAGGGAAGAAAAGGCTGAAATCTTCTCGCGAGAAAAAATGAAGGCACGTACCGTAGCGGGAAGGGGGGAGAAGAGCCTGCTACGTGACCCCGGATCTGAGTTACGAGTTGGAAGGAGAGAGAGGAGAAGATGTGCGAAGATAATGAATGGGATGAGAAAAAAAAAAAAGAAAAGTTGCACGTAGCCAGCGGCGTATGCCGCACGCAGACCGAAAACGAGGGGGACAAGAGGACGCAAAGCCCGCTCCCACTGCATGTTGCATATCGAAACGCATACACATGTGCCGTATATTTATTATGGGCCTCATATGTTCCGTGTCGAAGGCTATAGCCTATTCACCGGCTTAACTCCCTCAGCAATGCAACCCCATTCACCGTAGTTCGACCAAACCACTCGGTAGTATGGTAGGACTTTTTAGTGCAGTGGTGACGGGATTAAGCTGGTACATCTTGTCGTGCTCACCTGGTAAAGATCGTACCCGGCGATGTACGTGGCAAGCTTCGTCATCGACTGTCTCCCAGAGCCGCCCACTCCCAGCAGCAAGGCGTTGCCCTGGGGCTGCCTAAGGATACGGCTGACCCTCGAGACGTGCTCGATTGCGTCCAGGAACATGACAAGCGGCATGGGCTGCTTCGACTCCCCGTTGTGATCCGCCAGGTACTGGTTAATGGTCGACTGCGGAAGCATCGGTATAACATATGTCAGCAAAAGGAGTCTATTCGGTTGGAACAGAAAGTGCCTTTTTCTTCCTGCGACCACCGCAACATAACCCATGTACATGTACGTCGGATACCAGCGATAAACTAAACCTCGTACACACGACACTGTAGAAAAGCAATGGCTGCCAACCGGATAAATATGTGCAGTCGGGAAGGACGTGCTGGCACGTGTATTCGGAGACAATCATGCCCACAACAACCTAAGGGTCGTTGCGCAAACAAGACGCGTTGGATATGCAACCAAACCCGACACCCGCAGTCTACACCCCCTTCGGAACCTCGAGCTAGCAACCGAAACAACGATAACTTCGGTGTTTTCGATCGACTACGAGCAGAAGCGTGAGCGCCCAGCATGCCTCGTCCGTGCCTCGTGCGACACCTTGCGACATAGCTTCGTCATCTTTTTCGTCACCCCCCCCCCCCCCCCCCCCTCTGCAGTCCCAGGAGGATTAAATCTTATCCTCCGAAGTATTTCCTGAAGCTGTCTACACTCACCGTCAGCTTGTCCAGGTCGGGGACTTCTTCGTACACGGTAGGTTCAGCCCCCGGTATCATGTAGTCTCCATATATCAGGCGCTCCTGCATGTGTCAGGGAGGGCAGCAGCACACCACACACAAGGCACCAAAGGAGGTTATGTATAGTGTCGATTTCCGCTTGCGTTGTGTGTCGCGTCCACCACCTGCTGCTCACAGCGTTCGTGAGTTTGATTCAGGCAAAGCCTATACTTTGCTGAAACGCATAGAGACGCGTTGTGATGGGAATATATTGGTATGAATAGCACCTTTATTTGATAGAAACAAAACCCGTCTCGGACAGATAGATGACAACATATCTGTTGATCATCTGTGGATCATCTAGTTCCCCGCCTGCTCGTTGTGAAAAGGTTGTGCAGGATTTGTTGACACAACGGTAAGAAACAGATCCAATCAAAACAACATGTGCTATATAGATCATACCGATTTATACGGGTCCCACAACCCCCGGCAGCATGATGAGCTAGATCATACGTACAAGATCGGGAATAGATTTTCTCTCTACCTTGACAATCTAGACCATGAAGCGAGAAAGATCTGTAGATGATCTGTAGATGATCTGTAGATGATCTATCTGGAAATCATCTGTACATGGTCTGTCTGAGGTGTGTTTTGTTTTTATCTGGCAGATGAAGGTACCTCAAATCGGGAGATATCCATCTAGCCTACAGTCCGCGACAGGTCTTAATAAATTGGGAATTCAGACCTTCATGCTGTTAATAAGATTGTCTGAAATTTCAATTTCTTCAGAGCTAAGCATTTGTGCTCGACGGGGAACGCCACTCTAAACCTCCTATAACATCCTTTAAGAGTCTGTGGTCAACGTTGATATCACACCAAAAACCGAGCCTTAGCCAAAGCAGGAGATTCTTCGCCGTTCCTGTCGCGCACTGCATGCGGTTGTGGATCGGGGTTTTAGCCTACCTTCAATTTTCTCTCAAAGTCGGTTGGTGGAGCTTTAGGAGAGAGCTTAGGTGCTTCTACCCATACCGCAAGGCACGCGCGTCGAGGAGCAAGATAACCGAGTAGAGGCCAACTCAAGCTTTTTACCGTGGCCACGCGACCGAGAGTTACCTCGGGCCGACCCCTCTGGACTAAAAGGTAAGGGGGCGTTGTGGAGTATACATACATAAAGTAAAAAAAAATACAGCTGTGAAATCGAGGATTTCGTCGAAACTCATCTTTGCAAGTCGTGTGTAATACTTCGTTCGCGTGTACTACAGTACGGGCTTTCTATACCCATGAAGGCGAAACGATGCTTGGGTTTCCGTCCAGTGGTACAAAATGTGTATTTATAGTCAAGCCCATATATATATTCTTAGGTGAGCAGTGACGTGCTGATCAGCCATTTTTATTTAGTTTTTAGTTTTGACGGATCTCCCTGTTAATAGGGCTCCACTACCTTTGTGTGACCACGGGACTCCTTGGCTTGAGAGTAAACGTGAGATCAATGACAACAACAACAACAACAATAAATAGGATGCGAACCAACCTCATGGTGGGCACAATCATGATCTACCTAGATTTCCTAGTAGATCGCAACCTGCCGCCGCTGTGAAAAGTTGTGCAGGGGGGCGTGTACGGCACAGAGCCAACTCAGTTCGGGAAAAGAGGCGGTTTACGGTAGAGGTTCACCCTGTTTTTTCTGAGGCTCCTTTGTCCCCCCATGGTATATATAATGCGAAATCCAACGGGAGCAAACACATGAATACGACTGATGCTTGGGACGTGTGGGGGCGCGCACCTTCAATAATTACAGACACCTCACGAACTGACTGTGGTACTGTACGTTCGTCCTCTGGCCCGGTAATGGCGCCGTGGGGGCTCAGAAAGTTTCCCCCCTCACAGTGGGACACCTCTACCGTAGAGCGCCTGGAAACGCGTTGCTAGATCATGCAGACTACTCCTCTCCCACTCGGGAAACATGGGCTAGACATTACAGGTCAGGAATACTTTCTGCCTACGCAGCCACGCTACGCACGTGCGGTAGGGGTTTGCAATCGTATTGCCCAAACATTCCGCACCTTTCACACTACCCGACCTTCTGACCTGGGAGCTACATACTCAATATCGATACCTGATACATCCGATGAATACTTTCAAAGTTTTTTTCCTCAATAGATGTCTATGTAGCCCGCACGATGTGTGTATATATCGTGGTTGCAGTAGATTATAAAATGAATTCTAGGAAGGTGGACAGTGGTCGCCCGAAATTTGAACCCGCCTGGTTGAGTTTCACCTGGAGACAGCCGCCCGAGTGTTGTTGCGCTCGTACGTAGTACGGGCGTATAGGCTCTAACGAACCGCTGCTGTGGAGTCGACGCCGCTCCACACGTCAGCATAGGCCGACATCGTTAAGGTTGCATTTTCTTGGTTGGGAAAAGTGATAAAGCCCTTCTCTAGGGTAAAGGGCCATCGTCGATTTGTGGAAGAATCGATTGTTGGCTTCTCGAGCGAGCAAGCGCATCAAAAAATTCTTCAGAAAATTCTGGTACTGCCCCTACAGCTGTAGCACGCGTCTGCCCTCAGACATCCAGGCCATGCATGAAGCGGGCATCGGTGTTTATTTCCGACGTTGCAGAACCAACCCATCCCACGTAGTGTGTCTAAGGAGCCGCTTATTCTTCACTTTGTGAGACCTGGGCCTCTGAGAAGGACGATAAGTATTTTGGTCTTCTCCCGGCAACTTCCCATCCATTGTCTTCGCCCTTGTTCTGGCTCCTGCGCCCTCTTACTATTTTCGGGGAACATAGTAAATAAAACCTACGGTACACACAAAGCCTATGTGTTTACCTATTTTTACTAACAATCTTTGGTCCTATTTACTATGGTCCCCCGTAATAGTGGTCGTAACTCAGATCCCGGGTCACCCCTAGCCCTAACCCTACCCCTAACATGTAGTAGGCTCTTGCCCCTCCTCCCCACTAGGGTAAATATATACGTGCCTTGGCAGGCGTTTTTATCGCGAGAAGGGTTCAGCGCTTTCTTCCCTCGTCGACTCATGCCGAACTACACCTCGCGTACGACCGTTGATATGACATGTTGTACTGCTGCGTTTTTTTGTCACCTGGGGAACTACGTCGTCCCATTCCATCTGGAAGGTGGTCTTCACGATGCCCTGCAGGAGAGTCTTGAACCACGCATGGTCCTCCGCGTTGATGAGCCTGTCCTCGAACACGCGCTTGCTCTCGTGGCACCAAAGGCGGACCAGCTGCTCGGGCACCGTCACGGACTTGTAGCTGCCCATCAGCATACCTGTTACCCACACGATTGTTGCGGGTTAGTGTATACCAGGTATATATATACCTGGTATATGTTTTCTTTCGTAGTTTGAATGCACTGGCAGTGTTTCGATGACACGGACTCAGACTGGCTATGATATGTACACGAGTCGGTGTGAGGCGTGAGTATACGCTCGAAAAAAAAACATTTCATGTGTTGAAGATACAAAAAAAAGGGGCGAAACTTAGCGGAGCACGTACGCTATATAGATAGGCAGAAACACGTATCCCGCGTGCTTGTACGCGTTGGGAAGTTGTGGCGAAGCCCGCCTGGATGCATTTGTTTTTGATACAACGATGTGTGCGTCGATGCCTTTGTTTTCATCTCGTCGATCAGAAGGACGCTCCTTCCTATTGTCTTTTACTGCGGTTTACCAATAATGTTTACTCGCAGTGCATATCAATTCGACGCGAGTCCCCCCCTCGCGATAAAAAAATCGCAAGGCACATATATACCGCGGTGGGGAGGGGCGAGAGAAGACCCAACTATATGTGGCCTCAGATCTGAGTTCCGACAGAGAGGGGGCAGGAGCGAGAGGAAGGGCGAAGACAATGAATGGGATGGGAAACAAAACTACTACGCCAAATCTGGGCTTGCTATTACGCCAAATCTGGGCTTGCTATTAATAGTTGTTTCTTCGGGAGGGCCCGTCAGCTCCTGGGCAGACGTCGCGCGTGCTTAGGGGTCTGCAGGTGCCCTTTTCTGTCAGACGAAAGTCGCTACTGAGCGCTACAGCAGTGGTAGTAGACCCAATCAAGGCAGGCACGGTTTGCCTGCATACCTTGGAAGACCTTGGCTAGATCTCGCAGGTTGAACGTGTAGTGGCTCTTCTGAGGAGTTGGGAGCAGCTCTTTCGTGATGGTGTTGAAGACATCGATCGTCGCATCTACCAAACTCGAGCCCAGCCTGTTGGCGTGAATTAACAGCAATAATATAAAAAGAACAGCGCGAACAATAGTGATCGATTTACCCATGTGCGAAGTAGGCGTCAATGGTTCAAGGACTGGCAGACACGCCAGAGCAACCAGTTTAGTAAGTGGCATCACAGTTAACGTACCAGGTATAATACAAGCAGTATGGCGTGCGATACGTTACGTGTGGAACGGAATAATGTCGTATTTTTCACGCCCTGAATATAGCGCGCGATCGAAGTATCTCGCGCAGCGTCCAAATATGAGTTTCGATGAAGCTTTGTATATTGTTTCATCACAGAATTTTCATGTGGTATATGCTGTGTGTCATATACGGCTTTTGCGACAAGGGTGCCGGGTAAGATGACTTCCACCCACCACACCGAAAGTTCGCGCCTCTCTCTGCCGATAGGAGAGGAGACAGGAGGCGTGGCAATGGGGGCAACGAAACGATTGGAAAAGCGCACAACACAGCTCTCTATCCTAGACGACTAAAGCAGCGAGCGTCGAGTGAACAGGTTGGGGTAACAAGGTGTCCCAGCTTCTGAACGATATCGTCTCCACGAAAAAAAAACAAAGAATGACGCTACATAGCCCAAGCCAGTACTAAAACTAATTTCCTCCACCCACATACCCATATAGCTACTGTATATAGTGTGGTATCCTAGTGCTGAACGGCCGAAACCCTACACATATCTACATACATGTTTACTTCGTATATATGTATATATATATGTCTGTGTGCGTTCGAGAGGCGTCAAAACAGGGGCTGACTCCGCCAAGGTGTTTGAGCACATCGATCGTCGCGTCTACACCCTTGGGGGGGCATAGCAAATTCAAAATCAGAACGACAGCCGTCTCAAGGCACTTAGTTTGTTATTTTTTATCCCTTTCTTTTATATCTTCGCCCTTCTTTCTCTTGCTCCCTCCCTATTAATAGTTCTAACACAGACTCGGGGTCACAGAGTAGCCCCCCCCCCTCCCCCGACTTCGATTTCGCGCCTTGCATCTTTGTAGGGATAAAGATTCAGCAGAACTGTGTTCACCCGAGGGGTTCCACGATAGATGCTCACCCTAATTTTTTCTGAGGCTCCCATGCCTCCCCGGGGTATAATGCGGAATTCGATAGGGACTGACACATGAATGCGACGGATGCTCGGGATATGTGGGGCGCGCACCTTCGATACTTAGATACACATATCCCTACGAACTGTGGTGCTGTACCTCCTTCAGCTCAGAAACGTTTTTTTTTTTCTAAAATGTGAAAGTCTTATGGTAGAACGCCTTACCCACGCTGTCATTGGCGTTCTCGGTAGTGTACTGCAAATCGTCCATGCTAGTGTTGTGTAGTCAGCAGGGTTGTTTTGTACAGGGGGGGGGGGGGGGGTACTCGATAGGAGAGATGTACTCGATTTCATGCATGGCCGTAGTCGTATGACCATAGACCCCCGCATCCCTACAATGCCGGGACGGAGCATGTCGGGTTTTCACCGACCAGGCAGACATTGCTTGCACCAAGAGCGAAGCGCCGTAAGGTGTCTGGCGAGTCGCATGAAGGGTGATCTGCATTCTACTAAGAACCGCTTTTGAGGCGGACTTGCATATGGACGACAGCTTCAATGAGTTGATTTAATTTCCGGTGTCGGCATTTCCAGAGACAGCAGTGGGAGTACCATGTAACTGCCTCTTGGGTGCCTTACCTTGAACACTTCGTGATACGAGCATTCCCAATTGTGCGGAGTAAAGGTTCTTTACCTCGCACAATGATCTAACTCGACAACCGGCTGTGGGCGACCGCCAAAAAAAAAAAAACGGCACCCTGGTTGTCTAGATCACGTAGTGAGTGGCATGTTTTACAGTGTCGTTGCCAACCGACGCCAACCCAACCTATAAAAAATAGGGGGAGGGGGGGGGAGGGGGGGCATACACGGCACTAACGTGGATGGTGTCTCAAGCCGAGCGCGCTAGGCGCTATAAAAGTAGGACTACGTTGGGATCACAGTCAACGAAACACAGCTAGAACACCAGGTAGATACTGCGAGGAGATACGTACTGTACGTAGCCCTTGTGCGTACGCGGATGTTTCCTTTCTTTGTTTTTGTTTTTTTTTGCCTCGGCTTTCTTTTTCTTTCGAGAAGGGGCGTTTTATGTGTGATCGACGTTGAAATGCATGCTGCACATTGTCACGGAGGCAAAAGTGACCGACCGAACGAGTATCACGTCGTTGCTTGCTGTCAGAGTGAAATATTCGGCCAAATAATAGGAACCCAAATGCCAACATAGAGTACGTATATATATCTGCATAAAACAACAAAAACCCATTATTCTCGAAAACCTGAAACGTATAACTCTTCAGCAGCAAACAACAGATTATTCTCGAAACGGTCCCCCTGATATTTACTTTCATATTCTCCTCCAACGAATGAAAAAACGCCGCTCTACGTACCTCGTCAAGCTTGGTTCGAAGCCCGTGGAGAGGAAATTGTCGAGAATCGTGCGGAAGATCACTCTTTTGTCGTCGTCCGACATATCCACGTAGCCGATCACGTTGAAATGCCTCAAAAATCGAGGAGTAACGTGAGCTCTGCGACGCACGAAGTGTTTCCAAGAAGACGCAAAAGGCAGCGTTTTCAGACTTACCAGGTGCACATACTGTACGCGGAGGGTGAACGCAATGGCGTAATTAGGACACGTCAGAGTAGCTCCAACGCATCAACGTAAATTATCACGTTTAAATGCCTCAAACCTCGCCGCACGGGCGTTATTTCCAACACAAATGTTTCAAACGCAGCGTTTTTTCTTTTCCAAACATTATTTGGTATACTTCTGTGCAGTAGGAGCAGGGGGGGGGGGATGCAATGGGAATTGTCAGAAGAAGTCAGAGCAGAGCTACGACACACCACAACAAACGTATTTAGTCGATCGCGTTGAAAGGTCGCTAACCTCGCGTGAGTGGCATGGGCTCTGTGACGCGAGAATTGTTCCAATAGAAGCAAGGCGGCGTTTTTGTTCAGACACACGTCATATAAGGCAAGGTCTACGCGTGCTACGTACTTTGTTTCGTCCAAATATCAGCAGTGCCTGAATAACCAACAGTGTATACCTGGTGTAGAGATATAGATATTACCGTGGGAACCCCACAACGACTTTATACCTAACTAGGCGATGGGATTGGTCGTTGGGGCTAAGCTTGCGCGTATTGTTCTTCGACAGCTTTTTTTTTAGGTGAAAAGGCCTCAGAAAATGTGCGGTATGTGCTAAAACCCCTACCGGAGCATGCGTCAGCAATGAGCATTTTCTCTCAACCGCAATCAAGGAAAGAGTGTCCAGTAGCACCAAGTGTCGCGTGGGCAGCATCTGTTTAACAACAAAACACAAGTCAAGAGGGAGGCGTAACTGTAGGGCTTTCGCGTCGTCGAAGCAGCGCAAGTTGAAACTGCGGCCAGAGTCCACATACAGCCTCTGAGAGATCGGTGAGCCTGAACAGTGAAGGGACTCACGAAGTGGTCGTGATGGATGATTTACCCTCTAACCACAGTAGATGGAAGACGCGCATATATATATATATATATATATATATGCATCTCCCTCTTGCTGATAATAATCTACTACCTACGGCCAATCGTCACGGCCGCCGTGGATACGGGGCGTCTCAACAAGTAACGCGCAACACCCGTCTCACCTACCGCCCCCAGGAGGGCCCATGGAGCAAACCATGGTGACGTCGATGATCTTTCGGTAGGTTAATTCCTTACGGTCGTACCACCCTTCTTGATCGAACCACTGTCGCAGGATCTCGATCGGGGGCTGGGCGCCGTACTCCTCTCTATTTTTGTTCGGGGAAGAGGGGGGAGGAGCGACACGTTTAGTATGCTGCATTGCACGATCATATCTCGCCTCTCTCCTGCTTCCTCCCGAAACCCATTCAGCGGATTTTCGTACTATACTGCGGCATGTTTCTTGGGCGTGCGTGAGATAAAAACTACTGGCGAACATACTGGCCAGGTCAATCAGTCGATTACTACCGCGCATAGAAAACTACTGCCAGTACATACTGTGCCAGGACCCAGTCCTAACTATAGACGAACAGTCGACACCGAGTGAGTCAATATGCTTGAGTCAGTGAGTGAGGCCGGCAGTTTGTCGACTAAATACTGTAGGACTACGAAAGCGAAACGACAAGCATGACACCTGTATCTGCTCTCGACGCGTTGGCATGCTGAGGTCGTCGACATTAACCCCTTACATGATGAACGACACCGTTGTTGCACAATAGACATATCCCAAGTGAGCTCGGCGGTGTGTCAACGGGAGGAGAGGGACTACAGAGCGAAATCGACAAGCGTACGTCGCTCTTTTTCCATTCTGCAAAACAATCTCCTCGAAAAATTCCCAGTAAACAGTTTTTTCAAAATCGCAATTGCACGCACTTCCAAAGGGAGGTAACCGTTTCATAACTGCGAACCAGTTGTAGGCAGGGGCTAGAGACGAGAAATCCCCTGGTTATGGCGGCATTTTTGGGGGGCGTTACAAGAGTAGGAGAGGGGTCCCGCGCACTAAATACATGCCATCATGAACCTTCCATGCACTTGCCTGAGATTGCATGGAAGTTGCATGCAACTGCCAAGTTTGCACCCAATGCGCATACACTTGCATTCACGGCTGTTCAATTTGTGTGTACTTGTCTGCAACTCCCATACACTGCATGTAACTGACGAAATTGACTAAATTGTTACATGATTGGGAAGGAGAGGGAGAGACGCGGAGTAAAAACAGTCGCCAAAACAAACGTAAGTGGGTGAATTATTCTACAGTATAGGGTGTTGTTAACCCTTTAAAACCGTACTCCCGTTCTGGGGACAAATCACTTGGAATTAGAGTAGAATACTTCCGTCTGCACAGTACAGCAATAAAAAAGGCTTTAACTTGTACTTACCGCTTTGGCATGTTGAGGTCGTCGACGTGCACGACGAACTGCTTTCCGGCCGGAGGTCCGAAGACGCCCTTCCGCCGCTTTTCCATCTTGGCGTCCATCATGTCTTGAGTCATGTTCGCGGACGTCTGGGCGGAGAAGGTGATTGTGAAAGGCGACACCGAGGGGTCGATGCACCTGATGCAGCACACCGCACCACAACACCAGAAGAAGAACGAGGAACAATCACCAAGAAGCAGGGTGTAAAGAACGAACACGAAGAGCGATTCGATTGGTTGGAAATTAGGAAATGGGACCTTGATAATACCACCAGAAGAATGGTGGAAAAGGCAATACAAGGTTGTGTGGCAGCATTCATGGCATCGATTGGTTGTGAATGACGTCATGGAAGCTACCCTAGCATCGATGCGCCTGATGTAACATCCCACCAGAAAAAGGGGGGGAAAGACGATGCGGGCCATCAGTACCCACGAAGGGCATCGAGTAATCCTTGATGCGGTTGGGAACCGGGTGCGCTATCAGTCGATCAGATATATTTATTCTGGGCAGAGGTATGCGCGTAGCTACACATCGTCGGTTGGAGTACAATAAACATTGGGCCTTGTTTATATCCTACTGAATGGCTACCACTTTTACTTGTCACCGTCTTTGTTCTCAACGTCATCTCGTGCGCAATGGACCTCGGAACGGAGGACAACGGAGAGGCGCGATGAACGAGGTATTCCTGACCCTACAGGATTGTATCAAAATAGAATAGGTCCCCGATCGTTTGTGCGGGTGGTCATACCGGGTGGAGTACAGCTACAGGTTGCAGCGCGTAGAGCGGTACGAGGGTCAGCGATAGTTTGCTCCTATACACAGGGAAAACATCGAGGCTGGGTGCTAGCTACGCTGCCAATGAGGTTGTATACTCCATCGGGACGAACCACTCTCCATTTTCCGGCACCAGAATAGGTGATACTGGTGGCACCAAGAAAAGTGTATTCTCCGTCAAAATGGACGCGCGAGAAAAAACCTTGCTTTTCTTCAACAGGCGCCTGGCGCATGATATATCTGAGCACTAGCTGCACTGCCAAGGCGCGGGAGCAAAGCCTTTCCTCCCCCCAACGGACGCCTGGTCTATGACATACTGAGTTGTAGCTGCACAAAAACGACGTATCACCAGCAACAAGCCTTACCTGTCTCCCAATGGACGCCTGCCTCATGAGATACCCGGGACCGACCAATAGGTGCACCAGAAATACGTGCCAGTAACAAAAGGTCTTCCCATTCGCCACCAAAGGCCTAATCCATTAAATAACGAGCGTGAGCCACGCCATCAAAAACACAATCGGAGGCGGGGTTCTGCTGTTAATACCAGCGGCGCTTCCAGGACCCGCCAGCAAAAGGCTCACCTTCCTCCAACGGACGACTGTCCCATGAGATACTGAGCAATATTTACTGTCTTGCCCGTTCCCGTAGGCCCGCAGGTCAGGGCGTGCTTGCCTCCTCGAATCAGCAAATCCAGCAGATACGTGTTGCGGACACCATCCGTCGTGGGAACTATGATCTGGTCATGGAAAAGAGGCGAGCAACACAAGATAACCATTGCTGGCGTAAAAGTTCCCAAGTGAAGGCGCGTGGAGGTCGGTACTCGACGAAAAACTAATCGAGGAAATCTGGCCTTGAAACGCCTAACGTGAACCACACACAAGAAACGCGGCGCACGATAGTCCCACCTTGATCTGGCTATGACAAGGAAAGCACCAACTCCCCGCGAAAGGCAAGCAAAGGTCGGCAAAAGTAATAAAAACGGGTGACTGACCAACGCACAACACACACAAACGACAAAGCGGCGTCAAAATTGTCAGCTCCGACGTGGCTATGACTGAGGGGGAAACAAACTCCTCACGAGGGTAAGAGAAGGCCAGCAAGAGGTCAAACATCGGGTGCTGGCCTTAAAACGTTCCACGTAAACGAACGTAAAAAGCGGCGCACTCTATAGTCCGATCCTCGTTCTCGGTGTCAATCAATCAAGGGCGACGATACACAGCATAATTGGGGTTACGTAGCAGGCGAGGCGGGTGGGTGGCTCGAAATAGTCAAACGGAGCGGGGGCTGCAGACTTGCACCGCTTTCGCCTCAATGATAATGGTGCTTGACGCGACCCAAGGGCACACATCGATACTCGTCATTGAAACCGCTTTGTCCTCAGTATTTTTGTGAGCCATCAGCATCAAAGCTCGCGCTCCCTTGGGAAGGGGTTTATTCATCGTGCTTGTTGGTGATGGGCATCGTGTGCCTGAAGTATCGGACAACACGCCCCGCCTCTGTTTACATAGAACGTCTACGTAGTATCGGGGAGAAAATTCGCGCTTTTTCTTAAGGGCAAGCCGAGAAGAAAACGATTGAGCGCACACGACTACCCAGGTTTGTCTCATTTCCCCTCCCCGAGCTACAGAACCTCTTTGTCGTTTTTTTATTCCGGGAGACATCTCGGGCCGTGACAAACACGGTCCGTCCCGTCGCGAAGAAAGATTCAATGGGAGACATGGATAATACACCAAAAAATAATACTCGTATAATTCCGTCCCTTTCGTGATAGAGCTTTCAACAAGAACACCAACACGAACGGCAACACGAAAATCAACAAACAATACCAACAACAGCGATCACAATAACAACGGCAACAAAAAGAACATTAACACCAACAGCAATAACAGCGACAACAACAACAGCAACAGCAACAGCAACCAAAACAACATGAACACCAACACCAACAACAGCAGCTACGACAGCAACAACAGCAACGAAAACAACGTTAAGACCAACACCAACAACAGCAACAACAATAACAGCAACAGCAACAGCAACAGCAACAACAACAACAACATCAACAACAACAACAACAACAACAACAACAACAACAACAAGCGGGACCACCGCGGCACGAGAACCTCAGCACACGGCCTACCTCGTTGAACTGCAACTTGGGGTCGATGGCATATTTCTCTGCCGTCGACATCCAAGGAACCCATTCCCCTTTGTCGCCCTTTTCTGGCACGAAGACATAGTCGTACACCTGTATTTTCACCAAGAATCGGTGTTCGATTTACAGAGGGGGAAGGGGCGGGGGGGGGGGGTTCGTCCGGAGCAAGACATAGGTGGCGAATTAAGCTCCAGAGGTGTTCTACGATAGAGGTTCACCCTCAAGGTGTTTAGGCTCCTTCCTCACTTAAGGAGCTTCATACCCCATCTGAAAACTGACTTCAGCAAAAATCAAGTTGTATCTCGATGAATAATCCCATGGTTCATGTGTCCAAACACGTTTTTGTTTCGACACAAGGTCGGAATTCCGACGATTTTGGGTTAAGGAACCCCCGTCATTCAGAAAACGGAAAAGCGGAAATGTCCCACCCCTGCTGTAGAACGCGTCTCCAACCTCTCTTTAAAATTCGGTATCCCTTACCAACGGCATGGCGAGGGATAAGAGATGTGCGGAGTGATGTGCGGAGTGGTTTGTATCCCTCTTGAACCAGTTTTTCGTTCGATCGATCTCCCGTTAATGAAGCCGCAGCCCCCAAAATGTGGGATCAGTATCCACAATCGATCGACCGCTGCTACTGCTACTGCTACTGCTACCTACCGTTTGTCCTCGCTACGGCGCCTGATGTCAATCAAGCAATCCAGTTACGGTCCGAAACCACAGACACCACGGGTTTCTATGAAAGAGCGCAGGATGTCTGAAAGGGGCAGCCAGGCCTTCATGTACAACCGTGATAGAAACAGGACTATCGCGGCCGTCTCACGAGTCCCGAGGTAGATTTTTTCAAGGGACCCTAGGTCGTACTGCGTTCGGGGTTTTAAAAGTTCCTTTTGAACCAACGTCCCTCAACAGAGTTGGTACCGGCCTCTAGCAAAATTAACAGTGGGCACAAAACAGTGCGCATAAATTCGCGGTCCCTCATCTTCTATCGCGTGGTCCTTTAAAAGGGGTTGACTGCTTGTAGTCTAACTTTTTTTTCCCCGTTCGGGGTCAAATGCGAGAGCCGAACAAGTACATGCACAAAGCAGCAGCCACTCAAGAGAAAATCTACTTTGCACAGGAGGGGTGGCGATCGGTTTTCAGCGCTCGATGCCTCCAGAACGGAACAAGGATGCCAAAGTACCGAGATACAGCAGCACATACTTTCGGGAAGATCTGGTCTACTGCAGTTGCCTTTTCCCCGAAAACACAATGCGCGACTTTATGTTGCGCCCTCTTTACCGTCATTGTCAAGAAAAAAAACGAGCGCTCGAAAAAACGATCGCACCCCTGTGCAAAAAGCCAACTCCTTTTTATGGCAGTCGCAGAGTGAACAACAATCATCCCCCCACCATGTGTTACGGTGGGTATTCTTCATCTCTGTTACAAGATAGCTTTGTGTGAGTGTTGGATCGGACTAGGACTCGGCACCGGCAGGGGCGGGGGGTCCTCGCCCGTGGATCTACCGTCCGGACGGAGGGTGCCTCGGCTGGGTCACCTTCAGCACGGCAGAAGGTTCTAGAAATTGTCCAAAAGGTTGGAACCACCTTCTCGGATGTCATAACTACCGGGGAAAGGCAAACGATGAAGTAGGAGGAGACTACCACTCACGGTGCCCGCCGAGGGAAACAGCCAGGGGCTCGTGTTACTGGCCGTCTCGCACCGCATCCACGCGTCGAACTGCCTCCTTCCCGCCTCGTCGACCGTGCACCCCACGCTCCAGACGAACGCGAACAGGAAGAGTGCCTCCACGTGGTTGGACAGCGCCTTGCACGCCTTCCCAGAATGAAACGGCGCGAACAAAGGCAAAGCAGAACAAGAGGCAGCAGCGACAGACGATGGACTCTCAGACGGCCAATGGAGAGGAAAAAATTGATACCGAAAAACTGGGGGGGGGGGGGGGGGGGGGGGGGGGGGGGCTCGAGGAGAGGACCCCCGGAATGGTTTGACTGCCTTATGGAAGTACACAAGGAGCGAATTAGTTTCCCGGTTTACTTGCTGATATCGTGCCGTAGCTGCCAGAGAGGTCTCAGCAATTCCAAACTATATGCGTGTTGAATCGACGAAGTAATGTCACACCGCAGGAACTGATGAATGCGGAAACTGCAGAATAGCCCCACGAACAAAAAACAACCAAGCAACCACCGTACAGAATAAGGCTTACCTTTGGAGGGGTGCGACGACAGTTGAATCTGATAAACCGTACTCAGAGACGACCGCTACACTGAATCCAATATAATAGCCTACTCCGTGCTCAAGGTTGTTCAAGGATGGCGTCATATTAAAACGCTAAGGCTTGCTCATGCTAGAATCAAGTAGTATTACGTGTTTCTCTGTAGGCGGGCCTATGCTGTGATCAAGTAAAAAAGTACAGAAACGGGGCTCTGTCGTGGACGAGCTCATATCTGGTTCCGACACACCAGGTATACATGTTTGGTCAACAAGAAAATGGCACTATCCGCTTCCCGTGCTCAAAGCCGCCCTCCGTGGTGCTTGAACGCTCGCGGTGGTTGCTCTGATTCTGGTCGGATTTCTCAACCCTTGACATCGACAAAATAAGTTTTCGCACATGGGGCATCGGACAGATCATCCAAGCACGTCAGACCCAAACCTGTCGTTCAGTTATGAGCAGGGCCGGGGGGAAGCGGGTACGTAGTGCTATACCTGGTATGACCAAACCAACACATGCACCTATTGCGGACACCCAGAACAAAACCCCCTTGCATCACATGCCCACCCCGCCTTGAATGGCGCACCTTGGCGCTGGGTGGCGGGCTCCCTTCTACCTCCTGAAACGGTTCCAGGAAGCAGTCGAGCAGCCGCATCAGGCTCTGGGCCATGTTGTTGTCCACCGTGGGGACCACTTCCCGGCACCACTGGCGGATCCACGCGAGACCTGTACCGACAGAAATTTACCGGGGTTTCAGGTATCATACGGTGTGGTGCGTGCGTGTGTTCTTCATGTGAAACCGTCCTTTCTACCCGTCGACATCCAGCACAACCAGTGTCCGTGCCGATGAGTAGGAACAAAAACGATAGCGGAACAGTCTCGCACTCAGCATTCGTTGTTATTCTAGGAGATTCGCGGCGGGCGACGAAAGAGCCCTCGACCCTTCACGGCACCAGTACTGTCGGAATTCACGCGCGAGATAAGGCGAAAGATACCGTCGTTTTTTGTTTGGGTTTTGCAAAACGGCAGCGAAACAGCGTCTCTCGTACCGACCAATACCACTCTGAACGGAAAAATGAGATCCGTTTAAACAATAACTTGGAAGACCAAGCGGTTCCTATACCGGCAACCATAGTAATACCATCCTGGACGTAAACTTAACGACCGTTGTGTGCTGATATGGGTCGCCCAACACTCCTTACTGTTCAGTCGAGAGAGTGATACCGCAGTAGTAGCATTCCAGGAAATTGCGGTTGGCGATGAAAGAGCCGCTGATACTTCACGGCACCTATACGTACCGGATCCGTGTGAGACCTGGCAAATAAAAATATAAGCCCCGTTTTCTTCTTCGTGCGGTGCCGTTCTGTACAACACTCCTTAATGTCGAGAGAGTGATACCGCAGTAGTAGCATTCCAAGAAATTGCGGTTGGCGATGAAAGAGCCGCTGATACTTCACGGCACCTATACGTACCGGATCCGTGTGAGACCTGGCAAATAAAAATATAAGCCCCGTTTTCTTCTTCGTGCGGTGCCGTTCTGTTACAGAACGGCACCAAAAGAGCGGTTTGTACTACAGCCAGTAATTGAACTCTAGCTTCAAGGACTTTGTCGTCGAGAAACACGGGTGATGTTCTGAGGGACTGCGATCGATGGCGTCCGTCGAAGAGCCGTCGACCGCGCAGTTCTGGCCGGCAAGTATCCACAGCTTCCATCGGCCAGTCACATCGCGGTTGACGACAAAGAGCCGTTGACCTCACGCACTTCTGGCCGCAACGGGTCAGCAGCTTTCCATCGACCAGTCAACTCGACGTCCTTCGTGTACTTCGTGCCTTTTGACCTAGATAGGCCATGCTCTAGGAAGGCGCAATGACGCGTATTCGGGGTAACGCTTGGCTCACCGGCATGGTGGGCGCACGGTGTACACGAACGAAGTGCAGCTGGCAGTATTTGTTTTCTGGGATATGTACCTTTCACCTCCAAAATCAATTCCGACTATTAAGGGAAAAACAAACGAACAAACAACCAGATGAGTCTACGTAGAGGTGTTCGGTGCCGGTCGCTTTCCGCGTTTGTCTGGATTGCGATCTCTTTTTCGCCTGGCAAGCGGGTGTACAACGAATATAACATGTGAAAACAACAAAACCGTGTTCCAACGACATTTTTATCGAGTAGAGTGTTATGGTTCAGGATCGCCCCCCGCAGTCAGCAATATGTTCGCAAAAACAAATTTAAATACGTAGCCTTATGACGTAGCTCGCGATCGTCAACGAGCGTCACCTGTGGCATGAATTCGGAAAAATAGTCCCGCCGTGTCCAAAAAAGAACTTTCAACGTCCCTCACACCAGGCTTTTTATGTGAGACTAAAAAAATCGTTGTGGGTCACCCACGGTGCCTTGTTGAACGGTTTCGTCAGTCGACTCTTGTATCGCCCCTCACCTGGCTGTCTACAGTAGCAGTACACGAAATAACTGTGAGCCGCTCACGGCGGTGCCTACCTGAGGAAAGGTAGGTGTCGAATAGCGCGCAGAACTGGATGGTGACATCCTGGGGCAGGGTCGAGGGTAACTTGGCCAGCCACGACTGGCAGAGGGCGTCGAGCCCCAGACCCCGGGGCTCCATGTAGATAATCCCCACCCGAGAAACGGTGGCTGGAGACGCCACCGTGAGGTCCTCTACCTGCAAACGTTGGCGTTGGGGTGGGGCGGTGGCGCGCGTGTGGACGGGGAATTTCTTCAACACAGTCGCCATGGTTGTGCATATATTCTACGATCCAATCAGGCATTTTTTATCACGATCAATTGGCATGGGTCTGGTTAGACTCGTGCTCCGGCGGCGGTAAGAATATTAACAATCTCAACGCTCTTCAGGTTCCTCCGTCGCCCGAGGAGCTCAATACCTGCCTTGGGCCGTACCCCTCGATTTGTTTTCGAGGAAAGCTACATTCTAATCCCGATGAACAATCCCCTCGCCTGAGCATAGTAAGCCCAACCCACTGAACAACCCCACCGCCTACGCAAGCATAATGAAGAATCCCAATACCAAAAAGTATGGTACGATTAACAGCGCACTTAACCCTATGAACAAGATCCAAATCGCCAGTTTACGGGGAAACATACTAATCAGGACCAAATACGCTCAGTAAACTACTGGAATATATAGGTTTTCGGGCGTATAATGGGTCCTGATTTCTATGGTCCTCCGTGATAGATAGGTGTGAAACGGGTAGCAATGCACTTAAACTTACGAAAAACTTCACCGCCTAAGCAAAATACGGATACATAGTAGGTTAAAACGCTAGTGTAGTTCCAATGGCATCACGATAGGTCCTCAGTCGAGGCGCCCCAACCCGTCGGTCGGAACCTTTTTCGCCATGAAAATAAAGGCGCCTCACGTACGTACCCCTCGATGGGCTGTATACCACGGCTACCGGGGTGCGTGATCGTAGCTCGGCGTTCGTTTTGTTCCAGAACGGGAAGGATAAGGTTAGCCAATACCAAACAACAACAAGGTGCCTTTTATTTCGGAAATGTCTGATCGAGAGAAAGAGAGAGAGAGCCTTACGAAAATCGAAAGTTCGGCTTTTAGAAACCTCTGCTTGCCGTTGTCGAGGGAAAAGACCGCTCAAGAATACTTAATCGCACTCCTACCGTGGCCGTACTCAGACTAGAGAACAGGGGGGAACGCGCGCATGCATTCTCTTACCTCGAACATCATGGTCATCTCTGGGGACATCTTGATAATTTCGCCCGAATTCAGGCACAGCTGTGGGCACGCACGGGTTCAGGCCACAAGAAGGAGGGATGGAATCGAGGTTAATGCGTATATATGTAGCATCAAGTTTGGTATTTAACTTTAGTCAAAAGTAGTGTCATCACCGCATACGTAAACCGTTTAGGGAACAACACAAAATCGTGTTGACGGTTTTAGAGCAGCACAGTCTGGCGGATCTAATGGGAAGACAAGACATGGCTGCAGCGTGGCCCATGAACGGCCTATTGGTGTCACATTTCATGTTGGCCAGGTAGTGAACATGTCCTACCACGATGGACTGAAATGTAAGGATCGTTGAGATACAAAATTTGGTTCAAAATTACCCATTTATTTTGGGAAAGAGTGGTATATACTACGGTTAGCTTTGAGACCAGGGGAAACACTTTTCAGGAGTCTCGTTCTTCAAGGCAGCCCCCGCTCAACACCTTTTCAGGGCTCTTAAGCCACAAATGAGCGAGACAGATGCCGCAAAAAAAGGCACAGAACTCCGTAACTATTTCCCACATACGAACCTAAACTGCAAAACCTATACGTAGCCAACTGTAAAAAAAGGTGGGCAAACCTTCTTGACAGCCCAGCTACACCCGCCCCTCTAGCTAGCTATGTATTTACAAACGGGGTTAGTTGTCTCACTTTCTTGTCGTCGTCCAAGACCGCGTTCATGTTCTGGACCCAGATCGCGTCTATCGGCCCGTCAGAGACCACTCACTTCCTGAGTTACCGCGAGCACGCAACCAATTGTAATGCCTAGCCAACTGAACAACTAGTTCGTAGGCAGCTTCTGTGTCACCCAACTAGGCAGCCTCCGGCCTCTACAAAGGGGTTGATCGTCTCACTTTCTTGTTGTCGTCCAGAACCGTGTTCATGTTCTCGATCCAGATCGCGTCTACCGGCCCGTCGAATACCACCCACTTCCTGTCAGAGGTGGGGCTCGAAGCGGCCAACCTGGGCGAGCAGGGCAGCACGAAACAAAAAAGACAACCATCACCAGCCAGCGGAGGGGTGGATGGATGGATGGATGGATGGATGGATGGATGGATGGATGGGTGGAATAGATGTTGTAACTCTTTTAGAACAGCAACTCTGTGCGTATTAGTTTTGGTGGTTGGGGGGGTGGGAGGGGAAGGGGAGGTACTCATTTTCATGCATGGCCATAGTCGTGTGGCCATAGACCCTCGCGTGCCTATAACCCGAAAAGTAAAGCGCAGTGCCGTTGTTTACTACTACTCTACGTAGTAGGCGAGATGTGATCCTGTCATTTCCCAGCGCCGTCGAGGGTCCATATCGATGTGAAACCTCCCATCAAGCAAGATCACTTCCATATCGCTCGACATTTTTTTTCCAACATCACTTTTACTTTCCAGCCTAGCTCGTGGGAGCTTTTGCCCTCGGCCATCTTCTGGACAAGCCGTGTTCACAGGCGTCGTCCCTTCTCTCCCCCGGTACGTGCCTTTATTTTTTTCGTCGCGCGCAGGGTTCTACATTCCCACTGCTCGTCGATTTTCATCGAATGTAGCTAACGCACGCTTTCGCGCTTTCCGCTAATCAATTCATTTTTTTATTCAAGGAAAAGTCCGTACGAGCATGCACTCGGTGAGACTTGAACCCACAATATTGATCTTGATAGGCACGCGGACCACCTACCAAGCCACCGGGGCGCTGGACATATATGTTTTATTTTATATATATATACATAATCGGAGATATACATGGCAACCATTGTGGCAACAGAACCCGCCAGCACGGAGGGGTAGGCGTGAAAACCACTCCCTTTTGGGAGACGTACTACTCGGAATTCGAGTCAGATTTAGGTTTAAGTACAATGCAGCACTAAAAAAGACAGACAAGCGAGTATTCGTGTCGACAAAAAATATCGTTATCCTCCTATTGTTTCTGTTTTGTCCTGTCGGGATCCGGATGATAACGGTATAAAAATAAGTTCCCATCGAGGAATCACTCCCTTAAGAGTCACCTTTTTCTACGTGAACACTTCACACCTACAGTTCTCGTAAAAATCACAGCCCTTACTGGACCACCCGTACTATTAAAAGTGTAAAAAACAGACACACGCCTGTACTATGGAGCAGAAATTCGATAAAATAAAATGAGCACGTGGCTTCGGTGGACGTCGATACAAAACACGGGTTGATTGGGCTATAATACCTGTACATGGTGGACATGATTCCATCCTGCCACTCGTGGGTGCTCGGGTCAAACTCTCCGTACATCTGTCCCATCGTGATGCTCTTGGGATTCAGCTGGTAGATTACCACCTTCTCGTATCCAAAGCCCTGAAGAAAAAATATGGTTTAGTGCGGGGAGCGGAGCGGCGTAGCAGGTCACGAGGCGCTTAGTGCAATCAGCGTGGTCTGTCTGTGTTAGACGCATGGTACGATAAACAGGGGTAGAAGCGCCGTTCGGTCAAAACATTTACATGGTTGGCGGTGCGCCTGCTCATCTGACAACGCTACCCGATAAGGCATGCCTTATATTGCATGCCCCTTATGGCTGGAATGGAATCACTACCACTTGTACTTTTTAATCGAAGGAAACGGCCTTGCAGTCCTTCGAAACCCCGGCCCTCATCTCGCACGTTCCTTCTACAGCCCATGATACAACAATAAACCCGTACCACTCCAAGACGTCAAATATGTTTCACCCGTATGCGAGGCGCACGATACTACCCCTGGTTTGCGTATCAAGTTAAGAAAGCAGGTTTCTATTCCTTCCCAGACTTGTTTTTGAAGCATACAACCGGGGTATGTAGGTGCGGACAACATGAAATTTGTGTTGTTACTTGAGCTGGCGTGGACAAATTAGTTTCGGCAGTAGAGGAAAACGATATGGCCGGAATCCCATTCACCAAAGCCATGGGATTGATCGTCGGGTTCGAGCTTGTTTTTTCTCAAAGTAGATCCTGCAGATTTTACTGCTCTCACCCGGAAAATCACGAGCTAAGTGCGATAGACCCTACAGATCAGGAATATACTGCGCCCTGAAAAGCTCTAGACGTCACGAAAGTGGGAATAACATGGTCTGTCCGATTTGTTGTGCGATGATATCCGATAAAAATCGCGCCTTACGTAATCCATGGGATTCCTCATCGGGTTGCGCGTTCAACGGATAGTTTTTTTCGGTGAGATGTAGAGTCCCCGAAAGGAGAGGAAGGAACCCATACCGTACTAGCATGCATCGTTAGAGGGCACCCCGAGCAGAACGTGTGACGGAAATGTGAGCCATGGCATTCGATATGTGGAATGACATCAGACGCGTGCGGTGGTAGAAGGGTATTTTAGTAGCATATACATTTCTGGGGCTCTTCCCTCCTCATCACTCAAAAAAGCTCTACGCACCTGGAATGTAGTTGCTTTACCAGGGGCAGGCGACAAAAAGACGAAACGACACTCCATCCTAAAAATGTCATACTAATGAAAATAACAACCAGCCGGGAAGAATGTCAGAACGAAACTTGAAAAAAAAACGTTTTTTTTCCCCTCTTTTTTTATTTTAGCTCAGTTCAAGGACCCGTCCGCCCATCCGTCCTCTGTGTGGGCCTCGAAAGTGGATAGAGCGATAGAGGGGTGTCGATTTTTTTTTTTTGTGTACCCGTGATTTCACCCCTTCAAAACCTTACATATAATTTATACGCTGGAGCACGTAGTAGTAGTAGTAGTAGTAGTAGTAGTAGTAGTAGAAGTGCCGAAAAAACAAAACGACAAGACGATCCCGGCCGAAGACGGTTTTTCGTCGCCCTCTGGAGAGGGTACATATATAGGTGTGCCGCAGGGAGTATCATACCAGGTATGGCAAAAGAAAAATGAGTTTGGTAGTCTCCTTTTTTGTTGTTGTCGGTTGTGTCGTCGTTGTAGTAGTAGTAGTAGTAGTAGTAGTAGTAGTAGTTGTTGTTGTTGTTGCTGTTGCTGCTGTTGGGTTGGTGCTTCTACCTACCTCTTGGCCCATCTGCTTGAGCCGCGACAGCGTTTCTTCGAGCACGTGCAGGTTCGAGGACTTCCCGCCCCCCGTAGGGCCGACGAGCATGAGCCCGTGACGCACCACGATCATCTCGTACAGCTGTATCACCTGGTCGGGACAGAAAATGAAAAAACGCGGGCGGCGACGGTGCCGTTTCATGGGATGAGAAAAAGAGGGCGTGTGTGACATCACGAGAGAGGCCTTATACCATAGGGGGTTGTGGGTGAATGAATGCCGTCCAAAGCTACAACAGTACTGACCCTCTCGTGAGGAGAAACCGGCATATTGGTCCAGGCTAGATTTTATCTAGATCTCATATTTTGATAAAGGGTTTGATGTGTTGCACACTACTTGATACAGTAACTTTCATTTGACCGCTCCCGAGTTGGACAGTTTCAGCCAAAATTCCAGGGCGCTTCACGGGCCATGACCCAACCCGCGGGTCGAGTCAGGACCAATTGAAATATCACCGGTCGGGTCGGGTCATGAGATTTTCCAACTCTCGCAGGTCGGGTCGGGTAGGGTCATGAGGTTTCAAAACTCTCACGGGTCGAGTCGGGTCGGGACTGGTCACCACTACCCGACCCGACCCAATCTGGTCCGCGAGGTTTGGCTCGACCCGTGAACACTCCTGGAAATTTCAAGCTTGCGTTTTCTTGTAAGGCTCTTTTTTGCCACTAGTCCACGGTATGTGGTAGTAGCGCGTCGATGGGCGAACGGTGAGTGCGTCTCTCGAAGTTTCCTTGCCTGTTTCGCTACGCAGTGCTTTGAACGGCATGTGAGTGATTGGCTCAAATATAAGGACCTATTGCTCTTAGTCATAACGTCTAAACGATCTTAACATTCCGCCAGGAGTCGTACGTACCCGTATATACGAAGAGATACCTTTTTTACATACCGTACAACACGCAAATCACGCGATATGACACACTCCCTCAGGGAACGCATTTTCCAAGCCGAATTTCTCCCAAACATGCCTTAAGAGGGGCGTACAGACTTAGCGAAAATGGTCGGGGCTTTTGGAAATATCTTGAACGAGTTCATTCCATAGACCACGCACCCCCCGGTGTTTGCACCTATCCATCTTGTCCATAAAAATTAGATTCGACATTCATCCGAGCGATATGTGTGCCATCTTGCGTGCTATTCATAGTATAGACGGCAAATACAGCGCTTCACAGGTGAAACTAGATGGTCTATTTTTTCCAGGATTTTTAGAAGGGAACATGCTGGCAGTAACTCCCTACACAGGGGACATAGTATTCAGCACCAAATGCGCTTATTGAAAATACTAGAATAGCTACCAGGTAGGTTTTTGTGTGTATAATGGGTCCTGGTTACTATGCCCCCCCGCGATAGTCGAGCCCCAAGACTCCAGAAACGGGCCCGCCAAGGAGAAACACATCTTCTGAGTCAGCAAGCTTTTAATTGAAATCTCATTGTGACACGACTAGCCTTATTAAAAACCTCAGCGTGGGAGCTCGCCGTTAAGCACGCTTTTGTGTTCCAAAATTCTTAGCGTCCCTGCAAGTGTATCAGCCAGGCGCTCTCATCTACGGTAGTAGGTAAATCTGATATGCGTTGGTTCATCCTGTACTGCTGTTTGCGGCAGAACAAGTTGTCATGCCTTCGTGGTGAAGAACGGGTGAGGCTGCAGCCCCTTGTCCTGGATGACCAGCTTCATCACGCTGTTCAAGGCTCCGTAGTCCAAAACGGGACGCTTCCGTCCGGGGAAGAGGTCGGAGATGATGCCTTCGAAAAGCGGCAAGTCCATCTCTAGGAACTTCGGGAAGTTCACATCCTGAGAGTTACAGAATGAAAGAAAAAACAAAAGAAAAAACGCAGGGAAATCAGGAAATGATACACAAAAGACAAGCAAAGAAAAAAAAAGGAAACCAGGGAATTTAAGCCCCCGATGCTTGTTCCTCATGTCGAGGTCGAGAAGATCTAGGTCTGCCAAAAACGTTCGTTGCGACGGTTTCGATGCTAATGCTTCGCGTCCTGGAGCACGAAAGAGGGGACGTGAGTGACTGCTGTAATGATAGCGCGGTGTGACCAGGTATGTGGGGGGGGGGGATATTGATACACATACTGGTAGGGCGTCAGCATCCTCCTGAACCCAAGGTATTCTAATGTTGGGAACGGGCACTACGAGTACTCGCTTGGGACGCCAGTTGCTTCATCGTATGCCAAACCCTTTGCGTCATTTAATAGTCACCCTTTTGCTTCTGTACTACAGTAGTCGACCATACGTAACGAGTAGAGTATCTCCCCCCGCCGATTTTTCTGGCCCTCAAAATTAATATGGGCAGCGCACAGCGAACTTCGTATCGTTATTGAGGCGACCGTGTAGGCCGGGGGGCAGGGGGGAACGAGGCTCTCGTAGTCGACCGAAGAACGGAGAAGACTCACACCCATCTTCCGCTGAAAGGACTGCCATAAGTAGCCATCGGAACGCGGACAAACGTTCCGACCTTCTACCAACGCTCTGAGTAGGGGGGGGGGGAGTGGACGGTAAGAATCGATGACTACAGCGACGGCGCCACCGGTTGCTTGAGTGGTCGGGGGATGACAAAACAATCGATGCCTGGGTTACAACGGCTGAATGCAAGGAATCGTACGGCACGGGTGCAAACATGGTTGATCCTACCCGTGCTGCTCGTGGACGGTTGAAAACACAAAAAAACTATTCGTAACAACCATTGTTATGGTCGCTATCTTGGGGTCCCAGAGCGGTGAATAGACACCACCGCGAATGTAACAAAACAACACGGAACGCCCACCGCCGAAGACAGAAAAAAACAAAAAAGACGGGACCTTCCACGACGTAAGCCCCTCTAGAACCGTCAAAAACATCACGCAAAGTCCACCGAATGCACGAAAATCCGCACGCCATGTTTGCCTTTTGACGTAGAAAGGCCCCTCCTTTCGCGTGGGCGGCGGCGGGGGGGGGGGGGTCCCGTCCACGTGGTAGCTTACCTCTACCGAGAGGAGGCTATGAAACAAAGTGACACATGGTGCAGCGGAAACATGAGAACCTCTGAAGCCTAAGGATGAGCCACTAAGGTTTGGTAAGACTTAACGATGCATAAATACACGGTTCTCTAGTACTGCCGATCAGTACACCCGCGGGGTCTGCGGTTGGTCCTGCGCAACTATTTAGCCCAGGCGCATTCATCATGGTGCCGTCACGTCTAAACGTCACAGCAGTGAACATCCGCTAACGTGTCGTCCCCTAACCATACCAGGGCGTTCCTCGCGACTTTCCCGTGGGATTTACCCCGCGGTTTAGAGCAGGATTCGGGATAACCCCAAGATCTCGTGATAAATGTGAAATCCTGTGTCCGCACAAACGCGTCCCGCACGAACTCCAAAATCCCGCTCCCGCGCCACGGGGAAAATAAAAATCCCGTTCCCGTACAGACGCGTCTCGCACAAAGGATAGTATCCCACTACCGCGCCAAGGAAAAGTTTAAATCCCGTTCCAGCACAAACACGTCCGGTGTTGGCCACATCCCACACAATGAGTACCGTTTAGTCCCGGGGTAACTGAGTCTCACGGGGTATTAGGAAAGGCGTCCCGAGGAATGCCCCGAAAAATACCACGATCAGTTCAGTTACTCCACCCCCCCCCTTTCGAAGCACGTATATAAAGTAATGTGTCTGCAGCATGAGCTTCAATATCGATCACTCACAAACATTCCCAGAAGTATCTTGGTACTTTCTAGTATTTCGTTTTATCAAAAGTGCCTAACATTACTCATAGACGAGTTATCGCTTCCTTCTCTTGTGGAATTTAGGGGGGGGATTACACACCGCACCGAGTAGTAGAAGTAGTAGTAGTAGTAGTAGTAGTAGTAGTAGTAGTAGTAGTGTCTGCGGTCGGCCAACGTGCTGAATCTACTGTTAGTTTCAGCGAGAATAGATGCTGCCTGCCGAAACACCTTCACCGTGTAGCGCCGGCGTCCTTCGTGCTACGGTATGATGGCTGTGAGTCTATGCATGAGTGCGCAATACCACCGCCTATCGATAGGCACAATTTCTTTCCTCACGATATATTCGCAAGGGGTGGCCGTTTCTGGGGGGCCCTCCCCTGAGAGCCAGCGGGCTACAATGATTTCTTAAGGAAGGGGCTGCACTTTTGAGACCCCCGACAGTTAGACACTTGTTATATGACAGAAGCAGCACTTTTCGTGCAAAATAGTTTCTGGCTGACCGGACCCCTTAGCCCAATATCGTTGGAAGGCCTTTAGCATTTTTACTATATAATTCATGATGGACCTGGTATATACTTATACTTCCTCTGTCCCATAAGTCTAGTCGGTTAAGCTGGGAAAGACCGTTAACCGTGTCGGATGTCTTCGGCGATAATTTATTTGAAATCTTGAGCGCTTTTCGGGTCCAAATACATTTTTTTTTTTCGTGCGCACTATCCTGCATGGTCTAGCGGCTAACAAAATAGTAGTCACGCCGAAAATGGCCATATCTGATCCCTTTTCCAGAGGGGGGGGGCGTGGGGGCAATATAAAAAACAAGACAAAAAAACCACAAGATTTATCCCGAACCTAAACCTAACCCCGCTCCTCTCAAGGATCCACGTCGCGTCCCCCCATACTAAAACCAGTATAATAGTGACCCCACACTAAAAACAAGACAGTCAGAGTTCCCACACTAAAACCAAGATGCTTGGTGGTCCCACTCTAAAACCAAGACACTTGCGGGGCAAATGAAACAACAGTGGGGCCATAATCCCAACTCCCCCTCTACTCAGCGATACATGTCGCGTTCCCCCGTACTAAAGTTAGTATAATATTGAACCCACACTAAAACCAATGCACTTGGGGTCCTGCACTAAAACCAATACACTTTTTTTCCCACACTAAAACCAAGATACTTGGTGGTCCCACACTAAAACCAAAACACTTGCGGGGCAAACCAAACAGGCGACGGAATAGCCAGGGCTACTTCCACCGCAATTGCATAGCGGCGGCCCAACGATAGCTCACCGCGAGGCGGGCGAGGTGGGGGGGTACTCGGGGGCAGGTCCATGGTGTGTATGACGCTTTGTGGGCTGTGGTCTGCTAAATTTGAGGAAGTTTTGCGGGAATTCTCAAAACAATCCCCAAAAAAAAACTCAAAACAATCTAAAAAAAATCCCAAAATTGCGGGTTTTCTGACCCTATGTTTGTAGTCTAGGACTCTTTTTTATTTTTTATTTTTTTCATCAGCATTGTCTTCGCGCCAGCTTTTCAACTAACCTAGCTATAACGTTAGGTTCAACCTCTAAGTACCCGAACGACTTGTCGCCCATAACCGACTAGACTTATGGGACAGAGGAAGTATAGGCTTCGAGATTGATCCACGTGTTGCACTTTTTCCATTTTCCCGGAGAAAGAAAACAGTTTTTGAGTGCGGTAGGTATGGAGTGCCTTAAGTGAGGGAGGAGCCTCAGAAAACATAAAAGTAGGTGCTACCTCTTACCGTAGGACGCGTCAATTATTTATCGCTCACTGACGGCGGAAGGGGGCGGGAGGGGAGGGGGGGGGGGGTGTACTCGATAGGAGAGATGTACTCGATCTCATGCATGGCCGCAGTCGTATGACCATAGACCCTCGCATCCCCACAATGCCGGGACGGAGCATGTAGGGTTTTCACCGACCAAGCAGATATTGCTTGCACCAAGCGCGAAGCGCCGTGAGGTGTCTGGCGAGTCGCATGAAGGGTGAGCTGCATCCTACTAAGAACCGCTTTCGAGGAGGACTTGCATATGGACGACAGCTTCAATGAGTTGATTTATTTTCCGGTTTAGGCATTTCCAGACACAGCAATGGGAGTACTATGTAACTGCCTCTTGGGTGCCTTACCTTGAACACTTCGTGATACGATCATTCCCAATTGTGCGGAGTAAAGGTTCTTTACCTCGCACAAATGATTTAACTCGACAACCAGCTGTGGGCGACCGCCAAAAAACAAAAAACAAAAAACGGTACCCTGGTTGTCTAGCTCACGTAGTGGGCGGCATGTTTTACAGTGTCGTTGCCAACCGACGCCAACACAACCTACACAAAATAGGGGGAGGGGGGGGGGCGCTCTTCAACTCTCAATCTTACCCACTATCTTTGCCCCCGATGTTGTATTTGTGCTTCCTATATATGCACGGGATACTCCGTATCGGGGTTTTTAGCTGGTATTTTGTTTTCCCTCAATAATCGCCGGTTGTTGGTTGCTACGGATTTACGGCAGGTACAGGGTGCTACGACCTGCCGTAGATATCGAGATCCTCAAGCAAGGAGCACCGTGAAACGCTGCTTGCAAGGTGTCTATCCTAGACATAGTGCGGCGCGCGTCTCATCTCTTACCTGCAGGGCTCTGAGCAAGAGCACCATCTCGTCCCCGTCGGGCTCGGCGCGCTTGAGGTTCCCGGCCGCCGTGATCACCGTCTTAACCGCCCTCATCCCGTAGTCGTAATGAGGCTAAAGACATGTTGGCGAGAGGGGATTCAAGACATGTATAGTGAGGGATCCAAAACAGGCCCACGAGGAACAAACGGCGCAAGTACATCCGACAACACACGGTGTTTTGTTTAGCTGGAAGGCGCGGCGCGGCAGCGACGATAGTAAACTTTCTGTAACATAAAAATAGTGATATGGGGATGTTTAGCTGAGTGTTGCTTGTGGTATGTGAAATTTGACGGAGGGTCCAGGAGGCGTTTCCTGCGCTGCGCGGGTCTGTCGAGCTCGCGCGCTCCCCCCGTGTGCTTGTTGTGCTTGCGGTGGGTGATCTCAGCAGCAAGTGCGTGGTGTGTCGCCGACGAGCGTACAGCAGAGCACACCTAATTTGTTCCATGTTTTATGGAACAAACCTCACAGGGTGAGCTACAATATATACGAATCCAGCCATTGTGCTGCCCACTAATTTGTTGCGTTTATTTATCACCGGAGAAACTCTTATCCGCGCGCCGAGTTGCCACGTTGAATACCGGCATATTCAACGCGGGGGTACTGTTGCATGCATCACAACCCGGGGGGAGAGTCTCGCCGGCTGATCCCCGCAGAGAGGGCCTCATCGATCCCAAACCACATACCGGTACGTATTGAAGCGACGACCGAATGTTTTCAGCATACCGTTGCTACGGAAGGGGGATGGTAATCAGCACCCACGATGGGCTCCAAACCACCTGTACCCCCCCGTTCTCACACCATATTTGGTCCTGATTTTTTTACTACATTTGCCCACCCGGAACCGGATTGCGCACCTGAGCGGACAGCTGCTCCGAGCAAAGTTTGAAGGTGGTCACCATCTTTGCGCCGCACTCTTTGGCCTGGGCGAAGCCGTAGGCGAAGAACATGATTTCGCCGATCAGCGCATAGTCCGGCACCATCATAGCAACGGGCCGGAAGAGCGCCTTGAGCGAGTCGGGCAAATCCGATCTGGACGGTCGGAATGAGGTGAGGGGTAGTGGTAACAGCAGGTAGCGGGGGAGGGGGGGGGGGGGGGGGGGTGTTGAATATTAGGGAGTATCTGATCTGAGACGGTCAGAATGTACCTATAGAGAGCGGAGTGGGGAGGGGTAGTCATGCCATGCACGGCCGTAGTCGTAGCACCACAGACCCTCGCATCCCTGCAAGGCCGGGACGGCGCACGTCGGGTTTTCATCGACCGGGCAGGCATCGATCGCTTGCACCGAGCGCGAAGCACCGTGGGGTGTTCGGCGAGTCGCATGAAGGGTGGGCTGCATCCTACTAAAAACCGCTCATGGGGCGGACTTTCTTGAACACAGATGACAACTTCGAAGCGAGAGGGAGTGGGGGGCACGGCAGGCAGTGGGGGTAATTTGTGGGGGTAATTTGTGAAACAAGCGTGAAGGAGCACACAAAAACTGGGAGGTGGTCGCACCGGTCGTAATAGCTGATGTTCGACTAATGATCTCGCCAACACCGCGCAAGATTCGGGTGAAACCCTTCGGCCGTGCCGAGGGGCTGTAGAAGTAGGCGGCATCGTGAATGGTCGACACGCTTCTTTATCCCCCCCCCACGGTTTTCAAGCCCATAGGTCGAAGACAAATCATGATGAGAGTCTTCACGCCAGAAGGCGTTATGGCGATAAGCACCCTTGCATGTTTAGGGGACGAGAGAGAACGGCATAAAACCCACGAATACCTAAATAACCTACTAAAAACGTTAGGATTCACATTTTTTCGTGGGGGAGGCCAAGAAATAAATGCGGAGTTGAGAAATGGTTCCCAGCGGCAAGTGCTACATTAAATTTTACCAAGGTACCGTAAAATAGCCCAGACGTAGCCTACCGTCAAGGTTGCTCAAGGTAGATGTCACAACATGGTCTCAAGGCTTGCTCAGACTGCGCAATTCTTATTTTGGCGTGGCCCAAGCTGTATGAAACACGCCCTTCCCGAGTTTTCCCACTTGTGACAGCTCACTTGGGGACAGGAGCAGTATTTCCAAATACCACCGGAGAGCTCGATCGCTATTTTTTCCACAAGAAGCACAAGTAGATACACGTTAAGAAGGAGAGGGGGGGAGTACCCAGTGCAAGTTGTTCCAGGTCATTTACACAAGGAGTGTACAAAAGCAATATAAGTGTGACAACGATGCGAGCAACCAGACGAACAAAACCCGGTGGCTATTAATAAAAACTGGCACAAGCTCGTTGCTGGGGAGTTCTTCAATTGATACACAGGTCGGCTGTCGAAGAAGCCAGCCGAGGGTTCAACCGACTTGCCGACTTAAGTCGGGCACGGTAAGCTCGTTAAGATTGACCCAAATACACGAAACGAAATGAAAACACAGCAGGGGGCGGGTTGGGGCTGTTGATTAGCGTTTTCTACCTGCCCGCGTAGCCGGGGTTCATGGTGATAAAAACGCCGAACCCGGGTTTGACGATGATGTTGCTTCCTTCGAACACTATGCGCTGGTTGTCGCCCTTCAGCGCCTGCTGGATTGTCATGACTTGTTGCCCCACCACGGACAGCACCTTGTTTCAGGACATAATCGCACGATTGGGGGGAGGGACGGACGGCAACGTATACGCTTGGTATGAGTAGATGCAAACCCAATTTATGCCTGAACGGACGTCTCGTCTTTCATCTCTCGCTCAAATTGTACTTTTTACAGCATAGACGCACGAACAACAACAAGAAAAGGCCTGATAAGAACACGAAGACTAAATGTTTTTTTTGGGGAGGGAGCGCTAAGAAAATTGGACTAGGAAATCGTTCTCAGCGGCGAGTGCTGCACTGAATATACCGGTGTGTACTACCCTTGGCAGCTAGCCATCAAGATCTCCGCCACAGTTTTCCTATAGGTGAGTTGGTTATTATACAGTATGCCGGCTAAAAAGAACGAACTCGAGTCGCCATTCACATAGTGTATTTTTCTGCGTCTAGAAAACAAATATCCAGTTTATCCGTGCGATGCGACTTCACACCAACTTAGATATGGATCTCAACGTCCGTATTACAACACTTTGATCAAGGATGGTGCCACTTGAAGTTTTAAGCCTTGCTAACGTCAGTTTTGTTTTGTGCGCGGGCTCATACTGCAACCTATGGTAGTATGTTTTGTTAGCTGAAGTGGATTAGGGAGTCAATGCGGTCTCCGAAAGGTCCTTTAATAGTCTAGCCGTCCCCTGTATAGCCAAAGACGTCCCCAAACTGGTCCCCTAGCGCACCGATTTCCAATATGAGTTTACAATAAACTGGTCCCCTACACAGGCTGCCAGGACCCCCACCCCTCCTTGTACCCTTGTAGCGACATTGAACAATGTAGCAAACCCCACGACGTGTCTCTCTCGACAACCTCTCAACCCGGTACGCCTGATGGTTTGCTGCATCGTTCGATGTATCCACAATGACGTCTTCACGCCCACTTAGTGCAGTAGGGGTTTACTCGATAGGAGAGATGTACTCGTTCTCATGCATGGCCGTAGTCGGATGACCATAGACCCTCGCATCCCTACAATGCCGGGACGGAGCATGTAGGGTTTTCACCGACCAGGCAGACATTGCTTGCACCAAGCGCGAAGCGCCGTGAGGGGTCTGGCGAGTCGCATAAAGGGGGGGGGGTCTCGGGGCCACCTGTGTAGCGTGCCGGTCATCCAATGTGTTTACAATAGTCTTGGAGGGTTTTTCATCGTGGTGCCCGCCGTTCAAAGGGCAAGCGTTGTTCGTGGTCATGACCATGACGTATGTTCGGTAAGGATAGCATCGATTTTCGTTGAGGCCCCTCCTTACATGGGGGAACGTCATACCGTATCACACGGGTGATAAGATAACACCCCCCCCCCCCCGGTGGGACGAATTTCCGGGCCGATTTTCGTGAATAAAAAAACACAGGGTGAGAATCAACCACCACAACTAGAAAAATGGCGGGCTTTGGAAAAATCTCGTCGGGGGGGGTTCGATGTATAGACACGTCGCAGTTAATTTTCACTGTCCATGCTGTCGAACCAATCAGCCTTTGGAAATTCATCCGAGGGGTGTCTGTTGCCCTTGGTGTTTTGTACGGTATCAGTCTCTTCGAGAACATGAGGTACGCCTCAGTTTTTCACAATATGTACAAATGTACATCATATTTTAATATCAGACTAGCGCCTCGCTTGAGAAAACCTGTTAGCTATGATACGTATCAGGTATATTCGAAGCGTGTGTGTGTCGGATAGAACGATCTTGGATAGCTCCTCCCCCCCCCCCCCCCCGTCAGCGTAATAATTGTTGTAGGGGCTGGAAAAAAAGTGCAACTCCTACCCGTAAGTAGCACTGCTCTCACGCTGCCGCTGTTCACCCACACCCACCTCGATGTTGATCCGGTTGAACTCGTCGAAGCATGCCCAGGCGCCGCACGAAGCCAGCCCCTTGAAAAACTTTCCCATGGCGATGTAGTCGAGGCCGTCCGAACAGTTAAAAACGACGCACTGCATCGCCAGAGCCTTGGACAAGTCCTTCGTCGTTTCCGTCTTGCCAGTTCCCGCGGGACCTTTTTCGAAACGCGTTGTGCAAGGCATAAAAGGCGCAAAAGGGTGTGTGGATGGAGCGCAGTGAAGCGCTGTCACGTTTTTTGTGTCGCCCCGCATGGTGTAGGAGAGGTGAAAGTACCCCAACTTTTGACTACCGGGTTTAAAAACTCTGTGCTTCACTCAAAACACGGACTGAAAAACTAACTGCTTTTGTTGTTGGCGCAAGCAGCGTAACAAAGAAAAACAAAAACAAGGAACGTGGGCGTGAAAAAGTCTATATCGCAAAACTAAAACGCCCAAGAGCCCCCTCAAGCCTCCAAAGATACAAGGTATGTACGTACGAACTTACGTAGCCACTTTACGCGAGTGAGTAGCTCTTGAGCCGCAGAAAACGAGGGGGGGAAAAGGCCCGAAAAGTGACTCGTACCCGTTTTTTGAGACAATGACACCTTTCGCACAGTTAGAGGGGGGAAACAATACGGCATTGGGCACACGAACCTGCCCTACCCTGCAAAAGGTAGGCAGGCAGGCACATGTGTCCGAACGTGCGACATAGTGAGCTAGCTGTACGACACGCACGAATCATGGTGGTGCTTGTATAATGCCGCCCACGCTCTTCCAAGGCGCTTAACAAGATCGTTAGTTATCGGAGGCATGTGTGCCCGAATTTGCAAGATAGTCAGGTAGCTGTACGACACGCATGATTCATGGTGGTGCTTGTGTAATGCCGCCCACGCTCCTTCAAGGCGCATAACAAGAGCGTTAGTGATCGCTGGAATGTGTGTCCGAATTTGAAAGATACGGAGGTAGCTGTACGACACGCACGAATCATGGTGATGGTGCTTGTGCAATGCCGCCCACGCTCTTCCAAGGCGCTTGACAAGAGCGTGCTCTTCGGTCGTTCTCTAGGTCGCTATATATTGGAGTTTCGGTTTCACTCCACTTGTGAGGGAACCCCCCGCCAAGAAAACCCCATCGCCCCGGCTACTTGGAATAATCTTGGAATAATCTTGGGATAATCTTGGAATCGAAACCTGGGGACACAAGAAGTGCATCCTCGGGTCGCGGGAAAGCCTTCTGGCTGTGGAGAAAAAAAGCAAGGCGGTTCCAGTTCCATCGTCAGCGAACAAGCTTGCGGCAGCACAAGAAAGTAGGTGATATCATGCCGTGGCAGAAGGGCCTCAATGCATCCAAAACGATATACCTGGTGGTAGGTAGGGCTGTGAGCTGGCTGCGACTTCACGCCTTCTGCAGGGGGGTCGTGGTAATCAGGACCAAATGTGCTTCGTGAAATACTGGAACATACATGTTTTAGAAAGTGTGATGGGTCCTGATTACTATGGGCCCTGGTGATAGCTAACAGTTGGGTGGGGAAAATCCGCCAAGCAACCAACTTTTTATCCAAAAAGAAACGCGAAACGAGCGTCAAACGCGTGTCACAGTCAGTCATAACGACGCAGAACTCCGCAAATGACCGGACGCAACTATTTATACTACAGTACCTACTAGGTAGCCAACTATTAACCATCCTTGCGACGTATGTAGTTCGCCACCACACACAGATCTACTTGTAGGGGTTAAACAAGCGATGAAGGACTGTTTACGGGAGCACCTTTGGTCGATTTCCGAGTTCCCTCACCTGCCGGGGCGCCGCCAAGGATCATCTGCAGTGCTCCCATTAGCGTCAGGTAACACTTGTCCGTCAAAGGGGTAATCACGAGACGAAAAGAGTTTCCGAGGTACTCGTACCCGTATGGGCGCCTCGCCGCTACCATTTCCGCCCACAAGTCGCCGTCGTTCCAGTAGTAGCGTAGTTGACTCGTCCACGAAAAGTCAGACCTGAGCAGGACGAGATCAGGGGTTCGTTAAGTCTGTGCGGTCGATTGTGAACATTATTGGCAGCGTCACGCTGGCACCCCAATGGGATGAAGTACGCGCGGGGGCGATGTGTTCGTTGTGTTGCCGTATGCCCCCTGTGCTTGTACAGGATACGATCGGCTTGGCAATTTGGGAACAGTGGGGAGTTCCTGGTAGCTAGACATTGGTATTGCATTTCGCCACGTTCTAGGCAAAAGCCTAAAGTCACAAGCTAAAAAACGACTAGCACAGGGTAAGTCTGACAGCAATCATGCTTACTACACTATGTACGTTTTCGCTCCCAGTGGGCAAGCCTGATAATCGCAAAACAAACTAACATTCCACGCATGTAGTATATCTACAGGGAGGCCGAACAACGTTGATGCTTGCCTGGTCCTTTTCCGCAACCTTCTCGTAGACAAGCTTGATCGATATATCGCGAGCGTGCACATATCAGATGACCGCAAACTCAGTGGGTATGGTGTACATATCGCCAACGCACATGTACTACGCACGGGGAATTCAGACTACAATATAGCTCACTTTTCCGCAACCTTCTCGTAGGCAAGCTTGATCATCACGTCGCGAGCGTGCACGTCGATGACCGTGAGGGCTCCGACCGTGGTCCTTGCGCTGTCGGACAGCTTCCCCCGTACAAGAACCACCATGTCTTCCAGCTGAGCCAACTACCATGAGCGACGATGAGGGAAAAGTGAGAAACAGGGAGGAATTATAGGGTAGTTTTGTCCGTAGACGAAGTAACGGCCTCCGCAAACGAAGTAACGGACAAAACAGGGTTTATTGGTAGAGAGAATGTGGCATGTCTGTATCGGGAACTGGGATAGAGCAAGTTTGGTTTGGAAGGGAAGGCCTCGAACGCAGTCCTTGCAAGCAAGGCATCGAGCGTAGGTCAGCACCCCCACGCCGGGCACGAGCAAGCACGAGGTCCTGTGACGAGCACGGGCAGACGTGAGGTGGTCGCTGGTTTGTCGATTCAAGCCAGGAAGTTGTGCCTTCTTTTCTGCCGTCCCACCCCCCCTATGTTTTCTTCCGAAAAGGGGGGGGGGGGGGGCACGAGTAGCTGGTGTTACGGAAGGAAATGTGTTTCTCTTCCGTTATGGTTTTACTTGAGTTAGATTGGAGGAGTCGCATGGTACCGTACCATTCGGAGGCTTGGTCATCCGAGACAACTGTAGGCCGTACTAGTTGGGAACCCGGCCGGTATCATAGTAGGGAGAGAGGCGTAAAATAGAGTGGTCGAGATACTCAGGGTATTGCAGGAAGCTGCGATAGAGGTATCGGGCCGAGGGGAGGAACCTCTCTCTCCCGCGACTCAGGAAACGATAATGATAATGCAATTCGAAAGATATACAATTTACCAGGTATATATCCGGTACCAAGTATTAGGGTGGTCCTTCCGCCCCATGGCGGAGGGCGCGCGCTTTAACCGATCAATGCGTTGGGCCCTATACCGCAGGCCCCGTTGATTGCGGTGCTCTACATGGCTCTCGCAAGAAGTGTATTATTCCACGCTAGAATCTACCTAAAACACTGTAAAGAGTCGGTCAACTTCCTGGCCAAAATAGTTTAGTATGAATAGGGCGGGTTGGTTGAGCCAAAAATGCTTCGCCGAGCCAATCAAGGAGGCGGGGGTGCACTCGATAAGAGAGATGTACTCGATCTCATGCGTGGCCGTAGTCGTATGACCATAGACCCACTTATCCCTACAATGCCGGGACGGAGCATGTCGGGTTTTCACCGACCAGGCAGACATTACTTGCACCAAGAGCGAAGCGCCGTGAGATGTCTGGTGAGTCGTATGGAGGGTGAGCTGCATCCTACTAAGAACCGCTTGTGAGGCGGACTTGTATATGGATGACAGCTTCAATGAGTTAAACTAATTTCCGGTGTAGGCATTTTCAGAGACAGCAATGGGAGTACTATGTAACTGCCTCTTGGGTGCCTTACCTAAAACACTACCAGGTACGTGAAACGCTCATTCTCACTTGTGCGGAGTAAAGGTTGTTCACCTCGCACAAACGATCTAACTCGACAACCGGCTGTGACAGACCGCCAAAACAAAAAAGAACGGTACCCTGGTTGTCTAGCTCAAGTAGTGAGCGGCATGTTTACAGGGTCGCTACCAACCGACGCCAACCCAACTTATATATAGTATAGCGGGGGGGGGGGTATGTTTTACAGGTGAAAACGAATGTCACCTAAAATGGATAAGTTCATGATACATTTTACGACCGTCAACAAGTATCGCCGAAACACGAATGATGTTTTGCGAAAAAAACAATTGACACAGAAAACGTCTTGACTTTTACACACAAAGTCTTCGGTGAATCTCGCCGAAACGACGAAGCGACACATTTTTGCGAAACAACCATTGGACACCTGCTGACAACACCTTTGGGGCCCGAAGATGACGACCCTAACCCCAATGGTTGATAACTACTGTAGTGTTGTCAACTCCTATCTACGGGCGGCGGCCTGCACTCGCAGCAGTACGGGTGGAATCATTCGGGGGTCGTGCCGTCCGACTGCTTGTATCGTAGCTCGAACACCAATATTTGTCATCCCCCAATCACGCAAGGACCGTTCTTGTAATCGCCGCTCTTTATCGTCTTTTTGCTTCCCTCTGAGGCCCCCAAGAGGGTATAACGACACGAGCGATACTTGAGCTACGTACAAGCAGGGGAACACGACAAAGAAGGAGACCAACATGTGCATACTGCAACGAGTTAGGGGACCGCCTCAGAAAGTGGTCGGGACCCCCCCCCCCCCGCTGCGGGTGCTCCGACTCGCAAGGGGTGCGTGGTCAATAGTCAAATTACTAAGGAAAGCAAGAAATGAGGACGCTCCTCCTCCAGGCTGCACAATGTGGGTGCAAACAAATCCTGGTGGAGACGTTTTGAACAATGTCGACAACCTACAATATTTCAATGTCTCCACAAAAATCAAATCAGTAGACGATATCAATTTTTGAACATAACGACATCAGCTGATAGCGCCTCAGGTACGTGCCTAATAAACTCTTGTCCCTTTTGGGGCTTCAGAGACGGGGGGGGGGGGGGAGTCGCAGTAAAAGGACGAGTACGGCACCGTATACCCCACACGAAGGAAACCAAGTGGGCTCCTGGGGTAAGGGATGAGTCCGACCTGTAACGTAAAGAATTGTGCAGCACGCGCGTGGCACGGTGATACTCGTGCTGCCGCATGTTCCTTCTAGTCGTTTGTTAACATCGCATGGTTTCGTGTCAGCCCGGCGTTAGGTACTGAGGGATCAGGAAAGAGAAGGCTCGGGTCTGGACGATGAGACTAGAGGGTGTGGGGTTTTGTTTCATATGGCTTGCTAGCATGGAAGCCGGAGCCATACGTAATACGAACTATTGAGGCATCGGGCGAGATGATTAGGAAAAAATACCTCGCGTGTCGGCATGGCGGCTGGTAATGTTAAGAGACCAGGCGGGATAGTTCGGCAGGAATACCTGGCGTGTCAACATGGCGGCGGGAGCCTCCCCAGCCTTCTCGAGGAGCAGTTCCTCTGTTTCCAAAGTCCAGTGCAGCTGGGAAGCGTTCAATACGCACATGCCGGGCCATTTCTGCATCCACTCGCACCGCTCCGAACAGAGGTAGTCTTGGATCGCCCGGTGCATGTGATCTCGTACCTGAACATGTGAAAGGTTAATCGAGAAAGGTTGGTTCGGGAGTTTGCTTCAGCCTGCGCATTTGTTTTTGTCGGCGGGGTAGAGGTGAACCATCTGTTTCTCGGAGCTTCCTGACTTGAGGCTCTCTACATATGATTTCGAAAACAAAAAAAACAAAGGTGCAAACCTGATGGAAAGAACCATGGCCCAGGTGAAATAAAATTCATATCGCGAAAAAAGGGATGAAATTCTGACGATTTTGGGTTAAGGAGCCTCCCCATGTCTTTCAGAAATAATTTTAGCCAAACAGCACCACCCATGTCATAGCACGCGTGTAGGTGCTGGTTCGTCTTACTGTTTCCTTCTTCCGTTCCGCAGGGTGGGATGGGGGCAAAGGGGAGGGGGTTCGATGCGTGCGACGTATAAGCGACGTAAATGCTGTAGTTCGCCGCCTCACTGTGAGCCTCATTTGCCCCTCCAGCTCGAGCATCCAGCCTTCCACGTTCTGCCCCTTCGGGTCGATCGCTTCAACGAGCTTGAGCTGCTCCCCCTCGGGAGACACCATGTGCGTGATGAGGAGATCCCGATCGAACACTACCTGCGAGCGGTGAAAAGGGAGGGGGTGAACAGGCGAGCATCGCCTCGAAAACAAGCCAAGAAGAATTGTGCGGTTGCTGCTTATAATAACGAAATTCCCCCGCGTACTCGTACGTATGGCGGCACAAGTTATATTCACGGCGCGCGTACACACGAGACCCGGTGAAAAATACGCGACGAAGCCATGATCGGTGTGTGGTCGGCTCCACACAGCAACCAACATGCTACCATACCGAGGAGGTTAACTTGCGGCCTGATATCCGAGGCCTTTTGGTTATAGATTGCCTACAAGTACGTATCGATAGCAAAGGCGCTATTTATCGCGTAAACGACGAATCGTGCACGGGTGTGTTGGATCATGTGGGCACGCTAGCTGGAGCCTGGAACCTAGCTCAAGTCGTTGGATAGGAAGAATAGTCTGTAACAAGTATCGAGCGCGAGAGATGGCATTCCGCCGGTAGACTCCTCTCTCATTACGGCTAGGGATTAGAAGGGGACTCTCCATCTCAATGGCGGGTAACATAAAGTATAGATGTCTCAGCTCGCCCCAACGAGCTACGAAACATAAAATATTGTAAACATACTTATATACGAAGTGTCAACACCATATCGTAGGTAAAACCCTTTTAATATTCGGCCGACAATCTAGCTATAATGTGCTACCAGGTACAGTAGATTGACCCCTGCGACCCTGTATGAAAGCATCCCATATATTCTTCCATGCCCTCGCTCGAGGAAACACGAAGAATTGCCGCCGCAATCTCCGTACTACCGTAGATCGATTGCAGTTATATATCTATATCATATATACATATATCAGACTTTGCTTGTACGAGTAATAGAAGTGATGACGTACTAAACACCTCCTCTACTCAGTTAGCGCTGACCAAGTAGAGAAGCAGTTTATGCCTTCTGCCCCAAAGCAACTACATATACCGGAGTGCGCCACGAGAAATCCCAGCAAAGGGTGGGTTGGATGTGTAAACAGATACGGCAGTGCGTACTCGTCTTATCTATGCCTTCGGAGCAGCCCTTCTTGAGATGCGGTAGCAACCTGTGAACGTGCTACTCGCATGACCACGTACTCACCTTGTCGATGCCTTCGAAGCACTTCTTGAGGTGCGGCTGCACCCTGTGGACATCCTTCGACTCGGACAGGATGGAGAGCAGCTCGTCGTTCGACAGGAAGTATAGGCGGGCGAACACCGACCGCTTCGTCTCGAGGTAGTCGCTCAGCCCCTTCTGCACCTCGTCCAGAAGCTGCGCGCCCTCTCTGTACACATCAGAATATCAGCCAATCAATCGGGTCGAACTCACAGCTGACACAAAATAGAAAAAGAATAAAGTGTTATACAATCAGGCCGCCGTGCGGAGTGCGAAGTGTCACATGCGCATTGCATGAGAGGAGGTCCGGGAGGGGGGGAGGTGGTTAGTGTTCTCTTCTGGGCTTGATGGTACCCGAGCACAAAGAGCCCCCTCTGCACCTCGTCAAGATGCCCCCCCCCCCCCCCCCTCCCTGCAGCACTCCAGTAGCGGAGCGTGTGAATATGGAGGCCAGCAGTATCGACGATTTGTTTCCCCCTATTACGGGGGACCATATCAAATAGGACCTACGATACACACAAAGACCTATCTTTTTCGCAATTTTTACTCTCTATAGTAGGTCCTATTTACTACGGCCCCCCGAAATAAATTCCATTGGTACGCGTAAAAGACAAATCTGGCACCCCCCTGCGTACCCATTTTCGAGACCCAGTCAGAGAGGTGGTATACTAAAAACCCATTAAAAACAAAGTTTTTCGGAAATCGCTCAGAGTGGAGTCGTCCAGATATCCCGGCCATTTTTTTTCTTACTTTGAGCTTTTTGGGTGTGTGGTATCGTTCAGTTGTTTTTGCTATGCACCCGTGTAAATTTCCCTGATTTTTCTATTTTTCCTGAATTGTTTTTTTTCGTCTCCTTCAGAGCTGCACCATTCAGTACTCGGATTTAGTGTGGGACATTTATGGCAGAACCATGTAGTGTTTATAATGGGGTTGGCTTTTTTTTTCATGAATGTTACCAATTCACCCATAAATATAAGCTCCGCTCGATATTCATTCACGAGTCCAATCGGGTATTATATTGACGGCCAGAGTGATATATGATACCGGCGCACATACAAATATATATAGCCCCTTGTCCACTTCGTCCAGAAGCTGGACGCCCCCCCCCCCTACAAACAAGCAGTCTAGTGTTTGAATGGTAATGTGGCATGCGTATGAAAGGTCCGGCGGGGGGGGGGGGGGTACTCGATAGGAGAGATGTACTCCATCTCATGCAAGACCGTATTCGTATGACCATGGACCCTCGCATCCCTGCAACGCCGAGACGGGGCATGTTGGGTTTTCACCGGGGGGGGGTCAGTATTTCGTCAATAATTATATGCTGTGCTATACGCCGGAGTAATGCTGCTTCTCCCATGCCCGCCCCTTTTTCTCACTTGAACCGCTCCAGCAACTTGGAGCTGTTGCAGAACTCTATGACCTTGCTATTGCTCTTGGCGCTTGATATCGTCTGCCTCCAGTTCTTGTCGACCAAAGCAAACTTTTTTCCCTCTGCCGGAAGCTGTTTGGAGGCGTTATCACAGTTAAGGGGCAGGTCAGGTGGGACAAACCGCTATGAAGAACACGAACGGACACAGCGAGGAAGTTTATGGATTCATACGGGAAAAACATCGTGATGGGACCCCAACATGGTGTGTTAAAATGGGAGGGTGCACTTTTTTCTTTTTTTTTTTCAAGTAGTGGTACTGCTTTGAATCATGCAGAAAGGCCGGTAATTACCTGGGAACCGGTACTGGGATTGGCTTTGTACTTTGTAGTGCTTGAAATCAGGGGTATTTAGCGAGTCAGCCTCCTCTCAGTCTTCCATCGGGCCCAAAAGGAACAAACCTGCTCTTCTCGTATCTCTGACCAATCAACACGCCTCCCAGCTGATCTCATTATATTTTTGTTTTATTCTTGGATGCATCGTGGGGTTTGATCCCTACTCCCCCCCCCCCCCCCCCCCTCCGCAATGGTAGTTTATGTTGTTACTCTTGGTACTTGATGTCGTTTTCCTCCTTATCTCGTCGACTACCCTCTGCCGGCGGACGGGAAGCTTTTGGCGGGGAACAGGCGAAAAAATGATCGACCGAACACGAACAGCGAGGAAGCTTAGTGTCTACCTTGGTCCCGCTCTTCGGGGTTGGCGTGCAATGAAATGAAGGAAACATCTCCGTTGTGAATACAGCAGTTCATGGTAAAGGATGGGCGAATAGGTTATTATTGGCTTATTTAGGTTACCCCTGGCATCGAACATCACCACATATTTACACCACTCTGTCGGGAAACAGAATATCCGTATGATATTCCAGTTTAAAGCCCAAAACGGAGATAACATTCCCGGCCTGAATGGTATCTGGTACTAGGTATGTCATAGCGGGGGGGGGGGGGGGAGGGGGGGCGTATTAATTTTTTGCTTGCCTTAGTCATTCGACCATCGACAACAGGGGGGGGGTGAACAAAAACAAATATTTTGAGGAGACAAAGGTCCCCCACTGGGCTCTTTTTCTTCAGGGGAATGTTTCTGAATGTTCATGAGCGATCAACGTTGAAGCGCATACTGCACACTGTCGGACGGAAAACGCAGTATCCATTATACCCATGGAATCATGAGTATGCCGGTTCTTAACCGTCTTTAACCCCTCTTCAGACTTTCAGTCCCGTTTCGGGGACGAACCTTTCAAACTCTGAGCAGTGTGTGTGTGCCTATCTACCGAATTCCCAACGCCGGGAGGCGGGGGGGGGGGTCATCATTCCTTCAAAGTTACCTTACCCACCCCCTTAGGCCTATCTTAAAGCCCGTTGTGCCCCCTTGATGCATAGTACCTGCTTGTTGATGTCTGGACTCTCGAAGATGGGCTGAAGGTAGAGCCAGTTCCGTTGCACCGACAGCCACGCTTCCAAGACCTCGGAAATCTGGGGCCCCGAACAGTATTGTAATACGTAGGGTATACCGTCTTTAGGCAGTGGTGAAATTGATTAACTGATGACTTGATCTACATACATGTAGTGTGGTAGTGTGTGTGTGTGTGGTTTTAATGGAGATGATATGGCGGTCTGTGGGTATCCGTGGCAGGCATTGGATTTAAAACTATAAGAACCGTTCGGATTCACTACTATTAAATGAACGTTCACTATAGTTGCGGACAAGATATGTTTACGGACAAAATGGTAACTATGATGTAACCTACCAAGTATAGAAACGGTCCTCGTAGGTCAGGGACAGAGTGGGAATCAAAACACTGGAAACGACTCCTCACTCTCCGTTGACTGTCGTACATACGGTAAGCAAGAAGAGAAAAAAATCGACGACGGCTTGAAAGTTCGTTCGTTGTGGTGGCCTTTGCCGGTTCATCGGCCGAAAGGCGGAGGGGGGGGGGGTGTACTCGATAGGAGAGATGTACTCGATCTCATGCATAGCCGTGGTCGTATGACCATAGCGCGAAGCGCCGTGAGGTGTCTGGCGAGTCGCATGAAGGGTGAGCTGCATCCTACTAAGAACCGCTTGTGAGGCGGACTTGCATATGGATGACAGCTTCAATGTTTTCATTTAACTTCCGGTGTAAGCACTTCCAGAGACAGCAATGGGAGCACTATGCAACTGCCTCTTGGGTGCCTCACCTTGAACGCTACGTGATGCGATCAATTCCCTTGTGCGTAGTGAAGGTTCTTTACCTCGCACAAATGATCTACCTCGACAACCAGCTGTGGGCGACCGCCAAAAAACAAAACGGTATCCTGGTTGTCTAGCTCATGTAGTGAGCGGCATGTTTTACAGTGTCGTTGCCAACCGACGCCAACCCAACCTAAATAAAATAGGGAGGGGGGGGGGTGCACCACAAAAAAGTGTTGAATCGTCGCTACGTACCTTGACTGATCGACAGACTCAGACTCGGTGACGGGAACAGTACATATAGCCGTCTGTTGTGCATGGCTTGTGCGTGCCATCAGCACCGTCACGAGTTGCGAGAACAACTACATTCGGAAGATCTTTGGTGGACACGCCGGCTGTTGCCTCATCCCGTCGTTCAAAGAACACTATGGTTGGTGTACGTAAATCTCGGAATTCTTCCCTCCCTCTGCCCCTCATAAGGCCAACTACCTATATAATATATATATATATATATACCTCTGCGCGAGAGTGTCGAATACCTGGTATATCCGACTTACCGTTATTGCAAACGCTTGCAAGGGTGGGTACGCTATACAGTCTAGGGTACCCGGGTACCAAGCCTAGTTGTGCCGTTCATACTCGAGCATTTACCCGGGTATACAGCCGAATATATGACCGGGTACATACCCGGGTATACAGCTGGAGTGCGTACCACCGGATATCGATGAGATTCGAAATCCCCCGATCGGCACTTGCAGGGGTGTGTTCAGAGGGGTATATACTCTAGGGTACCCGAGTGCCGAACGTGGTCATCAAACCTGATTATTTTGGTCATACCCGGGGACATACCCGCGGGTACATATCCGGGTACGTCCAGAGTGCATACAACCGAATATCGATTATGTCCGAAATCCCACCCTCGGCACTTCTGCAAGGGTGGGGGGTAATATTCTACTGTACTCTAAGATACCCGGGATATAAATATGGTTATGTTGGAAATACCGGGGAGCATACCCGGGTACATAGCCGGGTACATCTAGAGTGCGTACCCTGCATACATGCGCACCTTTTCCGGGCGAATCAAACTTGGCGAAACAGCGGCGACGACGGCTTGATTGATATGTGTACGTACAGTAGAGACGCTCACCATGTAAAGCTTGGCATTCCACACATCGATCCTTTCCGCGAAGGGCCCCTTGAACGACGAGAACTGCATCGCCTGTGTCATGGTTACCTGGGAGACAAAGAGATATAAAAAGGGAGGGGTGCTTGCTAAAAAAAAACAAAAAAAGGGGCAGAGATGGTAACAGCAGTAGGAACGCTTTGCTAGAAAAGAAAAAACAAAAATGAACGAGTTAATACATAAATGCATTTGTCCCCGCGGCTCCACAACACAGCTCTAGTGTGTTTTGTTTTTCTCAAGCCCTTTGTTTATTGAGCAGCGCGGCGGCTGTTTTCAAACCGCCAAACCTCATACCCATCGCACTTACGGGCCGACGGGCAGGCACACGTACTGTAAGCAAGAGAGGTGCGGTTCTATGCTGAGTTTCTTTCGCGAGCATCGAATACTCGCCAAAGAGTACGGAAGTGAGGACAGAGTGGTTTTTGCGCCAAGCCTCCCCGTCGCCCCCCTCCTTCGTACAGTTCTGGCGGCGCCCGTGGCCTTTATTTATCCTTTCACGACTGGTCCCTTGTTTTCTGGGTAAATGTTTGCAGGAGTAATCTGAAACCAGGAAAGAGGGGACCCCAGCAGGGTGGACCTCGTTTAGGGAAAAGCCTCATTTGCTGTTGCCGCGTTGTTTTGCCAGACAATCAACGTGGGAGTATTTGTTGTGATACTGCCTTGAATGAGGTTGAAAGCCCGGTAGTTACCTGGGTTCAGGCACTAGGATCGTCTTTGTAGTACTTGGAAGGCGTATCCTAGGTGGAAAACCAGGGGTTTTCCAGAGAGGCACGAGCTTAGTCTCAGTCCCCACCGTGCACGAAAGGAATAAGGCTGCTCTTCTTCTATCTCTAAGCAAACAACACACGTGAGTAGCAACGAGTACCGACATGATATGCAAACCTGTCCAGGGATACAAAATGTCTTGACCTCTGATCTTAACAAGTGGCGACTAATATTACGGAGGACCATAGTAAATAGGACCAAATATTGTGAGTAAAACTAGGTAAATATATACCTGGTACCTGGTAGGTTTTAGTGTATACCATAGGTCCTATTGGCTATGGTCTCCCGTAACAGTAACCCCTGGGCGAGAGTTAGTCCCCCGCTCGTTGTAACAAAAGGGAGGTCTTGCTGACCTCGAACTATACACACTACACTACGTACGAAGTAACCTACAGTATACACGACGCAACGTTCCAACAGCTGAAAAAGCTAACGCATGCATACATTTATATAATAAGACGTTTTTTTTGTGTCGTCAAAGGCCTGGCTTTGCTCTCGCGCCGAAATTGTCTCTATCCACTATATGTGTATACGAAGATCAGGTTTGCATTGGCTCAGGATTAGACGGAATACATTATCTCCGAAACCGCATTCCTGTTTTCGAGACCTCAGTTAGACGGGGATCAGGTTCGTGATTCGCGAAGAGCTCTTGATTGTTCTTCACCTGTTCGTCCAAGACGGTGTTGATCTCATCGACGCCCTTGAGGATCCCCGTGCCCGTCTCGCGATACCCCACTATCTCCAGGCGGCTGTCCATCCACTCCGCCTCCATCTTGGTCAGCGCCTCTTCTATCTGGTACTCCTTCGCCGCCGACTCCGACACCTTCCAGAGCAGGAGAAAGAAAACCAGCAAAGCAAGGCGTAAAACATATATATTTTTTAATGATGCGTGCTACGGTGAGGGTATCACTTTTGTTTCAGGGCTCTTCATGGGTGAGGACCCGAACCGCGGGTCGTCGGGTCACGAGGTCTTCAAACAAATCTCACGGGTCGGGTCGGGTCGGGTCGGGTCCGGTCGGGTTGGGTCCGGGCAGGTGGGTTTCAAAATATCACGGAATCGGGCCGGATCACCGTGACCCGACTCGACCCGACCCGACCCGCGAGGTTTTTGACCTGACCCGTGAATAGCCCTGACGTTGTTTTCAGGCGCAAATGTTTATGGCTGACGGGGCTCCGCCACTAAGGGACTAGTTAGTATATCCGATGTGTGTTTTACACTACAGTACTGACCGCTGTCTTCCCCCGAAGTAGGGCGAACGCGAGTTTCTAATTTTGACGTCACCAAGATAGTACAGTAGGGGGAGACCACTTTCGACCCGTCTGGAAACAAACGTTAAAAAAAAACGAAAAGGAGGAATGACGACGTTGTTCGGTTCGACAAAGCAACGCACGCGCACACGTTGCTGACGACCTGCCGTGAGTTCCTACAATAGTTTAATAATAGCAAAACCGACAGCACGGTATGAATTGAGGTACGAGATGTGACGACAGCATGCTTGCTACGCACGGTGCTGGCCTCCGATAGCTCCTCGGCTGTTGGAGGTTTTTATCTTCTGAGTAGAAACGATGCTCCGTCTCGAAAGGGATGCGCGGTCAATGGTCAAACGATTGAGGCGAGCAACAAATGAGCGCACACACACCCCTACCGCAACCCCGATCGAATCAACTTGCGCGGGCTCCTGGCGAGAACTATCCTAGTTTCGATGCCTTTTTTCCGGAAGCCACATCAACTTGCGTCCTGTCCCCTCCTTGAAGCCACTAATTCGTACCTTGTCAATTTGGCTCTGGAAGGGCTCCAGGTCGAGCTCGAGAAGGTCTTCGAGAGTGTAGTCTTCGTCTGGATTCAACGTGTAGCCGAGCTGCACCGTCGCACCGTTGATCATGTAGAATTTTCAGGGACGGAAGGTTAATCTCTCGCACAACGGACTGGTTTTGTTTTTAGAGCGGAACAATTGTCTCCGAAGCATCCAACTTTCACCCACCAGGTACGTAGCACGCACGCATATGATTCTCTCTTGCGCGCGCGACGACGGCCCTACGACGATAGGTGGGCGTTTCCCCACAACCGCCGCGTACAAAGAGCCAGTAGCGCACGTCTGCACGTGCGAGCACTGGTTCAATTGAAGTGGGTGATATTTCAACAATAACAATACCACGCACGACTCTTCCACAACAGAAGACGACGACGACGGCGCGCAGTTTTTTTCCTCGGTTCACCCTCGTGGGACTCCAGGGGGGGAAAATTAACGATTAAAAAAAAGTGTCGGTTACTATACGGCAGCAACGACCACCTCGTGATTGGGGGGGGGGGGGGGAAGTGATACAATGATTGGTGTCCGAGGCTCAATGGTTGAAAAAAGTCAGTCGTGCAGCACAGGTGGCCTCGTGATCCTGCCCGTGCCGCTCTCTGGGCGCTCACGCTGATGCTCGTAGACAGTGGTTGATGATAACACCTCCGAGCAAAACAAAATGTCCTTTGGTCACTACCTCGGGACCCTTCTAGGACTGCTCTCTCATTGTGGGACGGAACACTCTAATTTCAAGTACATTGTCCCCGAAACGGGACTGCGGTACTATTACGGGGGACCATAGTTAGTAGGACCTATGGTATACATAAAAACCTACATATTTACCCATTTTTACTAACAGTATTTGGTCCTATTAACTATGGTCCCCCGTAATAGCAAGGGTTAAGGATCCACGGCCGGGCCGCCGAATCAGAATTGGGCCCAAAAATACCCCACCCCGCTGCCGTACAACTCTGTCCGGAAATTTCAAGGAGCGTTTATTTTCGTCTAAAGTATTCAGGGTCTGAAAATTGGGGGCATCTTTCATGTGTTGCCCCCTTTTTACTACAGCGCGAAAAGCGATCCTACATGAGTCCCAAGTATTAATAGTTCGTCCCAAAACATGAGGGTGAGGTCGTTGAATCCTACCAGGTAGGTTCTCTGAAAAATTATTACAGTCATTTTATTTTTGCCTGTCGCGTTATACATTACATAGATGGTATGATTGGAACACAAAGCGCTATATACATGCCTGCCAGATGGGAAATGGAATAGCATGGCCAAGAACGACTAATAATGTTAACCGTTTTAGGACTGCAGTCCCGTGTTGGGTACACAATAATCCTTGAATTTTGACTGGTTTGCACCAAAAACGGGACTGCACCCCTAAAAGGCTGTTTCCTATGCGGGTTCGATTTTGAGCTTCAGATTTGTATTTTTCGATCTCAAAAACGAATAACCCTGCTTATGCAGTCCACATATGCAAAATCCGACCGGAATGTTTTCGATTTGAGAATCCGATGACCCAAGTCGTCGGATTTTGGCCCAAATCATCAGATTTTCAAATCGAAAAATGGCATGCTCTCTAAATTCAAGATGTTATCCATGACAGCAAACATCAGCAGAACGATCGATGAGTTGGAAGGTGACAAAGCTGTACAGCGACGTTGCTTCGCGCCCGACGCTAGGGCGGCGGGCGGCGCGCCCCTCCGTGGCCAGACGTTAGTCGCCTGGCGCGGGCTCGGGCCTAGAGACCAAGAGAAGCGCACTCGGCACGCACCTCTCCGTGGATACGTACGAGTACTTGTACGTAGAATACACTGCTGTACAGCAGCAGCAGCAGCAGCAGTCAGTCACAACATGGAACCCAAAATACCAAGACAGGTGGCTCTAGCGCACTCGCCACGTCTCTTCGCCGCCAGACCAGAGGTGGTCAGCCTTGGCTCGGACGCTTGGGTCCTACGCGCAGTGCAGCGCACCCAGCGCGTCTCTTCGCGGCGCCAGACCACGAAAACAGCAGTTGGTCTCGGCGTTTGCCCAAATCTCTACACACACAATAAATCTGATTTCTCCGCATAGGAAGGCTGTTTCGATTTGCCAACTTCACATCTGAAGATGCGATCGAGCCAAAATCTGAAGCTCAAAATTCGAACCGCATAGGAAACGGCCTAACTGGCCTAAAAGGGGTAGCACCAGGGGGGCTTGTGAAAATAAAACCGAAACCCCACTACCCGTTCTCGAGATCCAGGCTGGTGGGAGGGGGTTGTGCGAATAAATCCACGCCAAAAACTCTACGTACTGTAAGAAACAATTGCTTTTTTCGTAAATTCGTGTAGAACGTCACCCCTCCCCCCACTGCGTTCCGCATTTAATTATGACCCCTTCAAAAGTGTGGTGTCGTTCATTTTGACCTTTTTAGGAGTGCGCTGCCGTTCATTTTGACCTTTTTGGGGTGTGATGTCTCTCATTTTGACCTTTTTGGGAGGGTGATGTCTCTCGTTTTGTCCTTTTTGCGAGTGTGACGTCTCTCATTTCGACCTTTTTGGGAGTGTGGTGCCTCTCATTTTGACCTTTTTGGGAGTATGATGTCTCTCATTTTGACCTTTTTGAGGTGTGATGTCGCTCGTTCTGACCTCTGGTGGGGTTTAGTATGCTTATAGAGCTCCCCTCTCTGCCGTACCACTCTGTTCGGAAATACGACTATCGTTTAGTACTACTGTAGTATCGTACCTCTACAGTACGTTTCTCACATTCCCGGAGAGAGCGGCACCAAACTAGTCATCAATATAGTCCCCGTTTTGATTCCGACCCGAAAGCCGAATGAATATTACATTTTCGGACAGGGCCGTCCGTAAGTCGCACGTGACTCTCACCTTTTCGCTCAGCTGCTCCCAGTGCCTCGATTTCATGCCGGGGTTTCGTAGAGCCACGATGGCGGGGACCTTCGGCTTGAAGGCCGTGACCTTGTCCTTGATAGAGTTGCAAATGTTGCTCTGCGCGACCTTCCCGCCCTTGTCGAACACTCTAGAAGCTTTCGAGATGGCTGTCCCGAGTCTTGGAAATACGTGAAGCGGGGGGGGGAGGGAGGGAGGGAGGGAGGGAGGGAGGGAGGGAGGGAGGTAGGGAGGGAGGGAGGGAGGGAGGGAGGGAGGGAGGGAGGGAGGGAGGGAGGGAGGGAGGGAGGGAGGGAGGGAGGGAGGGAGGGAGGGAGGGAGGGAGGGAGGGAGGGAGGGAGGGAGGGAGGGAGGGAGGGAGGGAGGGAGGGAGGGAGGGAGGGAGGGAGGGAGGGAGGGAGGGAGGGAGGGAGGGAGAGAGGGAGGGAGGGAGGGAGGGAGGGAGGGAAGGAGGGAGGGAGGGAGGGAGGGAGGGGGGGAGGGGGGGAGGGGGGGAGGGAGGGAGGGGGGAGTCTATGTTAAATTCAGAGGGGGGATGCTCGTGGCATTTTTCCGGTATCTGTTTTGTGAATCCTCACGGCGATAAGTTATTGCACAAGATTTCCTAGATATGTTCACAATACGTGTAGGATTACAAAGGTTCTATTGTGGTTGCAGATATATACATATGAAAGTGGTTTCATGTTTGTTTCACCCCTCGATCTCACGTACAGCCGTGAAGAAAATAGTGGCGAGGGAAGCATCAGTGACGCTTTGCGGCTCACAAACGACAGCACAGCAAGAAAAATGTTATAAGTGGTGCGATAGTGCAAGAAACGACGTTTGGTTTGCTTGTTTTCGGCGAGAATAAACCCCACCCGTTGCCTGAGGTGACCAACCGAACACCCTCACCCTGAAGACGTCAGCACGATGCCTTAAAGGGTGTCGAGGCGATCCGGTTTTTGCTGGCTACGTAGCGCTTATCGGCACTATACAGAGAGAGACCATTACTGAACTGTTCACTGTGGGCATGGACATCTGCCGGGGGAATCCATTCGGCGGCTCGCTCTATCAGTTTTCGTCGTATGTTGAGGCTTTGGAGCGAAATAAAGAGCATCACGAAGAATCAGGTGCCCCCGCGCCTCATCATGCTCGACGCTTCCGAACGAGGGGAAACCAGAAACAGTCGACACGTCGCTCGCTCCCTTGAAACTTTCCTCCCTCTCACACCTTTCGACGTCCGCCTCGAGGGTCTCCGCGTCGATCGCGAGGAAAGACCCCTTCGTCCACGCGTCGTAGCTTTCCGTCCACTCTTCCGCCGTGCTCCAAAGGTTTACGTACGGCTCGAAGGCTTTTCGCACCCGGAGAATCTGGTCGTATTCCGTCGGCGAGCGCCCAAAAATGCCTTCTCTTGACTGGAACAAACGAGCTGCGCAGGATGGGGGGATGGATGGAGGCGGGTGTACAGGGGGAAAACATCGATTGGAAACATGCAACAAATATGAGGCGCTCGGGGGGGATAGATGGAGGGGGTATGCCGGGGGGGGAACATCGGTTTGAAACATGCAACACAGACGAGCTGCGCAGGATGGGTGGATGGAAGGATGGGGGGGGGGGGCATCGGTTTGAAACATGCTAGAAAGGCGAGCCGCGCAGTGTAGATCGATTGATGGAGAAGATTTATAGGGGGGGGGAACAATTTAAAATATGCAACACAGAGGAGCTGCGCCGGATGGGTGGGTGGATGGTGGAGAGGGGAGCATCGCTTTTGAAGCACGCAACAAAGACAAGCCGCGAAGGGAAGATGGAAGGATGGTTGGCTGGATGGACGGATGGATGGAGAGGATGCATGTACTTTATTTATGAGGAAATAAAACATGCGACACAGACGAGCTACGCAAGGTAGATAGATGGATGCATGGATGGATGGAGGGGATCTTCAGGGGGGGGTGTAGGTTTATAACATGCAATACAGACGAGCTGCTCAGCGTAGGTGGATAGGGGGGTTACATAGGGGAGAAGCCGGTTTCAAACATGAAAAAAAGACAAGTTGCGCAGGATGGACAGATGGTGGGGGCACAGAGAGGGGAAATCGGTACCCGCGTTTTTGTACTGTTGTAACGCTCCGTCGTCTTTTTAACCTGGACCTGGTCTACAGTCTGGGATCGATGAGTCCTGTCCACTGTGACCAGCCGGAGCCTCTCACTCAGGGCTTACCATGTAAGCCCCACCTTGATTCGACGAGAATCAATGCGGCACCTCGTCGCAAAGAGTTAGCTGATCTCGGCTTACAAACCACGAAGGCACACTTATAAAAAAACAAAGAGTACTCTCGGCTTGCAAACGACAGGCACACCATGAAAAACTCCACCAAAGACACACTATATAAAACAGAATGAAACCTTACATTTGCTCTCGGCGTCCGTCAGTCTCTCCGCCATCTCGCCAACCAGCTTGGAGACCCGGCTCACCATTCCCACGTCTTCGTGCTGCTCCAGCCCGGCCACTTCCAGCTCCAACAGATCCATCGTGTGCGTGAATCGTTCCTGGTCGGACTCCATCTGCAATTAATTGATCGGCCGAATACAGGAATTCGTTGATTGGTTGGTAGGCTGGTTGGTTCGCAAGTAGGTTCGTTAGTTTGCTGGTTGGTTGGTTTGGTTCATCGATGGATTGGTTGAATGATTGGTTGGATATTCGGTGGGCTGATTGGTTGGTTGTCTGATTAGTAGATTGGTTGGTTGATGGTTGTTTGATTGATGGGTTGATTGGTTGGTTGGTGGCTTGGATTGGATAGTTGGTCGATGGTTGTTTGATCGGTTGATTGGTTGATTGGTTAGTTAATTGGTTGGTTGGTTGGTTAGTTAGTTGGCTGGTGTGTAAGCTGTGTACGTGTCTCTGCGTTAAAGCTCAAATGGGTTATACATACATAGGTTTCATGTTCGTTCGCCTCTATAGTAATTTACGAAGTAAAATTCCTTTTTTATTGTTTTAGATCCGTCGTGTGCATGAAGCGTTCCTGGTCGGAGTCCACCTGCGCTTGGATCGAACAAGGGTTTGGCTGGTGGTGTCCCCCCGTGTAGATTTGTGCATACTTCGGACAGATCGTCGATTCTTACTGCATGATACAGATATTTCAGCGTGGATATCGTCCTGATCTGTATGGTCTGTATGATCCGTATGATGTAGCTAATTGTGTCGTCGGGTGTCGGGAGCCACGTACTGTGTGCTCTGCGTGATTTCGTACAAGTTTCTCGAGTTGGAGCTGTACTGTACAGATCCTGACAGTTTTTTTCATCTAACGGCAGGTAGGTTAGTACCTACAGTAGATGATCTATTGCACACGGATATATCGTGATCTGTCCAGGGTGTGCAAGACTATGACGCTCTTCTCTTACTGGAGGAGCTCTACGTAATCGCACGAATACCTTGCAAAAAAACAATTTAGAGGAAAAACAAAATGGGCAACCCGACGAACAAATCCCTCTTTTAAGTTCACATCCGTTCTGTTTTTTGTCTTCGACATACGCTTTTGTGACGAAAAAGGAGGGCCAAACAAACAAAAAATGCCACGCAGTACCATTTTCCACGTTCCCCTAAAATTCTGCCGAATGTGCTGGAACAATCCCTTTCAAAAGCACAAACATGCCACTATTATTCCATTCGCCATCTAACAATGTGCAACGCGTATTTCAATCATACTATCCACATATAAAATGTCATGCATACTTTCATGCCCTCAACAAAAGCGCCTAATTATGTCGAAAGCCCACGCCTGTGATATGTGTAAAACGAAGAATGCAGTATGACCCAAAGGGCACTCCAACGATATGGGGCAGTGCGTCAGTGCCCTTAAGGAGCCCCGTCAGCCAGAAATATTGGCCTTCCAAGGCAAAAAATGTCACCCCTCATTCCAAACCCCGTCGTACAGTAGCACCTAAATGTAACCCTCATTGGGTAATAACACGCGGCTAAACGTGTTATCACCCGACACTTGTGCATCGCCACGCCCACTCACCTCTTCTTGGAACAAGCCTCTGCTCTGCTTCAGGAGACCCTCCGTGTCCCTGCACTGCTGGGCTATTCGCTGCGGCCACGCGAATGCCACCCACTTGTCGTTCGAGTGCTCCATCGGTACGGGATAGTGAAACTCTTCCAGAAGCTGGTATGAGGTTGAGTTGTTCGTTCGCGCGAGCAACGAACGACAACAGCGGGGGACAACAGCGGGGGACGAAAACAAAGTGAAAAAAATGTACTCTTTGTTTCTTTGGCAAGCTGTGTATCACGACGTGTCGTCGCCTTAAAAGGCCGTGGCTAAAACAGGTTCATTGGGAGTCAAAAAAAAAATGTAGGCTCCTATAAACAAAACATCAGTTAAAGAAAATGTCCCCCCCCCTTTCGAGCGTTCCATCGATAGCAGATAGTGAAAACTCTTCCAAGAAGCTGGTGAGGAAGGGTGGCTCGTTCGAGTGTGAAAATCACAGCGGGGGACGAACAAGCAAAGCGCATCGAAACCCCCGTTTTGATTTCGGCAAACATGGCGATTCACGACATGTTGCCAGCTTTCGAAAAAACAAAATCGCCCCCTTCTAAAGATATGTATATCGTTGGGTGCCAAAAACATGTATCCTCCGGAAATTAGATTAAAAGACAAAATAATCGAAATCATGAATTCTCTCCTTTTATGAGTGTAGGTAGCATCGGCAGGGGATAGGGTTTTTTTTCCCCACAAGACCTGATACGGGTTGGTGCGAGCGACACCAGCGGGGGACAAAGTGCACAAGGCGACGTTGTTTTTCAAGTAGAGGTGGCGTTCCCAAGACACTTGCAAGGGCAAGCGCCTACAGCACGGACGTTTAAGTGGACTGTCCACTCATGTTGGTCCACTCGTGTTGCTTTCGTTCCGTTACGCTCCCAACTCGTCCTCCCCCCATCGTGCGGCCTTTCGTCACGATACGTTCTGGTCTGCAGAAGAGGCTAAATCGCGTGCAAACGGCCCCTCGTGTAATTCGCTTGTTTCACGAGAGTCCCCAGCCCCCTGGGGTGTATGTGCGGTACGCCTCAATATCTGTCACACGAACGGCCGGAGGTCCCATCGGTCGGCGGCTGCCGATGACAGTTACCTAATTGCAGACCGTCACGGTGTCTAGAAATAGAGCTTTTATCTCATTCTAGTCCATCGTAGCTCTTAGAAATAGAGCGTTTATCTGTTTGTAATCCATCCTCCCTGGTACCAGGTAGTGTATAGTGATGGAGCGTGTACCTCATTGCCGTCCATCCTGGGGTCGAGGAATAGAGCATTCGCCTACTTGCAGTCCACCAAGGTGCCTACTAGTAGAGCGGTTATCTAATTGCAGTCCATCGTGGTGTACATCAATAGAGCGCTCACCTCGTTGCATTCCATCATCGTGTCTAGGGCGTCGGAAAGGGGCGTGATGTGCGTGTCCAGCGTCTTCATGTACTCCTCCAGCTGAGCGACCTACAGTGAGAAACAGGAGCCAAAACATTGCGATGGGCTAAGTGTATACTGGTATACAAGTATACAAACACAGGACTTGAAAAAGGGGAGGGGGAGTCTAATTCGTGCATTATTGTTTGCTCAAGATACGATATTGAGTGGGAGTTTGAACCGAGAAGCAGGGCCGCGGTGGGCTACCGAGCTTCATTTGCTGTACTCACCTCAAAGTGTAAATACGTGCCCGTCTCGACCCTGCATCTGCTGTGCCAACCATGTCATACGTGCTCTGTTGCTGCAGGGTTGTCATCGTGACGTTGTGCCCCTACTACATATACGTGTGAGGTGCTGCTGTCCTGCTGTACTGCTGTTGCTGGTGACGGTGTTACTGTAGCTGCTACTGCACCAGGTGTACTGCTTGCCTACGGCCGTCGTTTGAGCTGAACATAGGATCACGATTCGGGCTCCTCGTCATTCAGGTATGACAACAATAGCGTTCGACCGCAAATAATGTTTGTTTTTGTTTACAAATGGGTGGAACCCGTCCAACCGATACACTGCTCCACATCTCCGCACAACAAACAGGCCCCGAGGGTACAGGCAGAGACATGCGCGATCGTCGCGGACGCGGACCTTCGCTTGCTCTACGACAAGCGCAATGGCTGTCGACGGCGACACAGTTTCATCTTGTTGTTACGGGTGCTCTCCATCACTCCCGCATGAGGTGTGCTATTCCACACGAAATCCTATGCAAAACCCGTGAAAGAAGCGGTCGACGTCCTAGCTGCAATATGTTGCTACTTTGTGTAGTTTGGCGACGATCCCTGAGAGATGCTGTGACGGAAAAACCCGACCAACCTCTTCAATGTCTTTCGGCTTTTTTTGCAGCCAAGACAGCACCGCCTGAAACTTGACCCGACACGCAGCCGCTAGCGTCGCGCAATGGGCCTGGTGCTCCACCAGAAGTCGTTGCGCTATCCCACGGTGTTTCTTCAAAAGGTAGTTGCTGCCGTGGCCATGTATTTGAGCGGCGCGGGGGGGGGAGCGTGGAAAACGATATTGCGGAATTCGATATATTGGAGATGTGGCGGGCGGGAAGGAGATAGGGAGGCAGAATGCACGAAGCAGCAGCCATCGCCTGATGGGCTCGGATCCTGAGATGCACCTGGGGTAGGTTGTACGCGAGCTGCTTCACATGTCGTGTCGAGTACAAGTAACAGTGGTAAACGCGCGTACAATGACAAGTTGCACGATGTGAGCTAAACGGCCGCCATCGAAGGCAGCCCCAGCACGGTAGAAACCGCTCGCATCCAAGTGTACTTGGCGAACGTTCCAAACGTGTGACAGATCACGACTTAGATCATTTACATCCTAACCTACCGCTACGAAATGATGTGCAGGAGCTGCACAGTACGGGCCCAACTCGGGAAACATGTCCTAGGTCATGCAAATCTACGGCGTTCCTACCCGCGGAAAAATGAGCTAGGTGACACACAGATCAGAAAGTTACCTGCTCAGAAATATCTAGGTCAAGAAGCGGGCATCAGTGATCTGTCCGATGCTGTTGCACGGGTTCGTTAAGGTCTTGGCCGTCGCTCCGACCGGTGAGAAAAATCCTCGGAATGTTCTAGGATGTAAGGAGAAGCTAGTGTCGACGACAAAATAAAAAGTGTTTGTCGAATATACTGAAGAGTCATGCTATATACGATACAAGAGGTACATGCTGTAGCGCTTGTCGGGGAAAACAAACTTTCTGGAGGAACCTGGGTCCTCAAGTGAGGAAACTACCCAATGTCACTGGGGACGTCATCCATGTTTTCACGACATGCCACGTCGCACACCTACAAAGGCCACGATATAGTCCTCATCTTGATTTGCTTTGGGTCAGCCTGGGATAAGATTTGGGACCTCCTTAAGAGCGGAGCCTCAGAAATAATGGGAGCTGCCTCTGCCGTACCCTAGCGCGCGTGCGAAGCCGAGTCGCCAGACTGCCTTGGGGGGGAGGGGGAGGGGGGGTTGATACGGTAGTCGGCCTCTTTTCAAGGGACCCGATGTAGTGTTTCTGGGGTTGGAGGTCCCTTGTACGCCGACGCCCCTTATCAGAGTTGATCGGTGCGCGTGAATATTTAGTCCCCTTCTTTACCGTTTTCCCCTGTTGCGGGGTCCCTTCCAAGGGCATACCCTACTGCAATGAGCTATCGCAGATGTAGGGAAGGTGAAAAAAAGGAGGGGGGTGGAGGTGGACGCACCGGATGCCGGAAGGGTCGACCGAAAACAGGCCGCAATCCACCGGGCGATCCGGAATGTCCGCGCAGATCTCAGCTTCTGCAGTCTGCGAAAACAAACGTGTGTGGGGGGGGGGGGGATCGGGGAACCAAGCGAGCATCGGCGAGAAAGACACCGCTTAGGCACAGAAACGCTAAAATAGTGAGGCCTGTTTGTTCTTTCGGTGGTATTGCAGGGGAACATATCGTAATGATCATAGCTAATTTTGGTGTACAAGCACAGGGGGAAACATGATTTGTATTTCGACCATCGTGGGTTCTAGTTTATGTCCCCCCCCGTAATAGGCGGCCTTAACCCCTTCAAAACTGCACCGACCTTTTTGAGAGAAAAATACTTGAAATTAGTGTTGGGTCATGCTTTCGGTTGTGAAAGGGTTAACACTGGTATTCAGCAAACGACAATATTTGCTTCATCGTCAGGTCCGCGCGACGGTTTTCGCTTGCACCCGGTCTGTCCATATTGCGCTCGTGTGGCGCCGCCGCCGCCACCGCACGCGCTCAGGTCAACCCGAAGCCTGTTTGGACTAACTTTCGCCGGCAGTAATCGGTAAAATGTTAAAGTTATCTGCCGCTGCCGTTTGTGGCCGCTTCTACCGGGTATCGTAGCTCTTGTCGTGTGGTCTAACGTCCCCCTTTACAACTGAAAATGATAATCATGAGTCGGAACATTTTCTAGCCGTTTCGTGCGTCGCACTGCCGTACAAATCATAGCCTTACCTGGTGCTTTCGAGAGCACCGCTCACTATAAACACCTGGGATACACCTTGAAGAGAACGGTCCACTACAAACATCTGGTAGAAAACTTGAAGTGTGTTCTCGCCCGTTTCGTGCGGCGCACCGCACGTGTCATATGTAGCTCTACCTGATGCTTTGAGAGGACCGCCCGAAGCGCCTCCAGGTTCACCATGTCCACCCCAAGCCCCTCCCCTTCATCGTCGTCATCTTCTCCGCCGCCACCGCCACCGCCGCCGCCGCCGCCCGCGTGAGTCATAGAGGCCATGTATTTCTCCACGTCCAGGTTGAGGAAGCTAATGTACGACTCGAACAGCTTCACGTAACTCTATAATAGTATTGTGGCGTAGGTTTGGAGGTGGAAAGAGAGGAGGAGGTGGGGGAGGAGGAGATGGAGGAGGAGGAGGAGGAGGAGAAAAAGGAGGAAGAGGACGAGGGCGAGGAGGAGGAGGAGAAGTGAAGGAGGAGGAAGAGGAGGAGGAGGAGGGGGAGAGGAGAAGGAGGAGGAAAAGGAGGAGGAGGAGGAAGAGGAGGAGGAGGAGGAGGAGAAGGAGGAGGAGAGGAGAAGGAGGAAGAGAAGGTGGAGGAAGCAGAGGGAAAGGAGGAGGAGAAGGAGGGGACAGAGATGTGACGTTTTCACAGCGGGTGCGTGGCGTACGATAGTGGGGCCCTTTCAGGGCCCCACTCACTATTGCGGGGGGGCATAGTAAATAGGACCTACGGTACACACAAAAACCATTATATTTCCCTATTTCTACTAACAATATTTGGTCCTATTTAATATGGTCCCCCGTAATAGTACGTACTCGTAACCCCTTTTACTGCTCCAAACAGCATCTCACATTGATTCCACGCGTTTCCCCCCGGAATAGTCAGGGGTCTACCCTTACCGCAGGGCGCGTCATCCGTGGGTGCGCTGGTCTCAGCGCTAAACAAAAGTCTGGAGGTGTAAAATAAGCTAGTGTTGTTGGCCAAGATAAATCCAACAGACCCCAACAAAAGCCAGAAACGTGTCAGCAAGGTCAAAGCACACGTCACATGACAACTACGCCTGCACTTCTCTCACCCTCATGGGAACGATAGCGGCGTCCAATGCTTTCTCCACTCGCTCCCTCAGGTCCAACACCCAAGGCTCGGTCGGCCCGGCCACCGCCATGTATTCCGGCTCAGGTAAGAACAGACGATCCATCACGAACCGTTGTACCTGCTCCGGGAACAGGCGGGAAGGATGGGGCAGCGTGTTTACCGAGTTTCGTTTCTTCGTGGAAGACGTGACGGTCTGACGTGTACACTGTAGGCCCCACGAAAATAACGTGAACATATGGCTCAGTGTTTGTTTGGGGGACACCACGTAAGAAAATTGGATCGACCAAATGTAGTTAGCGGCGAGCGCTTCAAAAAAAATAGGTGTGTACGTATCAGTACGAGCAAGGATGGTGTCACAGCAACATTATAAGGCTTGCTCAGATTACGTGCTTCCTGTTGACGGAAACTTTCACCCAGTAATATACACTGGTAGACGGTAACAAGAGCAGCTGAAGCATTTTTCGGTCACGATTTTATGCTCGCTATTATCGTCTTTGGCAGTTTCGGCTAAGGAGGGGGGTACCAGGCAACCATCCCCCCCCACGAATATCCCTACTACATCATATATCAAACTTTTCCTACTCAAATGGGATTTTTGCCCCGAGATGCGCGACTACGGCCATGAGCCTACTTGTTTTCGTTCGATCAAGAACATATTTGTTGGTAATCACATAAATTGCTTTGACAGACACGCGTTCACGACCGTTTTTTCGTGCGAATGCCGTCCGTGATCGATCGCATGTGCGCTCGTCTTTAATCCCGGCGAGCTTGACCTCTTTATAGTTGCACTCTCGTTTCGGACTCACATCGCTTGGAGCTACAAGGTACAATTTCAGAAATACGTCTGTGAGTGCGGATATATTGTAGGGGGGGAAATCAACAAACCCGTTGCCCGTGAGTAAGGTGCTACGGCGGCCTCATGCAGTGATCTAGGCGTCGTTGTCCACCACACCGACCGTTCAGATGTACAATATAAGGGTGGCACATTCAATGAGCTCTTCCGACATAGGGAACGGGCGGGGGGGGGTGGCTTCTGGACCTCTCCGCCCCTCTCTCCCTCTCCCTCCGCCTCTGTCTCCCTCTCTACCATCGGGCGAAGCGGCGAACTAAAAACGCCTGCATCAAAGCCTGGTTTTTGGAGTTGTGAGCTGCAAGTCGGCACGAATTAAGTCACCAACCATTACGGGGGGCCATAGTAAATAGGACCAAATAATGTCGGTAAAAATAGGGAAATATACAGTTTTTTGTACACCGTAGGTCCTATTTACTTTGGTCCCTCGTAATAGTTGCTTGGACTACGAGCATTTACTCGTTTCCCGGAGGTGCCGACTGTCCGATTCTGGGCGGGGTTCCATTCTTGTAGATAGGATTGCTGCATGCAGGGAGATAATTTTCCTTCTTTTTTGGGTGAGAACCCCTCAGTCCGGCATACTGTACTTCGACTCGGGTTCTGTCTCGCCCGACTTCCGTCGGCAAGTCGACTGCCCGGCCGTCAGCTGGCTTCGCTAGCCGACCTGCCGACTAAAACCATCGATCAATGGTTGACTAGCGCGACGCTGGCCGGTGTCGCGGAAGCCAGCTGGCCAACCCGCAGCTCTCACTGTATGTGTCCGGTCGAAAGTGTAAGTGTTCGGCCGTGTTAAATGCTCGACCTGGTTTGTTACTGGGGGGTAATAGGTAGGTGACATTAATTTCATTGACGTCTTTAGAAAGAAAAAAAATCGAAAAGAGTGAATTACTTTGACTTAAGAGACGATAAGGACTCATTGCCAGGTCAGTGTGTGTCGGATGTACCCCTCTGTTGCCATGGTGCATGCATGCACCCACAAAATCTAAAGCACCTGGTGAATGCCGGCGACCCTCTCCAGCGTTGCGTTGTAGCAGTCCATGGCTTCGGTCCGGAAGTCTTCGAGGGGCGTCTCGACTTCGGGGACGTGGCCAAAAACCTCGGGCACCTGCACATAGCCGGAAAGGAAAACATATTATTAGAGATCGGGAACCAACAGAGTAATAATCTGCTGGACCAGGTGTTTTCGTGGTTTCTCTCGCGATTTCACGACCAAATCCCTTCATTTTTACCCATGCATTCGGCAGCCACGGCTCAGCCGGGGTGAATGAAAGAAAACATGGAGGGAAAGCCTTTCGCGCGTGCTTTCGATAGGTGCGTAGCGCTCTTTTTGGCGAAACGGTTTCAGACACTCCTTAGCGGAGGACCTAACCACCCAACCAACCATTGTGTCGTCGGAACACTATTTGTGTTTCATTACGTGTAATTTGTTGTGTACCTCAATTGGGGGAGGTATATGGTCGACGGGAGTGGGTTTCAGAGATGTATCTTAACGTGGAAACATGGTATTACGAAGCAACCAAACGGGGTGACGAAGTCAACTCGCGCAGACTCTCATCCAACGCATCCTTGGACGCCAAAAAAAAAATGGTTGTTTCGTGTTCAAACTTTGGTGAGGAAACAGCGTGCCACATGACGCACGCAGCCCTTGGTTCCACCTTTAGTTTTTTTGTCGAATCCTGTTTTTTGGTTTAGGTACAAAACCCTCTACAGGTGAGGGGGCGGGGGGGGGCGAAAAATAGTAGGGGCAGGTCTATCGTAGCATGCGCCCTTAACGCTGAGGCATGATCTGACGCGGTTGGGGGGGGATACGTTCAGGCAGAAAATATGTTGGACCCCGGACAGACTCCTTACTCAGTTGCAGACTTACCCCCCCACATTTTGGTAGCCCCATCACGTACGTAGCACTTTTACTATTCGTATTATTTTGTGTCTTACCTGCATTCATCGGGTTTCGATAATCCGTTTTTTTCATTGAAATGTTGGTTCTCTTTTTCTTAGGTCCCAAATGGTAATTCATGTGCTGTCCGTGCAGTAGACCGCTATCATAATAAGGCAACGCGAGTTCAACGAGGGAAGGAAGGGTTAAGCCCTTCTCGCGATAAAAAAAGCGATCAAAGGCACGCAATGTAGTGGAGAAGGGGGGGCGGGGGGGGGGGCGGGGGTACTCGATAGGAGAGATGTACTCGATCTCATGCATGGCCGTAGTCGTATGACCATAGACCCTCGCATCCCTACAATGCCGGGACGGAGCATGTCGGGTTTTCACCGACCAGGCAGACCTTGCTTGCACCAAGCGCGAAGCGCCGTGAGGTGTCTGGCGAGTCGCATGGAGGGTGAGCTGTATCCTACTAAGAACCGCTTGTGAAGCGGACTTGCATACATGGATGACAGCTTCAATGAGTTGGTTTAATTTCCGGTGTAGGCATTTCCAGCGACAGCAATGGGAGTACTATTTAACTGCCTCTTGGGTGCCTTACCTTGAACACTACGTGATACGATCAATTCTCTAGTGCGGAGTAAAGGTTCTTTAGCTCGCACAAATGATCTGCGGGGGGGGGGGGGGGGGGGGCTATTTTGTGGCCCCGGACCTGACCGACGACAAGTGAAGAAGGGCGGATGCAACAAATGGTGGAATATATATACACGTCATACTGAATCTAGTATAGCTAGGATGTCGACCGGTTCTGTCAAGGGTTTTGCCTAGCCTTTAGTGTGGAGCATCATACCAGGGGGGCCCAGGGTGATGTAGAACACCGTAAGCAACAGGGTCTACGGCACAAACTTATTTGCTTTGCCGTCGATTATTGTTGCGCTTACTAGGAACCTGCATGCACATATATACATGTGGGCACGTGTACGTACCTCGGCAATGGGGCAGACGGCACCCTCTTCGAGCGCTTCCGGCGTCGCCTTCCACTCCGCAATCCTGCCTTTCGCCTCGTCCACTTCGACGGTGTTCAACACGCATCTGCACAAAACAAAATAATCGAGTTGGAATTTTCGCGTTTTGGGGCTTCGAGGAGACCCTTTTAGGACTGCAGTCCCGTTTTGGGGGCAATTCACTCAAATTTCAAGTAGTTTGCCCCCTAAACGGGACCGCAGTCCTAAAAGGGTTAAGGACCAGTGACAACGTTGACATGTTGGAAGTCGTCAGCAATACAACCTCGGGAAGGTCTGCCGATCTAGGTAGTGGGGTTAAGCCTGCGGTTTTCATGAGAGGAGCAACGCTGCGTTAGGGATTGCACGTCCTGGCTCGATATATTCTGACCGGTGAAAACTTCCTCGAGTGAGCAGCTACAGCGCCGGCTCGTGCATTCGTTTTAGAAATGGCGCACGGAAAGTGTCGCTCGGGCTGCGCGGAACAAACTCCTCCGAAGGATGCCATGGTTCGGGTGAGGTGTTACTGAGTTATTCACGCGAGGAGAGCCCAAAACGATCATAAGCCACCACCCCTACATGCATGCTTGCCAATGTAGGGGTATCATCCTGATTTCCCGGCGGCTCCTAACGCGAGCACTATTACGGGGAACCACACTAAATAGGACCAAATTTTGTTTGTAATAAAGGTAAATATGTAGTTATTTGTGTTTAACGTAGGTCCTTTTTACTATAGTCCCCCGTAGTGGACGATCTACAGGTCATGATCTGCCTAAGAGCGTGAGACGTTTCTACACTTTTTGCGGCGAAGAGGAGGCCGTGTCCGTCTAGATGCAAGAAATCGGGTAGCGGAGTTCCAACGAACGTGCAGCAGGCGTGTGTACCCGCGACCGTCAACCAGATAACGACCCGCCGAAGCGCGAATATGAGGCGATCGATTCGCGCGCGCACGTACAAAAGCTTGGCGTAACTAGAAAACAGCCTTTACGGTGAAAACCTGCAGAAAAATAAAAACTGGAGAAACCGATACAGTCGAAAAGTAGTCCGACGTAGCGGACCCTCGTGCGAATAGTGCGTGCGGGATTAAAAGGTCCGTTATTTTCCCAAAAATTAAAGTTCCTCATCAGAGTTGGTACTGCACCGGAAGGCGTGCTACCATAGTGGGTGCCAGTTTTTTCAAAAAAAATCCCAATGATATCTCGGACTGACCGGGGGGGGGGGGGGGGGGGCTCCTCGACTCTCAAAATACCCAATGCCACATCTGGGCGTAGATATAAGGACTGTTTTATATTCATACTAACGCCTAAAACGTCCTTACAGTTCCACCTGTAGTGGGTATCATTCGTGATACACCAATGATAGGCCACGGGGCAGGCTGTTCATCGGGGGGGGGGGGGGTTCAAATGTGACATTTTTTTCTTCGAGTTTTATCTTGAGAAAGCAGTGCAATCAGCACCGCTCCGTGCGGTATCCACTAGGTACTCCAACAAGCGCGATCAACCAAACAGCGCCCGCTGCTGCAGTCGAAGTGACTACGTACTACTGATACGTACTCAGCTGAAGAATATGAACCATAACGCCTACTTCTCTTTACAAAAGCAAACTGCATATTATTATCATATCGGTTCCCGATCTCTAATGATTTTCCTTTTTTCTTCAAGTTTTATCTTGAAAAAGCAGTGCTTGGGCGAGAGCAATAAGCTCTTCGAGAGAGGAGCCTCAGAAAAAAAAGTAGGGGATAGCCCTGCCTTGGCACACGTCAAGTATGCGTGTGTGGGGGGGGGGGGGGGGTGGGGGGTGCTCATGGCATACCGTTACATTGCGGTAGGGGATAGAGCATTGCCACGGTAGGGACGAGAGTCGCGTCTCCACAGTGCGGTAGGGGGGAGGGGGGGGGCGAGGGCGTACTCATTCGTTGCTTGACTGAATCATCTGACTGTTGACAACGCATCCCTTTTGAGACCGGGGGTAGGGGGGCGGGAGTTGCTCCTGGCATACCGCTACAGTGCGGTAGGGGATAGAGTGAAGTCACGGTACGGAAGAGAGTCGTGCCTCTACAGTGCGGTAGCGGGGAAGGGGGGGGGGGCGAGGGATGCAAGCCCTATCGTAGCACGCCTTTCGGAATCCCGAGTAGCCAAAGGTGGTAGGAAAAATCGGCGCTCCGAAAGTTGAGACCCCTACATAAGAGTGCCGTAATCGGTTTTTCAGCGCAAACCGATTATTTTCCAAACTAGAAAGGTGGCTAACACCGAACCAAGGCGTTTTCGGAAAAGAAAAAAAACTGATCGAGATGCCTCCCGAAAAATATCGTACAGTAAGTTCGACCGCAGCACCCTTCCTTTTGCCGCTGTCTGTCAATAAAAACGAGCGCCGAGAAACCGATCACACCCCTCCGTGCGAAGCCAGTGCCCTCTTGGCGGTGTACCGCTTTCCCTTATCCCGTGGTCTCGTGGAAAAAGAGGTTTATTAAACCCCTGCCCCTGTGCTCGTAACCAATGTGACCATCAAGCGCTTTGCTGAGCCCGCACTTGTGACAAACAATTACTCACGGGTGGTGAGACCGGATGACGTCGACCTTGAACAGGGGGGGAGTCGCTCCTCGACGTCGTCCGCCCCCTCCCTCTCGGTCCGTCACGACGATTTCATTGGTGTGTTTAATTTCAACCTGTTCGAAACAAAAAAAAAAAACAAAAAAAAAACGTGGTGAGAAAACAGTGCGCACACCCCGGGTGCACGATTTGATCGAACTATGTACGAGTGTCACGCCAAGCTTGGAAAAGTGAGTGTTTGATGAAGTTTTCAGGCCTGGCCGCGGGTCGGGTCAGGAGGTGTTCGAAATGGCACGGGTCGGGTCGGGTGGGGTCGGGTCGGGTCAAGAGGTTTTCAAATCTCGCTGGTCGGGTCAGCTCGGGTCAACAATTTTCTGAACCTCACGGGTCAGGTCGGGTTGAGGGTTTTCCCAACCTCACGGTTCAGATCAGGTCGGGTCGGGTCAAGAGTTTTCTAATTATCACTGGTCGGGTCTGGTCCGGTCGGGTGCGGTCGGGTGGGATCGGGTCGGGTCGGGTCGGGTCGGGTCAAGAAAATTTCGAATCTCACGGGTCAGGTCAGGCCGAGTCAAGAGGTCATAAAATCTCACAGGTCGCATCAGGTCATGTGAGAAACGGCCACTCGCGGGTTGGGCCAGCACGACACGCAAGGTTTTCGTGCTGACCCGCGGGTTAGACCCGCGCATCCGGTCCGTGGGTCCGACACTTCAAAGCTTCCCTCTTTCTTCCCAGAAGCTTTTTTTGCACCAATACTCAACATAACTCTTTTGGTAGCATATTCAAAAATGAAAACACCGCTAAATCTACATAAGCATGTCCACATCCATCCACACCCACTACATCAAGGAAACATATCGCCGCGGGGTTCTACAATGAACGTTCATTGGTTTAAAATCCGCGGCTTGAACCCGCGGGTCGAGAGAAGTAGTCTCGCGGGTCGAGGTGACCCGACCCGTGACGCGACCCGTAAGTCACGGGTCAATCGGAATCTGGTGGATCCAGTCGGGTCGGGTCAGGGGGTGTTTCAAATCTTACAGGTCAGGTCGGGTCGGATCGAGAGGTTTTCAAATCTCGTGGATCGGGTCGGACCGGGTCAGGCGGTTTTCAAATCTCGCGGGTCGGGTCGGGTCAGGGAGTTACCAAACTCTCCCGAGTCGGGTCGGGTCAGGTCAATACATCTTAAAAAACGCGCCAGGTCATGTCAGCTGACCCTACCCGACCCGACCTGACCCGTGGGGTTTCCCCTGACCTGCGATAAACCCCGGAGCTTTTCTATCCCGCAGTTTGAGAGATGAGTTTTAGTTGAAAGTAAAAAAATACATACGACCCAAAGTAGCGCCTCCGAAGCAAGGATGCTGTCAATGCGATAGGCCCTCACACTCATGCCGTGCGTCGGTTGCTTCGGCAGGTGTCGACGATCTCAGCCCCTCCCGCGGGTCAAAACGTTGGCGAAATGCAGTAAGTGACCTTTTCGTGTTTGCCATCCTATAGTCTATACCAGTTATCACACAACAACGTACAGCACGAGCTTCGACGTCGATCACTCATGAAAATTTCCAGAGAAAAAAAAAAGAAGAACCACAAGATCGACCCCAGAGGGGAAAACGAAAACCAAATTGGAAACCTACGCAGCATGCGCGACACGAAGTCTTACTGTCTAAGACCAGTAAGACGTTTCGTCTCTCTAGGATGAAGGATCGGGACGGGGGACCATAGTTAATAGGACCAAATATTTTTAGCAAAAATAGCGAAATATATAGGTTATAGCGTAGGCTCTATTTAATATGGCCCCCCGTAATAGGATGAAGGACCGGGACGGGGGGCGCCGGGTGCCGTTGGGCAGAACCAACGGTTCGAAGAGAGGCAGAGCAACGCGCACACGCACCTGACAGCTGCAGCACCTGAGCAGGTAGTCCGAGAACTCCTGCAGCGTGCGCCTTGTCACGGCCTGGGGAGTTGTTTTGCGCATAATTCATGGGGCGGTGAGCGTATCGATAAACGCGATGAAAGCGTCGGCTAGGGGCACAAACAACGGCATCCGAAGGAAACAAGAGGCCGAAACCACGGCCCCATTTTTTCCGACACCTAGACAGAGGGGTTATACTACCGCTAAGGGTTTTTATTCCCAGGGGGGGGGGCATGGTAATCGAGAGCAAACATCCCCCGATGTTAATAAACGGCATTGGGTTCTGATTACGTTCCCTCGTAATCGTGAAAAAAAAATTGTACCAGAGGCCGTACTTACATGCGCCGTCTTATGCTGGCATCGGATTCCGAACGGTGATTGTGTTTACGGTCAGAGTGCTGTGTATACCTGGTACATATGTTTTCGTGGTTAGCTGGTCCAGGCCACTAATCGACTTCTTGTAGTAAGAAAGGGTGTGGTCCGCACTACTAACTATCAGGAAAACCGCTCCAGATTATATTTGTTCTTCGGCGGGGGGGAGGGGGGGGGATCTCGGTCAGGTTGAATTTTCTTGTGTGGGGCCTTCTTATGGGAGGGGCCGGCACTGCGTCCGAGCAGGTTTGCCTGTTAGAAAGCGGGCAATATTTTAACCCAATAGCCGGTATGGTTTAATGCGTTTTTCACCTGAAGGGCATCCGTCATGTTGTAGTTAGCCCATCGTAAGAACCTTCTGATGTCCGAAACCTCGTACCGCTCCATCTCCGAAATGGACATATCAAACCGGGACCGAGCCACTACGCCACCGCCGCCGCCGCCGTTGGCGCTTCCTTCGCCGCCCTCCGTCTCCTCACTGCCTCCCCCTCCCCCTCCCCCACCATCGCTCGCGTTGGAAACCCTCTGCAAAAACAAAACGTTTCCAAATAGAAGCGATGCGAACAGAAACAGGAGGAGTTAAGGCCACCCTGGTTCCTAAGCAAAGGTTGATTCACACAAAAACAAAGAGATCTCCTCAAAAATGAGGAAATCGAAGATCGGCCTTGTTAATGTTTAGGCCTGATATCGCCCGGTGGTTTGGAGGTCCCTCGTGTTGGTCCACTATCTACCCCTCCTCCCAACCCCTCTGCTCCGCAATGGCTTGTGTTGGAAACCCTCCGCTAAGGAAGGTCGGTTTCCCAACGTTTCAAGCGGTGTGAAAAGCAGGGGCAAACGAGGCCCACCATGACCCGCAAAAGACATGGAAGCAACCAAGTAAACAACGGAGCCAGTGGTACGGGAATAAAAAATCGACATTATTTGGTCTGTCTCTGGGGTAACTACAGGTTATACTTGATGTCTCTGGGTTTTATACAGCGCGTCTCTTTGGTATACTCATGGCCCTGACCTACAGCAGCCCAACTTGCAGTCGGCCAATTCAAGGCCCTAGTTATAACCTGATCAGACGAAGAAGCCCCGCCTCCTGGCGAAGTAGAGGCCCCCACCGGAACCTGGCGCTTCAGTGCCTGGTGGATGCACGAGCCGACCCTCTGCGGCCACTCCTCCCGGATGATGCGCTTGGCGCAGCCGAGGGCCTCGGCCTGGCACCGGGCGAACGACGCTAGCCGGAAGGGCTCCTGGACAGAACCGTGAGCAGCACGCATTGCGCGCACCGTGAATACATTGCCATTTCCGTGTTGCCATTCACTACGTTTGGCATCCGGCCATACGCAGCACAAGCTTTAACGGCGATCACCGAGGATAATCTCCGTAATTCGATGAAAGCCAGATGGTAACCACAACCGCGCATATATGGATGGGGGCGACGATCTAGCTAGACCCCCCACGTTCGTTTTGGTGAGCGACGCGCGCTACAACAGGGCTAGCGGTGCTTTTGGCCGACGGAGGGACTAACCACACAACCGAACCAGCCATGGTATCGTCGGAACACAGAAAAGGTATTTGTCCCTCGCTTTTCGTCGTATACCTAAGCCACCGAGTTGCATTCTCAGTTTTTTTCTCCAAACGATTTGCTAACAGTACAGAGGTCCTCAGAGCGAGAAGCCCCAGAAAAATCTTCAGTAGGTGCACTCTTATCGTAGCGTGTGTCGAGCTTGACACTATTAATACCTTATAGGAGCACTGAAAAATTTGATTCAAAAATAAAATAATCAGAGGGTGATGGGGAGTTGCGAGTTTTAAAAATAACGACCCGGTGAGTACGGACGTGGGTGAGTACGGGCGTGCTGATTTGCAGCACAAAGTGTGTGCAGCGATGAAGTTAATCAGGCACCATCCACAACTGGCGGGGGGACCACCAAATTATATCATGATGGTTGTAGGGCTTCAAAAGGCGGTCAAGTATTCTTCGCGGCTGGTATACTGCTGTTACCGGGGAACAATCCTAGTAGTAATTAGAAACCAAATCTGATGTGTTAAACATAGGGGAATACGTGGTTTTTGGGTCCCTCGGGGGTTCCGACTACTATCCCCCCTGGTAACGTCACCATGGACAGAAATGTGAGAATCGTTTGGGCATGCTTTTGAAGACCAAAAGTCCCACCCCCAGCTCAACCCAACCCAATCTTAACTCCAATCTAAATCCCAACGTGTGTGGTCACCATACCTATTTATATATATATATATATATATATATATATATGTGTATATATAAGTGTGTGCATATTTGGTTTTAGGCTGACCTTGTGATATGTCGATAAGGCGCGAACATTGACCAACCAGAGGCACTCAGCCGTCACCCCCGCCGCCGCGTTGAGTGCCGCGGGAGACGTGGCAAATGTGAACCGTCGAAACGCCTCCGAAACCCCTGGAGCGCGCGCGTGAGGCATGAACATGATTCATGGGCGGGGGGAGGGGGGGGGGGTGTTCATGTCATGCATGGCCGTAGGAGGCGCGGGGGGCGGGCGGGTGGGGGGGCAGTCCGGTGAAAAGCCGCATGCACAGCGGTGGTTGTGTTCCCATGCATCAGAACAATCGCGCACACTTGTGATCACGGCTGGTGCTCCACTGCTGTCTTTCGGTTTCGTTAGGATGTATGAAAAAAACAAACTGCTCTGGACAAAACTGTAAGGACCGTTTTTGCTCTTCATGCGAATGTGTAAACGATATTTACATCATGTTCAGGGTGGTAGCACTTGAGTAATAAATAAATTTGGAGATTATAAATGTTGGTTCGATATTTTCATCGCGAAACGCATAAAAAATAAACTTTCTGCTGAAAGTAGTATTCGGAAACACCCTGCAACACATGAAAACGCGGCAAAAGTGAGTCGTCAAACGCCTCCGACAACAGTGCAATACGTAGCATGGAAATACCGGGGGGGGGGGGTGTACTCATTGCTATGCATCGCCGTAGTCGTAAGACCATACGAGTAGACCGTCGCATTGCTACAATGTCGGTGTAACGTAAAACCGCATGCACAAAGCCGTATCTATGGACGACAGGTGGTATATACATGAAAAAATAAAAAAATCGAAGTTGTGATATAGAAAAAAAACACTCAGAACTCAAACTTGCATCTTTGGGGGGATAATTCGTTCGCGGAACGCTTCTACGCGCGCAAACCAATCGACCACTCGTCCTGTGATGCAGGAGGCAATCGCAGAAAAGCGCGTGGGCGTGGACTGAGAGATTTTCTTGTGGGGCGACAGGAGGCATTTGCGGTGTACAAAGACAGCAAAGCCGCATGGCAACGGCGGTCGCATACCGCGGTGATATGCGGCAAACTAATCGCGATCAGTACGATCGCTATGACATGGGTAAGGATATATATATATATATATATATTTCTGGGCGTGAAAATAGTGACCGATCATTTTTCATATTAATGTTCAAAGGGGCCTTATATTTCCGACCTGAGTGGTGGCGTTTTTTAGTGCCACTACTTTTGACCACGACTAACGGGGGGCTCCTTAAGGGCGCTGAGAAACTACCTACCTGGTGCCTCACATCGTCGGAAACCCCTTCCGTGTTTTACAGTGTGTTTTCGTGGCAGCACCCTACAGTCAGGTTGCGGGGTTTCCCCTTGGGCTACTGCGGGTACCGTACTTCAAAATATTTGTCGAGGGGGGGTTGAGATGTACAGCTCCTTACAACATTTAGCCAGGTGATTGCGCGTGCCGTATGTTTAAAGCACGTTTTTTGTGGGATAGAAAGCTCTTTAGAACATTTAGTTTAGTTAGGTGACTACGCGTACCGTACTTCAAAATTCGGGCGTCTTTTTGGGTGAGATATTCAGAGCTCCTCGAGGTTCAGGAGCCTCAGATCATTTATTGTGGGTATGCGTTACCGCACCGTGCTTCCGTGTTCGGATGAGAGGGGTGAGGTATACAGTAGAGTTTCCTGATTCAAGAAACCTCACAACATTTAGTTATATGGGTGGTTACGCGTACCGTATTTCGAATTCAGATTTGTTTAGTGAGTTTTTGTGTAGCTCTCCAACTTGACGAGGAGCTGCAGGGCGTGTGGTGAGGCGTTCGGGAGCCTCGGAACATTTGGGCCGTAGCGCCTTACCAGACTTCCGTGTTCGGACGAAAGGGGTGAGATACAGAGGGGCTCAATCCGAGGAACCTCGTCACATTTAGCTAGGTGGATACCCTTACCGTATATCAAAAGTCGGTTTTTTTCGTGAAGTTGTGCACATCTTCAAGCAGACGAGAAGCTTCAGAGCTTTTAGCTGGGTGGTCACGCCTTACCGTACTTCAAAGCCCCCCCTTTTTTTAGGGGGTGAATTTCAGAGCTCTTCAAGGTGACGAAGAGCTTCAGTCCATGTAGCGAGGTGGTTACGCGACACCGTTGCATGCGTCTTCGGTTTTCTCTGCTTGCCTTCCGTTTCCCGACAGGACATGCGGGAAACTACGCGCTGCACCCCCCAGAGGCTGTGCCCCCCAGATAGATGTCTCACTAAGTATATAGATACCGCTACTCTTTATACCATGCGATGCTTTTTACGTGGTGTTTTTTTCCCGGACCCCGCCCCTCCGTCCCGGCATTGTACGTAGGGATGTGAGGGTCTGTGGTCATACGACTAAGGCCGTGCGTGACATGAGTACACTCCACGCTCCTGATTTCCCTATGAGCTCCTGACCGAATTATAATTCTGCGATGACAGCACAAGCCCACCCCGCGTCGCTTTTTCGTGGTGGCGGGTGTCGGCAGAGCGAAAAAGAAACGCGACGCACCTCGAAAGTTGTATGGTGGTGTCGAGACGACCGCTTTCTCCGGCACGGGCTTCGGTGGGGTAGGAGGCGGGAGCCTCAATTTCACGTAGGTCTGCTCGTGGGCAGGGAAGGCGAGGGTCGTTGTTGTTGTTGTTGATGATGATGATGAGGAGGAGGAGAGGATACCGTAGGGAAAAGCGGGAAGTTAGGACAGATGAGGGGTCCGCTAGCGGATCTATTGCAATGACGACGAAAGGTTGGCCATCTCGGAGAAAGATCCCATGTCTTCGAGATCTGTGGTTCCTAAGCGCTGCGCTCTTCTCATCTTGTAACACGAGACCCAATACAGCCACCTCCGAGTTGATCGAATCGATCGCCTTGCGCCAACGAGGGGAAGACTTGGAAATACGGTTAACTCCCGACCGCCTTGCTATTTACTCGGCCATATATACGATGCGTGAATATACATACCTGGTACCAGGTATGTATATATGCATCAAAGCGTTTGCTATCCAGGCGAGAACGAAAGAGGTGAAGCTCAGGTGTAGGCATCGCGCCTACCGGAACACATTTATAAAAATACTACACTTTTGGTTTCACCCCCGCACCGTACCGTACCGCACCGCGTACCGCACCACAACGAACACGGATGTTGGCATCGTTAACATCGCTCAACAGTACACCACCCCTTGCCGCACCGCACCGCATCGTCAAAATCGCGCAACGTCTCCCCGCCCCCGCCCCCCCCACCTCCTCGCGCACTGGACCGCACCACACCACACCACACCAAAGTATCACCGTACCCCCGAGTTCCCCCCCCCCCCCCCCCTGCTTCCCCTGCCCCACCGCACCGCACCGCACCGCACCGCACCGCACCGCACCGCACCGCACCGCACCGCACCGCACCGCACCGAACCGCACCGCACCGCACCGCACCGCACCGCACCGCGCCGCACCTGGATGTTGGCATCGTTCATCATGTTGCTGTCGAAAACCAAGGACGACATGCACAGCTCGTACTCGCGAGTGACTTCGGCCATGAGGTCGCTCGCTGTCGCCATGGTACGCCCCTTATACCCGGATCCAGATCCTGGAACAATGTCGAATGCGGGGCAGGGGTGTGTGGAGAGGAGGGGGCAAGGGGGGGGGGGGGCGCTCGTGTCATACATGGCCGTAGTCGTATGAACATAGACCCTCGCATCCCTACGATGCCGGGACGGAGCACGTCGGGTTTTTCGCTTATCAGGCAGACATTGCTTGCACCAAGCGCGAAGCGCCGTCAGGCGTTGGGCGAGTCGCATGAAGGGTGAGCTGCATCCTACTAAGAACCGCTTGTGGGGCCGAGCAGGGGGGGGGTAGGGCGTGCTCATTTGTTGCTCGCCTTCGTCATTTGACCATTAACACGCATCCCTTTCGAGACGGAGCAGGGGGGGGGTTGGGGGTGTACTCTACATCATGCATGGCCGTAGTCGTAAGACCAGACGGGGGGAGATAAGGTTTGCGCGCGTCTCCACGATACGACGTGCGAACGCGGCTTTATCGATCGAAGGAGCATGTGGTTCTCCGCTCGTGCGTTTCGTTTGGGCGCGGGCGGGACCGGTGGAGCTTGTTGGTTGCATAGCAAAACCTACTGGCCTACTGAGCACTAGTAACTAGGCCAGCGAGTAGTGCTATATAACCAACCAAACATATATTCTCGAGTTCGTTAAATGTCGCCGGCTTCGGAACATCGATCTCAGGGGTATTCCCCTCGCCACGGACTAGTGTCTAGAACATCTTGGGGTGCACTATCGTATTGACCAATAGTGCCTCCATCGTTCGAAATCGGGGGTGATACTCGTACTCACGATACATTTTTTGTTGGGTATAGAGCACTATGTACCCACTGAACAAATCTGTCACGTGACTGAAGTAGCCCAACAGGGTAGACCCTTCTAACCAGCAGAGTTTTCAGGGGCGGACTGGCCCCTCCACCCCCTCCCCGCAGGACAAACGCAGGAAATATCGAACGCGCATGTCGCATCGAGCGAATCTATGAGAGCGATATCCTCTTCTGCATTGACAAGAAAGCCGTTCAGACATCCCTGGCAGGACTTTCTCGGTGCCATGCCCTCGACGCTGTGCGACCCTAGACCCATCCAGACATGGCACGACCCATCGTGACCCGTCCGACACGTCACAACTTCTCCCGCTGGGGAGAAGCGTAGCCAAAACTTTTCACATTCATATCAGACTGATCACGACGTAGACCTGCTGTGGATCCTGACCTGCCGGTGCGAGATGCTATACAGATTCAGCCCAGGAAACCAGCAGCGCTAGATCATACAAGGAGGTTCATGTAACTGTAGCCGTCTCGGCGCAAGCCCTCGACGTTGCTGTGTTGCTTCCCGCACTGATTCAAGTGTGCATGGCGTGCAATGCCACCACACTTTCGACGTGAGGTATCCAAACCTTGCACATGTTGGACAGAGCACGATCTGCTGTGAATCTAAGGTAGATCCTACGTACCCTGCCGTTACGATATGACGATGTCAGGTAAATCTAGATCCTGTGTATCCTGCCGTTATTATATGGCGATCTACGGTGAATCTAGATCCTACGTCCCCAGCCGTCGTGATATGGCGATCTACTGTAAATCTAGATCCTACGTACCCTGCCGTTACGATATGACGATCTACTGTAAACCTAGATCCTACGCACCCTGCCGTTATGACATGACGATCTACGGTAAACCTAGATCTTACGTACCCTGCCGTTACGATATGACGATCTACGGTGAATCCAGATCCTACGAACCCTGCCGTTATGATATGTCCATCTATGATAAGCCTAGATCCGACGTATCCTGCCGTTATGATATGTCGGGCTCTTGTAAATCTAGATCATACGTGCCCTGCCGTTGCGATATATCGTGTAGGATTAGCCTATACTGCGGTACAGGTCAACATGTGCTATTCTCACAGGGGGGGAGCATACGTACTGGTAGTACGAAATCAGACCCCCCGATGGGTCCGACGCCCATGTATCCCCCTACCATATGCTACCAACGGCGTATTTTGGGTGTTAGTACGACTGCATGTTCCCTCGTGCTAATTGGATCATGCAGATTCTCCGCCTACCACCCGCCAGGCGTGATGATGAGCTACTGCTGTTCGTGGATCTTACGGATCAGGAATCTACTGTAGCATCGGCCCTGAATGGTCTAGAGCCTGATATGGGGACGGGTGGATGATTTGTCCGAGAGCTGTGAAAAAAAGGGATGCCGCCTTGCTAGAAGTGCGCGACTGGTGGCACTCACTGTTGAAGGCGCGGAGCGCCAGAGCCATGGCCCTGTTCGCGGGGCCTTCTTGGAGCGTCCCCGTGACCGTTGAATCCAACGGCATGCAGCTCACGTAGTGCCTGTCGTGCGGGGCGGTGCAAAAGCACACGGTGAACGAGGGATAACGAATAATGTTGGACGTCGTATCGAAACTTTCGGTGGATCGATATTTGGAAGATTGTTCCGAGATATCGAAGCATAAATAATTCGATACTTACCGACGTATGGTGCGTTTTTTGCCATCCATCCCCTATGGCATCCCCGTGTCATGAATGCTGAACGCGAACGAAGGGTTCGATGTATCAACATCGAAACCGTTTTGCTTATCGCTATCGTATGGAGTTCGATCCTCGTTCGATTTCCCCAACACTAGATAGGATAGGGTGGGTCAGTGGACGCAGTTTCGCCCCCCGCGACGAACTGAGGCATGTAGCGGACGCAAAACGTGGTGTGTTGGCAGTGGGGAAAAGTCGGCATGGCATGTCTTTCTTGTCAGAGATCTGTGTCAGAGATTGGAATCACGAGTATATGCTAGAAACGAGGACGCCCGGTCGTTCATAGGGAAAGTGTCACGTCTTTCTGAATGGTTAATATGTTTTCTCTTGACCATGCTTGAAGCGTAGCATAAGGTGGGTGCGAAGCGTTCTGCCACAAAAGCTGACAATTCTTGAAACGTACCGTGTACGTGCTACAGTAGGTGTGAGGTGTACGGAAACAAAAACTGGTCGTGCGGGGCAAAAGAATACCGATAAACTGGTGTTTAGTTCACGCATGGGGGAAGCTGTTGGCAACAGGCACGACAGTCGTTTCTTTTTTTAACGGTACCACACTCCTCAAAAAGGAGAAGAAATAATGAAAAACACAGCACCAGTGGGGGGGTGGGGGAGGTGGGGGGGGGGTGGGGGGAGCGTACTCATCTGTTGCTTGCCTTAGTCATTTGACCATTGGCCATGCATCCCTTTCGAGACGGAGCAGGGGGGGGGGGGTATACTCGATAGGAGAGATGAACTCGATCTCATGCATGGCCGTAGTCGTATGACCATAGACCCTCTCATCCCTACAATGCCGGGACGGAGCATGCCGGATTTTCACCGACCAGGCAGAGGCGCCCGGCGAGTCGCACGAAGGATGAGCTGCATCCTACTACGAACCGCTTGTGAGGCGGACTTACATATGAATGACAGCTTCAATGAGTTAATTTAATTTCCGGTGTAGGCACTTCCAGCGACAACAATGGGAGTACTATGTAACTGCCTCTTAGGTGCCTTACCTTGAACACTAGGTGATACGATCAATCCCCTTGTGCGGAGTAAAGGTTATTTACCTCGCACCGGGGAGGGGGGGGGTACTTATTATCATGCATGTCCGTAGTCGTATGACAATAGACCAGTGGGAAAGGGGTTCCGGACGAATTCATGGGAACTAAGTTTGGTTTTACCCTAAACGAAGTTTAGTTTTAGCCTAACGTTCGTGATCTGTGGTCTGTCCGAGGTATTCATACATCAAAACTCGAAGTAAGCGCCACTGGAATCCGCTGAAGACGCTACATATAGGTAAGCAGCGCCTCGATCATCTATACGCTTCCTAAACGTGCCACAACAGTCCCATGCAAACTCCAAGAAAGCGTCACTGGGATATGGAAACCCCGTGCAGAGCAACACCGCTCAAACCGCTATGCTACAACCGAAACAATACTATTTCTCTTGTTTTTTTTTCTTTTGGTGGGGGTCGGGGGGTGAGGTGTACTCATTATCATGCATGGCCGTAGTCGTATGACCATAGACCCTTGCATCCCTGTAATTCCGGGACGGAGCACGTCGGGTTTTCACCAACTTGCTTGCTCCAAGCGCGAAGCGCCTTGCGGTGATGGGCGACTCGCATGAAGGGTGAGCTGCATCCTACTAAGAACTGCTTTAGAGGTGGATTTTTTTGCATATGGATGACAGTATCAATGATTTTGACTTAGTTTCTGGTGTGGCCACTTCCAGAGACAGCAATAGGTTCACAATGTAAGTGCCTCGTGGGGGCTTCACCATATACCAGGTACACACTACGTGATACGATCATCCCCCTTGTGCGGAGTAAAGGTTCTCCCCGCTCAAAATTGATCTAACTCGACCGCCAGCCGTGGTAACCGCCGACCAAACAAAAAAAAGGGTACCCTGGCTGTCTAGCTCACGCAGTGAGAGGCGTGTTTTACAGCGTCGGCCGGGGGGGGGGGGGTACTCGATATCATGCATGGCCGTAGTCGCATAATCATAGCCACTCGCAAACCTACAATGCCGGGACGGAGCACGTCGGGTTTCCACCGACTTGCCAGACATCGCTTGTACCTAGCGCGAAGCGCCGTCAGGTGTTGGGCGAGCCGCATGAAGAGTGAGCTGCATCCTACGAAGAACCGCTTTGGAGGCGGATTTTCTTGCATATGGATGACAACGCCAATGGTTTGTTTATTCATTTCCTGGTGGTGGTCACTTCCAGAGACAGCAATGGGTGTAGTATACTATGTAACTGCCTCGTCGGTGCCTTACCATTCACACGCTACGTGTTACCACCCTCCCTCTCGTGCGGGGTCAAGGCTCTCGGGGGGGGGTTATTTTGGGTGATCAACGTTGAAGCTCATGCTGCACATTGTCGAATGGCAAATACCATAATAATATCATAACAAGAACAAAAAGAAGAGGCACAAGAAGAAGGCAAATATTCGTTACCAGGTACTCGCCCAGTTCATCTAGATGTAATTTCATGTTTCCTGAGGTGCAAAGTCTAACATGCGTCAACGACGCTATACCAGGTATACCTGTAGGCCAGTAGCGCCTCGCAAGCTCTCCGCCGTGACAACGCCTCTTGCACCCTCTTGGCAAACCCATGACGCCGGCAGCTACCACCGGTAGCCCCTTCCACGTACACCTCGTGCGGGTGTAAAGTCGCCTTCCGAGGAAGAAAGGGCAAGGGTGGAGGGGCTGGCGCATGTCTGTACTCCACACCCTTGCCTGGCTATTGTTATTGACGGCGGGGAAATAGGGTAGGCAAGTATGCAGTAGTAGGCACTTGCAGCAGAGACGTACAGTAGTAGAAACCTACTGTATGGTAGTAGACGCTCACTGTAAGAGGTAGACACCTACTGTATAGCGGTAGACAACTACTGCATAGCTGTAGACACGTACTATATAGCAGTATACACCTACTGTGTAGCAGTAGACACCTATTGTATACCAACAGGCACCTACTGTTTATAAACAGACACCTACTTTTGGTGTATAGCAGTAGCAGTAGATACCTACTGTATATAGCAGTAGACACCTACTGCACATAGCAGTAGACACCCACTGTACATAGCAGTAGACACCTACAGACTGGTGTGAAGCGACGATGGCCCCGGGCCCCGGCCGATTTCAGGGGCTTAGAGTTGCGATACACGTAACTATTTTTCTTGCCAAAACTCATCTGACTACCGGAGCTCCTTAAGGGCACTGAGGAACTACCCACCCACTATGGTTGGAACACCGTGTGTATTTCTCATGGCATTCGTTGTGTACCTGAGTCATCGGGTTGCACATTATCTTTCTTCTCAATACATAGATGTATATATTTTCGGGTGAGGTATGGAGTTCCTCAAGAGAGGAGGCCCAAAAGGTAGGTGCACCCCTGTCGTGGCATGTGTCTGAAGATTTGGGGGTAACCGCTTCAGTGCGTGCCCCCCTACCGCACTGTAACCACACTGTAACCGCACTGTAACCACACTGTAACCGCACTGTACCGCACTGTAGAGGCATGGCTTACCTCCCCTCCCGCATCGTCCCATTCAACGACGATAGCACCGGAAGAATCCGCCGCCTCGACCTCCCGTATCACACAGCACCTCCACATGTAAACCCCGCAGCCCAAGCCAGGTGGCGACACCACCTTTCCTCCTCTAGCCCCGTCGCTGGTGCGCGGCGCCGGTGCCGGCGATTTTTTCTCGGCGCGCACCTCCTCCTCCCGGGCTGCATCCTGCCCCCCTGTTCCTTCCCCGCCGCCGCTGTGTGCAGACCTCCGCCTACTGCTGCCGTCTTCTGATTTGTCGACTTCCCGCGAATGTTCGGCCTCCTTATTGTGGTGTCGGTATAGTCCCACCGCTTGTACTCCCACGGCGGCATGGAAGGGTTCTCCCCCGCGAGCATTCGCGGCCGAACTTGGTGTAGTCGTTGGCGGAAGGGACGATATTGTGCGTGCGGGGATCTCGTGGAAGAAGGAGAGGGGGAGTCTGGCGCGGTGGGAGGCGACCGCCTTTCCATCCTCGGAACCCTTTGTTTGTATTGGCGGGGAAGAAAAACGAGAAGAAAAAACGGTGTCGGGAGACCAGAATGAGGGGCAGAGTAGAGAGTTTACTCGATATCATGCATGGCCGTGGTCGTATGACCGTAGACCCTCGCACCCCTACAATACTGGAACGGAGCACGTCGGGTTTTCACTGACCAGGAAGGCAGTTCTCGCATAAAGCGCGAAGCACCGTGAGGTTTTCGGCGAGTCGCATGAAGGGTAGGCTGCATCCTACCGAGAACCGCTTTTGAGGCGGACTTGCATGTGGATGGCAGCTTCAATATGTGGGTTTGGGGGGGCGGGGGGAGAGGGAGGGATAAACGATACCTGCCGGTACAGTTTATTCTGCTGTCGCTGAATTTTAACACGTAAGCAAGATAAATTATGCGGACCACCGGAACATTGTTTTATGGGTGAAAACGGTGTTCGATCAGAACCAGGGGGGGGGGGAGTGTTCAGCTGGGGTGGAGGGGATAGACGATACTGGTACAGTTAACACTGCCATCTTCTTTTAGTATCATTTTCGTTCGGCAAGGTGTGGAAGCTTGCGAAGAGTGTGGACCAATCGAAAACGCAAGACAACACATGCCCTCTGGGAAACTGCCTTCCGCGAGGTTCAGCAGTTTGCATGCCGTGCCGCGCACGCAGCATGGACCAAGCAAGAACGAGGTCATACTCGCTGACTTATAATATATATATATATATATATATATATATATATATGTGATAGACGCTGCATGCGCCACCGCCAACGAACTAGCAGAAGACTTGCGCGTTTTCTCCCGTAAGACACACACGGTTCAGCAAGGCCACACACAAAAGGGTTTGAGAAATTAGTTGCGCGTCGGGCAGGTTGATCACGGTCTATCTACAGATTATCTACAAATAGACAATATAGACCCTATCCTGCCGTTCTGATGCTGTGCGGAACCTGTGTAGGTACAGATCCAACCCGGGATACATGTCCTGTTTCGTGCAGACCATACGGCTCCCACCCCACAACATGAGCTAGATCATACAGATCATACATATCAGGGATATCTATTTCTGCCGTGAAATATCAAGATCATGAACTGGGGGGATAAGATCTATCCGATGTGGGAGCTTACTACAAACGTGTAAATACGTACGTCAGCTGCGAAATTGATTGAATAGTCGATAGTGAGTTTTGAGAGCGAAGTGATTCCTCCGCCGGATGAGCTATGCTTCATAGCACGCAAGACAACGCACACGCCCTCAGATGACTTTCCAGGCTGAGTTTGTCGACTGCGAGGAGAGTGTAAACGTAGAACGATACTATACGCTTACGGAGACATATCGACGAGGACATTCCTAAAGTTGCCACTTTCGCTCCCTCCTGATTCGGGGGTACTCTGCTAACGGGAAACCCATCCCAAGGGGTGTGATACCTTGCGTCCATATACGGTAAACAGGTCTAGTAGGTCTGTCTGCTGTGATATATAAGGTGGAGGTCTCGGTGGTACCCCCATCGAGATAGACCCCTCCCAAGGAAGAGCGAGAGAAAATTGCGTTTCAGCGCGCTATTATGCAAAAAGAGAGAGAGAGAGAACAACGTCGTTTTCTCCTCTGTACACACTTACACCGGCCGGGCATAGTCTTGTATACCTGGTATATCGTACCGGGTTCTTCCCACGCTGATTTTTTATTCTCGGATTGGACACCACGTTACCAACTCTATTCGTCACCTGCATAGGCGGAGGACCAGCAGTGGTGCTCGTCACCTCACGTGTGCGCCTTGGACGTAAATGTAAGGACCGCTGGGTTCTAGTTTGAGGATTAAACGGTGGACGCATATGCGAGTACCGTTGGGATATAGTTTTGACGATCGAACGGTCCTTACATTCCACTCGGAGTGGTACAGGTACAGTATATATCAGGTACGTACCAGGTACCTGGTAGGTGGTACCGATAGTATCATTTTACTGCCTGTTTGCAGATTATTACCGCGATGGCGGAGTAAACAGACACACTGCCGATCCAAGCGAACCCGTACGCGGCGGTGGCGTCCCGCGCTGTACAGCTGCGAAGCAGGCAGTAATACTGCCGCTTTACGTAGAAAAGCTGGCAACCGGGGTACTATGCCCAAGCTAGATCTCTATTTTCAACAAAAGGGTGTGGACTCAGCGACGATTGCGCGTGGGCGGCCGGAGTTTCTCCAGTGCCGTCGCTAGGTCAGTCGACACTGTGACAACTAAGATACCTCCGGCGTGTGTTTGGCGGTGGTGTGATGACATTTGTGCCGCTCTCCTCCTCCGCGATCATGGTGGGGCACGTTAACCAGAAACGCACGATAGAACAAAAAAAAAACAGGTATCTCCCTAAGTTGACACACCGCATTTGGTTTTCCTTACTACTATTCATATATATGCGATGTGCGTTTCCCCGCAATAGAAACGCGCCTACCTCGGCGATCGCTCAAACAAAGGGGCATTTCACAGTTGTAACTTTTGTAAAACCAACTCCCGAAAATTGTGTTTTCCCCGGGAGTTTAGTTTTTGTCGGGGTGGGCTTTCTCGTGGGCGTGTTGTTCTTGGGAGAGCACAAAAGCGTGAGGTGATCGCGTGAAAGCTGTGCCAATCGCGCGAAGAGCTGAGATAAGCGCACATCTGAGATAATCGCAGGGAGCTGCGATTACCGTCCAAAACAATGTTGCAATCGCAAAAAAACTGCGATAAGCGTACGAATAGCTTGCGAAAAATCGTACAAAAACTGCGATAATTTGTATGAAAGCTGCCAAACAATCGCACCAAAAGTTGCTATGGTACGAGTGGAAGGGAAGGGTAGCTTGTTTTGTCACCACCCACGCATGCACGCACGCACGCCTTCCCACCTGGTACCAGTCAAGCATGAGCTCGTTGAGCCCCTCGCACGCGTTTCCACCGATACCCGCACTCTCCCTGGGGGCAGGCAGCGGGTGGGTACATGGGGGGGATAAAAAGATGAAAAAACAACCACAGGAATACGAGTCTTATTGATACCCTCCAGGCCTATCCATACCAATGGCAGCAGGCGGCTTCGCGCCGTCCGCTCGTGTGTGTCTGTCACACTCGCGCAGCTTTGCGCGTGGCGCGGATGGTTGACGAGTGTGCGCTGCGCTTGCTTTTACAAGTTGATGCGCACCAAGACATTTGATAAAAACCCCTTCCGGCGGCATGAGATCGATCAACCATGGATATTCCGCGTCGTAAAAAATGAAATCGTCGGAATCGGGTTTCACACTGATTCTTGCCACTCACAATTGCTGCTGATAATGATGATGATGATGACCTTTTGGCACTAACAACAGCTAGTCTCGATGAACTAAACAGGGCTGGCCCATGGTCACAAGAGCAGGCTAAACAAGCGTATCAATCCAAGAAAACGAGAACAAAAATGAAACGTGCACCACAGTACCAGCAGTAAAGGGAACGGTACTATCGAGCCGTGGTATATCACCCCGTATCACTCGCGAAAACAATCAATACCAGGTCGACACATCAATGGTATCATACATACGTACGTCCGAAAAAAATAAACAAGTATTGCACATTGAAATTGGAGAAAATATACTGGGTGGGTAGCTAAATGAATTGGAACATGGTGCTGTAATAATTACTGTCTTTCGCCATCCAACAAGTAGCCTATTGGAATGCAGTAGCTTCAACGTTGATCACTTATAAAGATGCGCCGATAGAAGAAAACCAAGGAAAACAAGGAAAGTAAACCTACTGGCCTACAGTAGACTATTGGGCTACGATAGCCTGTTGGACTCCAGTAGTAGCTTCAACGTTGAATCACTCAGAAACGTTCCCCTAACGAACAAAACCAAGAGAAAAACCAATTCAAAAACAAGAAAAAGAAAACCTTTTGCACGAAGCCTTCTTACTCCTTCTTCTGTACCCGACTTCCTGCTTTAACCCTCTCGGGGCTTGAGAGGGGAAAACTTGACGGCAAAAAAGGACGACTACCGCAACCGCCTCAGCGCGAATGGGGGGCGATACAAGCAGGCTGTCCGAGTTGCAATGGTTGAAAGGGGTCGTGCGGGACGTGCGCAAGATAAGCCGACCTGTAATACTGGGCGCTCGCGCTCACTCTACGTGCAGGCGGGTTGACAACACCAGGCTTATTTTTTGTTGTTGTCGTCGTCTTTCTCTCGGAGGCCCGAAGGGGCTGGCTAACCTCTACCTATTTTTGTAGTATTAATAGTCCTTTTATCTTCTGTCCTTGTGCTCCTTTGATTCTCATTGCGTGCTCCTCTACTAACTGTGTTGCCTTCAACTCTTTAAACCTTGCTGTGATCGAAACTTGTTTTCGAGATTGTTCCCCCGTTACGGCATTTATAGGCCTCCAGAGTCCCAGAGGGGTCCCGTTTTGGGGACGAACTACTTATAATTTGAGTGGTTTGTCCCCACAAATGGGAGTGCGGTGCTAAAACCTCGTTCACGTCGATTCATTCGACGCTGCCTTTCATACACAAGAAGGTCCGCCTCACAAGCGAGCGTTTTGTTAACAGAGGATACGACTTGCCGGACACCTCACGGGCACTTCGAGCTCAGCGCGAGCAATCAATGTCCGCCTGGTCGGTGTTTCAACCCGACATGCCCCGTTCCGACATTGCAGGGATGCGAAGGTCTATGGTTTTGTGGCGATGCATGGCACGAGTACACTCCTCCTACTGCACCGTAGAATCGTGACTCCCTACCGCATTGTAGAGGCATGGCTCCCTCCCCTACCGTGACATTTCCCTCTCCTCTACCGCACTGTACGGGTAGTGGCATGGCATGAGTACACCCCTCCCCTTCGCATTAGCATTTCCGCACCTCGTTCTCGTGCGCTCGCCCCCTTCACCCGCACGCCCCGCCGGACCCATCCGTTCGTGCCCCGTATCGGTATGGGCGCCGGTTCCAGGATGGTTCTTAGGTCCGGTACCCGGAAGCTTCCCCATGCTCCCCCTTGGTAGCCCCGGTTCCCCGGGGTTTCCCGGCAACGCGTCTTCAGGTACAGTCGTAGGCGGCCTATACAAGAAAAGAGACAAACACAGAGGGTAGAGCGGGCAACGGAAGGGGGGGGGGCGACAGGGGAGCGACGCCGACGTCGGGTCCCTTAAATCCTCTAGTACTGCGGCAGTCCCGTTTTGGGGACTAACTACTTAGAACTTAAAATGGTTGGTCCCTCAAACGGGGCTGCAGTCCTAACAAGAGGGTTAAAAAGGGCTACCTACAGCACTGTAATATGGTGTTCGGGACCATCGTGGGTTCTGGTGATTGCCAGGTGTACACTAGTATTACGGGGGGCCACAGCAAATAGGACCAAATATAGTAGGTAAAAATAGGGAAATATGTAGCTTTTTATGCGTGCCGTAGGTCTTACTTACTATGGCCCCCCGTAAATACGTACAGCTCCCATTAACAGTGACAAGTTCTGTTTTGACGGGACTCCTTAACCGAGGAAGTGCCGGCTGTACATGACACTCTGGGTGACTGTCAATATAAGAGCCGCTTCGTCTCTCTATTGACGTCTAAACGCTCCTTACATTTACGCCTGGAGCGGTCTGCATTTTCAATTGAAAAAATACACGTTTGTACCTGTGGTACGTACGACTGCACGCGCTGTGGGTGTCAGAGCGAACCTCCAGGGGGAGCTACCGCCCGCCGGGCAGACCACCTACAGATAGATAACCGGGACAGATAGAACCATGGAGACTGATAGAACAATCTAGATCCTACCCTGCCGTTCTGAGGCGCTGTGGAAGATATATGTAAGCACAGATCCGACCAAGGAAAACCTGCTCTACATCATGCACGTCATCAGGCTCCCACCCAGCAACGTGAGAGTGCCCATACATCAGGGGGCCTATCGAAGGAGGCAAGCAGCGAAGCTCCCGCCGGCCAGCTGTCCTGGCATTGTAGGGGTGCGAGGATGTATGTTTTTACGACTACGGCCATACATGACATGGGTGCATCCCCCCCTCGTCCGCTCCATCTTGGAAGGGATGTGCGGTCAATGGTCAAAATACTAAGACAAGCAAACAGTGAGAACGCGCCCCCCCCCCTTCCCTCACCCCGCCCCCCGGCCCCCTCCCCTCTCCCCAGCTCCCACCTGAAGCTTCCACCATGAGGCGCCTTGACCCCGCTAGACCCCCGACGCCTCTGTCCACGACCAAAACCACCACCCCCGCCTCTGCCACCCCCGCTACCAGGACCACCCCTACCACCACCCCCACCACCGCCCTCAGCCCAGTTCCCTTTAGCTGCTTTCATTGTGGCGGAACTGGTTGACGTTTTCCCGGGTATCGAGTCGGCGTACATCGCGACGGGGTCATTGCTGAGGTCGGAGGCCACCTAGATATGTATTACGGACGAAAAAAGGGGGCGCAAGGCATTAACAAAAACATGGCATGCGTGCCACGATAGAGGTACTGTACCTTGTTTTGGCCAATGCAAAACTGCCTGACGGGGGGGTTTCCAGACTAAGGAACTGCCGAACCAATGCCGCTGGTATGTCGTTTGTGTGTGTTGCAATGCGGCAGTAGTGGCCCCCCTATAGTGCCGGTTGAATACTGCCGACTGCTCGCTATAGTTTCCTGTGAAATCGCTTGGAACAGACGGAGCCAACCAACTGTGGCACTGCTGTGCGGAGTAGTGCCAGTTTACCCGCTTACAGTGCCGGTTTTGCTGGCTGGCGCACACCGTCATTACGTAGAGAGAGACCATTTCTGTACGATTCGGTGTGCATACTTCGGCCATCGGAAGCGTTCGCCGGCTAACGGTTTCGTATTTCGTTGATGCCGGGATACTGGGGGACTTATTCACAGTATAGATTTCCTCAAGTGGGGAGCCTCAGGAGGCGAACGTAGGTGCATCCCTACCGTAGGATGTGTCATCGGGGGGAGGGGGGGGGGCACTCGATATGTACTCGATATCCTACGTGACCGTAGTCTTATGACCATAGACCCTCGCATCCCTACAATGCCGGGGGGGAGAGGGTCGGGCTTCCACCGACCAGGCATACACAATACTTGCACCAAGCGGGAAACGCCGTGAGGTGTCATACGAGTCGCATGAAGGGCGAACTTACAGCTTACTATAACCCGCTTTTAAGATGAACTTGCACATATATGACAGCTTCAATGAGTATGGCAGCGAGGAGGGGGGGGGGGGGGGGGGGTGGAACCGCGCTAGGGTAGGGATTGCAGTTTTGAGAGTACGAAACATGCCTTGCTGACAAGGTTCCCCAACCGAGAAATATCACACCGTAGTGCCGGTTGAGTATTGCCAGTTACCCGCTATAGTACCGGTAAAATAGCTTGGCACAGACGCGATTAATCAGTGTGATAGTGTGAGGACTAGTGCCCGTTGCCCGCTGCGGTACCGGTATTGTCGGCGGGTGCATACATACCGGCACTATAGAAGTACCGCCACTCTACTAAAGCAGTACAGTAGTGCCATTTATAGAAATGAAAACAGCGGTACGAGTAGCAAACGAAGCAGTAGTACTGCCCACCCACCCACCTCGACGATGGCGTCATCGGTCCAGTCAAACGACGCAAGAGCGGCCGCGGTGGATACACGGCAAGCGCGCCCGCGGCCGGCAGGGGGAGCACCCCCCGCCCCCCCAAACATCCCGTCCTCGTCGAGAACGTTCGCAGCCTCTCCTCGGGTCACGGGCATTGTTGTTCGTTGCAGGTGCTTCGTGTAAAAGGCAGGGGAGGAAAGGGGGGAGAAGGCGGGGGGCGTACTCAGTTGTTGCCTGCCTTGTAGTCATTAGACCATTGACCACGCATCCCTTTCGAGACGGAGCACCGTGGAGATGGGGGGGGGAGGAGTCGGGGTGGCTGAGGTAGGTTCTCTGAGGCGACACTTTCCCCCCCGATCGTGTGTCGCCGCTGCGGGGGGAGGCGACAATCACGCACAGGTGTCATACTGCAGTAGGAGGCAGGCGTAACGCAGGTAGTACAATGGTGCTACGGTAGGTTTTATCATGCGTACCGCGTTTACAGTGGGCCGATCGGCCGAGTGGCTCCGTACCGCACTCAGCTTTTGAATCAAAAGGCTAGTTTTGTTTGGCGCAGCAAAATAATAATAGTACCAAATATTATATATATATGTATATCCATCGGCGGTGCACATCACAACAACCAACAGTGTATGGTCACACCGTCGGGGGACCAACATGAGCGCGGCTGAAAGAGAACTTGAAACCCGATGAGAACCGCAGTCCCGTTTTGGGGACACGGCACTCAAATTCTGAGTAGTTCGTCCCCGAAACGGGACTGCAGTCCTAGAAGGGCTAAACCTGCCCCCCCCCATCGTCGCAGGACTCGACACACCTACATATCATATATATTACGGGAGCGGGTAGGCTCTTCTCGGGCTATGCATGCACGATACAATACATGGAAGTAGTATTCCATTTATGTGACATCTGGCTGTATGCAGCGCTTATTCCAATCATGCCATACTTAGTGAACATATAAAAAGGGTTAGCTGGAACCCGAAGTACTCAAAAACATGGAAGGTGCTATCAGTCCGACCTGAATACTCGGCGAAGAAAAAAAAAAACAATAATGCAGTACCCTCTTCTAGCCGACGTTCCTAGCCGAAGGTTTCACCGATCAAACCTGATGTAAATAGTTTCCCCGGACTTCCCCAAGGGTGCCCTTGAATATCTAAACCTAACCCCACCCCCAACCCCGTTCCCAACCTTAACAGCCCACCCTAATTCACTGTACCTGCCGCGCAGCTGGCGCATCGAAAAAAACGTATTCCGACGCGCAAAGTGACGTCTAGTTGGTTGCTGTAAGGAGGTCACTTTAAAATAATACCCGCCTGTGGGACGACGACTGCCGACCCTGTCGGTTTTATTCGTCGATCTTGTGGTCGGGTGCAGAGGGCCACGTGGGTTATTGCGATATTTAGACGCGTGCTACAAGGTAGGGGTACAGTCCGTAAGAACTCCTGAGCTTTTTCTGGAGTTCCTCGCTTGGCCTTAAGGAGTACCAGTAGCTGTCAAGCAACCTATCAAAAGATGAGCATTCCTGTGGCCTCGATAATAACAACGAATAGCATGTATAGTATTGTAAAACACGAATGACAGCACACGATATTGGGTACACATACGTAGTCCCGTCAGTGTCTGTGATAAGGAGCTTGCCTCGCCAGTCAGAATTGTTCTAGCCGAAAAAGTGCTACCACTCGGGGCGTAAATATAAGAACCGCTTAGAATTACTATTAATGTATAAACGACCCTTATATTGCGGCCCAGAGTCGCAAGCCTCGATCGTAGCACGGGTCTTCGTACAAAACAAAAAACAAAAAAACATCAGCCCTCGAGATAGAGGATTCCGTGGAAAAACTCTCATATCTGCAAGCCGCGTGGTACTGCTGTAGGTTTCCTCGTTGTTTTTCGCAGCGTGTCCTGCGGAGAACGATCGATCCAACGCTGAGGAAAGGTTGGTTGAGCCTAACTCTGCGCCTGGCCAGTGGTCAACAACAAAGACAGCCCGACGGCGCAAAGGAGTATGGGCCGGGATCACAGGGTCGGCACGGGAGGCCTCATCTAACCCCATGCTTACATTAACCCTTTTTGGAACTGCAGCCCCGTTTTTGGGGGCAAACCACTCAAATTCTGCGTAGTTTGTCCCCAAAATGGGACTGCGGTCCTAAAAGGGTAAAATGATCCACGGGGGAGAGACGTAATGCATACCTGCTAGTAAAATTCCGAACCCATCAGAGGGCTGAAACTTCACACATATTATGGAACCGCAGATTGTATCGAACTATCTTAGGATTTGTGTCGCAGAGATGGGCTGTCCTTCTCTTCGCTACCTAACCTCGTGAGCGGTGAGTAGAGTCGGGCACGAAATTCTTGAAACCATCTCGCCCACCCGGCCGTAGTATTCATAGATTAGTGTACCCGCATCATTTGCTGGTACTGCCTTCGCGCTGAGTCGATGATACGCTAGCCAAGCGTCTACTGAGTGCGGGGGGGAATACCAGGCCAGGACCCCCTGCCGCCTCATCCAACCCAATGCTTACGTGAAACGATCCTCGATAGGGAGACAGAATATGTTAGATTTCTTCTCCTTCTTCTTCTTCTTCTTCTTCTTCTTGTTCTTCTTTCGGGAAATGTCTATGGGCGATCAACGTTGGAGCCCATGCTGCACATACGGCAAAAACAACGCAACATGAACGCAGTGATGACTACCAGGTATAGACTACCTGGAAAATTATTAATTTAGAATATGCGAAGGCGGAACTAGACGCGAGTCGACGAGGCAAAAAGCAAAAAGGGCTGACGTCTTCTCGCGATGAAAATGCAAGGCATGAGCCGCAGTGGGGAGGGGGCATACAAGCCTGCCATTACGGGGGGCCATAGTTAACAGGACAAAATATTGTCAGTAAAAATTGTTTAACATATAGGTTTTTATGTATACCATAGGTCCTGTTAACTATGGCCCCCCGTAATACATATGTGGCCCCAAGCCTTGAGTTATGACAAGAAGGGATAGAGAAAAGGGCGAATATATTAAATCAATGGGATTAGGAAAAGAAGAACAAGAAAAAAATGCCGAGGCCATAGCCCCGGGTGCAGAGCGTCGGTGACTTGGTGGTGAACAAGTCATGCACTGAACAATTCTGCTGTAAACAAATAATAGCTATGTATCACACGAAAACAAATGTACTAAAAAATCGCGAAATCATGACGGGAGTAAAGATTGGAAAAGGAAGAACGCGAATCAATCGTGTTCACGAAAGGTTTAGAAGTGTTGAAAAAAAAATCGAGAGAAGCTGATGCGCGGAGCGGCTTGACTGTTACATGCACTAGTGCAGTAGGTCTCTAGTCGAATTGTCGACGCCTACACTACTACTGCACCACGGGTGAGGCTCTGAGACAGCTGGACTTGACGACCACTAATGCAGTAGCTTTAATTTTAGGTATTTCTTCGATAAAAAAACAAATGGCAAGCCACAAGCACATCGGTCAGACACAAAAACAAAGGTCAAGAGACAAACTACCGCGCGGAACTACAGAAGGGCCGTTTGTGACAACGCGTACCGGTATTCAGCTAGTTTCTTCGCCAAATTGACAAGTTTATGGAACTTTGGACTTGACAAAATAGCAAGTTTTTTTCGCCAAGTTTCATCTTGGATATTTCCGTAGTCCCTCGTTGGCAAGTTTATGGAATTTTTCTTTGGTATTTTCGGGCTTACTACGAGTATTAATATTTCGAGACTAAGACTTGAAAACAACTTTCCAAAAAGTTGCAAAATTTTTAGGTGTCCTTAAAAACGGTTTAGCTGAACCCCTATTTGGCCAACTACTAACCAACCGGCGACCTAATCAGGCAGTCGGCGGCTTATTCTATTCAGCCAACTCATAGCCCGAACGGACCGCAGGCTCAACGGCGATTCGGCTTAGGCTTGTGGGACTCACATACTTGAGAGAAAAAAAACGGTGAAAAAAACTGACTGCGACAGCAGCGGCTACGCACGAAGGGCTACCGGGGTGTCGATGGCTTGCATATACCTGTTCTGCTCTTTTTCATCAATTTTTCTCAATTTTTCTGCTTCATTCTTTTTTCCGTTGTTGTGGTTTCTGTTTTGTTCTTGCTCGCCAAGCTCAGCCTGTGTCACGTTCCTAGAAAAGTATCATTACGGTTTGCTACTCTAGGCTCTTCAAAAAAAGAAAACAATTCCGCTGAAAGGTATGCCAGCAAATATCGGACTTCACGGTAAAAGCCTATCAACAGCTGTGTGGGATGACAAAAACCAGTGTCCGAAGTACAATGCGACGACGTCGTACATACGGCCCTGCACGCGGCATCAAACAACAACACCGTTAGTACCTGGTACCTGGTATATGAAACTTCTCGTGCTCCTACAAGCTCGTACTGGACGGTTGATCGAGTTACCTGGGACCTGGGTGCGATATTAGCCAGTCAATGGTGTCAGAATTTTATGCGTTCAACCCTTTTAGGACCGCACTCCCGTTTCGGCGACAAATTACGTAGAGTTTGACTGATTTGTCCCCGAAACGGGACTGCGGTTCTAAAAGGGTAAAATACATAAAATAATGGTACGTAGCCCATCGGTGATTATAATATATATGCAGTACGTTCAGGCGTGCGATTTGGTTTCGCCATAAGGGACGATTATTTATCGGCGCTCGTTTTCTCGAGAACGGAGAGAAGGGTGCCAAAATTTTTTGAACAACTTGTAATTTTTGGAGACGCTTTCTCTACAGCAGTAGTAGGCCTCTCATTATTATTACTATAGTCGGCGATGCTTCTGGAAAGACTGCTCGTGTATTTAGCATGCCACAATAGCAGCAGAAGAAGCGCGGCAGGCGAGCGTTAAGTACTCATGCAGTAGTTTAACTGGTACCACGTAACTGCAGTACGTTGCACACAGGCAGTAATACGCACAGCTGCACACAGCAGTGCAGTTTTGCGTCGAACCCTCGACGAGGACGTTTTAAGCTAATATTAACCCAGTGCAGGAAGGCTCTGCACGCCGGTTCCAGCGGCATACACTTTTCGACACCTTTGCCCGAGGGCTTGCTGTGCATTAAAGTGCAGTGCAGCACAGCAGTCCGTACACCATATATATACGGGGTTTGTCAGCCATGGGTGGGGCGGGGCTCTGCGCTGAAACAAACCTCAACGAGAACGTTTGGAGCTGAAGTTCGTAGCAGCGGGCGGGACCTTTGTCTGCCCGTTGGTTGGTTTTCGGTACCCTATGAACCAAGATCTGGCATGCTATCATCGCCTGGCCTAGCGACTTACCTACTGGTAGCTGTTAGGATGAAGTGGCGATGGGGTGCTGGGGTAGGCAACAGATTGTAGAGTAGAGTGAGTCTACTGCTGTACATAGATACGGTGATAGATACACACACGAAAGATACGACGCTCGCTATATCGGCATCATCATCGAAGCTCGAACCTACAAGAAAAGGTCGACGAAAGGCAAAATATAGACTCACATTTCTACTAAATAGTACTCCTCCTGCAAAAAAGGAGGTCGATACTCGTGCTGTCCCTGCTTTAAGCAAATATTCCCCCTTCCAGCTCCTCTTGGAAGAGCTGAGCTCTTGTTGCCAGCCCTCTCCGCGCGTGTTCTCGCCGCTCGAGAAATAGGGGTTTGTTTCTTCAGAGAGAACGAAACCGTCCATCACGCCTTGCCGCGCAATACAAAACCTTTATTTGCGCCAAAAAGAGGGGGAGGGGAATTTCTGTCTTGCACCCCGATATGTATCAGAATTTTGCCTCTCTCATACATAATCACTTCGTACGGTACTATTAATACTACTACCTCTCTTGCTCTCCAGCGGAGAGGGCAAAACCACCCTCCGAGAGCGACTTGGATTAGGAGCAGCAGAAGGAGGAGGAGGGAGAGGTTGCGATGTCACAGCCTGGAAATCCAGGTGGCACATCCGGCCCAGAAGCTATCGACCGTGATGTACGGACGCTTCGAGAGGTGAGTAGAGGAAGTCCACGAAGCCTTTCAACAGGATGCGATCGATTTCTTCGAGCAATCACCACAGATCATGGGCATGGTGAAAGCAGGCGTAGCTGCTTCCCACAAAACTTGGATGGATGGCACCCGCGAGGAGGGGAAGAGACTAGCCGGTTCTGCGCTTCCTCGCTTGCGGGTGACATCCGGCGCTTCTTGTGGTCGGCTCTGATACCGGCGCTGGTCGCAATGTCGCAATCAGCCCTCACAGCCTACGTAGCTACGTAGTACTATTTCCAGGTATCATCTTAACTACTTTCTGGAGTATATCTGAAATAGCGTATTTCTACACATAAAAACCAAGATGATAACAACAGGTAGATGTGCAGCAGTACTCATTTGACTTCGACATTTTGTTTGACGAGACCTGTGATCCAGCCCGAGCTGCTTCTATGGCACTAATGTACCTGCACCCAGTGGGCCGCAACGCGCAGCAGCAGCATGCACGGAAGGACCGCTGTTGGTCTTCCAAGCTCGGTCACGCACCCCTACCCTGTATGCCTGAAAACAGCTCCACGGGCCAGCCGCTCTCTTTGCGGTCGTTCGATTTCTAGGCGGCTGTGATGGGCAGTGTGTCTGGTGGATTTTGTTCTATTTTTTTTTTTTTTTTTTTTTTTTTTTTTTTCCATCCCATTCATTATCTTCGCACATCTTCTTCTCTCTCTCCTTCCAACTCGTAACTCAGATCCGGGGTCACATAGCAGGCTCTTCTCCCCCCTTCCCGCTACGGTACGTGCCTTCATTTTTATCGCGAGAAGATTTCAGCCTTTTCTTCCCTCGTCGACTCGCATCGAATTGTGCCTACCCACGCTGCAAGGCGCTCTCAACAATTGAATCCCTTTTTTTATTTTTGCAAATAAAGTCAAAGTCCGACCCTCCTAGGGCTCGAACCCAGGACTCAAACAAGTAGAATTCGAGGTTAACCACTTGAACCACCGGGGCGACCGGGTATGGTCTGTCTCGACTCTCTTTGCTCTTGTCTGTTGTGTCTTCCGACTTTATTACCCTGGTACTATAGTAGGTACTACGAGTACATTTTCGTTCGTCAAAAACTGGCTTTGCACGGTACGCACTCTGTCAGCGGCAGCAGCAACAGCAGAGCCCAGACAAGCAGCAGCAGCAGCAGCAGCAGCAGCAGCAGCAGCAGCAGCTCAGCAGTAGCAGCTCAGCAGTAGCAGCGGCGGCAGCAGCAGCAGCAGCAGCAGCAGCAGCAGCAGCAGCAGCAGCAGCAGCAGTAGCAGCGACAGCAGCAGCGGCAGCGGCAGCAGCAGCATCCAGCCCCAATATGCCAATGTGCCGTGATGGGTCCGTTGTCTGTGGAGGGAGGAGCCGGCGACCTGTCGTCACGCGAGAACATGAGTGAGCCAAAGGTCTCGTGTTTTCAGCCCGCCGACACCCCACGAGCTCGTCTTCCATATACCCTCAGCGCTGTTCTTGTAGCCTGCAGCAGCGGCCGCAGCAGCAGCAGCAGCAGTGCCTTGCTATCTTTCCCCCTCCATCCACCCGAACCACCGCACAGCATACCAAAGAAAATACCTGGTTGGTACTTGGTAGAACTGAAAACAAGAAAAGGCACGTACGTTTTTCTACTCGAAACTCGACTACTAATATTAATACTCCTTCAGTACGGTAGTTATGTTGTCCACCTATCGTGCCTGGCACCTATCGTGCCTGGCAACAGGTCCCATATCCAAAGCGCTGCTCTGTAATTTCGTACTGGAAATAGAGTTAATTACTGTGCCGAGTTCGGGCACACGAAATGCAGCAGTCATTCGTTGCACCCTGCGTAACGATGTGTGTGTTTGTTTTGCACGCAAGCCGTTCTGTCTAAGCTATTGTTGGTAGTAAATACCCGTCGACATCCAGCACACCCAGTGCCCCTGCCGATTCTTCAATCCTAGAGAGGTGAAAGCTCTTTGGCCGCAAAAAAAAAAAACAAAAAAAACTGCGGCGTAGCAGGGATACCTTGTTACTGCAATGCAGTATGCAGAGTAGACAATGCAATTGTCATGTCATCGTGCTGGGTACGACATACACATGCTTATTATTTTTGCTGGATACCAGGGTACCTGGTACGTAGATCAATCCAGATGCGTTGAAACAGGAGAAAAACGCCCCCCCATACTCGTACGAGGCACATAGGCACGCACCGCCGTCCGTAGCGGGAAGGAGGGGGGAGAAGGGCCCACCCCCGCACTAAAAAAGAAAATGCCCCGGACCTGAGTATAAAGGGGGCGGTGGGAGAGGCAAAGACAAAACCGCCCGAACGGGACGGAAAACACAACGGAAACAAGCTTCCGTTTCCAGCAACCTGGACGACATTCGTACTCAAGCGAGGATGGCTACGGGTCCAAATACAAGCCACCACCCCTATTCTACAACAACAGGTCTACTATTAAATATAATACCGTATTTATTGCACTGACTACAGCTGTGTGTATGAGTATTCGGTTCGTAATTACTGACTGCAGAACCCGGTCGCCCCGGTGGTTCAAGTGGTCAACCTCGCATTCTACTTGTTGTTTGAGTCCTGGGTTCGAGCCCCACAGGTGGGTCGGACTTTGACTTTATTTGCAAAAATAAAAAAGGATTCAATTGTTGAGAGCGCCTTGCAGCGTGGGTAGGCACAATTCGATGCGAGTCGACGAGGGAAGTAAAGGCTGAAATCTTCTCGCGATAAAAACGAAGGCACGTACCGTGGCGGGAAGGGGGGAGAAGAGCCTGCTATGTGACCCCGGATCTGAGTTACGAGTGGGAAGGAGAGAGGAAGATGTGCGAAGATAATGAATGGGATGAGAAAAAAAAAAGAACGCCGGCAAGTAACAACCAAAAAGCAAAAAGAACTTGTGAAAGTACAAAAATGCCTTATCGTCTCTTTTTTACGATCATTTTTTCCCCCCAAACTCGAAAATCGTATTTGGAAATCAAGTAAAAATGGGATATAGACGAGACGTATTACGCAGCTTGCAAATTGAGTATCAACTACATAATCAGTCGAACTCACAGCTGACGTATTCCCTAATTTTATAAAATCTGCTGCCATAAGCTGTAATATATGTGGGGGGTGAGGACGATGTGGTGGATGGATGCCAAATCTCCGTCCGCGTAATACGAGCATGCCTGGCGCGCTCTCGTGGCGCAGCGCCTCGTGCTGCGATTGGACCGTTTTGTTTGCGCGAGGTGGCTCCCGTGATTGCTCACTACAACATGTTCGACGTAGTAGCATTTGTTTGTTCGAAGCCGGTCCATATTGCTTGCTCACTTGATCGGCTCATTATTAATATGTAGTGTGGCATCAAAATATCTAAATGTATACGGGTACCTATTTGTTACCAGGTACCGGGTACCTATTTGTTACCAGGTACCTGGTACCTGGTATCATTTAATCGAAACAGCTGAACAGGAGGGGGGAAGCCTTGAAGGTATATATTCATCTACATTTCTACTGGTGTGTATGCGTCAGGCCCGTACGAGTTGCCCAGGGGCAAGTACAGCATTTTCCGCATTTTCTGCGAATTTTATCGTTCCAGCAGAGTTTTCCAACGGAAGAAGCGCGGTCGCAGATTTACGCCGATTTTTTTTCTTCGTTCGCCAGATTTTTACCATTTTCTCTTTTACCCCCCCGCCCCCCCCCTCCCGTACCATACAGCACTGAAGGCCCACGAATATAAAGCAATCTACTGATGGTGACCCTTCCAGAAGTGCGGTCCCGTTCTGGGGTCAAACTGCTTGGATTTTGAGTGATTTGTCCCGTCCCCGGTGGCTTGGTAGGTGGTCCGCGTGCCGATCAAGATCAATTTCGTGGGTTCAAGTCCCACCGAGTGCATGCTCGTATGGGCTTTTTCTTGCATGAAATAAATTGATTCGCGGAAAGCGCGAGAGCGTGAGATAGCTACATTCGATGAAAATCGACGAGCAGTGGGAATGCTGAACCCTATGCGCGACCAAAAAATAAAGGCACGTACCAGGGGGGAGAAGGGTAGGCACCTGTGACCACGGCTTGTCCAGAAGGTCGTCGAGGGTAAAACCTCCTACGAGTTATAGGCTGGAGAGTGGCAGTGATGATTAACAAAAAAAAGTAAAAAAAAGAGACTGCGGTTCTTGAAGTGTCGAGATAACAAGAACATCAGCCTCACCTTGTCGGGGACGCCAAGTCAAAAATAGTAAGAAATCGTGCTCCGCCGCGAGGGATACACTTGGAACCTATACGAGTATATTATCCCAACGCCCAACATTGTTCGAGGATGATCTCACGATGAGGCTTAAGCACCTCTATCTATTGAATAGGAGTGCAGTCCCGTTTGGGGGACAATCTACTTGGAAATTGAGTGGTTTGCCCCCGAAACGGGGCTGCAGTTCTAGTAGAGTTGATTGAGGCTGGCCCAGATTAGGAGTTTCTTTGTTGGCAGGCCTGAACTGTATTAACCCTTTTAGAACCGCAGTCCCGTTTTGGGGACAAACTACTTGAAATTTCAGCGAATTGTCCCCAAAATGGGGACTCCAGTCCTAAAATCCCCGGTCAATCAGCGTAACGTACCTCAAAGTCTTATGACTCCCGTGCGTACATGCCCCCTCTGTGACTACTGCACGTCCATCAAAATGTGGGTCTCGCCGGGTGTGTGTCGAGCAGCATATGACGAAACTTTCCGTGAGAAGTAATGAGGAAAAACCAAGGTCGCCGCATGCATGCATGCATGCGTTGGAATTCACGTTGTTTCTCTTTCGTTTCGTGTTTTGCGCCGCGGAGAGAAAAAACAAGCCTAAATATTATTGTTCGCCTGCACCGAACAATAGCCCGCACCAATGGCTTTACGCCTTCCGCGAAGAAGTTTTGCGGCGCTTCAGAACCGTGCAGCACTCCGGACGGAAAGGTAAATGACCGCTTGGTCTTCATTTCATGTCCCCGAGGTTTTGTTGGAGAAACTCGGCTCGGGACTTCCTCCCGGGGGGTGTGCTATATTATCACCCGAGTGATAATATGATACGGGTACGATTATCAAACGGGGACTAACATTCCTGGCTCAAGTGTCAAGTGGCAGCACTCTAGACGGGCGTAGGCAAGGAACCGCCTAGATATTCATATCGTGTGAAGAGGTACACACAACGAAAATGGAGGCTTTTGGGGAAAAAATTCGTCGATATTTTTTTCCATACTCGTAGGACACGAAAATGGTGGCTTTGGAAAGATCTCGTAAAGAATGATACATTATTTTTTTTCCGTTGACGCACCGCTCGGCCTATATGTACCTCTTCCCCAAGTTTCGAGAAGAATCGGCGTTGAAGAAGTTCATGGGTGGGGGTGTGTTGTCTCGTCACACGTGTGCTGTTCGTTCGGTAAGTTTTTTTTCTTGCAAGACTCCCAGAAGGGCAGTTTCGAGATGCAGTTATTTTGGGCGACGAACGAACGGCGAGCGCGATAAGTCACCGAGCGACTGCAAAACAGAGCACGTACGAGTAGTCGTATTCAAGAGCGTGAGGCAGTACTACTGGTCGCTCCGGTGGTCTGTTGGTTTGAATGACCTGAGCGGTCGGTACTGGTAGCTCTTAACCCTTTTAGCACCGCACTCCCGTCCGTGGGGACAAAGCACTCAAATTGTAAGTAATTTGTCCCCCAAACGGGACGGCGGTCCTAAAAAGGGTCGACCAGGAGAACGATTCCTGTCTGCTGGATTCCTGGCTGCGTCAGGGTTTTGGTTGTTATCCCCCCCCTTCCCCCCCCCCCTCCCCCCCCCCCCCCCCCCCCCCCCGCGGCTGGTGAGGGTAACCCGTCGAATGCGTCGCCGGAGGGCCCCGCTGGAGGCGTCCTACCGGAGGCACATCCTCTTCTGTGATTTGGCTGCACTATTAATAGAGTATTCGTACTCGTGGGTTCGAGTCCCACGGTGGTGGCCAATGTATACCCTGTGCTCGTCGCGGAGACGTCGCAGTGTAGACGTCACGGAGAACGGAGAAGTCGCCGTGGTGAGGTCGCGAGGCGAGGGTCCCTTGCAGCCGCCGTCACGTCCAACGTAAGCCGAGCAGAGTTCTTCGTTGATATTGAGCAAGGAAATGTTAGACCTAGTCTGACTCGGCGGGGAGGACTTTTTGTCCCCCCAGAATCTGCGGCGGGTAATCTCCCGATAGCTATCTTCAGAGGATGGGTCAACACCGTCAAAGACGCGAGACCGCTCGTGACTCGAGATCTGATAGTGCTTGACCGGTGGCGTGTCCTTCCGCGCGTGCGTGTTACGAGATATCTACGATAGGTATCTCCGACCCTGGCTTCCACTTTTGGGCCCGTATCTTTAGGGCAATGTTTGGGTCAGGGGTGTTGTTTAGGCTGACTCGAGGACAATGTCGAAAATGTGGACAAAATATATTGGTGATACATGCCGTGCACGGAGTGTGATCTGCTGTACACGCAGCGGCCCTCGCCCATGCCCCTGTCCTGTCCCTGTGGGGTATGTATTGATCAAGTGTTATGCCTGAAAGATGCTTCGTACGGAGTGAGTTTTGAAACGTTGATGACGAGCAAGGATGCCCCTCTCAAAATTGAAGCGTGTGATGACGAATCGCTCTGAAAGCGACTTGACGGCTTCCAGGCACAATGTGAAACGAGTTGATACATGCATATTTGTTATGTTTACTATTCACAAGGGAATCCTCCTTGAAAAAGCAATATTTTACCCTGCTGAAACTCTATATTAACACCCTGCAAAAGCTAGGCTGTTCACAGGTCGGGTCAAACCTCACTGGTTAGGCCGGGTCGGATCGGGAAAACGGTGACCCGGCCCGACCCGTGAGAGTTTGACACCCCTCTGACTCGACCCGACCTGACCCGACCCGACCCGACCCGACCCGTGAGTTTGAAAAAAAATGTGACACGACCCGCGGATTGCGCCATGACCGGTGAAGAGGCCTCCAAAAGAGGGCACCCCCATGGCTGAGATACTCGTTTAATATAATACCTGTTATATGAAGGAAAATTGAAAATCGAAGCTGTGAGGCAGAAAATTGGCTCAAAACTCATATTTTTTCATCTTTGGCACCAGGTGTAATATACCTGGTACCATATACCAGGTACGTCACATGCATGTGATACACTGTACCAGGTAGATAACAATATCTATACTCGTACTCATACTTTCTGTAGCATATTTATGGTTTCGCCGAATTCGGTGACTTCTACCGTCGAGTTGTTGTTGTTGTGGTTGACATGTATCGTATATATTTCACGTTATTTTTGCCAAAATCTAGCGCGTGGTTTCGAAAAGACACAAGGACTACAGCCGGTATGGATGTAGAAGGAATCTCACTCGTAAGGGGAGACGATAAATATATACTGGTACGAGTAAGCAGAGCAGCAGCACAGAAGAAGTCGAGCTCGAGTCGATTGTCACACGCAGGAGGAGGAAGGGTGTTGGTGGGGGTGGGGGTGGCGTTGTTGCTTTGTGTTGGTGTTGGCGTTGGTGGTTGGTGGTGTTGGTGTTGGTGGTGTTGCTATTGGTGGCGGTGTTTGTGGTGGTGTTGGTGGTGTTGAGATGGTGGTGGTGTGGTGTTGAAAGCGTCGGTGTTAGGGGTTTTGGCAGTTGTGGTGGCGTTGTTGCTGGTGCTGTTGATGGTGGTTGGTTGGTGTTTTTGCGGTTGCTGGTCGGTGCGTTGGTGTGGATGCCGATGATGGTATGTGTTGCTGTTGGTGGTGGTGGTGGTGGTGGTGGTGGTTGTCGTTGGGGTTTTTGAGTTGGGGTGTTCGGCTGTAGCGTTTTTTTCGAGGGTGTCGGTGTCTGTAAATGTTGGCAGTCAAGAAGGCGGAGAGATAAAAGGGTGCTACGGCTACGTTTAACATCAATATGCAACTGCTCTTGTCGCGACATGGCACGCATGATCGAACTCGCACTCTGGCCCGCTGCTGCACGCTTTTGATAAGAATGTTGTCCTGTGACTTTTCGCCATGGTGTTACGTACATCATGAAACGAAGTGAGTCGCCGGGGAAAGAACGGGATGAAGTCTTCCCGCGATGGATGCACTCACGGTAGTGGGGAGGGGCGAGGGGAGCCTGCTGTGTGACGCCAGTGACTTACACGATGTTGTTGTTCTCACATTAACCCTTTTAGGACCCAAGTCCCGTTTTGGGGACAAACTACTTATAGTTTGAGTACTTTGTCCCCACAGATGGGAGTGCGGTGCTATATAAGGGTTAACTCGTCACCACAATAAAATGCAGTCCATGGTCGCAGGACAGGCTCCGATATAAATATACGACCACCGAGTACAAAGTAGCAGGAGGGAGAGAGAGAGACAAAAGAAGGGCGAAGATGCGAAGATAATAGATGGGACGTATTTATACAAAATATCTTCGTACTCGTATACCAGGTATACGTTAAAAAGGAAGAATAATACTTTTCGCGTATGATATGTACGTGGGCAGGAGGACCACCCTCCTTGTTCGCTCGATCGCTATATACGTGCCGTACGCATACGCAACGTATCTATTGCCACCTGAGGCAAAGAGTACGCGCCACGTGGTGCCAGCGAGTACGTGGTAATTAAACCCATTTAATACTGCAGTCCCGAGTCGGGGGCAAACCACTTGGAATTAGAGTTATTTGTCCCCCAATGGGAACTGCAGTACTAGAGAGGTTTAACCCCTTTAGAACCGCAGTCCCGTTTTGGGGACAAACTACTTGAAATTTGAGTGTTTTGTCCCCAAAACGGGACTGCGGTTCTAAAAGGGTTAAGGCCGTTCAGACACATCGGTTGCCAACACGTCAGCAGCCAGCCGTTTTTGCCAGCCAAAACTGATTATTAGTCCGAAAGCCATTTGCGTATATAGTACAGCAGTACGTGCCGCTGTGCGCACGAACAACTTCAAGTGACTAAGCCCAATCCCCCCCCCCCGCCCCCGCCCCTGTCCTCGAGGGCGGAGGCCATGGTGCCAGCGAGTACGTGGTAATTAAACCCATTTAATACTGCAGTCCCGAGTCGGGGGCAAACCACTTGGAATTAGAGTTATTTGTCCCCCAATGGGAACTGCAGTACTAGAGAGGTTTAACCCCTTTAGAACCGCAGTCCCGTTTTGGGGACAAACTACTTGAAATTTGAGTGTTTTGTCCCCAAAACGGGACTGCGGTTCTAAAAGGGTTAAGGCCGTTCAGACACATCGGTTGCCAACACGTCAGCAGCCAGCCGTTTTTGCCAGCCAAAACTGATTATTAGTCCGAAAGCCATTTGCGTATATAGTACAGCAGTACGTGCCGCTGTGCGCACGAACAACTTCAAGTGACTAAGCCCAATCCCCCCCCCCCGCCCCCGCCCCTGTCCTCGAGGGCGGAGGCCAGTCCGAGGGTACGAGCGCAGGAAGAAGATAAGAGCTGCGTATTGCAGCAGAAAGTTTGTTTGTATTTTTGGCCATCTCCTGGCGTTTGGAAGGAAATTGAAAACCAACTGTCAGTACGAGTACAACGCGCTTTCTCGTGTTTTAAGACCGGGAGTCCGACCGAATGGGTTTGCTCTTTGAACATGGGGAAAAGGGGCGGGGGGGTGACAAGCTACGTGCAACCTCCAGATATTTCTTTCTTCTAATTTGATTTTCGCAGATATAGACACACCCACTCCTTGAATTCTGCAGCTCCAGATTTTGTCTTCCTCGCACACGGGCTTCTTTACCCGGCATGAGGCCCATATAAAACACGGACTGCTGTTGTAGTACGCGCAATCGAAGTACATATATATATATGTATCACACACACAGCTTTCAAAGATGAGTTTCGTCGAAATCCTCGATCTCTCTCACAGCTGTTGTTTTTTATTCCAATAAATACCTGGTATGCAAGACTTTGAGGCGCTTTGGTGAGATAAGTCGGAACTCGAGATATTCTTCTTTTCTTTTCCAGGGCAGGGGGGGGGGGGTGTCGTTCGATTTCGTTTTCGATGCAACCAACTGTCGGAGAGAAAAATGTAAAATATGATCAATATTTCCAGTTGAGTAAATATATATACCAGGTATATATGCGTATGTATACGGATGTATACTCGGACAATATACCTGGTGTGCATATTGCTGAACAGTTTCTTTGTTTTTTTTCGCTCTTCCGGAAACGTAGCGACCATTCCCTGACCTAAGACGAGCAAAAGTTCTCAGACCGGAATCACGTCACGACGTGGCTGCTGGCCAGTACGTGCTGATTGGCGAGGATTCCACCGCGATTGTTTTTTGCTACATTTTTGCCCCGAGCTGTCTGTTGTGTGGAGAAAAAAACGAAAAAGAACGGACAGCAGCAGCAGCAGCAGCAGGCAGATGATCTGCGCGACAAAGCACGCACTCCAGGAGTACCAACGAAGCAGTCGCAGCAGCCGCAGCAGCAGCAGCAGCAGCAGCAGCAGCAGCAGCAGCGCGGGGCCAAGGCTCGCGCATCCGAGCCTTAACCCCTTTAGGACTGCAGTCTCCTTTTGGGGACAATTGGGGGCAAACTACTTGGAATTAGAATGGTTTGTCCCCAAAACGGGAATGGAGTTCTAAAGGGGTTGATCAGTAGTAAGAGAAGGCCGTGGCTCTGCCTCAGGTGCGGCTGCCGGCGATCGAAAACCAACGGAGAGATAATGTGGGTTTTGTGCGAATTCCGTTCGGGTTGGTGTCCATACGACACCGACCGTCGTGCGCGAAGCCGATGGCACCGCGAAGCACGGGCTTGCGCCGAGCCTGCGCGCGCGACAAAGAACTCAAGAGGAGCAACTGCAGCAGCAGCAGCGCACGGCGAGTCTGTTTTTCAGCGCGCAGTGAGCACTGCGTCGACTTAGGAATGCGCTTCCCGCGGAGGTTCGATGACGCCTCCGGCTCTCGTCGCTGGAGCTGCACCACCTCGGTAAAGCAGGCGTTACGCTTTCCTTCCTCGACGCTCCCCTCCCCTCCCCTCTCGTTCTCCCATGAGGCGTATCGGCGCTTGAACCAGCGCGAGTTTGGGTAACCGAGAACGGGCCGGGATCCTCGCGGCCGTCGGCTGCCGCGTGCCTATAGCTGCTGTTATTGTGGTGTGCCTTGCCTATTGGTCGGCGCCCCCTGTGTGTGCGTGATTCACGGCAGAATCCCCGCTAGAACATCGATATTTCTTTGTCGCCCTCTGTTCATTCAGTCTTCGTTCTCGAAAATAAAAAATGGAACTGTTTGATAATCCAGAACGAACACCCAACAAACGTGGCTCTGGATTTGGGCGCTAAAACCCGAACGAAACGCGAGTTTTTTTTAATTTTTTTATTCTGGTTCTGGCATTATTTCCATACTGGAAAAAAAAGTGAATGTTGATCCGAAACTGCCTGCGTAATGCCGACGTTTCGTTAAAACTGGCCTGGTTTTCGGATAAATCGTTTCGGATAAAGCGTGGCAGAAAAATATTTTGTACGAAGTGGAAACCGAAGTGTGCAGACAATCTTTCCATCTGATATCCTGACAATGCACGGAAACCGGCGTTCGATGCCTCTCGCGAAATGGGGACGTTTATGCTGTCCCGAGCCCTGAACCTCCCTCTGGCTGATGGCGGGGCTCCGCCGGAGTTTTTGCTTTTGACTTTTTCTCTCCACTTTCCAATACAAGCCGGGGTGAACGTGTATGGGTTTTGGGGTTGATAATCACCCCCTCCCTGTACGTGCTGTCATAGCTGGTGACCAAAACGGGTCAATTATTGCCCAGTCTCTTCCCCTCTGCCCCTCTCCCCCCTTCTTGTGCGCCCCCCTCCTCGGCATCTGTCAAGTTTTCCGTTGTGCATCGGCATCTGTCAAGTTTTTCCGTCGCGCATCGGCTGATGTTTTTGTGGGAAGTGCGGTACAGTTACGTGCGTTTCAGTACACTCTCCGATCTATCGGATGGTGGCCTCAAGCCAGTACAACAAGCTTATATGCTGCCAGGGCGGTGCAAGGGGTGCTCACTGTCAGTGTATCGCCAGTGTACGTATACTGGCAGTACGTACCGCGCCAGCATCTACAACCAGTAGCCCTCCCCGTAAAAGCGGTGTACGAAGCAGGCATACTCCTTTGAGCACTGCATGCTGCGCCAGCCCCAGGTAGGAAGTGTTCGTACTTTGTAAACAGCCCGTAGAGCGCGCAATCGAATTATCACACCAAGCTTGCAAGGATGAGATTTTATAGTAATTTTTCGATCTCACACAGCTTCGGGTTTTTTTTTTTTCCCCTTTCAATTTTTATAGTTTTGGAATGCCCTCTGCCAGAACATATATATGCATATATATGTACCAGGTATATATTACATATATATTGCATACCTGGTACTGGTATATATTACCAGGGTATATAAATGTGCTGGCAGTGCACTTGCGCTGGCTAATTGTCTCTCCGTGCTACATTTACAATGTGCGAATACTCTTTGTCAGCCCAGAGCAAGTATACTGGCAGTGCGCTTGTGCTGGCTCGTGCTGCTGTAGCGTGATGTGTCACTCCGTGTACAAATGTGTGAATTCTGTCGGCCAGAACCAGTGTGCTGGCAGTGTACTTGTGCTGGCTGATCAATCAGTACACCCCGTGTACAATGTACGAATGCTGTCTCCCAGAACGGATATGCTGGCATTGTACCTCTACTACTGTTGTAGTACGGGGGGCCGTAGTAAAAAGAACCACATACTGTTCGTCAAAATAAGGAAATAGATGAGTTTTTTTTTGTGTGTACCTTAGGTCCTACCTGGTATTTACTACTGTATGGTCCCCCGTAAATAGTACCTGGTAGTATTAACACTTGTGGGGCTGTACGTATAGTACGAGAGCCCATGGCGCGGATACGCGCAATGAATTAGACGCGAGTCGACGAGGGCAGAGAAGGCCGGAGTCTTGTCGCGATAAAAATGCCTTCCAAGGCAAGGCACGAATCGTAGTGGGTAGAGGGGGGGAAGGGGGGGGAGGAGAGCTCCTGGTGTATACTGCATGTGACCCTGGGTCTGAGTTACGACTTTTACGGGGGGACCATACCCGTACGTAGCAAATAGGACCAAACCTTGTCGGTAAAAAATAGCTAAATAGATAGGTTTTTGTCTGTACCATGGGTCTTATTTACTACGTATGGTCCCCCGTAGTAGGAGGGAGGGAGAGAGAGAGAGAGAGAGAAAGGGCAAATGTGGTCGTAAATGGGATGGGGGGGGGGTGTACTCACTACCGTGCATGGCCGTAGTCGTACGACATATAGACCCTCGCATCCCTACAATGCCAGGACGGAGCACACCGGGTTTTTCACCGACCAGGCAGGCATTGCTTGCAGTGGGATGGGGGGTGGGAAAAAATCGGTACGTACTGCTCTTCCAGATTGCGACCGTGTACGCACGCCGAACTGTGTATACTGCTGCATGCGGGGTTAGTACTGTTTATCCCACCGCGCTCTGCTGGGATATCCCCATCCCCCTGCTGGGATATCCGTCAGAGCCGATTTTTTTCTTGGAAACCCATGGGAGCCCACACCTCAGCGCTTGCATATCTCTCTAGGATTGAAGGGTCGGTTCGGACGCTGGGTGTGATGGATGCCAACTGGTAGAAAATGACGGCCTGCTATGAAGAACACACAAACGAATAACCAAAATGGTGGCTCTGAGAAGATCACGTCCGAGATCTTTCCACTATTTCGGGGGACCATAGTAAATAGGACCAAACATTGTTGATGAAAATAGCTAAATATATAGGTTTTTGTATCTACCGTAGGTCCTATTTACTATGGTCCCCCGTAATAGACCCGTCGCTCGGCGTTTTCACTCTCCCCTCTCTCTGTTGTCGAGTGAATCAGGGTCGTTCGTTCTTTCGTTCGTTCGTTCGTTCGTTCGTTCGTTTTTTTTTTGCGAGAGGGAGGGGAGGATGTTTTTATATATTTCGTGTTGTGTTCATACGGTATACGTACGGTCCGAGGTTTCACGTCCGACATTTGTTGACTTTAAATCCCCAGAGGGTGTCCAAAGGTAAAAAAGGGGGAAACCTCATGAGGCGTTCCTATGTATATGAGCCTTTGTGAGGTTCGCTGGTGCGTACCGCTCATGCTGCTGCTGCTGCTGTTGTAGCCCTGCTGGTGTTGTGCGTGTGCTTTCGAATTCGAGAGGAAGTTTGGGAGTGCGTCGGAATCGTCCATCCCGTTGTATTCAGGATGGCACGCCCACGTAAAGAGCGCACAACTCGTGAACACAGAAGCCGCAACTTTTCGTAGCCGTCACTATGAGGATACCTTGAGTTGTGGCTGCTACTTGCACACACTCAAAAGCACCGTTCCTATCAGTAGCCGTGTTTAGAAGAACACTTTGAAATTGTGGCTGCTGCTGCATTTTTGTACCGTGCACGAGGACAATAACGAAAGCTTGCCTGATACCGCACGTACACGTGCAAAATCGACGCAGCAGATACGAAAAAAAAAGGAGCAGCTGAAGTTGCACCTCTCGGCTGGCCCCTACTGCTACTGTAGGATCCCTATGATGACACACAACATGCCCACCCTCGCACACGGGGCAGCACCACGTTCGTGTCTCATCACAAGAGGCAAGAGTTGAGAGCGCAAGCTGTTGGTACCGCCCGTGGCTGCCTATCAACAGTCGTTCGCGGCCTGCTGTGGGCTGTCGCACTTCAGGGAGCAGCAGCACCAGCACAGCAACGGTGTTCATTTTTCTTCGACAAGCTTCACGGTCTCCATCAACCTGCTTGGCCCTAGCTGGGCGGAACGTCTCTCCGCGATTACGTGCGAGATTTCCCGGCCCACAATGGAGTGCGGCAGAAAAGACCCCGCGGAAAGACCAGCGGTCGGAGTAGAAAAGTAGAACTGTTTTTGGAAAAAAAAAAAGAAGTCAAGTTGTAGTACACAGTGATATGTATCGATATTCTTACGGGGGGGGCATACATAGTAAACAAGACCTTCTACGGTACACACAAAACACCTACTGCTGTATGTACGTATTCATATTTTTTACTGACAATACTTGGTCCTATTTGCTGTGGTGCCCCGTAATGATAGTGCTTGGCTCTTCGTGTCGTGCTTTGCAGTCGACCAGGGTGTCGACGGGAGCTTATACCACCGACTTGTTCGGAAAAAAAAATGGTTGGGGTGCATGCTGATTTACGAGACACTGGGGGAATATATATGCCAATGAATGGTTTATTTTTTTGTCTGATTGACCTCGGGCTAGGGCTAGGATTACGCGCTGAGGCTGAAACCCTCTTAACCCTTTTAGAACCGCAGTCCCGTTTTGGGGACAAACTACTTGAAAATTTCAGTGAATTGTCCCCAAAATGGGGACTCCAGTTCTAAAAGGGTCAGGACTGTAGTCCCGTTTTTGGAGACGAACCACCGCTTTAGAGTTTGAGTGGTTTGTTCCCGAAACGGGACAGCGGTACTGAAAGAAAATACCTTTTAAATACCGCGGTAGTGTCCGGTTTTAGGAACACACCACTCGGTCCGGAAAGGGTTTATTCGTAAGTGTATTGGCTCGTTTTGAGACCCCCGAGATAGCGGTCCACACAATGACAGCTTGGGGTGTTGCCAACCGTCTACCGTCTACGAGCTGCGCGAGAGCGACCAGTTTTACGGGTAGGGTCACGTCTGCGCCCTCGCCGTGCGACTCTTCCTCGCGTTGTTAACCCTTTTAGGACCGCAGTCCCGTTTTGGGGGCAAACCAGTCAAATTCTAAGTAGTTTGTCCCCAAAACGGGACTGCGGTCCTAAAACGGTTCATAACTCGGATGCCCGTTTCTACCACACACACCCCATTCAAGCAGCAGCGGCCGTTACTGTATACGTCACCTTTTCGCCTCTCTCTGAAGTCCGCAAGAGGGTTATATTTCTTTTAGGACCGCGTCCCGTTTTAGGGACAAACTACTGAGAATTTGACCGGTTTGTCCCCAAAACGGGACTGCGCCACTAAAAGGGTTAATCTTATTGTAATTCCTCTCGTATACAGGGGTGTATCTATAGATGTACCTTGTAGGGTATACCAGGTACCAGGTATCATATAAGTCAAACCACTTTATCGAAATACTCGTATGTGGTGCTTACTATTAAATAGTAAGCACCCCTCGAGATGCGTTGTGGCACTGGTGATTTCACCTAGGCGAACTGCAAGAAAATGCCGGTGGTGGCGTGGTGACCACATCATCGGCAGGAACACTCGGGGTGTGGATATACGGACCGATTGGTCTCGATATTAACGCAAAAACGGTCCTTATATTCCTGTTCAGAGTGCTGTATGCGCATATCGTATACCAGGGTACCAGGGTACCTGGTATACGATAGTGTGTTTGTTCTTTCACATTTATTTAATAAATACCTGGTACCAGTTGTGAGCGTTATTTCTCGTCCCGTCGACATCCAGCACACCCATGCCGGCTTTGCTGCATATCGGGTCCTCTTTGCGGGCGGCCCTTTGTTCGTGGTCGTTTTTGGGTGTTGGACTTGCTTGGTTCTGTCTTTAGAATTTGGCTTTTGTCACATTAAAAATGGTTGGTTTCGCTCCTCGAGCATGTCTCCCTCCTTTCGTTTCTCCCTGCGTGTCCGTAATGCTCGGAGTATAACTTTTTTCCAATCTCTTCCGAGCTTTGTATTATCTTGTGTTCCTTTTCGTTTGTTTTTTTGTTCTTGTTTTTGGTTTCTTCGGTTTTTTTTTTCATTTTCTTTTTTGTAATGTCTTGCTTTGTTATTTCTCTCTCTCAATGTGTGAGGTTGCTGGCGTTCGTTATGTGTGCGTTGTGCTTGTCGCACCCAGTCAGGCGTTGCGTTTGTCTGATGTGCATCGCGGTGCACCAGCTGTGTGTCGTAATATGGCCACAGAGCTTGTTTATCTCTATTAATAGGGTGAATAATCATGCACGGACACTTGGTGGTGCTGGGAAGAACGGTTCAATGTGAAGAACACACGCACGCGGTGTTCGTTCTGATGCTGCATCCTACTAGTTAACCCTTTTAAAACCGCAGTCCCGTTTTGGGGACAAACCAGTCAAATTTCAAGTAGTTTGTCCCCAAAACGGGACTGGGGTTCTAAAGAGACAAACAAGCTCAGGTCACAAACAAACAAAAAACACCGCAGTCTGTGTACGGGGCACACAACACTCTATAGCTGCAAATATATATATATATATACCAGGTATATATATACCAGGTATATATATACTCGTATACCGCCGTGGTGGTGGCAGTCTGCATATTAGTATATCCCGCTTATTTTTAGGCACTATATATAGGAGTATACCGCAGTATTTTCGTGGTACCAGGTATTGATTGCTCATGTCAGTTCAAGGTTGCCGCGAAAGTGATGTGTGTGTGTGTTTTTTCCCCGTTTTTTTTTTTTTTTAACCCCGCCACCCTTTTCATACTCGAAATTTTGCACAAAAAATTGTTGCAGGCTTTACTTTCTGCGCACGCACATGCACACAATTTTCCGATTTTGTGTTCTGTAAAGTTCCGCCCCCGTACATCATACCCGGAACCCACGCAATCCTACAGAATGTAACCTTTTTTTTTTAGTAAAACTATGAAATACGTCAGCTGTGAGTTCGACTGATTACATAGTTGATACTCAACTTTGCAAGCTGCGTAATATGTCTCGTCTATATCACATTTTTACTGAATTTCCAAATTTAATGATAAGCCGTTCGCGCGTATTCTATATGTATTTCCTTGTCAAGGATATAGGCCAGTGACTCCCCTGGATGCTGCCCGGGTCAACAGGACAATATACACAGATACATAATCATTCTGCGCATTGATACTAAATGACCCAGATAAGGAAGGGTAATATGACTTTGCAACATGCTGAAATCTTTTCATTTTACCTTTCTTTGTAAAATTTCGTTTCCCACACTGGTCATCTTGCGCCCGTATCTATACTTCCAGATTGACCGTAAAATTCTCGTGTTCTTTTTTTTTCTTCCAAATATCCCGCTACCAACGATTTTTCAGTGGAGTTCACCGGCTATCGTTCCAGCACCTTTTGTGTGACCACGGACTCCTTCGTCTGAGAGTTAATGTGAGAAGAACAACAACAACAACAACAACAACAACAACAACAACAACAACATGCATGCGACGAATCCTTTGGTTGGTCAACTATTAATATCTCATTTTTCTCCATGTTTCTGTTATCAACACTCCCTGGTCCTCCGACTTCGGCACCCTGATCCCACGCCGACCCTAATCCCACCCGGACCTGACCCCTCCGAACTTCAGCTGGGTAAATAGTCAGCCGCCGGCAGAACCCACTAACCCTTATAGCACCGCACTCCCATATGTGGGGACAGAGTACTCAAATTGTAAGTAGTTTGTCCCCAAAATGGAACTGGGGTCCTAAAAGGGTTTAAGCAGCCTGATCCCACGCCGACCGAACTAGAGGGTTGGGCACAGCAAATCGGGGACCAGCGAGGTGGTCGGCAACTCTTGATGGCAGACATTTTTTTTTTGTCGAATACCAGGTACGTGGTATCCAATGCTCTATCTCCCGTCGCTGTTTTCCGCGTTCGCTCCTGTTGCTTGCTTGCTGTATGCAGCGCGAGCTCGCCGGTATAATTATTTATTTCGGCCGACCCGCGTATCATTATTTCTGCGCGCGAGGAGAGACTTTTTTTTTTTTACGGCAGCACCGGCCCTCTCACAAGAGAAGAGCCCCCCCCCCCCCCCCCCGCCTTCCCCCACAAGAAACCGCGAGCGTTAAACTTCCGAGGAAACCGGGGTTTTTTTTTTCGGGAACGGTTACGTGCATGTTACGCACCTGTAGCAAACAGTGTAGTTTACAGGGAGCAGTAACTCCAAAACTCGTCGGGGCTGATGGGTGTTACTTTGCCCGGATACCTTTGCCCCGGTTGGCGAACTTCTTTTTCCACTACCTCTCACGAATTTTGTTTCTTTTTTTTTTGTCTTTCGCCCGCGATGGCTACTTACGAGATCGTACCAGGTAGCTGGTACATACGAGGAACGAACGCCTGCTTGTGTTCTCCCTTTTTTTTTCCAGCTTGCGCCCCCCCCTCCCCCCCCCCCCCCCCCAGGGATTTTCAAAGTCAACCACAAGCCCGAAGAAGGGGAACCTTGTATATATATATATATATATATATATATGTATTATATTAAATATATCTCTCTATATATATATCTGAATCGGAAGTTCGAGTGGAGCACACCCTTTCTCTCAAACTAAAGACGGAAGTTTTGCCTGCTGGGCCTGTATCCCTTTCTCATACGCCGCTTCTGGACGATAATAGATTGACCGCATGATCTTCATGGTTTTGTCTAAACGAATCTACAGTGGCAGACACCCTTTCTCTCAAACAAAGACGGAAGTTCCGCGTGCTGGGCCTGTCTCCCTTTCTCCTGTGTGTACCTCTTCTGGCCGATAATAGAAATACCGCTTTGTTTTGATATTCGTGTGTAAATATTTCTTACATTTCCGGCCAGGGTGGTAGGTACTACAGTATGCAACGCTCTGTCCCGGAAAATCAAGACCAGATAGCGCATTTTTAATGTACAAACGGTCCTTGTGTTTCGACCCAGAGGGTAGTACCGTATCACACGGGTGATGAAGATAGCAACCCCCCCCCCCCCCCCCCCCCCTCGGAGTAATGCCCACGCCGATTGTGTCTAGACAGCGGGGGTAGGTACACAGGTGGTGCAAAACGTCGAGCGATGCGTCTACTAGGTATGGAAATATCTCCACGAAAAAAAAACAACGCCGCCTTCTCGTTGGTTTCTGTTGTTGTTTCTGTTGTTGTTGTTGTTGTTGTTTCGACTAGATGTGGAAATATCTCCACGAGATTTTCCCGACGTCTGTGTTTTGTCGTTGCTTTTTTTTCTTCGTGTTAGACCTATGCCAATGGTACAGCGAAGTTGCAATAAAAAGTTTGAATTTCAAAGATACCCGCCAAAAAAAATCAGAACACGCTTCCTATGGGCCACCTAAAAAAAAAAAAGTTCCTAACTTTTGGAAAAGCCCGAAAAAAGCAAATCTGGGGCCGATGTTGAGCCAACATCGGCTTGAGAAAAACTCAGGCCGATCTTTGGTTCGAAGCGGCGAGATTCCGAGTCCTCGACGGACATCGATCAACAAAACCAACGATTGCGTCACGAATTCTGAACGGAGTGCGCTCGTTAGGGGCTCCGACCCACCCTAGGGTCATCGTCTTCACACCATGGCCGGTGTCATGTGGCGGGAGCTGACCAGGCGTGTGATAAAAAGACATTTGGCGGCTGGTTTGCACAAAACCGAAGACAAAACTTCTCCATCCGTCTCGAATGGCAAAAAATAGTCTTTTTTTCAGGTTTGGGAGGATACCGTACGACGCCGCCGGCAAGCTCTCGCCCCCTAGACCATTGATCCGCCTGATATCTTCGAGGCCGTCATCTATACTCGTTGGGCTTGCCAGATACCGAGTGGGTTGGCCGTGGGCTGAGTCTATGTCGAGATCGAGCGTCGATCGTCGCACAAGCTGGTTTCGATCACCGTGTTGACAATTTGCGACCAGAAAAACACTAATTGCGCCGCCTGCAGCCGTTGGGGGAAAAAAAAGAAAATATCAAACATTTTTCTCTTTTTTCCCCACAGCGGCGGTACGAGATTTTTTTCGGCTGTTTTTTTAAAGCCATATATTTGAAAAAAAAACTTTCGAACTTCGCGTTTCCATTGGCATAGGTCTTAGGCGTCATTTTATTCGTTGCTTTGTTTTTGCCTCCTCTGAAGTCCGTCCCACTGATCTCTGCGTAGTCGTTTCGTTGATTTGTTGATTGACCACCCCCCCCCCCCTCCCCCTCCCCCCCCCCCCCCCCTTCCTGCCGCCGACGGCACCCGACAGGCTTTGCGAGTCGGGCTTGGAGCCTACGGTGGCGCCCCGAGCGGAGACTCGAAGGAGCGGCTGAGGGCCTTGGAGTGGCTGCACAGCTTTAGGAGGAGAGACGATGCCTGGGATGCGTGTGTGGCAGGTAATCTACTACCAGGTATTAACTACCACTGCGTACACTCTTACAGCAGTATTAGTACCAGCTATTACCATTCATGACACGAAACGGAATCGAATGAAGCCAAAACGAAACCGAAAACGAAAACAAAAAACGAAAACGAAGCTGGGTATCAACACATACCTGTACATCGTAGATCGAACTCACAAAGTACAGCGCTCGAAGCCGGGCTGCTCTTCTCAGTCGCGTTCCCAAAACCCCAAAATCGGAACTAACACTGAAACTCCGACCGAAAGTGCAACCGAAACTTGAACAAATAGATCGAATGTTAAAACCGAAAATGAACCGAAACGAATTTCCGAAACCGAACATACCGAGAACGTACCCGAAAGCCGAAGCCGAAAATTTACCGATGCTTGTACGATAACCGAAAGAGGTCTCCTCTCCTTCGCCAGTCCTGCGTCGCCCCGCCACCGCCGCCGCCGCTTCAAGTAGTGCTGGGGGTGACGCAAGGCCCGAGGGCGAACCACGTCGTCCTCCACGAGTAGATGTTTGCCAGCCAGGCACTCTTGGTACGAAAATATACCCGAAACCGCACCCGAAAAATAACCGAAACCGATCCCAATATATTTTCCGAAAACCGAAACCGAAAACGGAAACCGGAAATCAAACGATGAATCCGATCTCGAAATTTCGAAAATTATGTATGTTGATATTGGCCTGTAAGAGATGACCTGCTAGTCTACTCGTCAGAACTCACAAATATGATTTATTTGGTGCTGGCTGAGTAGGCTACGGCAGTAGGTTACCCCTTCTAAACAGTAGTATACAGTAATATTACGGGGGGCCATAGTTAATAGGACCTACGTTACACACAAAAAAGCTCTACATTTACCTCTTTTTACTAACAATATTTGGTCCTATTTACGATGGTCCCCCGTGATAGTAGTCTGTCGTGGCGGTTCGGTAGTGCCAGTTGCCCGCTGCAGTGCCCTGCGGAATCGACTAGTGGCATGGATAGATTCACCGGTGTAGTCCGCAGTGTGCGTATTTGTACCAGTTCGCGCTATAGTGCCGGTACTACTGGCTAGCGCATATCGGCACTATAGAGGGACCGGCAATACTCTGTACCCTAAATTGAAACTGGTCTCCTCTCTCGCCTGCTGTCGCGCTCCTCGCCTGGCATTGCGTCGCTCCCCCGCCGCCGCCGCCGCCGCTGCCGCTGCCGCCCCCGCTATTATGAGGCAGTGCTCGGAGCGTCGCGAGGTCCAGGGGCGAACCAAGTAGCCCTCGACGAGCAGGTATTCGCCAGCCAGGCCCTCCTGTACAAGTGCCGTCGCAGGAGGGCGCCCATCACGGGCGAAGACGTGGGCTGCCTGTTAAGCCTCGCGTTGGGCTTCACCGCAAGGGGCTTGCGGCCGGTGCTGACACAGGTGCGTGCGTGCGTGCCTGGTCGCGAAATAGGGTGTGGGCTGGGCTGGACTGGGCTGGACTTGGCTTGACTTGCTTGACTTGCTTAACTTGACTTGGCTTGGGTTGGGGGTTGGCTTGGTTTGACTTGGCTGAGCTTATTAGCTTGGGGGTTGGAGTAGGAGTCTAAGTTGTGCGGGGTGTGTTGGGCTGGGCTGGGCTGGGCTGGGCTGGGCTGGGCTGGATTGGATTGGATCGGATTGGATTGGAATATTGATTGGATTGAATCCTATCTAATCGAAGCACTTCCAATCGTCGTGCCGTATCGCGCCATACCAAAATAGTCTCGAACTGTTTCAAAACCAAATACATCAGCATCGAGTGGTCAATGACATTTGCAGCTTGGTTTCGCCATCTGTCTCATCGTTGTCCTCGTCGTCCTTGCTGCTTCTGCTTGTGTTCGCTTGTGTTTGCTCTTCTTTCTTTTTCTCTTCCTGGTGCAGCTCTGCCTAGGAATTTGCGCGTGCGCTGTTCGCCACGCAGGCTGGGAGGCGAGCAAGGTACTGCCGGACATGGTTATATACTGCCAGAAACAATCAGGGGATAGGGGACACGGGGACCCCGGTCCCCGAGTTCTCATGCTGGAACTCCTGAAGGTGGGTTCTACAGGGAGGCGGATTATTGGGACGGGGGGTGGGAAGGAGAGGAAACAACGAAAGATAGATAGACAGAGAGCGAGACAAAGACAGACAGACAAACTGAGAGAGACCACGAGAGAGAGTGTGAGAGAGAGAGCAGGACGAGGCCACGGGGTCGTTTCTTGCACAAGATGAAGGCGACTACCCGATTTGGCCAAGGGGTATAACCCGCTTCCGACCGCTGATCCTATGTAACGTTATGTTTTGTTTTTTTTTAAATTCGCACTTTTTCGAACATATCTCCCTTTGTACGAGCAATTTATGGCAAAACGCGAAGTAGTCGACACGGGAAGCCCGGCCGGACACATTTTTCGAGGTCCGGGCGCGATACGTGCACTCTGGAGCGCGTGCCAAAGTTTTTTTGTTTCCCGGCGGGAGTGGATAAGACGATTTTCCGGGGTTTCAGCACGAGGCCTCACTCTCACTGTTTTAGCACCAGCACTACAAGACAACCCTGCCGCCCAACGGCAGCAGCAGCCGCAACGGGCAGCATCTTGCGCGTGTGACTGATCGTATTGCGGCTATTAATAGTTGCTTTGTCGGAGACTGCGATCGATCAACTTGACCACGCCGCCCCCACACCATCACCTCACGGCCGCTTCTTGTGCGTCTTGGTGTGTTTGTGATTCAACATTGGCACTGCTTCAGCCGTGCCTCGCACAGTGTGCCACACTGCAGCAGCAGGAAGTGTACTATGCGCATGTGGCAGATCCGCGCTGTAGTCTCGGTACTTACAGTCTCAGTACTTACACTATTACGGGGGGCCATTTTAAATAGGACCTACGGTGCACACAAAAACCCATATATTTCGCTATTTTTTCCAACAATATTTGGTCCTATTAACAATGGCCCCCCGTAATAATGTTCGTTGTTGTTGGCGTTGACATTGGTCTGTGTACGTGCCTGCCGCAGTGTGTGAACGACCTTTTTTTTTTCGTACCGATCATCCCCGGATCGATATATTCGAGACGAGTACAAGAAATCGTTCGTACAATAATCGTGTACAGCAGCATTCGTATAAAAGATACAGGTAGTATTACGGGGGACCATAGTTAATAGGACCAAATACTGTGAGTAGAAACGGTTAAATATATAGGTTTTTATGTGTACCACAGGTCCTGTTAACTATGGTCCCCCGTAATAGTGCGTACTTGACTGTTGTGTGTCCTGCACTGTTGACCGATAGATTCTAGAGCCAGCTGGAAAGGCAGCAGCACACGCTCCTTTGGTGGTATCTTCTGCTGCCGTATCTTGTCACATGGCATTTTACAGCAGTAGTGCTGTACATACAGTTAGTCGTATCAGTATGTGCTACTCCAAGAAATCCTGCGATGTGTTTGTGTTGCGTGAAAACCTCGATTTGCAAGCTGCACGAGTATTTTAGCGTAGATGACTGTACGAACTGCGCTCGACAGTATTTCTTTTCTCGAGGTTCGATTCCTACGTTGCTCGTCTTTTTGGTTTTTGCAAATTTTGATTTTCCTGTTTTTTTTGTACTGTTAATAGTACGTACTCGTACGACACCTTTCTTTTCTTTGACCTATTTTTTCGTATGATGATACAAGATGAGCGTTTTTACGCAAGACCGCGGAGTTTGGGCGCGCTTACTTGCGGCGTGCGTTCGAACCTGACCTTTTCACAGATGCTCTCAATACTTGGGAGTAAAGCAAAAGGTGTATTCCAGAAAAACACTGTAGGTACCTCGTGCACTCTCGGCATTTCGGGTTTGTACTGCAGATACTTCGAGTACTCGCAGTATGTCGTTGTTCTGTCTTTGCTGCCGATACTTTCGGGCTCGCGGTATGTCGGGATTCGCTTCTGTGGATGCTCCCTGTTGTACTTCCAAGTATCTCGGGGATTAATTTCTGCGGGGTGCCGCAAGCACTGCCAATATTTCCTCCGTTGGTAGTGTTCGTGCTGCGAATACTCGTGGTGCCAAAACACTCTCAACGTGTCTATTAGTACACGGTGGACCATAGTTAATAGGACCTATGGTATAAAAACCTACCAGGTATATACTCAACCATTTTTACGGACAATATTTGGTCCTATTAACTATGGCCCCCGTAGTAGTATACCTGGGAGTATGAAGTATCCTTCGACCAACTGTGCACCGTGTCGACAAGTTATGCCCATTGTATTTCAGAGAACACTCACAGATGGTCCCACGAGTGAGAGTTGGAGCAAATTACTCGAGTACTTGGGAGTACCGACAGTATTCCGGGGTTCTGTATTGTTAGTACCTGGTACAGATTTGCCTGTACCCTCAGGGTTCCGCACTGCTGATACCCCCAGTGCGTTTTCGGTACTCGCAATATTTTGGGCGTTTTCGGTACTCGCACTATTTTGGGCTTTCTCAGTCCTCGCGGTATTTTGGCCGCCAGTACTCCAATACTCTCAGTACTCGGACTATTATAGGAAATGTGCTTGGTACTTCCGAGTACCGGGAGCATCTGTCTTGTGAAACCTTTAGTTTGCCCTGGGCGCCATGACTTTTTATTTTTTATTTTTGCACGGCACACGCATGCACAACAGCACAGCAGAAGAGAGAGAGAGAGAGAGAGAGAGAGAGAGAGAGAGGTGGTGATGACAGATAACGGACCGCAGCCTCCGATAAAGCAACTATGAATAGCCTTCGTGGAAGTACACCAAGGACCTGAGACACGCTCGTGGTGTGGCCCCCTGCTGCTTGGCAAGTGTTCTTGCATGTTGTCGGATGCCTAGATTTCTTGGGTGTGCCTTGGGCAAGAAACACAAAACGTCGCAAATACAAGGGTAGTTGAGGTACTTATCTTCAATCCAAACGTTCCTTACTTTTCCCGTCCCGAGTGTGCGTGGATCTGTCACATGTATGGCACCAGCAAAAAGAGGGTAGATAGTGGATTCCGGACCTCAGGCTCCGATAAACACAACCAGCCACAGCAGTACAGCGCATATGGATGGGTGTGTCGCACACGCACGGCGTCTGGGCGGCAGCGTTGTATCGTTTGTGCTCTGTGTTTGTTGTGTGTTGTCTGTTGCGTACCTGCAGTAGTATATGTCTGGGCTGAATGCTCATGAGAGCCGAGGAAAAAAAACACACACACACACAACATTTTACAGGTACGTTACGTGCGTACAAAGTAAGGCCTCTCGTACTGAAACCAGGGAAATCGCCTCATCCACTCCCGCCGAAAATAATTATCTGGGTGCTCGCCACGCGCTCCAGAGGGCACGGATCGCGCCTCGACCTCGACCTTGTGTCCGGCCGGGCTTTCCGTGTCGACCACTTGGCGTTTCGCCAAAAAGTGTTTGCATGCAAGGGCATATGTTCGAAAAAATACGAAAATTTTCACAAACATAAATATAATGTATGCGCTGTATTTTACGCAGCCGGTCCCAAAATGTCCAAGAAAAAATGAAAAAACCGAGGCGGTGAGATCGAAAATTTACTCTAAACTCATATTTGCAAGCTTGGTGTGACGATTCGATCGCGCGCAACCTATGTCGCAACCTGGACCTCGCGCAACTTTTTTTCGTACTTACAGTAGGTTTACGCCGCAAGCATTGATTTGATCGCCGCATGCCATCTTTTTACCGGTACCCTCTTTTATATTTTTGTAGTAATAACCCGACACCAATTCCACAAACAGCAGTATATGGTCTGTCCCCCAAAATATGTGTGCGGGTTCTTGACATTATTACGGGGGACCATAGTTAATGGAACCTATGGTATACATAAAAGCCTATATATGTAACCATTTTTACTAACAATATTTGGTGCTATTAACTATGGTCCCCCGTAATAGTGATGGATGGATGCGATTCTAAACAGGTGTGCAGGTATTTTTATACCATGGTATACGAGTATTATTTCGCTTTTACGCCACTCCCCCCCCCCCCTATTTACGGGGGGCCACATTAATTAGGACCAAATTTTGTTAGTAAAAATAGCGATATATACAGGCTTTTGTGTGTCCCGTAGGTCCTATTTACTATGGTCCCCCGCAATATATAATACCCGGAGGGGAACCTTTTACCTTGGTACCTGGTATCATATGTGCGTACGGATTATCGTGTCGAACCGCTTCTCGCCTGCTCGCCTCTCCGCCCGAAGGTCCTTCCCGAGGAAGCGTCTTCACGCGGAGGCATCAGCGCGCCGCCCGAGAGACGAGCGGAGTTCCTGTACACGCTGCGGGCGGGGGGGGCGGGGGGACAGCTGGCGCTGGGCGTGCTGTCCCAGCTCATGGAGCCGGGAGCGTTGCCGTCTGCAGAGGCACGGTCGTGGGTTTTGAGGTAAGGTAGTTTTACGATACGAGTTTACGCCTTTACAGCAGTGTATATAGTACCAGGTATGCCAGTAGGTACGGTAATGCCATGCGTGGGAAAACAGCAAGGTACTCAAGGGATACGCACACACGACAAAAAAACAAACAAAATCGACATCCCACTTTTTTTTTCTGAGTCTCAGACAGGGGGGGGGGGGGGTTGTTATCATGCATGGCCGTAGTTGTATGACCATAGAGGCCCTCGCATCCCTACAGGGGGGGGTTACTAAAATCAAGTGAATCAAACTAGAAAAAACAGAAAAAAAAAACATTTTTACTGTAGTAAATTTCTGACAGAAATGCCAACCCGCTATGATCCGTACTGTAGATGCTTTGTTTTCAATCCCGAAATGGTGGCGATACAAGTAGTTGATCCCTTTTTCTTTTTCCTGTTTTTTTCGTGCACACCCCTAAGGTAGTTGTTGATATGTCCACAGTTGTCATCATCACTGGTCGGGGTGCTCGTGTTTCTGAGGACGACGTGTCGGAAGGCCTGCATGATGTTGCGTTTCCTTTGCGTGGTCCGACGGCGTTGGTAAAGAGCCTATACCCCCACCTCCTCCTCCTCCGCTCTGCGCCGACGGGGCCAATCAATCACCAATCATCAATCGCCAAATTGCAGTTGCGCGGTGGGGTGGATACAGCTAGAGGCGGTGGAGAGGAGAGAGCTGTTCGCGTCCCCGGTCATGTCGCTCGCGCTGGAGTCGCTGGAGAGCCCCGAGGCGTGCGAAGAAGCTTGCGAGCTGGTCATCATTTCGGTGGAGGCGTTCACGGAACCCGCCGCTGTAGAGGTGAGAATTACCCCCCCCCCCCCCCCCATCCCCTCCTCCCTCGTCGTGGTGCTCGTGGTCGTTGTCCTCTGCCTCTTCCTTCTCTCCCCCCGTCTCTTTCCTTCCCCTCTTGCCCCCCTACCCCCGCGTTTGCAACCTCTGCTCCCGCACCGCCCGCACCGCCTCCTCTTCGTCTTGGTCCTACCCCTCCTCCTCCTTCTCCAGACCACGTCATTACCCAAAACCCTGACGCCAACCCTAGCATAACTCCAGCCCTTACCTCAGGTCCAACACCGAACCCAACCCCGACAATCCCCCCGACCCCCACCACGCCCCCAACCCTCACCCCAACACCAACCCTAACCTTAACCCCAACCCCAACCCTATCCCCACCCCCCCCCCCCCCCCCCCCCTCCTACGTCCGTTTAATCTCGTCTCTACGCCGCGACGGCTTGGGCAGGAGATGTTGCCGCGGTTGCTCCCACTAGCGCAGGTATTTGGCACCACCGGTTCGGAGGATGTCTGTCGCTGCCTGGCGATGGTGTTCGCGGCCGCCGCCTGTGCGTACCTCCCCTGCGTCCTCACCCAGGAGCTCGCCGGCCGCTGGGGGTCTCTCGTCCAGGTATGGTATGGTATAGAATGGTATGGTATGGTATGGTATGGCATGGTGTGGCATGGTATGGTATGGTTTGGTTTGGTACGGTAGGGTGCGGTGTGGTGTGGTGTGGTGTGGTGTGGTGTGGTGTGGTATACTATGGTACGGGTTGATATGGTACGGTATGCTATGGTGTATTGTTTGATGTGACAAGGTTGGGTAGGATAGGGTAGGGCATGGTAGGGCAGGGTAAGGTAGAGATACCGTGCATCCTGTAGAATATACCAAGCATGAAACAATAGAAAACGTCAAGCTCAAACATACCCCCCTCCCCCCCCACTTACCTTACCCTTACTTTACCCTACCCTACCCTACCCTACCCCATCCTATCCTACCCTACCCTACCTTATCCTACCCCACGCTATCCTAGATCATGATCGGTGTGCTTGAGAACGCGTCGCTAGAGATCGCGGGGCTGGCGCTCGAGTTCTGGGGCTCGCTGGGGGAGTTGCTAACGGAAACGGCGGCGGGGGGACGCGGACCGCGCAGTCCCGCCCTCGAACAGTACGTGAGGCGTGCTTGCGAGGTGGCCATATATCGGTCTCGTTTCCCCTCCCCGTCTGGCGAGGGCGGCGGCGGTGGGGGGGCGGACGGCGCTGGCATGATGAACGAGGACGATCGGGACGAGCTGGAAGACTTCCGAGAGAAGGTGGGGGGAGGGGGGTTGTTGGGGTGAGGGGTTTTGGTTTTGGTTTGGTTTGGTCCGGTTTTTGTATCCCTTTTCTTTTTGCCACTGCAAAATGAGTCTTTCAGCTCTAATTCCGAGTGATTTATTCCCAGATCACAGGTCCAATGACTCTTTTTCTTTTCTTTTTTGAAGAAAAAAAATGTAGCACCACACACAACGAGACAACTTATCGACAGGATTATTTGCTTGGTTTGTCCCCCAAAGCATATGAGGGTACATTTTTTTCTTCTTTTTCACCAGAAAAGTTGTGGCGCTCAACCCTTTTGGTACTGCGGTACCATTTTGGGATTTTTGCGGACTAACTGGTTGCTGTATATAATTTGAGTGTTTGTTTAATCTTCTTTTTTGTCCCCAAAAACAGGACTGCAGTTAGTCCTGAAAGGGTTGAAGTAGTGATTCGGTGTGGTTCGTTTTTTTCGTTTTTTTCGTTTTTTTTTTGTTGGTTTAAGGTTGTGGGTGTTTGTGTGTGTGTGTCTTTTCTTCGTTTTCGCTCTGTAGTGGATCGGCGCCTCATTCCAACCCAGGTACAGATCGTGTGTAGGATCTTCCCCCCCGGCCGACAATACGAGCTGCTTGCTGTAGATAGCAAAGATGGGGGATCTGCTGTAGATCTATCTACCCGCTCTGTGAAGAATGGTGCAGCTCATGAAGCGGAAGTCGGTGAGCTTTATCTATATCCCTTGCGTGTATCGCTTTGAAAGGCCCGAACCATTGTTCCCTCTTTGAGTGGCGGCCGCGGTGGTAGCGGGGGTGGGGGTGGCGACGCTGCCAGCGGTGGGCCTACTGATAGGAGTTTCGAGGGTTGCGCAGCAAGGATATACGGATCATCCACAGATCATCTGCAGATCATCGATTCTCGCTTGATGATCTAGATCCTTCGGGGCAGATACGGCAGATAGATATATAGATCCCTGATCTGTACCAGGCACCACTCTTGTCTCCAAATATAGTGATGTTTTAGAGTACATATTAGTCTAAAAACGGTGCTTATATACAGGGACAGAGTGGTATGACTTGACTCTTATGTTTCCGGGTGGGACCCGTGTGTGATCTGCATGCTACTCATATGGCATAGGTTGTTTTCCTAGGAGTGGGACCCGTGTGTGGTCTGCGTGCTACTCGTATAGCACAGGTGTTCTCCTGGGGTTGGATTTTGTACTATGCAGGCAGGTCTTGCACCACCTCTCGTAACAGCTGGCGAGGAACTAAATGATCTGCAGGTAGATTGATAGATAGATCATGAAGTATTTGTCCGAGGTGGCGGCGGTTATGATGTTGGTGTTGATGCCGATTGATGTTGGTGCGGTTGTTTTTCATGATTGATCTTCAAATGTTGATGTTCTGACGATAGAGGATGATGTGGGTGTTTGATTTTGTTTTGTTGCAGAACTGCGGGTGCTGACGAGGAACCTTTGTTTGTCGCTGATATTGATGCAAACATTGTGTTGGTATACACCTGGTGCGTGCGTACGAGCATTATTTTAAATTGCAGATTGTGTTGATCCGAAATAAGACGCTGTTGAAGTTTGGCCCAGGTTGCTGATGTCGATGTTGGTCCAACTGTCTGTTGTTGGAGATGAGGGGACTTTTCTGTTGAGGTTGATGCAAAGTTGATGAAAAAAATAAGCATTTGCTCACATCCGACAGATCATCTCCAGATCGTCCCCACAGCTCATAATCTAGATATTTCAGGGCAGATATATCTGATACATTCCTGATCTGTATGATCTGTATGATCTAGCTCATGTTGCCGGGTGGGAGCCGTGTAATCTGCATCGTCTAGCCCATGTTTCCTTAGTTGGGTCTTGCCTGTACTGTGCGTGTGTGTTCTTCACATTGAACCGTTCTTTCTACCCGTCGACATCCAGCACAACCAGAGTCCGTGCCGGTTCTTGAGTTCTAGAGAGATAAGGTACAAGTTCTGTGGTCACAAAACTACGCCACAGAGACACTGCATTGTTATCTACCTGGTACCTGATGGTCTCAACGCCACAGAGATACTACCTCACTGTTATTTACCTGGTCCGCAGAAAGCGGAGTAGACAATGCAATGTACTTTACCACTCGATCCGTCAATAGCAGGGACCGTTTTTATTGAATTTTTGTGTACAAAAGTTCCCTTTATTCAGGGACGGAGTGATCGGAGCATACTGACCCTGCACAGCATCATAACGGTAGGCTAGGATCTGGATGACTCTATCTGTAGACAGATGGATGGATAGATATGTCGTGACATGTCCGGCGTATTGTGTATGGACGCTGATGTTGATATGGTATGCTGATGTTGGATGTTAATGCTTGTGCAGGTGTTGGTGCGGATGCTGCTGTTGATGCTAACGTTGATGCCAATCTTCGTTGCGGATTGTTTTGGTTGTCGACGTTGATGCGAACAGTTGATGCGAACAGTTGACGTTGATGTCGACACACCGGTTGATTTTGCGGTTTTTGTTGTTGATGTTGGTGTGTTGATGTTGGCCGTCATATTTGCACCGAACTACTGTTGATGCAAACGTTGATGCAGGTGTTGATGCGAATGCCGATGTCGATGCGAATGCCGAGGCGGGATGCTGTTGGCATCGATGCAGATGTTGATGATGCTGCGGATGTTGGTGATTGATTGTTGATGCAAAATGTTGATGCCACTTTTGTTGACTAATCGAAGCGTGTGTTTATTTTGGTAGGGTGTACATATGACTTGGGGTACCCGGATACGGAATCTTGTCACTTTGGTCGCACCCCTCCGTACCCGCGTAGGTTACCCGGGTACCCCCTGTACTCGCGTAGGTACCCGGGAAAGGTGCCCGGGTACCCCTCGCACTCTCGGCGTTACTCGGGTACTCCCCGTACTCTTATACGTACCCGTACTCTCATATGTACGTACCCGGGTACCCCCCGTCGCGTAGTTACTCGGGTACGCCCTGTACTCGCATAGGTACCCGGGTACCGCCCGTACTCGCGAAGGTACCCTGGTACCCCCATATCGTGTACCCTCCGCGCACCCGTCATCCGTTTTCATCACCACAACCCCAGTAACCACCCCTCCCCCCTATCCCTAGTGAGCGCTCAAATGTTGGGAGGTGTCTTTATTCCGAGTAGGAACTGTGCTCCGTCTCGAAAGGGAAGCGTGGTCAATGGTCGAAAGACACTAAGGCAAGCAACAAACGAGTACCCCCCCGCCCCCCCCCCCCCCTCCTCCGTCTCCGCCGGGTCAACAAATACAGGTCGAGGACCTCGTGAAGACCCTCATACTTCCGGCGCCCGCACCGGAGCCCGACGCCGCCGGAAACAGCCGCTCTCCCACGAAAAAAGTTTTTTTTGGCGCGGGTGGTGGGAGGGCACGCTCTGGATCCGGCGGCGAAATTAGCACTTCGGAGGGGGGCATGAGTTCTCCTGTTGGTGGGAGCGCTGATGGTGGTGGTGGTGGTGGTGGTGGTGGCTCATGGCGTGGCGTTCCGTCCATCGCCGTTGTGACCCCCGATGGGAGCAGAGAGAGTGGCGGGTACCTCCCGAGTGGAGGCGGCGCGGGGGCGGGTGGTCGGGGGGGGTCCCGAAGTAACGGGAAGGGCAGGGAGGGGGGGGAGGGGAGGGGAGGGGATGGGGGTTGGGCTGAGGGTGGGGGTGGGGGTGGAGAGGCTGGTGCTGTCGCCCGTCCAGGAGGAGCTGTTGGCGTGGCTGGAAGCGCTTGCGGTGTCGAGCGCTCGGCAGGCGCTTCAGGACGACCACAGTCAGAAGCAGCAGCAGCAGCAGCAGCAGCAGGTGCAACAGCAACATATTTTTGGTGGTGGCAGTGCCGGCGGTCCAGGGGATAATGGGCTGTCCATCTCTCCGTCGGGTGCTTCTCCGTCGCTTATCCATGGGGACAGAGACAGACTCAACAACAGCAACAGCAGCAGCAGTAGCAACAGTAGCAGTAGCGGCAGCGTAGGGCGCTCCTCGCTGGGCCAAGGCGGACAGGGGGGGGTTAACGGGGCTGCTGCCGGTTCTCTTGGGGGGGGGGATTGGTCTCGAGTCGAGGTGCTGCTTCGTATGCTGGGAGCGGTCGCGAAAGCTTTTATGCTGCGGCAGCATCCAGCGGCCGCGGCAGCAGCAGCAGCAGCGGCGGCGGCGGCGGCGACAGCGGCTGGAGGGGGGGGGGTAAGCGTGGGATGGGGGGGAAAAGGAGGAGGGGAGGGAGGAGGGGGGGGTACACACGAGGGTTTCCACGCTACTAACGGAGGGCGGGCCGCGATCGTCCCCCTCGAGGGTGGGGGGGTAGGAACCGGAGCGATGGAGGTACTCGTGGAGGTGTTGCCGACGCTGCCGCTTGTGAGGGAGTTGCAGAGATCTGCGGCGGTTTTGGTGGGGGGGTTGGCGGAGTGGCTGGCGAGGCGCCCGAGGAGCCTGGAGCCTGCCCTGCAGTCTGTGCTCGGGGTGCTGCGGCTTAAGGAGGAGGGGGCTGCGGAATGGGAGGTGTCTATGCGTGACAAGGGGGATGACCACGTGAGATGGAAGGGGCAAGAAAGAACGCACCCAAAAGGGTTGACGAAATCAAGGGTACACGGGGGGGGGGGAGGGGGGGCGCTTTTTATATATCAAGCCCCGGACAAGAGGGGTATATTCGTACTAAAACCAAGCAACACAAACCTGGAAGAAAAAAAAAACTTGATTTTTTTGTTTGTTCTTTGTTTCTGGCAAAAAAAATCCAACCTGCCATGTATCGTACTCTGAAGTTTTGTTTCAGTTCGAACATGGTGGCCGGCGTGGCTCCGATTTTCTTTTTTTCGTTCTACCCCCGACAATACCCTTCAAAATAGATGAGACTCTTTAATCTATTATACCTTTGGAGGACAAAATACTTGGAACTTGAGTGTGAGTTGTGCAGTGGTTGAAGCGCTAAGGAGGGGGGGGTGGGGGTGTACTCGATATTGGTGCATGGACGTGTTCGGATGACCATAGTCCCTCGCATCCCTATAGGTTGAGAGATTGGTCGGTTTTCGATGTGCCTGACTCATTTTTCGGTCCACAGGAAGCGACGAGCAGTGTCGTTTATTCCTGCTGGTGGCTTTCTCTCCCCCTCTTGATTTTTGTGTCAATGTATCCTCCCTCCTTTTCTCCCTCCCTCCCTCCCTCTCTCCTTCCCTCCGCCCCCTTCTTCTATCCGTACTTTTTGTGGTGACACGGCCATCTCCCGCCAACTCCCTCCCGACATCGTAGGTGGGTGTGGTCGCGCTGGCCAAGCTCGTCTCCGCGGCCGGCCCTGCGCTGGCCTCCGTCCCCACCCTCCCCACTCACCTCCTCGAGCGCTACCTCGACTTCTCCTCGCAGCTACAGCGACATAGGCTCCGCGCCGCCTCCTCGCGAGGCTCGCCCCCCGCGAATGGCAGCCCTTCCGCCGGGGATGGTGGTGGTGGTGGTGGTGGTGGTGGTGGTGGTGGGGAGCGGGGGGACGCGATAGGCCACCCTTCTTCTTCTACCCAGCAGCAGCAGCAGCAGCAGCAGCAGCAGCAGCATACCTGGCACAACGATGCTCCTACTGCTTTTGCAGGGGGGGGTGCTGGGGCGGCGGCGGCGGCGGCGGGGCATGATAACCGCCAGCCGTTAGCGGGACACACGCCTCCTCCTCCGCTTCACGCTGGGAGTTTGCGGCTCTTCTTGGGGTCCCTGTGCAGGATGCTTGGGCAAGCGCCTGGTGTAGAGGCGGTGGAGGGGGCGGGGGGCGGGGCTAGGGCTCGGGCTGGGACTGGGGCTGGGCCCAGGGGGGCGGCGGTGGACCAATTAGCGGGGGCGGCGGCGACAGCGGGTTTCGATCCTAACCGGCATGATCGGTTGCAGCGGGGGGGGGCGGGGTTGAAGGTTGGGAGCGAGGTGGAGGAGGTCCTGAGAGCGCTCGTGGAAGGGGAGTTGAGGTGCCTGGGAAGCGTGCTTGATCGGCGTCGGGAGATAGGTGAGAGTGGGAGGGGGAGAGGGGGAAGGATGGAGGGATAGAGGGGAAGGGATGGGAGGGATGCAGGGGGAGGCATATGGCGCACGCACCCCCACCGCCCGCTCGCCGGCGGTCCGTGTTTAACCAAGCGCGCGGGAGGGGGGGGGGAAGTCCGAACAAATTAGATCGGTCCGCAGCAGCAACCTCGTGGGTCACGTCGGCCTCGGGGCACCGAGTCGTTTTTGAGTTGCTTTGCGTATCGAACCTGTTCTCAACTTCAGCTCCAGATCTAAAGTCCATTTCCCGTTCCAATGCCAGCTCCGGCACCAGCTAAAATCCCAGGTTTTCATTGCAACGCAAAGCCCAATTCTTATTCAGTATTTTCATTCAACTTCGAATTAACTTGCTTAAATTGCGGCGAAAACAACGACTACTTCGTACGTTCACGTTGTCTCCCTGCCCCCCCCCCCCCCCCCCCCCACCCCCAGCCCCACCCAATCCCATCCCCACCCCCCCTACCACCACTCCTACCCTACTCAGGCCCCCACCTCCACCTCCACCTCCACCCCCTCATACGTTCCTTTTCCCTTCGTCATCGTTTTGTTTCCCCACCTGCCGTGTCCCGTTGCCCTGCCCGGCCTTGCCTTGCCTTGCCTTGCCCTGCCCTGCCCTGCCTTGCTGCCCTGCCCTGCCCTGCCTTGCCTTGCCTTGCCTTGCCTTGCCTTGCCTTGCCTTGCCTTGCCTTGCCTTGCCTTGCCTTGCCTTGCCTTGCCTTGCCTTGCCTTGCCTTGCCTTGCCTTGCCTTGCCTTGCCTTGCCTTGCCTTGCCTTGCCTTGCCTTGCCTTGCCTTGCTTTGCCTTGCCTTGCTTTGTCTTGCCTTGCCTTGCCTTGCCTTGCCTTGCCTTGCCTTGCCTTGCCTTGCCTTGCCTTGCCTTGCCTTGCCTTGCCTTGCCTTGCCTTGCCTTGCCTTGTCTTGCCTTGCCTTGCCTTGCCTTGCCGTGCCTTGCCTTGCCTTGCCTTGCCTTGCCTTGCTCCGTGCAGCGGCGGCCGCGGCCGCTCTCAACCCCGACGAAAATCGAGCCATGGTCGACGTGGCGCAGGACTCTCTGTCCAACATCTCCCTCATTCTCAGAAAGACGGGGTCGGCGTTGAACGCTCCGGGGCTCGTGGCGCACTGCTGCGGCCTAGGCGAGGGGGGTGTCGGGGTCGGGGTGGGCGGCGGAGGCGGTGGCGGTGGCGGGAGATGTGGGGCGGGGGTGTTGGTGGAGATGGTGGCGGTGTTCGGGCCGGGAGAGGACAAGATTTTGCCGTACGTCTGCCGCGTATTCGAGGTGAGGTGGTGTTGGGGTGGGGGTGGGGGTGAGTGGTGTTGGGGGTAGTGGTGATGGTAGTGGTGGCGGTGGTGCTGGTGCTGGTGGAATGTCGTGGGTGGTTTTGTTGTTCCTTTTCTCATACTGTTTATTTTTGTTGCCGCTGTTGCCGCTTTTGTGGAGCGGGGCGGGTGATGAAGGCACCCACCGTCGTGCGAAGGGCGCTGTACGCTCCCATGTACTCGCACTATATGTACGTAGGTAACGGTAGAGTTGAGTCGAAGCGAATGCCATCGGAATACAAAACCGACCGCTTCGCGAAATAAGTGCTAAACCGCCACGGCTCTCCATCTCTCTCCCTCTCTCTCTCTCTCTCTCTCTCTCTCTCTCTCTCTCTCTTTCTCTCTCGAGGGCTGGCTCGCTCTCGCATCGTTGCTATCTCATACAGACCCTATCTCGCGTGCTCACCTGTGCTCGCATGTGCTCGCGTGCTCGCCGGGTCTCCCCCCCCCCCCCCCCCCCCCCCCACGCGCGCTCAAAGGCCCTCGTATGGTCCACGAGCGAACGAGTCCGCTGCTGCCTGCGAGGGGAACCATCCTCCGCCGCGGTAGCCGCCCACCGACCTCACGGCGGCGCTAGGCACCACCCTCGCCACCTTTCCGGCAACGGGTTCTCTGCTGTGGTGGCAGTAAGCGTGGGTGAAAGCAGCGAGATGGGAGTAGAAGACGACGAGGAGGAGGAGGAGGAGGCGCGGGAGGGGAGGGGAGGGTTGGGGTTGGGGGCGGCGGCAGACGTGGCGGCGGCTGCCGGGGGGGGGCTAAGGATTGTGGCGGTGCTTGGCGACGCTCTTACGGAGGCGTTCAGAAGACGGCCATTCGTGCCGTTTTTGCAGGCGTTACGAGGCATCACGAAGGAGCTGGGGACGTTCGACCGGTGGGTTTTGTGTTTTGGTAATCTTGTGTGTGTGTGTGTGTGTGTGTTTTTTTTTGCGTACCTGGTACCTTGGTATTGCTTTTCGTGTTTTTCGTGTTTTGTGTTTTGTTTAGCTTGCAGTTTTTGTTCTCGTTTTTCGTTTTTTATTTTATTTTGTTGTCTGCCGCTGTGGGGATTTGGTGGTGGCGGCGGTGGTGGTGGTGGCCGTGGTTTGGTGGCGGCATCCAATCAATAAATCTCTTACTTTCGGGATACGAGCGGTTCGGACCTTAAGAGCGGTACGTAGCAGTCCCCCTTGACCTGCTCCGAGGGGCTTATGAATCGGGTTCTGCTGTGCCCCTCTGTCTGCGCCCCTGCCCGTTTCTGGAGACCGCTGTGCCACAACACCTTCGGTAGGGTTTTATTTTTTTATTTGTAGAATAGCCCTTAATATTTCCCGCCGAGGGGGCCCGTATATCGCTCTATCCAATACGTCTATAACCCCACTGTACTGCGCATTTTTCAGGGCTGTTCATGGTTCGGGTCACCTAGCCCTACCACCCGACCCGATACGTCAGATTTTGGAGACCTCCCGACCCGACCCGACCCAACCCGACCCGACCCGACCCGACTCGTCGCCGATGTCCCAAAAAGGTTCCTTTTGGTACATGATACATACACAGGTCCCGCACAACGGCAGAATACGATCTGTGTCCGCCGTCGTGTCTCTCTTTTCCTTTGCAAAATCGTCTGTCGTCCACGCTAGTCCCCCCCCCTCCCCCCCCCTCCTTCCCCCTCCATACACTATTACGAGCGTGCATAACTATGAGCACCCCTCCTCCTCCCCCCCCCCCCCCCCCCCCCCCCGTGCACGCGCTTGCGTTCCGCCCCCCCCCCCCCCCCCCCCTACTCCGTGTGCGACAACAGGCACTCGGCCGATATGAGCGGAAGCGTCCCCAACGTGAGCCTCCTGGCGCGCGGTTGGGTCGACCGATGCTTGTGGGCGGCTGCGGAGATAAGCGGCGGCGGCGGCAGCGCTGCCGGTGGCGGTTTCGGAGGAAGCGGGAGGGGAGGGGGGAAAGGGTGGGGAGGAGGGAACAGGGAAGCGGGGGCGGGGGCTGGCGGTGGCAGCCGTGGTGGTGGTGGTTCGGACTCTCACCCTGAGCTTGTGGAGGCGATGTTTAAGCTGATGACCGAGTGGGTCAACGAGCTACCAACTGCGTTTCTGACGTGAGAGCAAACAAAAAAAAAAGTTTCGTCGAAAGTGTCCACTCCTCCCACCCCTCCCACCACCCACTACTACAGTTGGATACCCGATTTTAGAGCTCCCTCTGAACAGGAAGGCCAGGTCAGCGTTGCCGCTCTCCAAACCGCTTGTCTCCCCGTTTCGAGAGCGATTTTTTTTTAATCCCTGGTATTTTTTTTCCCCTGGGGTGAGGGCGAAGTTTTCTCTATTCGATCGGGATACGTTTTGTTCTTGAAGAGAGTGAAGAAGAGCGTTCTCTGTTTTGTTGCTGGGGCTTGTAGGTGGCGGGAGGCATGTCTGTCTCGGCGAACGCTATCATGTTCATGGCGTAATCAAGGTACCTGGCACGCTTCTTCTGTGTTCGACTCTCGTCGTTATGGGGATTTGCAGGTGCTTGGAGGTATAATAGGTGTCTCGGCAACGCTTGTCATACGCATGGCTGAAACAAGATGAACTTTCTCGTTATCTTGTTTGTTGTTGGGGTTTGCAGGTGGCTGGAGGCGTGGCTGTCCGTGGCCGTGTCCAGACTAGCCGTGCGGGAGAAGGGACCCGGGTCAGCAGTGTTGAGGCTGATCCAGGCGTGCTGCTCCCAGAGAACGGACCGTCCGTTTGCGGTAAGGTTGATATTGTGGGGTGTGATGGGATTATATGGGATGGTTGGGATGGGTTGGGATGGGATGGGATGGGATGGGATGGAATGGGATGGGGCGGGATGTAATGGGATGGGACGGGAAGGGATGGGATGGGATGGGATAGGATAGGATACGATAGGGTAGGATGGGATGGGATGGGGATAAGAGGGGATGGGATAGGATGTGATGGGATGTGATGGGATGGGATGAGATGGGATGGGAGGGGATAGGATGGGATGGGATAGGATGGGATGGGATGGGATCAAATGGGATGGGATAGGGTGGGATAGCATGGGATGGTGCGGGATAGGATCGGATAGGGATGAACGGTGGGGGTGGGGTCGGATGGCTTGGGTTGGCACTGGTGCTGAGGCTGTGCTTGTGCTGCTGCTGTTTGCAGTTGCTGCTTGTAGTGCTTATACTGCTGATATCAAAGCATGCGATACGACCCATTTGTTTCCCTGCGTTCTTTGCGAACCCGATATCTGCTGACTCCTGACCCCCCCCCCCCCCCCTCGTAACGATACCCTAAACAAGCAAACAAAGTACCACCCAACCCAACCCCAACCCCCACTCTGACCCCAGCCCCAACCCTAAATATATCCCCCGGCCCAATCCCCACCCCAGCCCCTACCCCCGCTCCAACCTCAACCCCAAGCAAACAAAGTACCACCCAACCCAACCCCAACCCCCACTCTGACCCCAGCCCCAACCCTAAATATATCCCCCGGCCCAATCCCCACCCCAGCCCCTACCCCCGCTCCAACCTCAACCCCAGCGCTAACCCCAACCCTATCCCCAACCCCAACCCTATCCCTAACCCCACCCCAGCCTCATCTCCGCTCCAACCCAAACCTGATTCCGAACCCCAACCTGAACCCCAATCCTAACCCGAAACAAACCCCAACCCCACACCCCAACCCCTGACCCCAACCCAAACGGAAGGAGGCTTTTTCTGCGCTTCTGATGGAGACCGGGATGGGCGTGGCGTTGACGCGGGGCCTTCTGTCGGCCATGTGCGGCGCAATGCCTTGCTGGATGTTGGAAGACCTTGTGGCCACCCTCAGGGCGTTGTTCGACTGCTTCTTGCCCGGGGCGGTGTCGGGGTGGGTCGAGGCTGTCCTGCAGGACCCCGCTTTCGAGAAGTGAGTTTGAGAGAGGGTGTGGGTGGGTGAGCGGGCGGGAATAGTAGGTGGGCACACATCGGTCGGACGGAAAAATCCTGTGTATGTGCTGTAGATTACGTAGGCCGATTTAGATCACCGCTAGATTGAGCTACCGTACATCAAAAGCTGTTTCTCGGTGCTCCGCCTCCCGGAAGGGGTGCGTGGCCAATGGTCTATTGACACTATGGCAAGCAACGAAGGAGCACTCCCGTCTCCACCGTCTCCCCCTCCGACTCTTTTTCCTCCTCCTCCTCTCCCTCCTCCTCCTCCTCCTCCTCCCCATACTTGTGACAGATACAACGTTGGCAAGGAAGCAAAGCTGTCCTTCTCGCGGAAGCTTAAGGAGGACTTCTGCTGCAAGGACTGGCGGGCCTTCAAGGCGGGGCTGAAGAAGTTCTGCGGGGGCAAGAAGAAGGGAACGGAAGGCACCCCACCGGTTCACGCCTCCGCAATCCGACGTCAAAACCAACCGCCCCCCCCTCCGCCGCCGCAGCACCAACAGCCGCCCGGCTCGATGGAAAACCCATTTCACCTCCATCCCGGCCTAACTCAGCAGCTGCAGCTGCAACTGCAACAGCAACAGCAACAGCAGCAGCAGCAGACGTACGGCGCTCATGCAGCAGGGGTGGGAGGTGGGAGCCGGCTTTACGGGAGTTCCGCAGGCCTTATGAGCGCGGGGGGGGTGGGGGACGAGGGGGCCGCGGCGATGGCGGCTTCTCAGGCAGTTTGCCGGTCGATGACAATGTGAAATAATTCATGTTTTCGGAATCTTTTTCGGTTTTTTTTTCTTGTTCTTATGCTTTTCATTTTCACCTGCGTGGTGTGATGATTTCGTTTCTCCTCTGTTTTTTTTGCGCGTGTGCGTGTGTGCGTGCGTTCCTGCGAGTTTTTCTGATGTCTGCATTCCTCTGCGATGTCTGCGTTCGTTCGTTCGTTCGTTCGTTCGTTCGTTCTTTTTTCTTATTTTTTGTTTCAATTGTTTTTTTGGCGGGGGTGGAGGGGCGGGGCAAGCAAGCGACAGCCAAGCGTGTCTGCGTGTGTCTGATTTCTGGACGTCTGCGATGTTGCGTGCGTTGGCTCTTCTTTTTTTTTTCCTCCTTCAATAGTTGTTCTCGGAAGGGTGGTTTTGGGCTGTTTTCGCCTTATTTTTTCGGGGGGGGGGTTCTGGTTTTCGTGGGGGCTAAGGTTGCGACAACCAAGCAGGCGACAAACAAGCGATAAAACAAGCGAGCGGTAGGCAAAGCGGGCGGTAGGCAAAGCGGGCTACCTAGCAGATTGGCTCGTTTTTTGTTGGGAGCTTTTCTCGCGTACCTGGTACGAGGTACGTATGATAGTATTAATAGTGTATTTGCGAGCTGTACGTGGTAGCCCTGTTGCGCCAGAAAATAAAGAGGCCAGCGCACCGCACGAACCCTCTTTTTGAATCGAACCGCGCACACGCATCAGGAATAAACGATTTTACACCTCGTACGGATCAGGATCTAGATCACCGAGATCTTACAGTGCCTCTATGAGCTGTTGCGCCTGATCTGGCGAGTGCAGATCCAACCCAGGAAGCATTGCCCTGGATGACGCAGATTTTGCGATCCCATCCGGCAGCGTGCGCCACGATCATACAGATCGTACGGGATAGTAAACCCATCTGCCCTACAAGATCTCTATCAAGTGTAGATGATCGGTAGATGATCTGAAAATGATTTGTAGATGATCCGCAGATGATCTGTCGATGACCTGTAGATGATCTGTCGGACGTGTGAACTACAGTAGTATGATTCATATTATATGAACTTCCCTACCAATAGGATGGTACGGAGGTTGAGTTTTGCTCCAGTACTTGTCCGGTACCAGTACGTACGTCAGTTGATTTTTTTTTCCCCGGATTTTTTTTTTTTTGTCAAAGTTGGTGCGTACAAGTAGTTAGTAGCTGAGTTTATTCATCATTAGTCGAAGGGGACCAAAACCGCACCGCACCACCGGCGCGTTGAGGGACAGAACTACTGCAAGACCAACAGCATTTTTGTTTTTGTTTTTAGGCAGTGGGAGAAAGGGAAGTCGAGCGAGCGACTCTCCCAGATGAATACACGCTCGTTTGACGTTTCGTGCTCCGTGTTTGGTGTTTTCGGTGTTCGGTGTTCGGTGTTTTTTTTTTTTTTTTTCTGTGTTTGTGTGCTTTATATTTTGTGTTTCACGTTTTTGTGTTTTTCTTTTGTTTTATTTTTCTTCCAACTCTGCTCCCTTCTTTTCTTTTTCTGAGCGTCCGCTGCCCGCCCAGCCCCGGCACGGCCCACGCCTACGCCCACCCCCAACCCAACCCAACCCAACTCAACCCAACCCCCCCCCCCCGCACCCGCGCCTCTAGAGCCGGAATGAGCGGGTATGTTTGCACCTGGTATCCGTTTCCGGGGTGTTTTCGCGTTTTTCTGCTTCTCGGCCATCCATCCATCCATCCATCCACGGTGTACGTGTTAATTTTTACGAACGGACACTGGTGTTACTCGGGTCTGTGCAGCAAGTAGCGCAAGTGTGGTGTCTAAGCTTTGGTTGTTCGCCCCCATTCGCCCGGAAAATGGGGGAGTGGGGTGGGGGGGGGGGCAAGGAAACATGAGATGATTACGTAACAAGGCGGTGTTTGAGTTGCCGTTTTTTTTTTGTTTTTTTTTTTCGTCGGTGGTCGTTGGTTGTGATCGATCGGTACACAACACGATACCTGTTACATTCGTAGGTACTTCTTTCACCTCTGGACCATTTGTTTTTGTTGTTGTTTCCCTCCTGTGCTTTAATCCCTTCTGAGATGCCCAATGTATAGCGACCGAAAAATAGACGGGTATTGTATTATACTACAGTACGGTAGTGCGACCTTATCAAGCGTCTATTTTTCCTGGGGAGAGGAGAGGGGGGGGGGGGGGGGGGGGGCTCAAGTAATCGTCAGAACCACGATGGACCCTAAAATTATATACCCCCCCCCCCCCCCCCCCCCTATGTTTTTTATGCACCGTGTTTGGTTCTGATTATTATGCACCCCCTACAATAATAGAGTGGCCCCTCGGATAGTGCCGGCTGAGTAGAGCCTGTTGCCCGCTGCTGTGCCCTGTGGAATCGCTTGGCATAGATGGGGTTCACCAGCCAGCCAGTGTGGTGGTTAGGTGTGCGGAGTGGCGCCGGTTGCCGCTAGTTGTGGTGTTGGCTTGGCGCATGCATCACCGGCACTTGCAGTAGCGGCAGCCGGCGCTCCTGAAATGGCCAAGAGCGTGCAAGAGGCAGTGCAGTGCGTGCACTCAATGCACCGTCGTCGTGCTGCCTGCGCGCGCGCATCGTACAGCAGCGGCTCTCACCCGACGTTGCGCTTCCGGCGCGTCAAACACACAGACACACGCCTCTGTGAATACACTATCATACCCCAGCAGGGCACACGGACTGTGCTCCATGCGGTCGATGCTGTGATCGTTAGTTTGTTCGACCCCGTTTATTTTTGCCGTCCCATAGGGGCGAAGGGGATAAATAGCCAGGCTGGGCCTAGTCGGCGTCTATTATTGCTGCATTTTCAGCGGGGAAGGGGGGGGGGGGGGGGGGTCATGTCATGCATGGCAGTAGTCGCACGGTGGTTGGGGCGGGGGGGGGGGGGGGGGGCACCCGGGCCGCGCCCTGAAGCCGCATTTGTCGGCCGTCTTCATCGTAGTTTTTAAAGTAACGTGCCTTGGGCCCTAGAAAGGTACCGTCTCGAATAGTCCGGCCGGAGTCTAGACAGGTGCAGGATGCTACGGTAGGTATCCATGCCACCTCGGAAACCCGGGGATGTGCGGAGGATGTCCCCTGGCGACCTCAACACAGGCACGAACGGGAACCGATGGGGGGAAGAGGGTGAGGGAGGGCATATTAGGGAACAAAGAGATCAAGCAAGAAACAGGAGATGGGAAGAGGAGGGGATTCGGAGACTGGCGCAGAGGGGAAATAAGAGATTATCAGAGAGATGTGACACGTAGGGAGGGCGGTAAAGATGAAGGGACAGAGAGAGCAAGCAAGCGAACAAGAAAGAGAGCAAGCGAGGGAACAAGAGAGAGAGCGTAAGCGAGCGAGCGTAACAGAGAGCGAGCGAGAGAACGCAGGGAAGGATTACACGCAGAGGACAAGAGAGGTGGAGAGAAAGATAAAGAGAAATGGAGAAGAGAGGGGTCCTCCTATGAACGCTGAGAAACGAGAATCTTAGCCCTGCTTCGAGGCCTGCGCCATGGCTATTGTGTGCCTTTTCGGACCCATATACATTGAGTCCGAAAAAGACGACGAGGAGAGCGATCTAACCAGTCGTCGAGCGCCTACAAACAGATCGTGCTGCTGGCATACTGGGCGCTTGATGTACAGCTCTTAGCATTCTCGGCGGTTCGGGCACAACCGTTACTCTACCGCAGCAGCAGCAGCAGCTCGGGATGCTTCGCGTGGGCGGACGCTCAATCTAGTCGTGTAGTCTAGTCATTTTTTTCTTCAACATTCCTTCCCTCTGAAGTCCCAAGAGAGGAGTTCGTGTGTAAGGTGGCGTGTGCCTGCGTCGAACCCTGTAATTTAATTTATAGTACCCGTGGCAGTGGGGGTCTGGGGCGCGCGGGGAGGGGGGGGGGGGTGTACTCGATAGGAGAGATGTACTCGATCTCATGCATGGCCGTAGTCGTATGACCATAGACCCTCGCATCCCTACAATGCCGGGACGGAGCATGTCGGGTTTTCACCGACCAGGCAGACATTGCTTGCACCAAGCGCGAAGCGCCGTGAGGTGTCCGGCGAGTCGCATGAAGGGTGAGCTGCATCCTACTAAGAACCGCTTTTGAGGCGGACTTGTATATGGGCGACAGCTTCAATGAGTTGATTTAATTTCCGGTGTAGGCATTTCCAGAGACAGCAATGGGAGTACTATGTATCTGCCTCTTGGGTGCCTTACCTTGAACACTACGTGATATGATCAATTCCCTTGTGCGGAGTAAAGGTTCTTTACCTCGCACAAATGATCTAACTCGACAACCAGCTGTAGGCGACCGCCAAAAAAATAAAAATAAAAAAAAACGGTACCCTGGTTGTCTAGCTCACGTAGTGAGCGGCATGTTTCACAGTGTCGTTGCCAATTGACACCAACCCAACCTATAAAAAATAGGAGGGGGGGGGGGGGGCATACGAGGTGTCTCTTGTTTCGGCGTTGTGTTATGCCTGAGGAACTCTACTATTATCAGTAAATAAATAGGAAAACTCGTCCATGCTGGATTGGCTTTTTAAAAACATGTTTTCTTATTTGAGAAAGAGTGCGTTCTAGACTTAACGTCAGTATGGCGCCTCCCGAATTTCTTTTTATTTTTCTGTAAATCTCAGCCTGCTTTGCTTTATTAGTGCTTTTTTTCTTAGTATTGTAGCTATATGTAGTGCTCAATAGGTGTCATGTCCTCTCCTGTATAGTGATGGTGGTGGTGGTGGTGGTGGTGGCAATATTAGTCGCGCTGGTGGCGAGAGGGAGAGAAAGCGGCGGCACTGACCACGCGACAGATATCATCGTCGTGTTTCGTTAACCGCCTGGCGGCGTGTCTTCGTCTTGGGTGTTTTCCTTTCATGGTACCTCTAGAGCTGCTGCGGGTGGGTGCCAAGCTCTCGCGAGCCAACCGACCGTCGCACGGGCCTTCTTGTCTCTCGAAGCAGGTCCCCTCCATTCGTCGAGGCCGTAGATATATACCAGGTATCTACATGCATGTATGTATCGTGTTGTATCATTCGACTGCTGTGATCGCTCGTGCGCCAAAACTTGCTTGCTGCTGTTCTCGCGAGCTCTGTATGTCGCCCCGTGCGCAAGTAACGACCGACGGGACCCCAAGATCCTTCGAATGCTACTACAATAGAGTACCGATCGCTAATAATACAATAAGTACAAGTACTTTTTGCTGCCGGAAACTACTGCTGCTCGTACTGCTCATACACCGATTTGCTGCATATATACCTGGTGCTGATTTGCTGTTACTGCTGGTGGTGTAGGTCTGCTACTGTAGACGTGAATGCGGCGCTGGTGTATCGTTTATTCGGCCATGCGCACGTGTAGAGTTTTCGCTTGTTACGTCAAGAGGTTGATCCTTGGTTTTCTCTCTGTGGGAAATGGTGCGTGTTTTAATGTTCATGGCAGTGTTTACCATAAATGTCTGGCACGTTCTATGTTTCACGCACGGGTATATCGGCGCATACTACCGTCGCCTGGTACTGCTCACTACTACTGTTTTCTGGGATCTTACCCCGTGCACTACAAGCTATCAGTGCTATACAGTAGTGGCATGTGGCTTCTCGCCGGTTGCAGTACTGGAACAAGGCTCATAACCTTTTAACGGTGCAATCATCATGTTTTGGAAAGCCGAACATATATTTATATTCATACCTGGTATCGCAGGTATCTGCAACGGCTACCGGTACGTAGTATGATTCATATGCCTAGCGCGGTTAGACTAGCGAGTTCGCGGTCGCATCGTTCATATGTACGCACGTAACCGTGGCACGTGTCGTCAGCAGGGGTGAGCTCAGGTGCCACAACAGCAAGTAGCAAACATGCCTGAAATGTCTGGTTGTGTACGCATATTTTATTATTTAGTGGGAGATACCTGCTCTGCCTGAACCCCAACCCGCTCTCGATAATCGAGCGAATAGGAGTGGGAATAGGCCCTCGAGTTCAGCGTATGAAACGGTCCTGATTCGAATGTACACCTATGATTAGTACAGCAGTAGTACCTGTCCGGCAAGAAATGGTTCTGACATGGTGGATTGCCTGGCGTGCTCCTCCCACGTTATAAAAAGTGCGTGCCAAATGATTCTTGAGTAGGTTTAGCAATCTGGGAGAAGGGATCTTCAGGGATGTTTTTGACTTGAAAAATGCCTCGCGTGGTCTGCACTTCGGAATCGTCGTCCGCAACTGGGAAATTTCCTGGTTCGATGAAAACGCGGCGCAGCCGCGTTTTTGGCGAGTTTTGGCTGCGGTTTGGGGTCAGGGTTAGGGTCAGGGGTTGGGTTAGGTCTTCGCCAGTTCCTTGATCCCGACATGAACCAAAGCACCTGAACAGCATACCAACCTAAAATCCCTTCTCCCAGATTGTTAAAGGTCCTCTGATTCTTCCATTTTTAGGACTGTTAAGTGTTTGGTTTGTTTGTGTGCCTCATCCCTCTGGACTTGGCTCCATCCAGCTCAGCGATGGCCATGATTACTCCCTCTCTCACAAGATGGCGAACGAATGCAGCAACGAGTCGTCCTGAGGCCGGGAGCAGACGCATTGGGGAGGCTCTCATCCTCGACCACGCGGCAGCCAGCAGAAACTAAAACGTTCGAACTCCGGACGTATCAAGATTTAATGTAGTGAGTAGTGTTAATAAATAATACCTGGTACGTCGTATCGTTGATCGTCTACTACAGCAAGCACCTGGTAGATCCGACGGTAATCTCTGCTGTTATGGTATAAGGTCGGCAGACTTTTCGAATCTCAGCGAACGACAAAAACATCTTGCCATTGGCTCCAGACATCGAGAACCGATGGGAAATCGTTGATAGCAGGCGACCCCCGGCACAAGAGCCCAAGCGCCGCATTATTTTCTGGGGTGATTCGTGGTGCGTGCGTCTCCCTTCGTACCACGCAGTACATAGCAGTGCTACAGTAGTAGCAGGCTTCTTCGCACTAAACGTTAATTTCGCCCATGGACACCCAACACACGCCAGTGCCAGTGCTGACCACCCTTCATCCCAGCGAGATAGTCTGTACTACAAACTCTGTCGCACAAACTCCCACGGTTGACAAAAGAAAATACATCGCATGCCAAACGTACTGGGTACGGGTATACCCTGGTACACCATAATGGCATGACCCAGTCACCCCCCCCGGAATCGTACCACTTGCCCCGAGGACCCGACCGCTCAATACGGGAGCGCTTCGGTTACCGCCCCCAAATAAATCGTTCCAAAGCGAGAAAGAGATAAGAGGTTCCATTGTCTGCCCACCGTACAAACTGCTGTACCAAAACACGCACGCGTGCACCCCAAGGCCCAAGGAGCAGGCGCGGGGGAAGACGTCTATATTCGGCCAGTCCTGGGGCTCTGTCTCCCCGCAATCGACCCTTTCAAGCCAATCGGCGCGAGGAGTTTCCCCGCAATCAATCCGATAAATCTCCCCGCAATCGACCTTGCAGGGTCCCCCCGCAATCAAAACCGGAATCTTCTCCGGGGAACCGACTCTATAAACTTCCTCGCAATCGACCCGGGATTTCATCTCCCGAGTTGACCCGACGATCATCGCCGAACTTGAACTTACGGCTCTCCCCGAAATCGAACTGAGTATCTCCCTGATGTCGACCCTAGAGCTGGGGGGGGCTTCTTGGAATCGACGAGAGGGGTCTCCCAGAAATCGACCTGACTATTTACCCGAAACCGACCCCAGGGGCCTCCCCGGAATCAAATTAAAAGCAGTAAGCGACACCACTTCCTAAGAATATCTTATTTTGGGCCAGGCTCGAATACTCACTCACGTCAGGCAGGGTGTGTCCTTCTCGAGTTTCAGGACAATAATTGCCACATTCTTCCATCTTTCCGTCAAAAACTGGAGCCTGAGTTATCAGGTCCCAAAATGTTAAGCGCTGCCGAATGGAGGGCCCTCCCCGAAATCCACCCTAGCAGACCCGCCGGAGTAGACCTGAGGGTTTTCCTCCGAATCAACCCAAGGCATCTCCCCGAAAATCAGCCCCAATGGGCTCCTCACCATCGTCCAGAGGGGTCTCTCCGGCCGGACTTGACCCAAGGGGTTTCGCCAGAATCGATCCCAGGGGTCTTCCCGATATCGAGCCGAGGTATCTCCCCGAAATCAACCCGAGAGGGCGTTCCCAGGGACCGGTTCTCTCGCGTCGGCGTTAAAAGGCCCCGTCGGCTACCCATCGCGCCTTGGCGAACGTGAAGCACAGGGACAAGAACAGCACGTTGCCCAGCATCCGGCTGACGAACTCTTCCCTGGGTATGTATCCCGAACCCTGTAGCAGGCACAATAGATTGTACACCAGCAGCACCCCCTGAAGCAGCAGCAGTGTTGAGAGCGTGCAAAAACAAAGGGGGAAGAGGGTGGGGGGGGGGTTCGCGACGGTTACGCAACGGGAAAGGGGGTAGGGGCACGGGGGGTGGGGGGGGTGTAGTCGATATCATGCATGGCTGTTGTCGTATATAAGACCATCAAGGATGTCAGGAGACATGTCAAGCAAGGCAAAACGTGCGCTGTCAAGGGACGTAGGGCCGGTTGTTCCGCACTAAAACTTAGAAATTTGGTGTCAGTCAAGGCATGTCAAGGCAAATTTGCTGTCTGTCAATGGGTGAAAGTGCTATCTTCTGACTTTTTTGATGGCCATAGATCCTGGGGGAAGGGGAAGGGGGAGAACGGGGAGGGGGGGGGAAGGAGAGCAAGAAGGATGCTACGTCTCCTTTTCGAACTGCTGCGCGGCGTGTACACCCGGTGGCGCAGTGCCGTGCCGCTTTTTCGCAACACATAGTGGTTTTCGCACGTTGTTTTGCGCAAAAACGTCGAGCTAAACAAAAAGCATTAACCCTTTCTTTCACTGGTGACAACACAAATCTAAATCCGACTCTAATTCCAAGTGTTTTTCGGTCCGACAAGGGTCGACCCCCAGTTTCTCAAGGCTGTCCCGTGCTGTTGTACTTCGAGCACATAGTTCCATTTCCCCCCACTTCACGGTACCTCCGCCGCGGCGTCGATGGTGAGCATGGTCTTCATCCTGGCCTTCTGCTTGTTAGTAGCCGACTGGACCAGCGACAGGCACATGCACAGCAGGTTGCCGAGGAAGAGGGCCACCGCCGGAACCATCATTACCCCCCTGAAAGCGTTTCGCAGAGGCGCAAGGGGCAAGCACAACATCGATGAAAAAATCGACGAGCAGAGGAAATGCTGAGCCCTTAGCGCGATAAAAATGAAGGCATGTTTATACCGGGGGTGGGGTCCTAAGCGCCATAAAAATAAAGGCACGTTTATAACAGGGGTGGGGTGGGGTGGGGTGGGGGTGCAGGGAAGACACCTGTGACGACGGCTTGTCCAGACACCTGTGAGAAAAACGGAATTTGCCGCTGAAACTGAAACGGTTACAAATAAAAATAGGTAAATAACAGAAAACAATCCAAAAAGCGATCGACAACAACGAAGGAGAGGAGCAAGACAAAAACAGAAAAAAACACTGCTCGAGTTAAGACAAGAGAAGGCGACAAACAAAGGCCACAAGAGGGCGAAAAGCACGCCCAAGAACGAGAACAAGAGTAAAAATGCTACCGTTACCGCCCTGGGAGGGTTTCGCGTGCGCGCAAGGGGTGAGCAACAACGAGCAGCAACCGAGTCGTGGGCAACCAAAAAAAGCAAGCACCCGTCCGAGTAAAGACGGGAAGGCAGACGAAGAATAGCCTACGAGTACAAGCGTTACACATACGAGCCAAGGGAGGGGAAAGGGAAACCATGTAGTACAAAATATTGACTCGTGAAATGAGGCGGTACAATCCAGGGGAAGGGAACCTGCAGGAATATCCGACACAAAACGGAATACCGCTCTGTCCCATAATATAAGCACCGTTTTTACAATAATTGGTAAATCAAACAGTAACTATATTTCGGGACAAAGTGGTACAAAACAAGCACGCCCGATGAGCGTGTCTGACGTGATCCATCGCGCACCTTGCAACAAAACTTGATGAGTTTCAACCACTCGATCGGTCGTGCTTGCAGCTGACGTACTTGCAACAACAGTCCCAACAAAAAAAGGCAGTCGTACATGAAAATGCGGTGATTCGTATGACACCACACGGGTCAAGAAAAGCGGAAGGCAGAATAAAAAGGCAGCGGCAAAAAAAAGGCTGCAAAAAGTGCGAATACACATTATGAGGCAGGGGGGCAGCAAAGGCAGGCGAATACACGTTTCACGCGAGCTAAGACGGTAGGGGGAGGCATCAAACAAAAGGCTGCAATACTGCACGATTTCAGATACGCATTCCAATACAGTACGCATCGGACACCTGTTGAATAGATTAAGTAGTACCTGGTACCAGGTATGTATACAAACCGACGTGTTCACCCAGGCTGGGCTTCTTAAGGTGGGAAAAAGTGCGTTCAATTCACAACACACTACACTTAACTTCAGTACAACGGTTCCCCAAATTTTCCCATTTTTCGGCAAATCTCACCCTGGCCTTCTTAGTGCTCGATGCCTTAGCATAGTCACACTCTACCCCGAAAATACAAGGGACCGTTTTTGCGAAATTTTACCACAAAAACGGCACTTACATTCCGGGAACAATAGTATTTATTACCCTGGTAGGTGATAGCAGTACCGTAAGATCACTCTGACCGAAAAAAAATCAACATTTGGAATCTGAGATGAACACCGAACGCCTCTTATATTACCGGCCAGAGTGGTGAAACGCAAGATAACACACCCCCCATACGTAGGATGATTTTCCGAGACGGGGATTTCTCCGAAACTAGGGGGGCGGGGGCCGGAGGGGGGGGGGGGGGTGTACTCGATAGGAGAGATGTGCTCGATCTCATGCATGGCCGTAGTCGTACGACCATAGACCCCCCCATCCCTACAATGCCGGGACGGAGCATGTCGGGTTTTCACCGACCAGGAAGACATTGCACCAAGAGCGAAGCGCCGTGAGGTGTCCGGCGAGTCGCATGAAGGGTGAGCTGCATCCTACTAAGAACCGCTTGTGAGGCGGACTTGCATATGGATGACAGTTTCAATTAGTTGATTTAATTTCCGGTGTAGGCCTTTCCAGGGGCAGCAATGGGAGTACTATTTAACTGCCTCTTGGGTGCCTTACCATAAACACTACGTGATACGATCATTCCCACTTGTCCGGAGTACAGGCTGCTCACCTCACACAAATGATCTAACTCGGCAACCAGGTGTGACCGACCGCCAAAACAAAAAGAAAAAAAAAGAAAGCGGTACCCTGGTTGTCTAGCTCACGTAGTGAGCGGCATGTTCTACAATGTCGATACCAACCGACGCCAACCCGGGGGCGGGGGGGGGGGGTGCACATCACACACAACGAAAAATGCGGCGCTGGGAATAATTTAGCAGTATGTAGAGCTTACCAGGTACCACTCATTCGAGATTTGGTCTGATTGGCTCAGGGCCAGGATTAGGGTTGATCTGATAGGCGTATTAGGGATAGGGTTATGGGATTATTTTTATTGGTCTCGTGCACAGCAGTGTGTATCATCCATTTTCTCGGATAAGTGGTACGTAGAGCAACCCTGAGATCTCGTCGACATCTCTCTCCGAAGACATCGCTCGGCGTTGGCACCCTCTGGGTTTGTAGAGAAAAAAAACAGCCCCGGAAAGTTCGTCCGAGGGGGGGGGGGGTGTGCTATCTTATCACCCGGGGGGTTGGTCGGTATGTGTTTCTTAGGGTTGGGGCAATGGGTGACTCAATCAGTAAGCGATTATACTGTCGTCAAAACCAATCAGTATACTGGCTTGCAGCAGCACACAGTTTCTTCTCTCTACTCTCTCCTCCGGAGACGTATTTAGTGGGTTTCCATACTATAATATGGCGTGTTTCTTGGGCGTACGCAAGATACAAATTTCCGGCGAATATACTGGCCAGGTCCATCAGTAGAGTACTACTGCCAGTACGTACTGTGCCAGTGCCCAGTCCTACTGTTTTCTGCACCATGGTGCTGCCTGCGAGCTGCACGCACCTAAACAAGCCGTCCAGCTGGTCGGCGTGCTCGTAGCTGTTGAGCGACCTGCAGACGAGGATGACGAATATGAAAAAAACGCCTCCGCCCCCCGCCCGTCGGAACAAACTGGACGAACGCTGCTGCGTCCCTATCGCCTGTCCAGGGATCTGCCCACGCCACAATAGGGTACATACATACCGCATCGCATCATTGTCGCCCACATTGTCAACGATATCCCGGTGTGGGAGAAGGGAGGGAGGGGGGGCGGGTGAGGGGCGCGAAACAAGCAATAACATGGTTGACGGGGAGAGAAGGAGGGTGGAGGGGGGGGGGGGGGTACTCATTTGTTGCTTGCCTTAGTCATTTGACCATTGACCACGCATCCCTTTCGAGACGGAGCACCGTTCCTACCCTTAGCAGAGACACCTCCAACCGTCGGGCACTCATTACGTTGTTCCCATATACTACATAAAACACAATTTGCTGCTTTCATCCCGTTTCTGTTTCGCCGCCTGTGGCGACCATCGGATGGCGATCGTTTTGTCGCTGCTGTCCAGTGGGTCAAACTCCTCCATGTCACATTCGTCTATTTCCCCCCTTTCTTCCAACACATCCCGTTCCTCTTTATATACTTTCCATTTTCGTGTGGGGGTATACTCACTTTTTGCTTGCCTTAGATCTTTTACCACGCACCCCTTTCGAGACGGAGCGCCGTTTCCACTCCTACTATATACACCGTCAACAGTTGCGCGCTCACTACTCGTACGTTGTTTCCCTGTATCACATTAAAAAAAATGCAAATCTTATTCCCCTTCTGTTTCGTCGCCTGCCGTCACTATGACGTATGTTACAAAAATATATGAAGAGCATAGTGGGGTAAGGAAGTGGAGGGGGGGGGGGGGGGGGGGGGGGACGGCGCGGTTGGTAACGCCATGCACAGGTCCGTGGTCCGTTTCGTCTCTTGCTTATCCCTCCGCTCTAGGATTTATGGGATTTTCGTCCATGACATACGCTGGTTGAAAATAGCACAGCAGTACGAGTAGTTACTACTACGGGGGACCATAGTTAATAGGACCTATGGTATACATAAAAACCTATATATTTGACCATTTTTACCCACAATATTTGGTCCTATTAACTATGGTCCCCCGTAATAATAGTATTAACACAAACGATGTATCTACGATTAACATTCATATCAATAATAGTAGTATTGGAACGTCTACACACGAGCACGTACTTCATGCCGCGTCAGCTGCGAGTTAGACCAAAGTGATAGCAAGGCAACTCTGCAACCACACGAACGAATTCGTCTAGGGTGTGCTCGGTAGGGTGTAACGTTACCGGAGGGATTTTTGGTGGGCGTACCGAACTCGCCAAAAGGTCGGAGGCCGGCATCGAGTTCGTACCGAACCATACCCGAGTGTTCGGCAGGGTATTGAGGCCGTACCGAACCATACCGAAGGCTCCGGTAGAATATTTACCTACCAGAAACTCGAGATGTGCTTTGCTACGTACCCTACCGAATACGTGCAACCGTGGATTTTCACAAATTTGTTGTTGTTGTTGTTGTTGTTGCTGTTGTTGTTGTTGCTGTTGTTGTTGTTGTTGTTGTTGTTGTTGTTGTTGTTGTTGTTGTTGTTGTTGTTGTTGTTGTTGTTGTTGTTGTTGTTGTTGTTGTTGTTGTTGTTGTTGTTGTTGTTGTTGTTGTTGTTGTTGTTGTTGTTGTTGTTGTTGTTGTTGTTGTTGTTGTTGTTGTTGTTGTTGTTGTTGTTGTTGTTGTTGTTGTTGTTGTTGTTGTTGTTGTTGTTGTTGTTGTTGTTGTTGTTGTTGTTGTTGTTGTTGTTGTTGTTGTTGTTGTTGTTGTTGTTGTTGTTGTTGTTGTTGTTGTTGTTGTTGTTTTCACGTAAGACATCGCCTCAACCTAATCCGCGGTCACAGGACAAGCTCCAATAACGAGAGGCATAATACCCCGACAAAAAAACAAGAAAAAAACAGACACATGACCGAAGCAAAGCATACGCATCAAGCAAGAGAATGAAAATAAAATCATACGTAAGATAGTGGTACCTGGTTGTGCTGGTGCCTGTACTGGGTTTGGTACACCTGCTCCTGGAGAGGCGTGTTGGCGGGAGAGGAGGGGGCGGCGGGGGCGGCTGCGGCGGCCGGGCCCCGCACCCCCTCGGCAGATCCCGCGCCCTCCGTCCCTTGCGCAGCTGTCCCGAAAGCCGTCGCCGTCGAATCCCAAGGTTCTGCCGCCGCTGCACGGATATGGCCGGACGCCGGCAGTCACTCGAAAGGGTTAGGATTTTTCGGAGTCTAAACGTGGGGCTTGCGGAAAGATGTCCAAGAATCACGAGACAAAAAATTGAAACCCGTTTCCCCCTATGGCCTATATCGCACACTCCGACTCCTTGCCGCCCTCTGGTCCCCTCCGCCATAACCCAACACCGCGGGTGTTGAACACCGGGCAGCAGGAGCGTGCGAGCAACTCAGAGCAACGACCAAAAATAGTCACAAGCTTATCGACCTACTACTGCTGTTCACATCAACCCCCTTCATGGCCACTCCCCCCTCTTATTCATCCCTTTTCCCCCTTTTCCCGCACCCTCCCCATTCTTGACCTATTTCCGGCAATAAAGTCATAACAGCCCCCCCCCCCCCCCCCCCCCCTCCCCTGCTCCCTCTCTCCCTCCCCCACCCCCCTCGCCCTTGTCTCGCTTACCCCCCCTAGCCATTTGCTCCGCTTCTTGCTGCCGCCGCTGCTGCTGCTGCCGCAGAAACAATGCCTGCTGTTCCTCCGGCCCCTCGCTCCCCCTACCCCCACCCGCCCCCGCTCGCTGCTCTAACGCCGCCGCCCTCCCTGACGATCTCCCCGCCGCCAAAAACGCCTGCTGTCGTTGGCCTGTGCGTCCGTCTCCGTGGCCGTCTCCTCCACCATGCCGACCAAACACGTCTCCTTCTCCTCCTTCTCCTCCTTCTCCCCTGCCACCGTGGCTCTCCGCCTCCCTGCCCCAAGCCCCGCCCCCCGGCCCTGTCCCCGCCCCCCGCACATCCACCTCTTTGTCGGAAACCCGCGTGTACATTGCCGGCGATAGCGCTCCGGGTGGCGGCTGCTGTCTCCCCCCTCCCCCACCTGCCCCGTTCGAATTTCGGCGATGACTTTCGGACGATGCCGCCGCTGCCACCGTTGGCGGTCGAGCAGGCGTGTTGCTTCCGGCCCCCCCCTATGCGCGGAGCGGAGGGGATGGGGAAATTCATGAGGTATATGACGAGAGTACTATTGATTCTGTTCGTGGAGGGCAGGGTACTTCTACGGTGTACCCACATGTGGTACGTAGGGATCGGAAAAACACGTGTACGAACATACATATGGGGGCGTGCAGATACACATACCAACGGCCAGGCCTGAAACAGTCTGTCAGTCGGAGAGAGCGGGTCAAACGGGACCCCTGCTGTCTTCGCGTACGGTTGGCCCTGACGCCTGATGCCTGGTGGTAGTTCACCTCGACTGCTGTAAAACTACTTGTAGTTGACGCTGGGTCACAATTTTGAGGCCGAGGGAAGATGGGCAGATGTGTCAAGCATGCCTGGCGCCCCCTCCCCCCCCTGGTCCAGCCTCACTTCTAGCATCTCCTGTTGACAGCTACTATCCCTGCCGGTACACTCAATCAAGAGGGAAATTTTCTCGACTACTGCTGCTGTAGGTCGGCCGTGACCGGGCTTCCGGGTCATCGGGGAGTGGGAGCTCTAGCTTTCCACTCTTCGCCAGCTCCATGACCAAAAGGCCCATCAAAATTGGTGACCACAGCAGGCGGACTCGAAACCCATCAGAACGAATGCGTGACATGAACGAACGCCACGTTTGTACGAACATATCCGACATGCAACGTTGAATCTTCTGGGACTAAAATGTGGTACCAGGTACACGGTACCAGGAGCGTCAGGCAGTTATTATATTAATATTAACAGTTGCCAGGCACAGTCGAGGGTGCAAGACAGGGCCGTTTTTTCATTTTTCCAGACTAACACATAGTACAACGAGTATACTCGTATACATACCTGGTATGTTTGCTGTCTGTGAAGGGGTGAAAGTGCTGTCTCCTGTGGCATCTTTGCGCAACATGCGTGTGTGTGGCCGTGCGGGGTGTGTGCGGTTTCAGTTTTTGGAGTTCAGCAGTTTTTAACTTTACTTTTTTCGCTTGTGTGAAGTGCTGATGCACTCTGACCTACAGCAGTATGTATGCATTTGAACCAGTATTTCGAAACGAATAAATGTAACCGCAACAGCAGCAGCATGTGTGCTGCTGTTCAACAATGACGGCGGTGCCTTTCTTGCGGATAAATGCGCAAGATGCGTAAAAAGGCAGACCGAATTTCGGACCAGGCCCCAGCCGGTTGGGCTGCGTCGTAGCAAAACCGCCACGGGGACGGATGCAGCGAGCAAGCACCCTTGGCACCAATCAGGCAGCTGCTGCGTCAATTTCAGAAGCTCGACGTCGAACCTACCGTAGTGCTGCTGCTGTTGGCATCTCTGTATTCATCCCAGGTACGTGTTATATAATAAGTGCTGATGTACCTGGGGTACATTGACGGCAGTGTCGTCCACGTCTGTCTCTGCTGCTGCCGTGGGCGCGCGTTTTTGCTTGGAGAAACGGAAAGCAAGCAAAAAGCAAAGCAAAAAAGTGGAAAACAAAATCAATGCGCAGAAAAGAAACCGATCGCCAGAGAGCACATCAGTCGCCGTCGGCGGCGCCACTCCACCTCGAAATACCCGGCCGCCACAGAGGTCTGGAGCAGGGACGCCATCATCAGAAGAGCGATGTAGGGGACGGCGTTGCAACTGCTCCTGGAGCTAGAGAGCACCCTGCTGTCTCTCGTCCTGGGAAGGCTCAGGTTTCGGTTGACATCGTTGTTGTTTTTTAGTTGATGTGGGGTGATGCTGGATCGCTGTTGGCGTTGCTGCGCTGACACGCTCTCCAGCGTTGCCATGTCGGCTGCGTTCCGTTGGTGCAACGAATCTGCCTGCTTTTATTTCCCGAAAACTCGGTTTCAGGCGTTAGCAGCAGGCTGACCCAGGCAAGAGCAGATGACGAGGTGGCATAAGAGAGGATTTCGCCGTTCTGCTATCGAAATCCAAGGCAACTCAATGATTATGAACTCCAGTACGGGGGCCGGGGATAGTCTGGAGTGAACCACTGACTACACGGCTCCATCACAGTCGGACATTGTTTGTTGCGGCAGAAGCCAAGGGCAACCCCGGCGGCAGGGAGCGCCGCGAAAACCACTGCTGCGAGAGACGAGACACCGCCACCGCGCGCCCACTTGCAGCCCAACCCGCGATCCACACACTCAGAGGCCGGGAAGAAAGAAGAGGAAGGGACATAGCCTGTGGCAGAGGACAAACACAACCCACTTTCGTTTTCTGATGGCGGATCCTCCACAGAGAGATGGTAAGGACGGGAAAATGCCTTGGGGCATGAAGATCGGGAAGCTCAAGCCGGGCGCCCGGGAGACCATCACGGATAAGAAGCTCGCCACGTTCGTCGTCGGCAAGCAGAAGAAAAGCAGGCTGCAGAAGGTGGGAGCAGCGCGCCGGTGGAAACGCGCGCGCTCGCGCGCGGCGCGCGGAAGACGTCTCTTATCTCTAACCTATCCTGCTATCCTGCCCCCCCCTTCAAAGCGAACCAAACAAGCAAAAAAACAAAACAACTTGAAAACAAAACAACAAAACTTAAACTTGTCTTTTTTGTGTGTGGATGATGATGCAAAATGGAAAGTGTCTTTCGTCTCTGCTTTTCGTCTCTTTTTTTTTTTTTTTTTTCCCTTCATTTTTTCTTTTCCGTGTCGTCGCGAAAGTGTGTCGGAAGCCCAGAGTGTCGTTGTTGCTCAGATTTTCGGTAGGGTGGGCGTTGTTTTCGATTTTCACGTTAGTTTTGTTACATTTTATGGCTGAGGGGTGTTTTCTGGCAGTCCTGCTGTTTTTGAAAGTGACAGCGAACGCGGAGTGCTCACAACATGGTGACCCATATCGCCCCACAGCATTATAGTACGTCCCAGGTATCGTGTTTTGATTGAAGTTTACGTATCATATCAACGCTGGTACTCGCGTACATGGCAGTAGCAGCAGCAACAGCACAACTGCAATGGTACCGCAGTGGTGTGTGCTGTGACGGGGATGCTTTTCCGTTTGCTGTGAAGGTAGCACCCCCCGATTTTTCGCATGATAAGGAGTCCCAGCACCCATCATGCAGCCTGTTTAGTACCGTATCTGGTACATGTTCAAATTGTTCACAAAACAGTACAAGTGAGACAATGATGTGTCGCGCGTGTAGCGTGTGGGAATATCTTTCAAGTGTGGTAGAAAAAATGAGGAGGCGTTATTGATACCAACAGCAGTTAGCAATATTAAAAAAACAAAATGTCACAGGTACTTTTAAGGTAGTAATATTAATAGTACGAAGTACGAATGTTAACTTACGTGACGCAAATTGTCGAGAGATGGAGAAGATGAGGCGTTATTGTTCACAACACCAGCAGAGGCTCTTCTTATTAGAAGGACACCGTCCAGCATGAAGCGTGGGGCGCGGGGGGTTGTGTGACAGAGGCTTTCGACACGAGGGATCGTATTCGAAGGCGACCCACGACCACGGCGGTATCGATAACTTTGCTACAATTATACTTGGAATAGGGAGAGAGGTCCTTCGCTCCATGATACGTGCTGCTGATGTTGGTGGCACTACTGCTTACCGGGTACCAGGTATTAATATTTAATAGTGGTAGTATAATGTTTGACATGAAAGAAGACGAGGGCATCAGCCCTCACGATGCACGAGGCTGGAACACAGCAGTTCTTTACTTGCGCAGACCAAACTGGCACGACTGCGCCAACGCGGAGCGTGCGGGTACAACACCCACCTCAGACATAAACCTTTGCAAGACCCGAATTCCTCCACACAACGAAAACGTTTTTTTTGGAAGAAGAGACTCGAGGAGGTCTCTGCATAAACTGGTTCGTTCGCCGTTTGCGCTGTTCCCCCGTTGTCGAAAAAATCAGCTTGGAAGTTTGTCCGAGGGGGGGTGTTATCTCCTTGCCCGTGTGATACGGTATCGCGACAACAGCAGTACCTACAAGCAGTTCCGGACAACACCTATATACACCTTGGGTACGCTTCTGTGGCCTTATTCCGGGCGACGGCAGCAACGTCGTCGTCCGTCTCGAGCTTCTTAGACGCGTCGCCTTCGTGGCCTTCAGGGCCCGAGCGCGCCTGTCCTTGTTCGACGAGCCTCGCACACGCCTTGTCGCGCTAGGAAACCTTGCACGCCTCGGACAGATCATCGAGTCTCACTTGCTTTAATTTTAATAGATCGTGCAGGGCAGATGTTTCCTGATTTTGCATGATCTAGCTTATGTCTCCGGGTGGAAGCGGTATAGTCTGCATGATCTAGCGGTTTTTTCCTGTATTGGTTACCAGGTATGTGCTAGTGCAGATCCCGCACAACATCTTACAACGACAAGTGAGGAACTAGATGATCTACGTATCTGTAGACAGATAGATCATGATCTGACACGTTCAACCATAGAGGTAGCGCATTTCCGGCCAAATATTTTCTGAATGACGCAGCTCCTTAACCCTAAATCGTCGGAAGGCCAGTCTTGCTTCGAAAAATGACCTTTATAGTATATTTGAGCCAAGGGAGTATTTATCGGGAGGCAGTTTGATTTTTGCTGATGTCGGTTATGGGGTGAGCTATGGAGCTCCACGAGTGAGGAGCCTCAGAATTTTCAGGGTGCACCTCTATTGTAGAATGCGTCATCTGTCCGCGGCGTGAAACCTTGGCGTGGCCTGGAGGTTTTTGGTCCACCGCTGTTGCCCGCCAGCCTGGCTATGAAGGCCCCAGCAACACCAACCCCATTTTCCTCGCGGAGGAATGCCGCCGCAGGTTCAGCCTGTTCTTGGACACTTGCAGCAGCGAATTCAGGCACTTCGATTTGAGTCGCTGCGGAAGAATTGCCTCCAATTTGAGTTCCGCCGCTTTGGCCTCCCGAAGGCAAACACCCGGCAGATTGTTGCCCGCTTCAATCGTGCAATTGAATCCAGGCGCATGGCTGTTCGCCTTTCCGAGGCAAAACAAGGAAACAAAAGACAGCAGCAACCACTCTCTAACCCCCCCCCCCCCCGCACAATTCGGCCGCAGATGTGGCCAACTCCAATGTTGGCAGGCGCATGCAATATTTGAGATATTTGATGATCGGCAGCGGTGGAACGGCCACCAATCAGAGCTCTGCCAACTTTTCCTCCCGGAGGCACCAACCACACGGCATGTTTTTTTTGCCCGCTCCAATCGGGGCAGGGAACCCCGACGGCAACGACCCTTTCTGATCCTCCTCAAGACATCCCAAGACAGACGTGAACGGCTGCAATCGTGGCGGACGCATCCAGACACACCTTGATATTGAGCCGCCGCCGAGGAACTATGGCACCAATCAGAGTTACACCGCGTTACCTCCCTCCCTCCCTAATGGTCATATATACGATTGCGGCCTTGCATGACATGAGAGCACACCCCCCTCTCTCCCCTCCTCTTTTTTTGTCCTCTCGGACGAAAACGCCGCAGGAGCGCGAGGAAAAGGAGGAGAAAAAGAAAGAGGCCGACGCAGAAAGCGCCAAAATTTACGAGCAGTTCGTCCAGTCGTTCGGCGTCAGCGGTGCGGACGAGGGGAAAACTTTCCTCCGAGGAGGCGTTGCTGGAGGATCGACCCCCCGGGGAAGCAGGCTCAGCGCCCCCGGCTCTGGCCCCGGTGGGGGCGCTGGGGGCGCCCTGGGGGCTTACGGGCCTGGGTCCGGAGGGGTGGGCGCGGCGTCTGCCGTGGCCATGCCTCTGGCACTTGCTGGGTGAGTGATACCTCGACTTTTCGTTGTCTTCACGTCTTCGAGAGGGGCAGAGGGGAAAGGGGGGGCTTCATCCAGTGCTGTCGTTTTTCGTGTTTTTCCGTTTCTTTGATCGTATACCTGGTACGTCATTGTAATTATTACTGGTAGTTTTTTTTGTCCCGAGGTATTCTTTCACTCCAGACTCCAGAGTCATTCGAACCTGTGCCACCCCCTTACCCCACCCCCTTCCTCTACGTCGATTTCTTGCCCCTCCTCCCGCCTCCCCCCTTCCATCACCCCCGTCCAGGTTGATGGGACCTCCTATGGGTGGGGTGGCGGGCGAGGAGTACAAGCTTGGCGGTTCTAAGCCTGGGGGCGCTAAGACGGCCAAGCCTATGAGCGAGATGGAGAAGTGAGTTCATGTTGAGACAACCACCTGGCCAAACGGAGTGGTGTGTAGTACTATATTGTGGCAGCTTCGTCTGTCAAAATCGTATACCAGGTACATATCAACATTGTTTTATCAGCACTCGTCTGTCAATATCGTTGATGAGCATCGTCTCTCAACATTGTTTGTCAAAATCGTTGTTCAACATGGTTTTTATCAGCAGTCGTTTGTCAGCACTTATGAAAATCGTTATTCTGCATATTGATCAACATCGCTTTTATTTCGTGCCTCGATATCATTGATCAGTATCGTCTCTCACTCTCGTTTTTCACTTTCGTCTGTCAACGTCGTTTGTCCGTATCGCTTTTCATTTTTTTTGTCTATCAACGTTGTTTGCCAACACCGTTTGTCTCCATCGTTTGGCAACATCTTTTATCCGTACCGCTTTTCAATATTTTGCCTATCAGCGTCGTCTGCCACCACCGTTTGTCAACATCGCTTTGTCAACATCGTTCGCCGATATCTTTTGCTGCCATCGCTTTGCCAACATCGCTTGTCGCAGTCGTTTTCGACTCAATTTACCGGCATCGTCTCTCAGCATCGTTTCATGAAACCACCGTTACATCGACACCGCTGTCGTCGCCGCTGTGCCTCGGCAGGATGATGGAAGAGATGAAGCAACGCCAGGAGCAGAAGACGTCTGGGGGTCCAGGTGCCGGGCCTCCGGGGCAGGGCGGGCGGAAGCAAGGGGGCAGACAAGTGAGCATGGCGGTGCCATTGGTCATCACTCCCTGTGTTTGGGAGGACTGTCTGCGGCTGCAACAGCTCAGCTTCGACGCAGGAGTTGGTTTATGCGTACTCGGACAAAATGGACAAAAAGTTGAACATATGCAATCTCTGAAGAACTGCCACTGATATCGGACATGCTTCATGGAATGAGGGTGGCGCACCTATTTTCAGTGGCGTGAGGGTTGAGGAACCCTAATGCTTCAGCCTTTTCCTCCTACCGTCTTGGATGTTTTCTCTCGCGGGAATGCAACGTGGAGTTAAAGCGTGGGTTATTAACCATTTTGTCGGAGTTGGTCGGTATCGTAAACACTGTTATTAATACCAAGTCGTAAGACACTGAGCACTGCCACGTCGCGAACATGAACATTTCTGATGGTAGGAGTAGCTCATGTTGCCCAACATTTGTGTGGAATGTATCGATGTTTCCAGTAGCACTGTTTATAGTGCTGCAAAGGACCCCGGATACACCCCCCTCGAACACCCCACGGCGCTTTGTGCTTGGTGCCCCCCTGCCTGGTCGGTGAAAACCCGACTTGCTCCGTCCGGCCATTGTAGTGTTGCGAGGGCCTATGGCCATTCGACAACGGCCGTGCATGCCAGTGCGTACCCATCCCCCCCTCCACGGCCCAATGGACTTCGTGAAAACGCTGAAACTGCGATTGCTTATACAGAACCTGGGCCTCTGCCAGAAAGAAGAAAGGGCTTTACCAATAGTCGGAAAAAATGCACAGATATGCCTTCGCGGCAAAGCAGTAGAGAGTAGATTAAAACTCAGATAGCGGGAGTGTGAAACGTAAAAAGAGGAACGGGTTGTGTTAGAGATGAGGAACATAGACGAATGTGACATGGTACTTTAGGTATTAGCGAGAAAACGATCTCTATACTAAGAGATAGATGGTGGCCACAGACGGCAAGACAGGAAGGGGATAAGATGAACAATATTTTTCTCGTAGTATATTGGAACAGCGTATTGAGCGCCCAGATGTTGGAGGTGATTCTATTAGGAGTAGGAACGATGCTCCATCTCGAAAGAGATACGTGGTCAACTATCGAATGACTATGCAAGGCAAGAAACAAATGAGTAACCCCCCCCGGCTATTGCCCACTCCCCGCGCAATGGTTAACGCGCACACCTCCGCTCCTTTGTCTCGGCCGTGACCCAGATCGACACCTTTTTTGAGGAGATCAGGGGTCGTGTGGATGCGGGATCCAGCCACCAGATGTACGCTGACCAGACCCCCAGCTCCGGCTCAATGGACGACGGGGACCCGACCTCGACCAACCTGTACCTCGGCAACCTCGCCCCGACGGTCACGGAGGAGGCATTACAGGTGCAACTGCAGCCCCCCCCCCCCCCCCGGCCCTCCTCCCCTCCCCGACTCCTCCGTGTTTCTCTCCCTGCGGTAGCGCAGGCGGCAACGCGCAGCCGGCTACCATAGGGCTGTTCCGTACACAGCGTTAACTGCCCCCCCCCCCACCCCCCCCCTCCCCTTCCCGCCGCCCGTCTCTTCCCGACCTCAAATCCGTCCCTTTGAACATCGCCCTTCGGCTTAGCTTTACATCTCACCCATAACATTACCGTCACCTCTACCCTTACCCTAGCCCTTGCCCATATGGCGCCATTGCCTCTACCCTCACCTTTATCCTTGACCCTATCGTTCTGCTTGCCCTTACCCACCCGTTCGCTCGCCCGTACCGTTTCCTCTGCCTTTGGACCCGTACTTTTTTTTTTCTCTTCTTTTCCTGCCGTTGTGTCTTTTTTTTCCCCGCAGGAATCGTTTTCTCCCTTCGGCAAGGTGTACTCGATCAAGATCATGTGGCCGAGAACGGACGAGGAACGGGCGCGGAAGCGCAATTGCGGCTTCGTCAGCTTCTGGAGGAGGGAGGACGCTGTCAACGCCAAGCGCACCCTGATGGACACCGACTTCGAAGGTTTGTCGCCGATTCCCACCCCTTTTGAACGTTGCTTGCTGTGGTTGCTGGTGGTGGTGGTAGTGAAGGTGGTCTTGGTGGTGGGGGTGATTGTGCAGGTGGTGGTGATGGTGGTGGTGGTGGTGGTGGCGATGGTGATGTTGATGTTGGTGTTGGTGATGGTGTTAGTGGCGTTGATGGTGTTGGTGTGGGTGGTGTTGTTGGTTGTTGTTGGTGTTGGTATTGGTGTTGTTCTGGTGTGTTGTTCTTGCGTCTTTTTGTGGTGTTCGTGTTGTTGTAGTCGTTGGTGGTGGTGTTGATGGTGTTGATATTAGCGGGCGTTGTCGTCGATGTGGATGTTGTATTTGGTGACATTGGCGCTGGCGTTGCTTTTGATGCTGTTGCTAACGCAGCCACCGCCGCCGCCGTTTTTTTTTCCTTGACTTTTGCCGCCGCTTTTTCTCCGCTCCGACCTTGCCAGGTCACCGCATGACCATCGGGTGGGGGAAGCCGATCAACAAGCTCGCTAACGCGGTCGGAGTGGATACGAAGATTGAGTTGCAGGAGGCGCCGCCGATGGATGTGCTAGACCCCGGCCTGCCCGAGAGCCTGCAGAAGCTTACCCCGGAGGCCAAGGCCAGCCTGCAGAAGGTGCGGAGGGTTTTTGTCATCTTCAAACGTTTGGGGTTGTGCTGTTTGGAGGGATGTTGGGGATGGAGGAGGACAGGAGGGATGGAAGGGAGGCGGGGGGGGGTGGTGCTGCCACGGAATATGTGCATCACACTAGTCGTATTTGCATGGACCGTCGCATCCCTACAATGCCCGGGCGGAGCACGCTGGGTTTTCACCGACAAGACAGAGGGGGCGGGGGAGGGCAGGGGTAGAGCTGCCGCCAATTTGTATCTTCTTAGTTATTGGAGGGGGCGTGGACAAATCGGACCGACTAGTAGCCTTGATTGGACGGACGTGTCGATCGATCCAACGCTTACTGGACCAGTTCAACCTTATTAGACCCGAGCGATTCGACAAGTGCACTGACGAATCTAACGGACCTATGCAACGTCACCGATCCAGTTTGACATGTCCAATCCGATCGATCCAAGCTGTAACCGATATAACTCAACCGACACTATCTGACCGAATCGCTTCTTCTGACTCTAGGCACTCCAGCGGTCTTAATATCATTGCTCCGCCCCCACTCACATCCGCCGCCCCCGCTCGCCTCGCCGTCTCGAAAGGGATGCGTGGTCATTGGTCAAACGACCAACGCAAGCAACTGATGAGTCCCCCCCCCTCCCGCTCGCCTCGTCCCTTCCCTGATACCCCTCCTCCCCCGTATCTCCGTGTCGAAAGGGATGTGTGGTCAATCGTTAAATTGCTAAGACAAGCAACAAATATTACACCCCCCCCACCCCCGCTCCCACAACGCCATCACATGACAGCAAGAATGCGCTACAAACCGTAACGCGGTTCCCCCGCGTCCACCAGTAACCCCGACCCCCACCCACGTTTTCGCGGCAGATTTTACCCACGCTGAACCCCAGCAACAACGCTGTTGCGGCGTCGCTCCAAGCTTTGACGGGGTCGAATAATTGGATGGGCACTGTGGCCGCTTTTGGGATTCCCAACAAAGGAGGCGGCGGCGTGGGGGGCTTGCCGTCTTCTTCCCCCCGGGCCCCGTCGTCGAAACGTCAGAGCGCGGGAATCAGTGGAGCTCCTCTCTTGGCGGCGGCCGGGGGATTGGCGGCGGCTTCAGCGGTGGCAGGTACGGAATGCTCGTATACCTGTGGTAGTTTTGTTTTTGGGTTTGTACGATTTGCGTTCGTGCTTTCGTGGGGGTGGGGACGGGGGTACATACTTCAATGTAATTATGCATGCATGGAGGAAGGCATGCTCTATTCAGGTGTGATATTTTGTGTGTTTCATGTGTCTTTTGTGTATGTGGGGGTGCACGCGTCGTCTCTTGTGTGTGCCGTATACGCCGGCCTCGGCTTGTCGCTGTTGGAGACCAGGAGAGCGGGGGAGTGTCCGAAGAGCCTAGCCACGGAGGCGGTACTTTACTCGTCTTGAGTGCTCTGCATCGACCTCAAAAAAGAAGGAAGGAAGAAAGAAGGACTGTGTCACGGTGACACAATCATGACGCGAACCGAAAACCAAAACAAGAGCGAAGTAGAGTAAAACTTGCTCTCACTGTAGAACAGCAGCCAACACCCCCCTCCCCCCCCTCCCCCGCCTCTCTGCTCTTTCCTTCCCACCCCGATAAAAACTTACCAAATACATGCGCGAAATCCCCCCCCCCCCCCCCCCCCCCCCCTCTTCCCCTATATAGCCGCCCTTGCCATCTCAAGTGCAAAACCCGTCGTTTCGAGCGTCAGCGACGGTGGTGCCGGCGGCGCGGGGGGCGGGGACAAAGGACCGAGCACCACTGCTACCACAAACGGTACTGGAGACGGTGGAAGGCCTAGAGGTGGAAGCCTTGGCGGGGGAGGCGCGCGGTCGAGATCGCGATCGCGTAGCTCTTCGCGATCGTCGAGGTCCTCGCGGTCTAGGAGTCGGTCTAGCAGCGACCGCAGCCGGTCCAGGTCCAGGTCCAGGTCGAAATCCAGGTCGAGGAGCAGGGGGAGGAGCAGGAGCTCGAGCAGGGGGAGGGCGAGGGGCAGGAGCGACAGCAGGGGCTCTTCGAGATCGCGCTCGTCATCTAGGGGTAGCAGGTGGGGAATGAGGGGGAACGGCGGAGGGCTGGGTGGGGGCGAAATACGTAAATGGGGTTTTGATGTTGTGCGAGTACGGCGGCAGGGAAGGAGAGCGGGTGGGGGGGGTTGTAATATTGCCGCCGAGGATTGGGAGAGGCATTTATGGTAGCCGATGTAGTGCGATCGATGGGGTTTGGAACGGGGTGCAAACCGTGGCAATGCGGGGAGCGGTGCAGCAGCATTGTTTACGTCATGGCCAAGGGTTTTGACAATAGCGGTTTGATGGTGCTTGCAAACTCCTTATCACAGGTTTTGTTTCGAGAACTCCCCCAGGCGGTCGGGGTTAGGGTCACAGAGTCTGGTCCTGGAGCCGAGACGGTGTGTTTTTTTCTTCTGTCGACGCTGACCTCAACGTTCCTCGATCGTGGCCATGTCTATCATCAGCCATGTACCGAAGTAATTGCAATGCTTACCTCTCCCCCGCTCCAGGTATCGAATAAGGCGGGAATGCATTGCCCCCCCCCCCCCCCTCCCCCCCGCAATAGGCGTTGGTCGCGGCGGTAATGTTTACCCCCATCTCCGCCCCCCCCTCCCGTCTCCTCCCCTCCCCTCCCCACGGTTTCGCGCGCTCCCGTTGGACAGCCGTGACGGACGCCGGGGAAGGAGCGGGTCTCGAGACCGCAGGAGGCGTCGCAGCAACAGCCGATCGTTGGACAGGGGTAGGCGCCGGAAAGAGGGGCCCCGCAAGGGAGACGTCAAAGTCGAGGTCGAGGTACGTACCGCGCCCCTGCTGATTCCCTTGTTTCTCATCCAGTGGTGCATCTTCGTTCTCTCTACGGTTGTTGATCAGTTTTTGGCCCTCACTGTTCGTTGTTGCTTCGTGTTCAGTCTTCGTTTTTTTTTTCTTTTTTTCTTTGGCATCATGGCTTGTAAAAACAGAAATAACAAAGGATGACCAAGAAACAAGCAGTATGGGACAGCAAAACTGGCATACCCAGAATCGTTATTCGTTTCGACCCACGCGCTGTGCTCGTCCCGTTTTCCCGTGCAAGCCGACGATTTTTACCTTTGTACCCAAGTGTTTTTTTTTTTTTTTTAATTCAGGTATTTCATCATACCAGGCACGTCGTTTCTTGTTCCGCATTTCTTGGTCCTCAGCCCTCACCTGCTGAACTTATATCCTTCACCGTTTGTTTTTTTTCCTTTCTGTATTTCAGCTGCCGGCGGAAAAGGAGAGGCGGTACATGGTGGACCGCACGGCGCGTTACGTGGCGAAGGATGGCCAGCCTTTCGAACAGGTATATATTTGTTTGGGCACAGTATGCTGATTTCGTGGCTCGTTTTGTCTCGCTTTCTGGTGGTGGCGATGGTAGGGACGGTGCTCTATCGCATTGACGCGAACGAAATCGGATGCTGAATTGAGCGCCGATACGAAGTCGGACACCGATCCGGAATCGGAATCGAACATCGGTGCGGAATCGGATGTCGATGCGGAAGCGGACCTTGATGCCGAACTTGCTGTCCATGTGGCCTGAAAGTTGGGACTTCGTACCTTCCCGGGTGCACCATATATGCGGAATCGGATGCCAATGCGATTTCAGACTCCGTTCGTAGAATCGGATGTCCGATCCGGAATCATCAGAACCGGATGTCGATGCGGCATCGGATGCCAATACAGAACGACGTCCGATGGTGGAATCGGGTATTGATACCGACGCCGAATGGGTGCCGATGCGGAACCGGACACCGATGCGGAACCGGACACCGATGCAGACTTGGGCCAACGCGAAATGAGAGTCTGGTGTGGAGTCGGACGTCGATGCGGAAGGGGGCGATAACCCAGAAGGACGTTCGATACGGAATCGGGTGTTGATCCGAAGGCTGAACCGGACTCCGATGCGAAACCGGATGCTGATGCACAATTGGCTGCCATCGCGAAATCGGACTCCGGTGTGAAATTGGATTTCAGTGCGGAACTGGATTCGATGCGGAATCGGATATCAATGCAGAACGGCGTCAGATGCGAAATCGGCTATCGATGCTAAATCGGTCGTCAACGCGGAAGCGGGCGTGAACACGGAATCGAATTCGATTGCGAATGCGATGCGGATGCTGAATCGGATGCCGACGCGAAATCAGACGCCGGTGCGGAATGTGACATGGACGCGGAGTCGCATTCGGAGTCAGAGGCCGATATGGAGATGCGGAATCGGACGTCGATACGGAATCGGATGCCAATGCGGAATCGAACGTCAATGCCGAGCGGATTTCGATGCCGAATTGGATTCCGATTCGGAAACGGATGCCGTTGTGGAATAGGAAGTCGGTGTCGAATCGCATGCCGATTGAGATTCGGATGCCGATGCAAACTTAGATACGTATGCTGGAGGTATTGCTGCTGCAGGTTTTGTTGTTGTACTCGTTCGGCGGATGTTCTTGCGTGCACATTTTGCCTTTTACCAGCGCTCTGTTTTCTGCCTTTTCCCGTTCGGACAGACACCGTTTAGATTTTCGCTCGTGCTTTCATCAAACATGGAAATCGATTGGCCACTCCCTTCGTGCCCCCTCCTGCAAAGGCCTGGATGTACCCATAGAGTGAACCAATCCTCTTCCCACTGCGACAACACCGCAACTCGTATTTCCAAGTACCGTACAGCAAATTGGCTCCGAAACGCGGGTCGAGTCCTACAAAGGTTTCCCCCTCCCCAGTATGATATCATACCAGGTACACCAGGTATAACTTCGAGCACACAATCAGTTAGTTTCCCCCCGTAACCCCCCCCCCCCCCTCCTAGCTATAAAGACCCCCTCCGTATACTGTAAACCTTCAACGTCTCGCTTTTGTCTTGGCGCACATATCAGTGTAGCTAGCAGACACCCCGCCCCCGGTAAGTTCCCTTACCCCACACGCCCCCCCCACCACCCACTTCCCCTCGTGCCCTCCCCTGTGTATGCCTCATTGCTACTGCAGCGCCTGCTGGATCGCGAGGCAAACAATCCGGACTTCGCTTTTCTGTTCGAGTACGAGTCAAAGGAGGGGCAGTACTACCGCTGGAAGGTGAGCGTGGGAAAGTATGCCCCATGCTCTCTGCGTACGAACTGTGTGCAGTACTTACCCGCGTCCATACTGGAAAACTCGTACCTGGTATGGTTTTGGCATTTTGGAGCTGCCTTGTTTCTTTACTGGAGGTTCCCCACGGTGCCTTGATATGCTTGTTTCAATGCTGAAAGCTATTATTCAGAAAACACCGAGCACATGTATTGTGATTTGGTTCGGTTTGTTGTGGTTGGCCCTGTTTCTATGTTGTTTGATTCTGCTCGATTCGGTTGAGATGTTTTTGGTTCACCTGTCTTTGTTTTGTTTTGTTTCGTTTTACGAGCGTTTTGTATTGTTTTGCTCTGCTTTGGCTGTTTTTTTTGTGTTTGTTTTTTTGGCTTCATTCCGTTCTGTAGCAACACACGGAACACTTTTAGCGGTGGTTTGAACCAGCCCCGGCAGATGATGTTGCCTCAGCGTCGATGGTCCAGGTCATTGTCGTGGTCGTGCGGTTTCTACCAACTCTAACGAGCAATGCATGGTATCGATGACAAATATGTGGGTTGATTTTTTTGTTTCGATCGAACCATACATTGTGCGGGGTTGATTCGTCGCGAGAACAAGCACATCGAGCGATGAGACCACACGGCGATTTCTCCCCGCCCTGTCGAAGAAATCGCTGTGTGAGACAGACGGCCATGTGCGCGCGATCATGCATCACATGCCCAGTCCGGGCTGAAGGCAAACAGTAAAACCCACTTTGCGTTTTTTTTTCATCTTGTCGGAAGCGCTTACTGTGTAACCACCGCAGAAAACCAAAGTGTCTCAGAAGTACCCCCCGTCCCGTCCCGTCCCGTCCTGTAGCATGACTCAATTCGGCCTTGGCCACGCGATGATGTAGCCCTGGAACCCGTACTGAAGCTTATCTGAGGACTCTCTTGGGGCACGCTATGGCGTGATATATTCCCAGCCTGAAGGCAGGCAGTGGGAAGAATAAAAACATGAAACTTGATCCGTTGATCCCACGCCCTAAACAGGTATTTTCTCTGGTAATGGGAGACCGAGAGGATAGATGGTTGAGCCGACCTTTCCAGATGACGCCGAACGGCCCTTGGTGGGTTCCGCCAGAGGAGCCGCTAACGTCTTCGAGCGACAGCGAGGACGAGGAGGAGCGAGAGAGGCTGAAGGAGATTAAGCGCAAGAAGGAGGCGTTGGCGAACAGGTGATGGTTAGGGGTATAGTGGTATACCCGGTGGCTCTTTTGTTGTATTGCTTTGGTGATGCTGTCGGTGGTGGTATCGTTAGTTATTGTGGTGGTGATATTTGTTTTGGTGGTGTTATTGCTGGTGTTGGATGGTGGTTGTGTTTGTCCTTGTGGTGTAGGTGGTGGTGGTAGTGCTGTTGTTGTTGTTGGTGGTGTTGTAGCTTCGGCTGCTCACCTCTTTTTGCCATTTGTGCGCTTTTGGAGTTGATGATTGGAGGCGATGGCAGAAAACGATAGTTGATGGTTCTGTCCCGACCGCTTCCTCATGTTTTGATGGCGGTTGTTCGCAATGCTCGGCTTCCACTTGCTGTGCCGTTACCCCAATCGATACTCGCTTGCTAAAATGTACAATCACCAATCGACCACCGACAGTCAACAAACAGCCCACAATCCACAGTCCACCGTCAACACAGCTGTGAGTTGGTTGAACTTCGCTCTTAGTGATCTGTTGGGTGGCGAAGTAAGCCAGCACAGTGCTTTTTTATCTTGATGGACAAAAATCACAACCCGAGCCAGAAACGTGCCAATCAGAAACCAAAGATGTGGTGATAGATGTCTGCTAATTACCGCGCGCAGTTCACTGTTTGGCCCAGCAAACGCTCAACTACGTTGGCGGCCTAAAGCCTAGTCAGCCAACTCGCCCGCCTAACCATTAAAACACCTCCAATCAACACCCCCAATATCCACATCCCAGTCCACCGCCAACAATCCGCAGTCAACAATCAACAATCCACACTGCTACTGCAGTAATATCACCGATCCACAACCCCCAATCAGCAGCCCACAACCATCATAGTACAGTTTTCGGAGACTGTCCTGCGACGGCGGACTACATTTTTGGTGATGAGGTATTGCGAGAACAATACCAGTGTCAAGCAACTATACCAGTGTCAAGCAACAATACCAGTGTCAAGCAACGCTCGACCCAACCCATCCACGTTCCGCAAGCAACCTTCAGCAGTCCGCAGTTAGCAATCCCCAATCCCCAACCCTAATCGCGAAAGGTACAAGTACACGACTGGGCGCGAGCTGGAGAAGGCACGCGAGTCGGAGAAGGGGACCACGGAGCTGAGCGACAAGGACTTCGACGCCTTCAGCGCCCTCCTGCGCGGCCTGACCAATAGGTGATTGGTTGATTCGTTTTTGATTGGATTCTCGGTTGATTGTGACTGGTTGGTTCATTGTTTGGTTGGTTGGTTTGTCTGTTGGTCGATTGATTGAGGAGAGGGCGGTGGATCTGAGCGACAAGGGCTAGGACGTCTTCACCGCCCTGCTGCGCGGGCTGGCCAATAGGTGATTACGAGTAGTTGGTTGGTTGCTCTCGGTTGTGATTGGTGGGTTGTTTGCTCTGTTGTTCTAGGTTGATTGGTTGCTCTGTTGTTGTAGGGTGATTTATTTTTTTTTCGTTCTATTAATAGGTTGATTGGTTGTCTACTGGGTGGATTTGGTTGCTTGGCCCGTGGGTGTGGGTCGCTTGGTTGGTTGATTGATGGACACAGGTTGATTGGTTGATTGGTTTGTTTAGTTGTTTTTTTGTTCCACTGGTTAGTTGGTCGATCAGGCGTGTGGCGGTGTGGGTTTTGTGTTTGGTCAAATTCCTTGAATCGTTGTTCGGCTGCTTCGGTTCTCGTTGGTTGGTGGGTTAGTCGGATGAGTGGTTGGTTGGTTGGTTGTTGGTTATGTTGGTGTTGTTGGTTGGGGTGATTGATAACCTGCTTGTTCATTTCAGACACTTTTTTTCTGCTACGTACCAGGTATAAAGCAAGGGTTACACTTCAAGGCTTGACCGTTCAATCGTTTGATTGGTTGGCTTACGCGTCGTGAACTCTTTTTTTCTTTTAGAGAGGCAGGAGGGACGGGGGAAAAGGGAGGGTGTGCAAGTGCCGTCTGTCTACTAAGTGGCGTGATTGTGCCCTTTTTTTTGCTTTTTGGTGACATTGCTTACTCTGTTTCATGTATGTTGGCGGTAGGCTTGCTGCTGCTGTTGCTGTGCTGCTGCTCATCGAACAGCGTTGTCGACGATGTGGGCGCAGTAGCCATCGATGTTTTGGCAGTAGCGACGCGACACCAACCCCCCCCCCCCCCTGCCGTCCCACCCTTCCCACCCCTAACCCCGCCCCCCCCCGCGCGCACGCCTACCGCCTCCGGTCCTGTCCTATCGAATGATGTTTTATTTCATAATAATCGAAACAAAAAGCCGGGCCAAGGTGAAGGAAGCAATGGGCTTCGCGCTGGACCACGCAGACGCCAGCGCGGATGTGGTGGGCGTGCTGAAAGAAAGCCTGCTCGTTCCTGAAACCCCTATTCACGGTGAGGGACACTGGCGTGTTTGCGTGTCAGCGCGTCCCCGTGTCTGGTGTGTCTGCGTATATCTCGCCTGCTTGTCGAGTATGTGTCTTTTTGTGACGGTTTGTTAGTTTGTGTGATGTAGTTCTGGTCTTGTCTTTTCCTGATTTGTCTGTTCTATCTTATCTCGTCTTTTATCGTCTTGTCTTTTTTCTCTTGCTCCCAACACTCTTTCTACGGCAAACATGACTACAGTAGTTTGTCCCTGAAACGCGGGGCGCAGTTTTTAAGCGGCTGCCGTCGCATTGTGCCGTAGTGCCGTGTCCGCCGTAGTGCCGTGTCGCACGTTAAATCTCTGTTGGATATCTTGACTCCTCTTATCGCGTCATGTTTTGCTTGTGTTTTATCGTCGCTTCGTACCGTCGTGTCTCGTTGTCGCCCCTTCTGTTGTCGGCCGCGACAGTCAAAATCGCGAGGCTGTACCTTCTGTCGGACGTGCTTCACAACAGCTCGGCCCCTGTGAAGAAAGCCTCTTCCTATAGGACCCACCTTCAGAAGGGACTGCCGGAGGTAAGGAGTAAAATGGAGACGCGAAATCTAACGTAGCGTATTGGTGGACAGGGGGTAGGATGCTGCCGCTCTGTCGTGCTGGGGATGGCGGGCTGTTGGGGGGAGAGTGTGCTGTGGCGGGTTGTAGCAGGGGGGGGGGGGGGGGGGGTGGTTGGTATGACTTTAGTACAGTCTAAAAGTGTCGCCTGTCTCGTGTTCACATCACATCAGAGTATTCGTTGACAGCTATGCCATTCATGAGGTGTCTCGTCTTAGGTTTTATTTGGTCCTGTTTTGTTGTTGTTTTTTCATTCATTGCCTTCTTCGCTTCCGTTGGTTTGTTTTCCTCTTCGCATCATCCTGCAGTAAATCAAGCATACTGTATATATAATAATCGTGGATGCACTTTTGAAAGGGTTTGGTAGTTTTTTGTTGTTGTTGTTGCTAAGATTTTATTTTTGTTGTTGCTAAGATTGCTTCTTTGTTCCTATTTGCAACGAATCTCCCGTCCAGATTTTCGACGGATTGAACGAGGCGTTCCGGGGGGTGGAAGGCCGCATGACAGCGAAACAGGTGGAAGACAGGTGACCAACCACGCGCGCACAGCGGTTTCAGGGGGTTTCGGTGGTGGGATTGGGGGGGCATTCGTGAGCGTGGGGAAGCCAGAGGAAGACGGGGGGGGGGTGGGGACTTTCATTCCTCTTTCATTTGTTGATCCTCTTCACGCAACAATGATCCACCCTCGTCTCCGTTTTGTTTTAAATCCCGGAAACGGAGGGGGGGTGTACTCATGCCGTGCATGGCCGTAGCCAGTCGTATGACCGTAGACCCTCGCATCCCTACAACGCCGGGACGGACCAAGTCGGGTTTTCACCGACCAGGCAGACATTGCTTGCACCAAGCGCGAAGCGTCGTGAGATGTTCGTGGGCGTGTCGCACGAAGGGTGAGCTGGGTATTCTTGCGTAGTTGTAAAAAGGCATTTTACCTTGTAAAATCTCTTTTGTGGGTTGGGAGGGGGAAATTAACGAAACGAATGACGATGGCAGCATCGCCCACGAGGAGAAGCCTAGGCTGTTGCGGCCGACCCAGCGCATCCCCCCTCCCCACCCCCCCCACCCACCCCACCCCACGTCGATGTCGGCGGCATATGTCGGCAGAATCATGGCTTTGCTGTCTGCGTGGGACAACTGGTCCATCTACCCGCCCCTGTACATCACGGGTCTGGAGGCGTCTTTCATGCGAAAGTCCGGGGACCTGGAAGCGAAGGACCTCACGGGGGTGGAGGAGTCTTCGCTGGACAAGGAGGCGTTGGCGCAGAAGGCGAACCAGGTGACCGACCTGATCAGGGTAGTGCGGAACTACCGAAGAATCCCCCGTAGGAAGGATACATGATTCAGATCCTACTCCTGTAAACATGTGCGCATGAGCTGTGCCGTACAGATCCCACCCGGCAAGCATAATATATATCGTATCAGGGAGCTATCGGTGAAGAAGAGGCGTCGGTACATTCGGTACGATCCGTCTGTTATTCGGTCGGTCACGCCATTGGTTCAGTCAGCCCGTGTGCCGTTCGGTCGATTGTTAGTATTCCGTCGGTTCGGTCGGTCAATCGATTTGGGATAGGTCTTGTCTGTCATTCGGTCTTGTCATTCCGTTTTGGCCCCGTCTGTCTGTCGTTCGACACGCCCATGATTCGGTCAGCCCCGTAGGGGTTCAGCTTTGTCTGGTTGGGTTTTTTCGCTACGAGGCGGTCGTGGGTAGCGGGAGGGCGAAAGGGGAGACACAGAGGGGGAGGAGTATTGTGTTTTTCTTGTTTTTCCTGCCCCCCCCCCTCCCCGGAAGATGTCGTCAAATGCGGACGGTGCTACGGAGGCAGGCAGGCAGCGCGCGCGCACGGGGGGGGTCACCTGTGTGGAGACGTGTCTTTTTTTCTCTTCATTTGCGCGACGCGAAAAAACCGGCTCTAGACCGAAAATAAGGTATGGTGCGTATTGCCGTGTCACCTTGCCACCGGACAAAAAGGGTACTGACACCGAATGAAGAGTTTGGTGCGTATTACCGTGTCAAGATGGCATCCTTCTTCCTTTTTTGTATTTTTTTTTCCTTTTATATATGCAACACCAGGTGCATGTCGCTGCCCTGCGTGCCCGGCTGTTATACCCCTCCCCCCCCCCCAAAAAAAAAAATGCTAGAGGGGTCTCTATTAGGGGAGCAGGAACGGTGCTCCGTTCCGAAACAGATGCGTGGTCAGAGGTCAAAGGACTTATGGCAAGCAACAAATGGGTGCGCTCCCCTCCCTCCTCCGTCCACACCCATACTCATTTCACTCGTGTTTGTCCGACCGAAACCGTCCTTGTGTATCCCAGGCCGGCATTCACACGGAGGGCCTGTCTGCGCTGGACCTCCTAAAGCGCCTGAACTACCTCAACGAGTACGCCAAGCGCAAGGCTGCAAGTAAGGCGGGTCCCACTGGAGACGCTCAAGCCCCCGCCTCCGCTGGCGGCGGCGGCGGCGGCAGCGTTAATGGTGATGGGGGCGGCGGGAAGAGAGACGTCAATGAGGCCGATGGCGATGATGACGACGACGACGAGGAAGACCTGGACGGTGTGCCTCTGGACGAAGGGTCGTCGGCCGCGGCTGCCGTTGTGAGCGCCGCCGGAGCTGGAGGCGGGGCGGGAAAACGGCAGGCCGGGGCTGCTGGTGCTGCGTCTTCTCAATCTTCAGGGCTTTCGGCGAAGGGTGTCGGGGGCACTGGGGGCAGGGGGGGGGGGCACAGCGGCAACCGCAGGGGGCGGGGGCAGTGGAAGGCCGTCAAGGCTAACTTGGGGGACCCGAGCTCCTCATCCGAAGATGACGACGAGGATGTTGATGGCGTCCCTCTGGACGGCCCCACCGCGTCTGGTGTTCTCACGAGTGCGGCTTCTGGCAGCCCTAGCGCTAAGGTTTCGGGCGGCGGCGGCGGCGGCGGTGAGGGTGGTCGTGGTACTAGCGGCAGCGGTGCTTCAAGCAGAGGCAGGGGCGGGGGTGGAAGTGAAGAGGGAGGTGGGGGCGGGAGGCCCGTGCGACAGGGCGGGGTGAGGCCAACAGCGGTAGACACCGTGCGCCCGACCAGCTCTAAGGGCGCTAGCGGCAACGGCGGCAGCAATAGCGGCGGGGCCGGCGGGAGTGGGAGTGCTGGGAGGGGTAGCGGAATCGCGGGGTCCCCGGGCAGCAGCGGCCCTATGTCTCCGCCCCCTCCCAGCGGAGGCAGCGGGCGTTCACTCCTTTCCCGGCCGGTGGGGTCGACGCCCGGAGCGGCCGGGAAGCCCGGACGCAGCGGTAGCTTCGGCAGCAGCGGCAGCGTCAGCACGCCGGGCGTGGGTGGAAGCGATGTGTCATCGTCATCTGCTGCCGCCGTTGCTGCTGTTGCTGCTGCTGGTGCCGCTGCCACCGCTGCTGTTGCTGCTGCGACTGCTGCTGCGAAAGCTGCGAAAGCTGGCGCCGCTGGTGGTGGCGGTGGTGGTGGTGGTTCTACTGCTGCTACTACTGCTGCGAAAAAGGACAGCGCTGGGGGTAAGGGTGCGGGAAGGGTCGGCTTCAGCGATTCCTCGGACGATTCGGATGGGGAGGGGGCGGGGCCCGGTAAGATTGACGTCTGGGGGGATGAAGTGGATGCCGGCTGGGAGGAGGGAGAGGTTTCTTGTGGCAAGGCGGGGGGCAGCGCAGGTGGTTCTGGCGGCAGTGGGGTGGGGGTAGCGGAGACGGCGCCGAAGATGACGGAGAAGGAGCAGGCGAGTCGGTGGGGGTACCAGCAGAGGAGTTGTTGGCGGGTCGAAGGGGAATAGAGGGAGGGAGGGGGGGAGCGGTTGCTTCTAGCCTACAGAGTTGGCATTTGTCTGGTGTGCTGGCGACTGTTGTAGCAGGGCTGTTGTAGCAGAACTGCCGCATTTGGCCCTGTTAAGAGTATCCACGTAGCGAACGTGAGCCCTACGTGACAAGAAAAGCTGTTTCGCGGGCGAAAACAAACGAGCCTGCTGTTACTGCGATCCCTGACCCCTGCGCTGCGACTTTTGCCTTGCTTCGACTTGTTTTCTGTTCTTTTGTAATCGTGTGTGATCGGCGGGTTGGAAACGTTTTGGGCTATTCAGAGCGCCGAACGGGCCATGCTTCGCAAGGTGGAGACAGAGATTCTCAAGCTCAGGGACGAGCTGGAGGCCAAGGGTATCGACGAGGTACGTGGGGTTTCGGCGTTCGAGGCTTGCTTCTGTAGGGGGGCATGGCAGTAATGTACACGACTTGTCCCAACTTCGAAGACGAACGTTGACGATCCGCACTAACTATTGGATACATCTTCGTACCAAAAAAAATCCCAGGGGTTGCGGGCATGAGGGTATCGAGCAAGGCCAATGCCACGGTATCATACAGGTGGTGCCTTGTTTCTGAGAGCTCACATGAGGTGCTCAATATCTCACAACCCGAAGCAGGCCTTGGAAGAAGTTTTGAACGAACAACCGCGGCCAATGTTTCTATGCGCTACGTACGTTGTCCCGAAACAAATACCTGGGATACTTTGTAGAATAGTGAATAGAGTATGACTTTTCTGTCCCGAAGCACAACGACCTTTTATGCATTAATATTCAACATAAATGGCGATTATATTCGCGGACAGAGTGGTTTAAGCTGTCTAGTTGCTCACTTTAGCGTCTCAACCGGCCACAGAAAACATCGGCCCGAGAAGTGGGAAGTGTGCCCTTGGCGCTGGGATGAGTGTATCATACTACAGTAGGGTGTTATTACGGGGGGCCATAGTAAATAGGACCAAGTATGGATAGTAAAAATACTATCGTATACCTGGTATAGGATTTTGTGTGTACCGCAGGTCCTATTAACTATGGTCCGCCGTAGTAGTGGTTGGTCTCGAATTGTGCTTTGAACGAATCGTCGGAGCAACACCTGTCGAATGTTACTGAGAGGTTGGGACGGGGGTTTCAATCCCCTATCGTGGTGCTGAGATTTTGCCCTCATTTTGCAAGAAACAAATAGATAAAATCAACCGCTGACAGCGCACATAACGCGGATATATAGGCGCAATCAACTAGACGCGAGTCGACGAGGGCAAGAAAGGCCGGAGTCTTCTCGCGGTAAGAAACAAAATCAAGGCACGAACCGCGGTGGGGAGGGAGGGAGGGAGGGAGGGAGGGAGGGAGGGAGGGAGGGAGGGAGGGAGGGAGGGAGGGGGGAGAACAGCCTGCTATATATCATGTGTGACCGCGGATCTGAGTCACGACTAAGACGGAAGGAAAGAGAGAGAAAATAAGGCCGCACTTATATAAATGGGATGGAACAGAACAAAAGAAGGCCAATTCGTATACAACCCTTGTGTATGAGGGGGGGGGGGTTGTGGCCAGATGTTGCTGGCTGGCGGGGGCTCGACTGAGAAACTACACCCAATATTTGTGGAAACCCTTTCCTTGTGTTATCACTTTGGCCCTTAATATACGGCGCACTTTTTTTGCGTATCAATATTGAATCAAATCGCTCCTTGTATTTAGGGACATAGTGCAATATATTACGCACGTCGGACAAATCGTCCAAAGATAGATCATCTAGAGATATATTTATAGGTAGATCATTTACAGATATATCATCTACGTACAGATAATCTACTGATGGATCATCTAGATCGTAACCTGCCCGTATGAGCGGTTGTGCAGGGCCTGTACCGTGCAGATCCAACCCAAGAAAAAAGTCGTACTTGTAACTAGATAGATCTAAACAGGTTGTGCATCTCTCGCCCGGCAGGCAACACGAGCTATCACCATCATCATGACAGATCAGGATTTTTTATTCCCTGGAGGATCTAGATCATCAAAGTGGGAATCGATTATCTATTCCATCTGAGCAATATTATTCGTGAGATGGTACTGATCTGGACGTGCTATTACTTTTACGGGGGACCATGGTAAATAGGACCAAATATTGTCAGTAAAGATATGTATGTATATATATAGGTTTTAGTGTTCACCGCAGGTCCTATTTAGTATGGTATTTAGTATGGTCCCCCGTAATAGTGATTAACCCTTTTAGAACCGCAGTCCCGTTTTGGGGACAAACCACTCCAATTTCAAGTAGTTTGTCCCCAAAACGGCACTGGGGTCCTAAAAGGGTTAACGTTCCTCATGATTCCGCCCATGGAAGCGTTCATGGGGTTGAACCGTTTCAAATTGAGTCTCGGAGTCGATTGCTGGGTGAGGTATGGAGTGAGTGCCCAAAACATGCAAAAAGGAGGCAACTGCTTCAGAGCGCCCAGCGTGTGGGCAGGCGCTAGTCGACGCGAGTCCACGACGGAAGAAAGGCCATACAAGTCTTCTCGCGACGAAAAAAATACCAAGCATGAACCGTAGGAGGGGGGGGGGGGGGTATAGCGAGCCTCTACTACATGTGTGACCCCGGATCTGAGTTACGACTATTATTCACGGGGGGCCATAGTAAATAGGACCTACGGTAACACAAAAACCTATATATTTACCTATTTTTAATAACAATATTTGGTCCTTATTTCTATGGTCCCCCGTAGTTGGAAGGGAGAGAAGAGAGGGGCGAAGATGATACCTCCTGGTACATGGCATGGGGGGGGGGTGTAAAAAAAAATGAAAAAAAAGGGAAGAGCCTCAGAATAATTTTTTGCACCAGTACCTGTCTGTCCACAGCATTGCGTCGTTTTTTTATTGCTTGCTTTCGCCCGGAGTCGGCCGTGTGGTAGTGGTGGCTTTGCTGTGTTAGAGGGGGGAGGGGGGGGGGGGTGAGTGGTGTTGGGGATAGTGGTTTGGGTGGTGGTTTTGGTGTTTCCTTGGTCAATAGTATTACGGGGGACCCTAGTTAATAGGACCTACGGTACACACAAAAACCTATACATTTATCTATTTTTAAGAACAATATTTGGTCCTATTTACTATGATCCCCCGTAATGGGTGTAGTGGTGGTGGTGATTGTGTGTTACTCGTAGTGGTTATTGATGACAACGTATGTCGCGTTTATTTGTGCAAACTTGGAGAGGGGTGGTGCATGATGGTGATGGGACCGGGACGAGTGCATGTAATGGCGGTCATTGGAATGGCATCAGGTATACTACTATACTACTGGTGATGGTGGTCGGAGTAACGAGGGTATCGGTGCATTATCAGCGGCAATGGTGTACCAGGTATTGAATAGCGAGGGTTGCAAACGTCGGTGGCAAATGTCGGTGGCAATTTGCGTGGGAGTAACCTCATCTTCCCACATGTTTTTCGGTTGCCGTGCTCACGATCGTCCGTCGCTCGTTTGCATCGACTACCATTTGCACAAGGTATCATCGTTGTTTTACGACCTCCTCCCCGCTCCCATTCCCCCCCCGCTTCCTCTCCCGCTCTCCTCTCTACTTCCCTCTCCCACCCCCCTCGCTCCCTTTTGTACCCCACCCCGCCCTCTCTCCCCCTCCCCCCCGCCCCCCTCCCCTCTGGCCCCTCCTTCCCGCACAATAACGTTTTTTTGTGTCTGTTCTGTCAGGCGGGCGTGCAATCGAAGTGCGAGGAGAGGCGCACGGAAATGATGGATTCTTGGGAGAAAAGCAAGGCCCGCGCTAAGCAGGCCATGCTGCGGAAGGACCGGCCGCCAAACACGTTGAGCTCGTCGCGGTAAGATGGTTGCAGTGCGCTAGACCAGGAGGTGGGGAGGCGGGGCGGGCGGGGGGGGGGGGGGGGGGGCGTACTCATTTTTTGCCTGCCTTGAGACATTTGACCTTCGACTAGGCATCCCTGTCGAGACGGATGGGAGAGGAGAGGAGGAGAGGGGGTTTGAAGAGAGAAAGAGGCGGGGGGAAGGAGGGTCGAGAAGAAGGAAGGAGAAAAAGGGGTGCGAGGAGGGAGGGGAGAAAGACTGGTTCACAGAGGGGAGTGGTTGGGAAAATAAAAGGAAAGGGTTGGGAAGAAGGAAAGTGGGGCGAGGATGGGGTGGGAAAAGGGGGAAGGAGGGAGGAGAGGAGAGGGGAGGGGAGGAGGAGAGAGGAAGGGGAAAAGGTGGGAGGTGTTGAGAAGAAATACCAGGGGGGGTGAAAAAATAAGTATAGAAGAGGGCGCGATGGGAAAGATGGGCCGGGAGGGGGGGTGTACTCGATAGGCCGGGGGGGGGGGGGGAGGTAAAGAGGGGGGAGGAGTTAGAGAGGAGGAAGGAAGGGTAGGGGGGGGGGAATAGAGGGTAAGGAAAGGAGAGAGGGCAAGACAGAGGGAGGAGGGGGGCGCTACAGTTGCCTGTGTACTCAGCCCGAAGCTACGTATATTCTTTTTTTTGTGCATGTGTTGCAATGGGAGGATTGTTCGTGCACGCCGGGCGCGACCAATCGACCAATGGTTGGATGTTGTTTTCGATTAGTTTCTGTTAATTGTTGTTTTTCACAGATGGGAACAGATCCGATTCCGATCGTTGTTTTCGTGAAGTAGAGATTTTAGGGGCAGACACAGTAGTAGTTCCGATATACACTCTTGTAATGCGCAATGCCTACCGTGTGGCAAGGCTCCTGTTAATAGGCACTCGTTCGTGGGATTGAATCTGTATTTTGCTGCTCTTTTCGTATGCAATCGGATTTGCAGTCTGTTGAAAAAGGCCCTGTTCGGTACGTTCGCGCGAAAGGGCTTTTGCCCCGGAAACGCGCGAAATCAGCATTTTCCCGTATTTTATCGCCTCAGAAATACGTCGTATTCTTTCCAAGATCAGATCTAGAGGAGCTTCCCGCTTCTCCACGAGCCCAGTTGAAGGGAATCACCCCCAGAACTTTTGGGATCCAACTGGATCAGATACAGGATCCAGATTACCTGAAGTCGAAACCTGTTCGATGTGTGACGTACGTATCAATAGTTGTTTCCATTGTTGTTTATGTATGTAAATTATGTATAACAAGTACATGCATATATTGTACTATCGAGTGTCAGACAGAGTGAGATACCCCTGGAGGATTGTGTGTTTCGGTTTGTTGGCAGGGTCTGGCACAGTGTGGCATCTCCATCTATCTTCTTGTGTCTCGTTTTTCTATAAATGCTATAGTTGTTGTTGTTGACATAGAAGCAGCTCTTCGTGTGTATCAGAGCCCGCCTTGATTTGTTCATGCTCACAGTTGAGCCTAGCCTCTCTTCTTGAATCTCGTTTTTCTAAAATTGCTATAGTTGTTGACATAAAAACAGCTCTTCGTGGGTATCAGGGCTTGCCTCGGTTTGTTCATGCTTATAGTTAATTGAGCCTAGCCTGCATACCTACCTGTCAAAGTTAGTTTTTCTGTCGGTCCTCGGAGCTCCTCGTTCGTCATCCATGGTACTTACTGCGTGACAGGTCGTCTATCATACAGCTGTTTCACGTGCTGTGTTTGTGCTTTCTCTCTTTGTGCTACCGTACACCCGTAATTTCGTAGCACGATAGGTATCAAGTCTACATCTGAATCACATGCCGCGCTCGCTACGCTTTCTCTCTTTCATCTTCCGTGACCTGGGCTCGTACCATGTGTGTTTATGGCACGTATGGTAATATATATGTATACCTGATGTGTGTCGTAAGTCTCCAGCTGTTTTCACCTCCTGTCGTGTTTGTTCCTTTTTAGCTCTCCCTCGTGTGACTCGTTGCTGACACTCTTTCGTGTACACATGTACAACATGTGCTCTATATGTGCGCGTGTCTGCAGGAGCGGCTCGAGCGGTGGTAGCAGAGACAGGGATAGGAGCAGGGAGAGCGGTCGGAGCAGAGACAGGGAGCGGGACAGGGGCAAGGACAGGGGAAAGGACAGCAAGTCGAGGGACAGAACCAAGCCAAGAGACGGCGGCGGCAGTGGTAGCGGTGGCGGTGCCAAGGGAAGCAGCAGCAACGGGCGCGACGCCGGCGGCGGCGGCAGCAGCAGCAGCAGAGCTAGGGGCGCAAGCAACAGCAGCGGCAGTAGGTACTAATAATACTGCACTACCCGCGATCCATGACACGGTGGCCCGCGTGCCCGCCTGACGTATGCAGGGAACAGAACAGACTTTACGAAGAGTGCATTTCTTTGTCGCCAATCTATTCGGTTCATAACCCCTCTCGCCAAACGCCCTCCCCTAGACACCTTCGCTCTACTACGAGCTTATATCGTTTGGTCGGAAAGGTGGAGGATGTTGGACTTGCTTGGCTGACGATGGGTGGGTGGGTGGGTGGGTGGGAGGGGTGGGGAACTCATTACATTTTTATGCCGTTGTCGACTGACCGTGGACCCAGCATCGCTGAAACCTCGAGACGGAGCACGTCGGAGTTTCAACGACCAGGCAGGTATTGCTTGCGGCAAGCGCGAAGTGCCGTACGGTGTTGGGCGAGTCGCACGAAGCGTGAGCTAGGGGGGGGGGGGGGGGGGTACAGGTAGAAGGGGGGGGAAAGGGTGGGGGTTGTGGTGGAACTGCGAGCGGTGCTGCTGTGTGTCGCGCGCTCTCAATCAATAACCCCTTTTCGGCTGCGTGCGCGTTTCTGGGGCGATGTTTGCATATACGTGGGGAATACGTTGGACGCCTTTTTTTTGTATTAAGAGTGTTATCGCTGGCTACTACGTATTTATCATCCTTTCGGGACTTGCGTTTACAGCGACAATAAAAAACTACGAATAGTAATCCAGGGGAAAATTAGTTGGGTGCCGATTTTTCTTGTGTTTGTTTGTATATCGCTGGCTACTCTTTGTAACCGTTTTCGGACTACAGGTATTTTTCGACAATAAAACGACAAAAAAGTGCCCCGAGGTGTATACCGAAGCGTCCACAAGAGCGTGTTCGCGGTACACGCACAATATCACCGTGCAGTGTGCGTGAGGTACTGCTCCTTACCGCGCAGTTCGGACATAAGAAGTACCCATACCATACCCAGGCGACTCGGGCTGCCTTTTGTTTTTTTCGATCAATGCAGTAATCGTCATATGTCTTGAGCATTTTTTTTCGCGCTGGTCTCGCAAGGATTTTCAATGAAACTCGGGACCCCCCCCCCCCCCCCCCCGCGCTTCTGTCCGCGCGGTATCCTTAGCGTCGGGGGGTTGGTTTTTTGCACGGTCGTGCCGTGCCGTCCTGTATGCGCTGCTGCGACTCCGCGGGTATCGAGAGGCATGAGACATACATAGCGGCGTGATTTTCTGTGTTACTGCTCCTTTTCCGTCAGTAGTGAAGAATATACGGCTGTGAGTGAGTGTGGTATTCTGTTTTCGACGCTGAGGTTCTGTCGGTAACGAGACAGGAATAGTTAGCAGTGTGGTATATGATGCTCTTTCTGGCTTGCAAGATGTGTGTGTGTGTGTGTGTTTTTTTTTTTTTGGCGCTATTCGGTTCGTTTGGGCCGAAGAGCTATTCGTTTGGGCCGAAGAGCAAATTGTGTACATTTGTGCCAACCTCCCTCCCCCCACCTCCGCCTCTGCGCTCTAACTCGCTGCTTCTTGCTGTTGCTGCTGGTGCTGGTGCTGCGGCTGCTGTCGTCCTGAACAGGGACACCGACAAGGACAGCAAGGCTGGGGCGGGGAGAGGACGCGAAGGAGAACGATCGAGGTGCGTGTGGTCGATGTCTGGCGACGTTTTTTCGCACCCCACCCCCCGCCCCCCCCTTTTTTCAGTTTTTTTTTTTTTTTTTTTCGTTTTCTCCCCCTTCCCCCCCCCGGTTTCAAGCTTCCGTTGCCCGAAGAGTCAGTCGGACCTCACCTCATCCCACCCCACCCTACCTTACCTTGAATTACCTCACCCCGACGTACCTCACATGACGTGCCTTGCCTATCCCCCTTGCGTAATTTACCCCTCGCGTTTCGCTTGTTTGACCCCCCCCCCCGTTACGACCGTCCCCCCACGCAGGGGGGAAGACGTAGATGCACAGACCCTACCCTTGTGGCGAAGCAATAGAGTAAAACTCACTTAGTGGGATAATCTGAAATTGAGGAACGGGATGTGTCAAAGGGGATGCGGAAAATAGAAGAATGTGACATGGAGACGTGTGGTACACTTGATAGTACAGAGAAAACGATCGCTAGACCCCTCGCGCTCTGCTTACGTGTGCTTGTTTGACCCCTCTCGCTTTTCTTATTTTATCCCTCGCGCTTTTCTTATTTTATCCCTCGCGCTTTTCTTATTTTATCCCTCGCGCTTTTCTTATTTATCCCGTGCGCTTTGCTTATTTTACCCCTCGCGCTTTGCTTATTTCACCCCTCGCGCGTTTCTTATTTGTCCCCTCGCGCTTTTCTTTTTTTTGATACCTCGCGCTAGCTCATTTGACCTTGGAGCTTTGCTTGTTTGACCCCTTGGAGCTTTGCTTGTTTGACCCCTTGGAGCTTTGCTTGTTTGACCCCTTGCGCCGTGCTTATATGACCCCTCACGCCCTGCCCTTTCAACCCCTAGTGCCCGGCTTATTTGACCCCCTCGCGCCTTTCTTTTTTGACCCCCTCGCGCCTTTCTTATTTGACCCCTCGTGCTTCGCTTATTCGGTCCCTCGCGGTTGGCTCATTTGACCCCTCGCGCTTTGCCTTTTTGACCCCTCGCGCCTTGCTTATTTTGTCTACCCCTCGCGCTCAGGTCGAGCGGAGGGTCCGATGGCAAGGGAGGCCGCGACTCGCACAAGGACAAGGGCAGGGACAGGGGTAGGGAGAGGGACAGCAAGGGCGGGCAGGACCACGACAGGAAGAAGGACCGCAGGAGCAGGTGAGGCGGAATGGGGGGCAGCTGCGGTAGTAAAGGCACCAATAGCACGACAGCCGAGCGACGGCGTTTTTTGTTTTTGTTGCGATGTGCGTCGTTTTGCATTCGGACATACCAGGTATATCCCTGGTACTTCTTTGTTTTTGTTTCGACACGTGTTTCTTTTCGTTTTCGTACTTTTTCTCTTTCCGCCCACGTTTTCTGTTTGGTTGTGGTTCGTTCAATATCGTTACATGTCGTTTCGTTCACAATATGTGCCTTTTTTTTGTACTTGGCGCTGGCGGACGATTGCCACGCCTCGAAAAAAGCTGCACGTCCCGCCGACATAATCGATCCCCGATTCCGGCTTGAATTATGCTGTCATTCCATTTTTCATGGCGCCAAAGACCTGTCGGCGACAACGCGCTATCGATAGAAAAGTACCGCTTAACCTTCGACGTGGGTTGATACAACTGAAAACGGCGGGGTATGCGTCAAGTAAACAAATCAGCAATGCACGCAAGTGTGTTGTAGCGTTCAAGCGCGGTTAGCGTTCACTCAGCGAAGTGTGCGGCCGGTAGCGAAGCGTACCGTAAGCTTTAGCCTCCCCCCCCCTCCCCCCCCCCCCCCCCCCCGGTTCGGCGGAGGACAATAAAAAACGATAAATCGCTTTGCTTGTATTACAAATGTTGGCAGCTATGCGTACCGTCGGTAGCCAGTCGTGCAGTCGGTAGCGCGATACTACGTATGCAGCGCGGTAAGGATGTTGTTGGGGTGGCGCAAACAGGGTTAGGTTGTCTAACGAAACCCCTGACCCCACCTCGACGAAGGAGCAGGAGCGGCAGCCCTTCCTCCAAGCGGACGAAGCGAGCTAGGAGCAATGACAGGTGGGCGGTGAGGCGGGGTATATCGTGTATAGGGTGTATAAGGGGCAAGCAGGATGGGGGCGTGGCAAAGTTTCCCTTTCACGCTGTACTGGTTGTTCGTTTTGCGTTGTACTGGGGTCACGGGGTGGGGGCCCAAAAAAGAGGTTTCTTATCAGGCGTTGCCCTGCATTTTGCGTATGGAGTGTTGCCCTGCCTGTGGCTGCGTGGGGGAAGACTTGAAGGGTTGGGGGGGGTGGGCGGGGGAAAGGGGGGGCGGAGTCGTAGTAGCAAAGTGCCCCTGTAATATGCTACATCTTGACCGTAATGTGTTTGGTTAGGCCGACTATTAGGGAACCTGAAATCCCATAAATAGTTTTTAAACAGGAGCTTGCAGCACTTTCAGCGATTGTTTTTCTCCCGGGAATGTAATTTGTTGTCCCCTGCTTTCTCAACGAGCCATTGGTGAGTTTTCGAGAGGAATCCAGGGGGATTGGCCGATTTTGAAGGCGCGGAATTCCAACTAACCTGGACCAATTGACCGTTCGTTGGTATCCCACGCCTGTACAATCGGCCAATCTCACTGAAAATTCCTCTCGAAGATTGGTTGACCAATGCTATATTGATAATGCAGGGGATACAGCAACACACATCACCGGGAGAAATAACCTGCCAAGGTATTGAAAACTCATGTCTCGATTTTTGATACCAGGTATGCCGTAGTTGTCGGCCTCAGGAGAATAGTGGCACTGTTCGTGAGGGTTGTTCGACCCTCACCTTCATCCCACGCCTCTGTGTCCGAGGGCTGCCGCTTTTAGAGCGCATTTCGTTTTACGCCCTCACCCTGTACGCTCGCGCATTCTTGTTTGGGTGGTGTTGGCCTTGGTTCTGGGCAGGAAAAGTCGCTGCCCTTTCGCTTTTATTGGGGTAATAATTTCCGGCGGAGGGGTACACCCCTTCTTGAAATCTTGGGGCGATGATCTTTTGTGTGTGTAGTGTTTCACTCGGAAAATGACGCGGAAGTGAACGGTTTTTTATTTGTTCTTTCGTGGTCATGTTGTGAAAGTAAGCAGCAGCAGCAGTATCGGCAGCAGAAGCAGCAGCAGTATCGGCAGCAGAAGCAGCAGTAACTTAGTTGTCGTGTTGAGGGGTCCTTCCGCTCGCTGCTTGATTATATTTCCCTCTCTCTCCTCTACCGCCGCTACATTGAGCTGACGACAACGCTATGTGCGGCTACCCCCCCCCCCCCCCCACCCCCCCCCCCACCCCTCTCTTTCTCTCTCCCTGTTCCCGCTCCCCCCCCACCCCCCCCCCCCCCCCCTCCCCCGCGCTCCGTCCCTTCCCCACCTTCTGCTCCCCTTCTCTCTCGATGGCTCCATCACTCTTCCTTGCCTATCTTCTTCATGGTCACCATGGGGCTGGTAAACAAATTGGATCAATGCCCCCCCCCCCCCTCCCCCCTCCTCGTCCTTTTTCCTATTGACACCTAATGTTTCGATTATCCCACACTCTCGTCTATGCCCTACCTCGACCCTCGTTGCGATGGCCATGTACTTCTCAACCATCGTCACATATTCTCTGCTCACACGAAAATAATCGAATCATGTATGTAACGCACAAAACCCCGCAAAACAAAATTTGACCGCACAAAATCTGTATGCCACGCTTTCACGGGCGCTTCTGCTCTCGACGTGACTCGCCTCGATTCGGTTGCAATTTGGTTCCAAAACTCGGTTCGATTTGGTTTAATTCGGTTGGACTCGAATCCACATTTTACGTCTCGCTCGTGTTTTTCTTCGAATCGGAATCGGAAACACGAACGGCTGACATTTTTTTTTTTTGGAACTGCATGCCGGGGCAAAATCGGCAAATTTATCCCTCCATTTTTTCTCCCAGAGGGGACAGGGATCGCGACCGTAGAGATAGGGAGAGGGAAAGCGCAAATCACCGTCGTCGGTGATTAGTCGAGAGCGGGACGGGCGGTTTCCGGCTCTCGAACTGGCGGTCGATTTCGCTTTCCCCTATGTTTCCGGGCATCGAAGAAGGCGTGTCGCTGGTGGGAGGGGGGGGGGGGGGTACGCGCTGTGCCTCACGCTAACAGGAGGGTTTTGTGGTTTCGTTATTTTTGCAAGTTGATCCTGCCGTCGTGCAGATATAATGAAGTGAAGGTTTCCTCTTAATTCAGGCGTTATGTGGCGTGGGGTGGGTAGATAGTGTATGCTGATGTTGTGTGTTGTACCGGCAGATTTCGTTTGTTTCCGGTTCGGCATATTTGTGTGGGGGTGACTTACAAGTGCACCACCCCCCGCTGAACGATCGCGCGTTTTTTCTTGTTGGGACTTTCGAGGTGGAAAGCAATTATGTAATCTGGCGTTTTGGGTTCCAATTCCTACGTACTTGGTGGCTATTCTGGTTTTAGATCTATCTCTACAGTGACGGAAGGCAGTGTTGGAGGTGTCTCGACGGTGTAGTCTGGCGTCTAGTTGTGGCCGCCCTCCGTTAGTTACAAGCAAGGCAGGTAGATACAGGCGAGGCAGGTAGCCCAGTTTGTTTTGCAGACATACAGGCAGCATGCCATTCAAGTAGTACAAGTTGAGAAGAGGGTTTGTGATTGCTCCTGGATGGTGAAAACGGCTGTGCGACAGAAAGGCACCAGAACAGAGGTAACTTGGTGGTGCAGCAAGCAGCGTTTCAGTTGCCGTTGGTGGTCGTCTCCACGGCCTCGGAGGTTGTCCTGGCTTTTGCTGTATTTGTGTTTCCCTTTTTTTTGCACTGATTGATTTTTACATGGCTGTAGCTGCTGCTTGCATGTATTGACTGAGCGCGAGCGAGTACGATCGACCGATGGTACTACTGTAGAGAGTACTGCATTCCCAACCGATATATTAGTTGACGAGCCATTCTGGCGGGCTGCTTTTTTGTAACATGGTGCTCATCATGCACTCCAGCACAATGCGCGTGACCTATGACACGCAGGTGAGGTTGTATGCATGTTTGTCTTTTCCCCTAACTACCCTCTCAACCACCACGAGGGATGAGGCGGGATTTTGGTGTCAACACCAAAACGCCATATCACGCCACCAAAGCCGAAAAAGGAGGAAAACGGTATTATGACGACAGCAGCAGCAACGCGAACAGGGCAGCAGCGAAGTATGGATGGCAGGGGTTGGACGGATGGAACAAGGAAGCAGCCCGTGGGATGAGATGTCGAAGACTGCTGGTACTATTAATAATGCCCGTCGTGGTTATCACCGTCCGTTGCCGTCAGTCATGGTCGCTCTATTTTTTGCTCACACTCCGTGCACGACGAATCGCTTGTTCTCAAAACCACACAACGACGAATACCAGGTACGTAATATACATGGAGACATCGGTAGTGCGTTTCCATTCGGTACCTTTTGCCTTTGCCACACGACAACCACTCCTGTCGTAACAGTAACTTTACAACTGGTCTTTCATACTACCACAAAGTACACTACCAGTACGTCGTCAGAGTACCAGTCCTCATCATAATATAGTACGTCGTCAGAGTACCAGTCCCCGTGCAGAGTCAATGAGTCCCCAGTACCAATCGTTTTGAATGATCTAGTCTCCTGGGCACCTGGGGGTTGACATTCCTGGGTCCGGCTCTTCACTAGTCCCAAGGATGCCTGGATCTGAAATGGCCGAGTTCCAAACAGGTAGCCGGGACCCCCGTCCTTGCACAACGTGAGCGTAGAAACAGACGTTGAGCATTTTTTTTAGCAATCCTGACAAGGTGTCGACAAAACTTCACAATAAGGCGTGCCCGATGGTGCTATTACTCGTGCATTCTTCAAACGTGAAGCTTTTTTACTTTTTCACGACAACATTGTGGAAGCGGAGTGTTTTGGCTGCCCGTGAAGGATACCTTCGGCCTGAAATGGCCTTATCCTGCTGGTACCTGGGGACTGAAACTACCGAGTCCTCTCGAGGAATGCCGAGCCCAAGAGCCAAATAAAACAACTTTTTTTTATTTCGTCTACTCCCCAGGTTAACAGGGCTGGGGGTTTCTATGCCCTCTATAGTTATGTACTTCGAATGCGTCTGTCGAGTCAATTACTGCCTAATCAAATCACTAAACGCTCCTAATGTTCTCTGCAACAAATGTGTATGGGAGTGGCGTTCGTTGTTACAGATTCCAGTAACATCGAGCAAATGATGTAGGTTTACGTTTGAATGGGATCTTATTTTCCCAAGAGTTTATTACGTGTCTGGTGTTACGGTATCCCCTGTTCCCTGTAACGGCGATATTAAGTGCAGTTGTGTCCCATCACACCTGGCAGGCGATGTCGGCTGTCTTGATCCCCCCCCCTCCTCTTAAAAGGCATCCGGTAAGCAAGCATGTAACTAATACCAAACATGATCACTCCCAAGCACTTTGTGTGAGTGTTGGCCAGAGGAGAGCGGGAAGCACTATATACTTGGCGGTTGACCCTACGAGTCCATGCGACTACTGTCTTTTAACACACACACAACAAATGTTGTCAGAACGTGGGTTGTAATGGTCGTGAGTTCGACCGCCACGCCCGTCCACCACAAAGACGCTTTTTTCCTACCGTAGAAATAGTTTTCCACATGAAACACTCTTCCTGGGTTCGGAGAATGCTTGATACCTCAGACAGACCATGATTTGAATCATCGAGATCAATTTCGGCCGACTCAAAATGTTGCGCACATTAAGTATATCATATAGATCCGCGCAGGCGAAACATGTGCAGATCATGCAGATCCCAACCGGCAAACATGTTCGAAAAATCTAGACCGAAACAGATTTCACACGGTTCTGCGCTAAAGCTAATTATTTTCTGCGGGGGTTCCGTGAGTTCTTACCTGGTATCATTTAATTTTACCTCTTGCCCCTCATTTTTTTTTGGTATGGTTCTGTGATGAAGTTACGATGGCGCGTAATTTTCGAGGGGATCATTTGTTCATCTCCCTTGTGTTTCAATGAAAACAAGTATATCCAGGTGCCTAATAATCGGAACGCAGAAAGGGGGGATGTTACCGACGAATCCCCGGAATTGAAAATGACTCGGATGAAGCTGAAACTCTAGGGTACGTAATGTTGGGGCGGCATCACGAATCCAGTGTCATAATTTGCAATTTTTTATCTGGTGCAAAGTTATGGCAACTTTGTGCCCCGCTTTATTTTTCTTCACCGCCGCCGCAAAAAACGTCCAAGAAATAAAACATTTGACTATAGCCCATCGGCATATTTACATAACCCCCCCGTCTGTTTGATTGTGTGAATGGTCCCTATCGGCATACATGATCTGTGTACAGTGGGCTTTCGCGGTAACTGCTGGGCCCTCTGGGGCCTGGCCGCCCAACATACTTCAAGGCACCGTCCGGGCACGAGTATGTATATACGCCTGTGCCTCACACCGCCAATTTTGGAGCTGCTTTGGATGGGGCCGAAAAGCCCGGTAATCACCTGGGTTCAGGCACTGGGGTCATTTGTGGTACTTGGGAAGCGTATCTTTCAGAAGGAAAACCAGGGCTTTTCCCAGCGAGGCACGAGCTTGGCTACCAGTCTTCGCGTGCACGAAATAAATACAGCTGCTCTTCTTCTATCCCTAAGCAACAACACACGTGCGTACCAACGAGTACCGGCTTGATATGCAAACCTGTCCAGAGATACCAAGTAATCCCTTCCTTTGAACCTGTTTTCACTTCACGCAGTAATGCTGAAATGCCCGGTGACTTTAGATTCCCAGGGAGCTCACTTGTTGGATGGGCAATTGTCCTTTATGCGTAAGGACGCAGGTTCGTACGTAGACGCCACGCGGACTGTAGAGACCCCGATTGCTGCCGCTGTTTTGGCTCCCGGAAAAATGCGGAGGATTAATATTAACGACCTTCACGTTTCCCTTGCCCACTCCCATGCTGACACTCTCCGTGAGACGGCACGCCAGATGGGCATTAGGGTTTTTGGGGAGTTGATTTCGTGTGATGGATGTTCTGAGGCGAAGGGGAGGAGGATGGCGGTGCCGTGGACGACCGAGTGCCGCTCCACCAGGCCTCTGGAACGTCTGTTCGTGGATCTGTCGGGAGAGCAGTCGACGTCTGCTGGCGGTGCGCAGTACATGATGATGATCGTCGACGACTACTCGCGACTGGGATGGCCGTATTTCTTGAAGCGGAAGTCCGACGTCCCGAAGGCCTCGCTGGTTTTCTGGCCGACATCAACGCCAAGGGTGTTCCGTCCATCGTGGAGTGCCTTCGCTCGGACAACGGCACCGAGTTCACCAAGGCGGAGTTCGTGGAGCTGCTCAACCATCACGGTATCCGCCGCGAGCACACGCCCGTCGATTCTCCGAAACATGACGGCGTGGTCGAGCGGCGAATTGCAATGACGCTGGAGCTTGCAATGGCGTCCCGCCTGGAGCCCCCCCGCCTGTTCGGCGATACAAGGATGCCGGCGACGCAGCCCCTTTGGGCTGAGTCCTGCGTGTACGCGAGCGGCGTCATCAACATGCCGGCAAGGGTGAGGGATGTCAGCATATGGACGTTGACATCCATATCTATTGTGATGTGCAGTCACTTCACACGAGCTTACTAAGAGTATCTTATGATAGATGCGGAGAAATACGATATGCAGCGAATCTTGAGTTTGTTCTTTCTTGCCGACGCACTGTATTCAACTTATCTCTATCATACTGATCGTAACGCAGGGTAGCTAGTCTACCACAATAGGTAGCAGGTAACGTTCCATAGAACGTTACGAGTACGCTACATAGAACGTTGCTGGGACATTGCTAGGAACGGTTCACGGAACCTTGACGGGCTGCTGTAGAATAAACCTGCCCGAAGCATGGGCATTGTCTCGTGATCAGGTGATGGCAGCGCCCACCTCGATCATTCCATTTCCTCTTCTTCCTTTCCTTTCCTCTCTTCTTCTCCTTTCCTCTTCTCCTCTTGATCTCTGAGATCAAGATTCCTTCTATAATGGCCAATTAAGCGCCAAATTCAAACCATCTTCTTTCTTCATCACAAGTGATCTTCACAGACACTTCGGTGCCGCCTCTGCATCTCTTCTCATAGAAGACAGAGCCTCAACATGCATTATTCCTTCAGGTCATGACCCTCGAGGTTATGAGCCTTCCTGCAGGTTATGAGCCTCGACTTCTAGTCGACACATCGACCGGCACCAAGGAACGGAACGACGTCTCCATCGGTTCGTCAAGTTCCACAGGAACTACGAAGAACGTTTTTTCGGTTTCCAAGTGCGGAGGAAAAGCTATTTTTTGTTCTCCAACAACCACAGGACCAGCACCGACCTGGCGACATCTACATCGAATTTCGTCAAGTGTGTTCTACAGGGTTACCTCAAGGAGGACTGCTTTCACGCTCCCATGCGCGAAGCAGGTAAGGGGACTACTGGTGCGCATTCACGCGCGCAGCACGTACGAGTAAGGAGTCCGGTTTCACGCTTTCTCGCGCGAAACTCGTATTCGTACGTACCAGGTATAACATTGTTTTCACGCTGTAAGCGCAAAATAAGCCACGCGACCATTTTTGTGCCATCACACACAAAACTTTGTTTTCAATGCTGCTTTGGAGGTGTAAGCGTGGAACACGTCACACAACTATTTCTGCTCATCACACGCGAAGCTAGTTTTCACACTGCTTCCACGCTGTAAAGTACTAAGAACGTTACAATACTGTTTCTACGCCATCACAAGCAAAGTTAGTTTCAAGCCAGTTTTCACGCCATCGAGCGCGAAGCACGGTAAAGCCACTTCTTCAAGTGCATTGTTCAAGACCTACACGCGCTGTAATACACGCAGCCAGGTCTTTGACGAATCAGCTACTCAGCGTAGTATCGGGAGAACCACCTCCTGCCTATACGGGGCTTTCACGCCTATACGGGGCATCCATTTCCAGCGACGGCTTTCACGCTCCAAGCGGGGGGCACGAATTTAGACTCGGAAATAATACTCGAACAATACTCCTGCGTAACGGGTTTTCGCTCATAGCGAAAGGGCGTCTACGCATGCGTGTACGAGTAGCAGTAGTGATCTGCTCACACTGCACAAAGCCAGGTCATCGAGTTCAACATTGCTATGCACGCATGAACTAGATTAGGAAATTACTTTTCTTTGCACACAAGCACTCTTTGTGTAACCTGCACCGGACGAATCCACACGTCAATAGTGCGTACATCGTTCAACAGCTGGGGAGCAAATATGGCTCTAGCCTTCACTTCAGCTACGGTCAACTCAACGGCCGATTCAACGTCGCAGACTACACGTCATCCATAGCGATGGAGGTACACCGCCCAGCTGCATCTACTCCATCAGCTTCTTCGACTACTGCTGTGACTACCACGACTACTTCGCGATATAGGTCTACTACTCGTACGACCACTTCCGCTTCATATCTACGGCCTCTAGGTGGCATATCGGCGTCCTGTTCTTCGCAGCGACTTCGAGTTCAACATCACTACATACGTACCTGCAGCATTGGCCCCTGGGATTTCTACTTCTACGGCAGCCAGTTTCTGCGGCTTCTACAGCAGCAGCAGTACCTACAACATTTCTTCCTGTACTACAACATCAACACTACCCGGAGCAAACATCTGCAGCATCAACGTGGTCTACGCAACGCACGAGGCAACGCCCCCATGATCGAACCAACGCCCGCTTTGTCTATCAACGGACGTACGGGGGGATCAGAGATCGAGAGTTTCCGACGGCGACTTCTTCGCAGCAAATACATTCAATTATTGCTTTTCAAAACGTACCATCACAGGACCTGACACCACGTCCAGCCGAGCCATCTCTTCATTATCATCGGAGCTATATGGACTATTACCAGCAGCATAATTTCACAACCATTTCTCCAAGCGACTTCGTTCTGCTCTCTTCTACTTCCTGAACATGAAGATCATCACGAGCAGCAACACCAACTACGACGCAGCATTGCGCCACGAAGCAGAAGAGCCTCCAGCAATACGCGCCTGGTTATTTCTTACTGTTTTTTCTTTTTTTCTTTTTTTGTGGGGAAGGTTTACGTTTGCATAGCTTTACTTCGAGTACGTATCATACAGACACGCTCAAACCATGCTGAATGCACTAAACAATCCAGTACGTTTATGTCTACAGTTTCTACTGTTCTGCTTTAGGCATCCGTTCAGGGGGCGCGTTGGACACAGCAGACGGGTTAACACTTTATTTTCTAGGGTATACATCGCTGGTAATTACACCACGATTTGTTTTATTCCTTGATTTTCGCCTACACTAGGTATTACTCTGTAGTCATACGAGTTAAATACGAGAAATACGTACACACGTATATACTAGACAACACGTCCCAGTTTTCTCAATATCTCGTACTATTTTGCAGTATGATTTTCTGAGTATCTGGTTTCTACACCGTAAGCGTAAGCTACTGACTGACATCACGGGGGCGTGTCAGCATATATATGGACGTTGACATTCATATCTATTGTGATGTGCAGTCACTTCACACGAGCTTACTAAGAGTATCTTATGATAGATGCGGAGAAATACGATATGCGGCGAATCTTGAGTTTGTTCTTTCTTGCCGACGCACTGTATTCAACTTATCTCTATCATACTGATCGTAACGCAGGGTAGCTAGTCTACCACAATAGGTAGCAGGTAACGTTCCATAGAACGTTACGAGTACGCTACATAGAACGTTACTGGGACATTGCTAGGAACGGTTCACGGAACCTTGACGGGCTGCTGTAGAATAAACCTGCCCGAAGCATGGGCATTGTCTCGTGATCAGGTGATGGCAGCGCCCACCTCGATCATTCCATTTCCTCTTCTTCCTTTCCTTTCCTCTTCTCCTCTTGATCTCTGAGATCAAGATTCCTTCTATAATGGCCAATTAAGCGCCAAATTCAAACCATCTTCTTTCTTCATCACAAGTGATCTTCACAGACACTTCGGTGCCGCCTCTGCATCTCTTCTCATAGAAGACAGAGCCTCAACATGCATTATTCCTTCAGGTCATGACCCTCGAGGTTATGATCCTTCCTTCAAGGGACAAGCCGGAAATACACTCGCCGTACCGCAAATTTTACGGGAGAGCACCGTTTGCGCCGCTGCTCCCATGTTTGAAGCCAGGTTTCCACCACGTCAGGAGGAGCTTGAAGACCGAGCCGAAGGCGGAGGCTTGTTTCTACCTCAACGGCGGCAACCACCACGCAGCTGACTGCAGCAAGATTCTGCTGGCATCTGGCCGGAGGTCGTTTTCCCGCGACGTCACTTGGGAGCACCCGAGGAAGCCGTTTGTGGGGTTACTGCCTTTGGAGGAGGAGAGCTCCCCGCCACCGTCGTCGCCGTCACCACCGCCCCCGGGTACGCCGGAGCCTCTGAGAGGCCCTGACGTATGGCCCGGATTACCGTCCCCATCCCCACTGCTGCCGATGCTACCGCCATCATCACCGCCGCTACCGCCGCCGTCGCCGCCTTCGCCGTCGCCACCGCCCCCGCCGTCACCGTTGCCGTCGCTGCCGCCATCACCGTCGCCGTCGCTGCCGCCGTCATCGTCACCGCCGCCGCCACTGCCACCATCACCGCCACCGCCGTCGCCACCGCCGCCGCCGAGATCATCGCCGTCGCCGCCGCAGCAGTTATCGCAACCACAGCTTTCGCAGCGCGCTGCCCGGGAACTGGGTTCTTATATCCCGGACCCGGAGGATGGCGACGTACTGAGGGGGGGGACCAGGGGGGAGACTGCACGGCACCAGGAAGGTGGTGGCGGTGTGCAGGGTGGTCGGACAGTGGGGGAAGCTGGACGACACCCGGAGGAAGGGGACGTACTGAGGGGGCGGACCAGGGGGGAGACTGCACGGCACCAGGAGGGTGGTGGCGGTGTGCAGGGTGGTCGGACAGTGGGGGAAACTGGACGGCACCCGGAGGAAGGGGACGTTCTGAGGGGGCGGACAAGAGGGGAGACCGCGCGGAACCGCGAGGCTATGGGGCATGGGCTGCTATCGCTGATGGCAGCACAGGAAGGTATAGGCCATGTACTTTTCCACCATGCCCCACCGCGCGGGAATCCTCCCCTTCCCACGCGCCCGGCAAGCGAGCTTTCGACGCCGAACTCGTATGCTGAAGCGTGTGTAGACGAGTATTCGACGATCTGGAGGCAGGCGATGGACAAGGAATATCATGAACTGGCGGACGCGGGGACGTTTGGAGCGACGTAGCAACCAGAGGGGCTCAACGTCATCTCGGCGAAGTGGGTCTTCGCCTGGAAGTCCAACGAGCATGGTGATGTGGTGCGGGCGAAAGCAAGGCTGGTGGCACGAGGTTTCAAGCAGCGTGAGGGTATTGATTTCTTTGAGACTTTTGCTCCGACCCCTGCAGCGTCTTGTTTCCGTTTGTTGGGTGCCGTCGCGTGCGAGTTGGGTCTGGATTTGTGTCATTTTGATGCTGAGCAAGCGTTCGTGCAGTCGAGTTTGGATGAGGATGTTTTCATGCGACTGCCCCCTGGCTGCGGCGAAATGTCCGGTAAGGTAGTCAGGTTGAACCGCAGCCTCTATGGCTTGAAGCAAGCGTCGAGGTCGTGGCACAACCACCTTCTCACTCACATGAAGAGTCTAGGCTTTGAGCAGAGCCCCGCTGATGCGTGTGCCATGAGGTTGGTCGAGTCGGGCTCTGTCTCCATAGTAACAGTGGTTCATGTGGATGATATTTTCGCTGTAGGGCCCAATTCTAGGTGCGATCAGTTCTGTGAAGACCTGAACAGCCTTGTTCCGATCAACAATCTGGGCGAGTTGCGGTGGTATGCTGGTTGTTGTTTTTCGATGGATTGGGATGCTGGTACTTTGACGATTTCGCAGCAGGCGTTCGCTGAAAGGACCGCGGCGAGGTTTGGTGTTAGTTCTGGGAGGAACAATCCGCTTTCGGCTGGTGTGAAGCTCGAAGAGTTCGACGAGAATGAACCCGTGGGTGATTGGCCTTTCCGCGAGTTGGTGGGGTGCTTGGTGTGCCTTGCGAACCAAACACGACCGGATATTGCGAACGCGGTGAGGGCGGTAGGGAGGTACCTGGTACACGAATAGGCCGAGGGAAGTACACTGGGAGACAGCGGTCGGTATTTTAGAGTTTGTTTTTTCTACGAGTGATTTCGGCATTACGTTTCAGAAGGGTAGCGGGCTTGAGCTGGTAGCGTTTGCGGATGCGGACTACGCCAACAAAGCCACTGACAGGAGGTCAGTTTCAGGTGGGGCTATCATGTGTGCTGGGGCGCGTGTGTGCTGGTTTTCTAGGACGCAGAAATGCGTTACGCTCTCGACCACTGAGGCTGAATATGTAGCACTAGCAGACACTATCAAGGAGGCGATGTTCTTGCGCTACGTTTGGAGTGTCATTTTTCCAGGGTTTGGGGAGCGATGCATTACGGTTTTCGAGGATAACGAGGGGGCAAGGCACCTGACACAAAACCCAGTGTGCACGTCGAATTCTAAGCACATCGACGTTCGACACCACTTTTTGCGAGAACTTATTTCCAAGGGGGAGTTTGTTATTACCCATGTAGAGTCGGAGGAGCAGCGTGCAGACTTCTTAACAAAGCCGCTCAACAACATGGTTTTTTGTTACCACCGGGAATTTCTGATGAACCTTTGACGCCTTGTTTCCGAGATGCTTTATTTTTTTTTTTGAGTGAAGAATATGTTTGAACTATAAAATCGTTTTGTTTCTGGTAATGGATTTTGAGTTTTTTTTGGTGTTTTCCGAGTGGTCTCCACGTCAAATAATTTTCAAGTGGGGAAACCCATGTGCTATCTCGCATTACCGTCGCGATCTGTGTATCTATGGCGGGAGTAGGGGATAAGGGGAGACTCTTGTCCGGAGGAACGGGGTTCCTCGCGATCTCTGGCATCAAGTTTCTTGACTTGATTTTATTTTGATTGGCATGATTCATTGACCACTCCTGTGGTATTTTTCTGATGGATTTTGTGATTCACCTTTTTGTTGAGACTGGAGAGAGACCAGGAAGCGCCTGGGGGCGTGTGCGGTCCATATATGAAAGTGTTTTCTGGCGAGGGAAGGTCTGGATAGTAATATAATTCGGAAAGTGAGAGAGATCGGTAGGACTGAAGAGACATTGATATATTTGAATCAATTCCGCGGAAAATGCCGTTTTATGTGGCTGAATCCGAGAAGAATGCCGTTTTACCTGGCATTGGATTTCGGTATTTTTATATGCTTGCAACAACAGAGAGAGGCTATGGATTTGAGCATTTAAACAATGGTTTGAGGATTTGAGTGTTGATTCGAGAATTTGATTTTTGAGTCACATATTGGGTGTTTGAGTTTCTGAAGTTCATATGAGTTGGGCATATGATAAAGAAGAGATATATATATCGACCCAGCGAAGTCGTACATTGCCATGTTACCGACCTGGGGGGATATTATTGAAGTATGGTCCGTGTATAGTGAGCAGGGGGGATATTGACTGTGCTCAATAGACACGACGTAGATGTTTCATTTAGTATCAGGGAGTTCCATATATATATATATTGACGTGGGATTATAAGAGCGGGAGATTAATTGTGCCTGCAATGTGATGGATAATCACGTGGATGCGCCGCCACCTGCCGTCACTCGACAGCACGGATATATAATAATATATATAAGAGAAGTTCCGTGTTATTGTCTGGAGTCAACCACGCGTTCCCGTGCCAGCTGCGTCTATACCTTCAGAGATCGATCAACAGTACACTTCAAGTTTATGTATTGTCCGTTTCTCACTCTATCTTCCATTGCCAACCCGATACCCCCTTTCTCTGACCTTTCCCGTCTCCTTTTCCCTCATTTCGTTTCTCAGCACCTCTGCTCCCCCCCTTCCAACAGATACCTCCGGCACCTCCTTGTGCTTCGGTAGTAGAGCCTACGAGGACGTCTAGTTGCGTTCTTAGTTGACGTCCTCCTCTCGCACATGCTTAGATGCTGCACAAAAAAAACTTAACAGCGCCCCATTTAGTCGGCGACAACCCGACATTCTCCGTCTCTGCTTTGAGAGTCGGAAGTGATCGCTCTACAGCCTCGCTGAACACATGCCGTATTTTCCGCCCAACAATTGTATCCTGATTTCCGTCCTATTTTTACAAGCGTATGCGAGTTTCTACTTTACTACCTGTTACAGCTTACACGGTGTCACAAAATAGGGACTCCTTTCGACGTTACCGAAGCCAAAAACATCTACGACCGACCACGGTATTATAGTCTTCGGAACGAAAGAAATCCGGACATAATACTTTTTTATTGGAATAAAATCTCTCCACGCACACAAGTTGATGTCAGCTGCAAGTATCGTGCTGCGAGATTTCCTAGCGGCAACTACCTACTGGTATTAGTACATATACTATTTGCTTTCTACCATTTCTTCCAACCCTAAAAACCCCCCCGCTGTCTCTGACATTTCCCCTCTCGTCTTATCTCCATACTCTCCTTCTCTTGTCTATTTTGTTAACATTCTCTGCCCCCCCCCCCTTCCGATTTCTGTTCCTCCCGCGCTTCCTTAAAACTCAGCAAGGCTTATAGCCTATCAACCTGTTCGAAGCCGCAGCCCACACACTAACCAACAAAAATTGTAAGTAGCCAGGCTAACGAGAATCCGCTAGGCTAAAACCCAGCTTTTGAGAGGTCTTCAATACAGCCGTGCGCGAACACGACCACGACATATCCCTCTACCGCACCCTTCGTGCGCATAACACCCTATACTCCCACTACACACCAGAATAAACGTGGAGATCGAAGGGCATCGTGTCGTCTGGATGGAAGTGTCCGCGTCCCGACTCGGCCACGCCAATTCGTTCTGTCCGACCGATCTGGTGCTCTATCCTTGATCCCATGTCTCACGACCGCGAGCGATTACTAGTTAGTGTAAAAAAAAGTGGTTGAAAAAAAACCGGGCTTGAGCTCTCATTGCTCCACAAAGTTACCTAATAACAAGACGGGTTTATTTGGGGAACAATCCGCCCTGAGTCCGTAAGTAGCAACGATTGTAGTTGGTTCTACAAATACTACGGGGGCATTGGAAAACTGCGGGCACGAAATGTCCTCCACCGGTCTCTAATATTTTTGCTGCATGATAAGTTTTTCGACGGTTCGAGGCGCTGATATATTATCACCCTGACTCAGCACCTATACCTGCAACGACGCTCCTATTCGCTAGGCTAGTCTACGACTTCTCTCACCCATCACATATGTATTTATAGTCCTCTCCCCGTAGAACACTGCTTTTTCTCCTTCTACTTCGCTTTCGAGCAAAAGGCTACCGAATTGTTCGATACAAGACCCTACTGCCAGGTTTACTTCCGAACATTCAAACCTTTAGAAAAACATCAGAAGGCTTCTCCCCCGCCCTCCTTCGCGGTGTTTGCATAGAGGGACACGCTTGATAATACACACACCATCCGTCGAGCACACCATATATCGCAATTTTACTCTCGCAGAAATCTTCACGGTGCAAGAGGTAACGGCTCCGACGAGAATGTACTGGAGTGAAAAAATCAAAAGTGCACGGTCACAACGCGCCAAAGATACTCGGCTTGCAACTCCACCTGTGTGTTGCTTCTCATTTTCCCCCTCAAGAACTCTTTAAAAGCTGCAAAAACCTTCCGCAATCGGGAGCATTCATCGTGTTGGACCTTTGACCTGAAGTAACGGAGGCCAACGACAACTGGTAGCGAGTATGAATTCGACCCGTCCGACAGTATGTTCAAGTGGCTTCCAAATGCATACTTCACGTACACCGAAATACTCCCATCCTGCACCCCGCACCCTCTACATGGACTTCGTCGCCAAAACGTGGCTGCAGTTCTAACAGGGTTAGAGGCGCCGTAGTATACGATTCGCTGCCTCGTGCACAAGTACGGCTAGTGAAAGGGGTGGCGACCTCCGACCTGGCGGCTCAAGCCTCTGCGGGACCGAGGCAACGAGTCCCCGCGCCGCCCCACCCTCAAGGGACAAAAGGAGCACGTCAGGGAACACGACAGCGTGATCGCCTCGGCCACCACCGCCACCACCATGCACGCGTGAGCGGCCACGAGCACGGCCTCGAAGACCCTCTGACTGCTGGCCCGCTCGTCGGACACGTCCACCTTCAGTAGGAGAGCGACGAACATGCTCGCAAACACGACCACGTGCCCCATGCGACTGATCCAGGTGTCCCACGGAGACGAGTACGGGGACAGAACTTCCGAGATGATGATGAAAGCGAAGGCGATCATTAGCGTCACTGCGATCTGCGAGGCGGTGTTCGGGTAGATGAACACGACCACGCCCGCGAGCAGAACTCGTCGGCCGCACTCGATCACCTCGTAGTAGAACGCCGTCGGCTTGTACGGTTTCCACAGGTCGGAGGTCGATTTGACGCGCGGGGGTTCTTCCCGCCCTTCCTTGTCTTCCCTCAACACGTTGCGATCCCCGAGCAGAAGGATGGCATAGAGAGCAGGAATGCCCACCGTGTACAAGGCAATCATGAAACCCGCGAACACCTGGAATCCCTTATGCTTCGCGGTGTCGCACTCGAGGCGATAGTCCGAACGAAGGTAGTTCTTGCCGTCGTCCAGCTTCTCGCAGGCGAATGATTGGAAGAGGACGGAACTGACGCTCGAGTACACGAGGAAGGTCAGCAGCAGCACCATGGACACGTGTTTGTGCCGGATGTTCTGGATGGTCTCGGGCGCTCCGCGGTGTTCGCGGGTCGCGGCAGCGTAGGTGCACGCTAGGAATGCCAAGACGACGATGGGACTGATCGTGGAGATCAGCAGTCGGTCGTGGAAGTCCACGTCGAAAACGCAACCGGCCGACAAAAAAAGCCAGCCGATATCGAAGTTGAACACGTCCAGGATGTCCAAGAAGTCTTGATACACGTCCGGGTACGTGACATTTGCCACAGAAGTGAACTGGGGAGACAAGGGGCCGAGGGGGTATGCGCACGTGTAGACGTGCAGACGGGCAGACAGACGTGACCGGAGTGAGCCCCTTGCGGTGGTATACATAGCTGCTCCTCACGAGCTCTTAGTTAGGCCCATTCTTATCGGAGTTTTTTTTTCCAGATTCTCCCAAGGTTGGAAATAGTTGGAAATATGTATCGAGATTTGGGGCGTTCTGCCACAACTTATTAAATGCTCCAGAAGCAAAAAAACAGGAAAGTTATACTTGACGCATTTATTTGGGAAAAAAAAGATCAGGATAATCTGGAAGATAAAAAAAATTGCGCGAAAAATATGTGGAAGTTCTGGGAAAACAAACCCTCCGATGATACCGTCACGGCTAGCGGAAGGGGTACATGCATTGGCATACAGTAGACGTGGATGGAATATAAGCGCTCATCATGAGCTCCCGGTTAGGGATACTCCTAACGAACAATTCGTTTTGTTGATATGCGTTTTCACGGTGCGTGACGAAAAAAATAAGGCCCAACCCTTATCGGAGATTTTTTTCCAGAATTTCCCAAATAAAATTGGAAAAATCGGACAGATGTGTCTAGATTGTCACAATTTGTGATTTTTTTCAGAAGCACAAAAACCCAGGAAAGTTGTATTTAACACATTTAAAATTTGAAGAAAAACAAAGTCAGGAAAATCTGGAAAATTTAAAATTGCGCAAAACAAATATGGAAAGAAGGTAAAAAAGTACCACGTACTTTGTCGCGAATCGCGACGTTTTGTCACGAATCGCGTTTTTTTTCAAAACCAAAAGAAGTGAATGCCACGATTCGCGACAAAACAAAGATTGTTAATGAAACGCGACAAAACGCTAGTTTCCAAAAGTTGCTATTAATACTCGTATCTTTTTAGTTCCTCAGGAATGACCCTTAATACTCGGAATGCGTAAAGCTTTGTTGACGAGCCAAACGTTGGGAACGTGGTCAGAGTGCGCACGGGCTGGTCAGACCCTACGCAGAAAGTTGGTACACGCTTTGGTCGGTGACCTCCGGTTTGCACCCCGAATATTTTCGTTGTTTTTGCCCGGCATGCGTGTAGAAGGGCACCCCCTGGTGAAAAAAGTAGAGAGGGCTTATCGCACTTTGTGTTTTGGGCTTCACAACCGGGTTCGAAGCGGAAATGTTTGGGAGCGAGTAGAACCATCGAGCGCCTTGCAAACTCCACCACGATACCTATCGGTTCCGTCTAGGCCTAGTTTTACGTATTTCTTGTATTTATAAACCAAACGCAACGACAGTTGCCGGCGTAAAGTCGAAGAACTGTAAGTTTTAAGGTTTCACCACGTCACCTCCGAACCACAACGGCCGGCCCTCTACTGCCAAGCCGAAAACACCATACTTCATACTACATGAACAGCAGCAGCTGCATGTACGTGGCCCAAATGCAACACGGTAGAAGCTAGAATGTCGATCAACTCCAGATATTGCTGTAATATTTATTGATGATTCACTCTCCCCACAACCACCTTAACCTTGTGCGTACGCAAATCTGAAAAATAAAACGTACCCCTACCCACCTGTGTCAAGATCTGCCACGCCACGATCACGATCTTCACGGATTGGAGTGGTATGTACTGCGTCACGCACTCGATGGCTCCCCTTTCCCTGCTCACCCCGGCCTCGCCCGACATCAAGTACGAGACCACAGCAGCTGCCACCGCAAGGACCACGACGGCTAGGACGACCGCAACCGCGATGCCGCGAGCGCTGTTCTCGGGGCACTTGCCGCAATGAAAGCCCAGCTGTTCCGTGTACCCCTCGCCGCAAATGCTGCAATCTATCGTGTGCAAATCGGGGGGAAAAACGCAAAAAATCAGGGGGAAAGTGTAGTAAGAAAATGCTGCAGTTTGTGTGAAAAACGGGAAGTGGCAAACAAACGAAAACCGGGGAGTGTAGTGTATGTAAACCATGAGTTGTTCGGGAGTTTCATCAATGCATTCAAGGACATGGACAAGTCAATAATAGTCGATAGGGGCCAGGCGATTTGGCAGGCCTCTGCGTTTGTTGTCGTAGCCCGCAACGACGAGCGTCTACCCTTGAAGCTATTTTCGCGCATTATTGAGCAACCGGACTGTTGGAACGAGCTAAGCCTAACTGCAATCAACCCAGGAACGCGAAACAAAGTTCGGCTTTGTGAGGATTTTAGTCCGTTGGGCTAAAGGTAAAAGGTTAACCAATCGCCTACCCAATCCAAGCCTCATCACAGTTTCCCATCACCACCCTGTAGACCCGGACAAAGGGCACAGATTGAAAACGACGAAGCAAAAAGCAAATGCATGTTTTTTTTTAACTCGTACACAAATCCCACGTCACTGAGGGAAGTGCTGGGTCGTTTTCTGCAGGTGTCGTGTTCCCCTATCGTTTTTTTGGACTTCTTTCAACTTTCGACTTTGGGGTACGGGCTACCTTGGCGCGTCTACATCAGCATGCACCAGCGGCCACACACCATGCTCAATACAACGCACGATGCGTTACTGCGCAGCATGCAAAGAGCCACAGGACGACCTATCTCCAAGTCCCACGATCGAATTACCACGTGTGATAGAACATGTGCCAGGTATATGTTACTCCTCGCAAGAACGTGACCGATTTGAGCATCACACACATGGTCCTTCATAGCCCTCGAGACAGTATCCGGATGCTCCCGTAACCCCTCCGAGACAGGCGCCGGCATTGTAGCACGCGAGGACCTCCGGACTGTTGGCGGTGGCTCGCCAGTACCCCCTATCGATCGAAAGAGCTTGCAGGGTGACGTTGCCGCCATCACTTGTGGAGTGGTCCACTACCTCCGTGCAAGTCGGAGCCAGAAACCCTTCCACGAAGACGCACCCGGCGCAGATAACCTTCTCGCATCCGCTGCAGGCCACCGCGAACGGGTCGCCCGACTGTCATGGGCGCAAAAAGACGGAACGTTCCACGCGTCGGATACGTCAGATCCCGATTTCTTGATACAGACCTTCCGGGTCGAACGATATTCCTGATAATGCAAGGACCGTTTGGGCTTCGTATTTATGCCCCAATGTTTCGTGTATTTCCGTCCAGAGTTGAACCCTCTATCTGCAACAAGGTCGATTGTAGATCATATTTGCATGGGTGGGATCTGTATGACATTCTGTTCTTGCGCACAAGCTTGCAGGGCGAGAGAAACTCTGTATGTTACGGCTTTTGCACGCTACACATAATAGCGGCAAATACAGGATCTAGATGGACCCACTGCAGATCGCGACCTCTCTCTCCGATATGCAACAACGTTCCGAGGCATTGAGGTAATAAAAATTACACCCAAGCACATATCAGACAGGTATGTAGGGCGCTGTCCCGGCTTGCAAACCCTTCGGGGACCGATGTCTAGCCAGCGAGGTCTAAGAAGCAAAAAATGCAACGCGATATTGTTTTTAACCTTCTAGGGAGAGCAATGCAACAGACGGTACACGCAAGCATCACCATGCTGCGAGCATGTTGTATATCTCCTTCCGCTGCGCTTGGGACCGCTGCGCTTGGGACGCCCGCCCCTGTACCCCAGCAACCCGGGCTTCCTTCGTGCAGCCGATGCTGTCATCGTCACTCTGTTGCGACATGTTTTTGTTCCGAACTCCCAACGGAGCTAAACACGATTGCGGGCGCGCCGCAGAGGTGCCGCACACGGTTCGAGTCATCACTCTGGAGAAAAAATGGACTGTCCGTTTCGGTTTCATTTTTTCGGAAGGCGACGAAAAAATGGGTTTTGTTCCCGATCAAAACTAGGGAGGTTGGGGGGGGGGCGGGGGGGGGGGGGGTACTTGATAGGAGGTATGTACTCGATCTCATGCATGGCCGTAGTCGCATGGCCATAGACCCTCGCATCCCCACAATGCCGGGACGGAGCATGTCGGGTTTTCGCCGACCATGCAGACATTGCTTGGGGGGGCGGGGGCATTTGCGTTACTGGAAAAGATCGCCGTCCTGGAAAAAAAAAAAGCTCAGAAATTTGACACGCGGAAATATTATGCAAATAAAAGTACGGCTGACAGCCAATAGTATTCTGAAATGAAACTCTGGACAAACGTGTCGAAGGCACGCAAAAAAGAAGCAGCCTAAACCCCCGGACACATGAATCTCCTCACCTCGTTGTTGAAGTCCAGAAACGTGCCCGATGGGCAGTCAAACCCGTTACCGCTGAAACTAGTACTCGCGATGCTCTCAATGAGGCCGATGTTTGACACGGCTGGCCCTTGTCCGTCCTTCGAGATGTTTTCCACAAACGAGCAGTTGTAGACGGATGCCGTGCCTGCCAGCCTCAAAGCCCCCCCCGTCCCAGCCGAGTTGCCCGCGAAAACACTGCCGTCAATGGCATCTTGGCCGGCCGCGCTGTTTATAGCCCCACCTGTTGACGATGCCTGGTTGTCGATGAACTGGCATCGGTTGAACGTTGTCGGAGACGTTTGGCCTCCTTCATCCTCTGAGTTCCCAGAGCCGAATATCGAGACAGCGCCCCCGATCGCGGCCGAGTTGGAGATGAAACTTGCATCGGTGAAAATCGGGCCTAGAGCGGCAACGGACAGGAACAACGCGCCTCCCGCAACACCGGCCGAGTTACCAACAAAGCTCACATCCGCCGTCGTGCCGATGGTCAACGCACACCCTCCACGCATAGCTAAGCCGCCCCCATTTAGTCTGGCGTCGTTTTTGTTGAAGGTTGTAGTTCCGTTTATGACGAGAGTCGAATCTGCGCCGCATCCTCCAGCTAGAGCTCCTGTGGCCACCGCCCCTCCGTCTTCGAGTGATACCCTGTTCGACTTGAACTTTGTCTCTCCGGTCCAGCTTACGTTGCACGACTCTTCAATATAGACAGCTCCTCCATAAACTATAGCAGTATTCCCGACAAACTCTGTAGCTCCGCTCCAAGACACCTCCGATCGGAACAGACTGAGGGCACCTCCACTTGAAACTATGGTTCCTGTTGCAGAGTTGTTGGCGAACTGCGTAGCCCCTCCGCTCCAAACCACACTGGAATCGAAGGCGTGCAAAGCACCACCTCCTGACCCAGCGTTGTTTTGCACCAGTGTCGTATTCCCACTCCACGAAAGGCTTGACCCTATAAGATACACAGCGCCCCCCTTTTCCGCCGAGTTGTCCCGAAACTCCGTCTCGCCAGCCCACGACACACTTGCATAGCTCGCGTAGAGAGCACCACCTGACAGCGAAGCTTCATTCCCGAGATACGTGGTATTCGCGCTCCAAGAAGCGGAGGAGCCGTCTTCAACGTAGACGGCGCCCCCCTCTCCACCGCCCCACTGGAGGGCATTGCCCACGTACGTTGTGATCCCGCTCCACGAGGCGCTGGAGCCAGAGGTAACCAGAAGAGCTCCGCCGTTGGTGAAGGCAAAGTTGGAGTCGAAAATGGTTGTCCCGGACCAGGACACACTCGAGCCGTTCGCCGCGCACACAGCGCCTCCGCCGCCCTCAAAATCCGGCCCGAAGTTGGAATAGAACACAGTAGAGGCGTTCCATGAGACCGTCGAGCCGCCCTGGACATACAGAGCGCCGCCGTACTTGATACCGCGGTTGTTCCTAAAAGCTGTTTTCTTGCTCCAAGACACGCTGGACTCGCCGTCCACCATAAGCGCGCCTGCGCTGTAACCAGCCGCATTGCGGAGCCACGAACCGCCGCAGGAAACCACCGAATTGCCGGTCACGTACATGGCGCCGCCGTTGATATCGGCCGTGTTGTACGCAAATACCCCACCCCCGACACATGACACGATGGAGCCATCGGACACATGCAGGGCGCCCCCGCTTCTCACAGCGTTGTTGCCGATGAAATTCACTCGATCCAGCGTTAAGATGGATCCTGCTGCGGCGATCGCCCCGCCAACAAGGCTATCACCAGAGGTGATGTTTACACCGCTCACGTGGAGGGTAGCATTGACAACGGTGAAGAGTCGCGTCGCCGCCATCCCATCTATGACGGCACTCGAGCCGTCGCCCGTGATAGTGAGAACGGTGCCGTCGCGGACGTAAAACGGGCCGAAAATAGGGTACACGGATACGGTCCCTCTCCACTCCACCTCGAACGCTCCCCCGGAGCAGCTGACGACTTCTGCCAGGGCCTCAACCTCCGTCGAGCTTTCCACCACCCAGCTGCGTTGAACATCCACTGAGCACGGCAGGGAAGGAAGTGGCGGTGCCGCACACTCGTTTATTTCTAGATCGGCGTTGGGGTCTAAACACGAGAAAGACCTGCCTTGACAGCTGGTACCGCTGCAACCGCACGCACAACACTAGACAGTGGGTGTTCCCGCAAGCCGTAACAGGAGAAGGAGGCGAAGGAGGGAGGGGGCGGAAAATGAAAGGCGACGGGGGTGGACAGGGGGGGAAGTTCATCAGTCACAGCGGCGTCGCAGCGCACCAGAGTGGATAATAATTTCCTCGTGACTCGCCCTCTGCCATACGGCATACCGTAGTGCGATCCTTTTCGGCCAGAGCGGCCACAGGTGTCCTTGATCGACGTCAATGCAGTGGTTCGACGTTTCATGCATCGGACATTCGGGCAAACCACGGCATGCTCCATCCTGCCACAAAAAACAAGCAGCAGCGCGAGAAAAAACTCACATCACCCCCGTCGTAACCGCACGCGGAGTTATTGTTCTCGTCGTCACACCCTTCGTCACCCATCGCCATCCAATCCCCAGTGCAGTTGGGGAACTCGGCGACAAGAGCTGGGTCAAAGCAGGCTGGGTCCTTACAGTCATACCCGGAGGCAAAAACGTTGAACAAGCCGCAGTCGAACACAGATCCGTAGGCGCAGGAACACTCACAGCACTGTGTTTCACCCAGGTAATACCAGAAGGAGGTAAGGGAGGGGGGGGGGGGGGCACGGAGGGCGATCCCGTCGATTATGGCGGCATCGTGCGAGTATTACACCGGAGTGAGAAAGTACCTCGGGACTCGCCCGCCATAGACGGCTGCAGCGCGTTCCTTATACGCCAGAGCTGCCGCAAGCGTGTTCTAGCCAACGTCGATACAGCTTTAAAATCCTCCTCATTCGTCGGGAGCCGACGTTCACCGCGATATGCACCACCCTGACGCAAGAGAGGACCAACACCGGATACATGCTACAATAGGGGCGCACGTAGTCATTTCTGAGGCTCCTCCCCGCTTATAAACCCTACTCAAAAACCTGTCCTTGAGATAAAAAATAAATGTGGGTAACCCATGACCTTACGGAGGTACATATACATCACAAAACACGCGTTCTACGATAAAGGTAGCATATATATTTCGCCTAAAATATTTTCGGAATGACAGAATTTCTTAAGCCAAAATCGTCGGAATGCCAATCTCGTTTCGAAAAATGTTCTTTTTTGTGCACTTGGGCCATGGGATTATCCATCGGGATACAACATGACTTTTGCCGAAGTCAGATTTCGGGTGAGGTATGAAGCTCCTCAAGTGAGGAGCCTCATCAAATTCAGGGTGAACCTCTCTATCGTAGAACGCCCCAAAACTGTAAAACACATATGATATGATTGTTGAGCGGTATTCGGTAGTTTCTCAGTCGGTTTCGTAAAAAATTCGACCCGAAAGTGCTGCCTACCCCTGTCGCAACAACAGCACGCGTCGCCGGTTTAAGACAAGACTCACATCCCCCCCGTCGTATTCGCATGCAGGGGTGTTGTTGTACTCATCGCACTTCCCATTGCCTTTTGAGTCCTCGTAGCAGGCCGAAACCTCGAGCGCATCGAGTGGGTCACCACAGTCGGGGTACACGCATTCGAAGTCGCTGTCGGCGCAGGAGTGAAAGAGACCGTCAGCACAGGTGCACTCGCAGCACTGGCACCAAATGGTTTACGCAGGGAATCGTACGGGGAGGTGATGGAGGGAGGGGGAGGGGGAGGGGGAGGGAGGGAGGGAGGCGAAAAAGACGGCGAAATAATCGGGAACAGCGGCATCATCGTATTACACCAGATTGGACAAGAAGGATCACGTGACGCACCCGATACTGCTGGAGTGCGTTCATTCTTAAAGAGCCACCGCGAGTATTGTTGACCCACATTGGCACAGCGTTTTGCCTTTCATGCGTCGGAAATCGACACAGGAATAACAAAATAGGTGCGATGGTTTTGAGATTTATTCGTAACGTATGCTATCGGCTGTATTAAACTCCAAAATTCTAACATTTGGTGGTGGTGCGTAGTGAGACCAATGAAATGCAAATTCGATTTTTACATTTGCCCACATCGGATTTCAAGTGCCCTCGCTAATACAGGCCCTTACAGACAACCAACAACAGCGGTGGAATACAGCCCCACGTTACACCCGCCATAGCCCCACGAAAGGTTGCTGGCGGCGATACAGCGTTTATGTTTTTCATGCATCGGTATTGTATGAGCACGCGGTATTTTTTGCACCACTTATTAATAGCTGTGTACTGAGAACCAACGGTAACAGTTCCCACCACGGACAGAGGGATACTCGATTCCTACTTCATGATGTGCCTTTATACATATTATATATATATATACATTCCTGACCTGTACGAACTGCAGTATAGCTCATGTTGCTATAATAGGGTAGTAGGAGTCGCATAGTCTGTCTTATCTAACACAAGATTCCCTGGGGGTTGGGTATGTACTTTATGACACAGATCCTCCGCGGCATCTCATTGTCACGGCAGGATAGGATCTGGTGTAAATACATGCTATGGTCTATCTGTGGATGGTCTGTCCGAAGTGTGCAACAGCTCGAGCCAAAACTCACGTCACCCCCATCATAGCCACACGAAGGGTTGTTGTTGTCCACATCGCACCGTCCGTTCCCGATATCGATGACCGCTCCGCTGGTGCAGTTGTCGTACTGAGCAGCGCCACCATGTAGGCAACCTATCGCGAAGAGGGCGGCCGCAAAACTGGCGGTGCTGCTGCATCGGACCATGTTTTTTCGTCCCTTTTTGAGGGGGCCGCACCTCAACGCTTCAACTGGAGAAAATACCTAGAGGCGAGAAGAGGGGAAGGGCAGCAGTTCAGATAGGTCCCTTCCCTCTGTGGGGGGTGACTGTAAGGAAAATGTTGTTGGGGGTAGAGAGCAAACGTGAAGTAGCTTATTAAGATCAAGGCACGGGACATTGTGTATCCTTTGACAGGTTTGCCTATTGAGCAGGTACTACAGTAGTTGAGACTCACGTGTGTTGTTTGCTTAGAGATAAAAGAAGAGCATATGTATTCCTTTCGTGCACGTGGAGACTGAGGGCAAGGCTCGGCGTGCCTCCCTGGGACAACCTCTGGGTTTCAATCTAAGATACGCCTCCCAAGTGCTATAGATACGATCCCGATACCTGACCCCACGTAATTACCGATCTTTCAGCCTCATTCAAAGCAGTACCATAACGAACGAGGGTCATTCTTGTCGGAGAGCTTTCCCCCCATAATTTCGACATTTTTTTCGCGCTATTTTTCAGTCTTGCGTATGTTCCTGATTTTTTTTTTCCAATTACGTGAAAGTTAAGGAACTTGATTTTTTTGCTTCTGGAAAATTTCACGAATAATAATAGTGACAGAACGACTCCGTATATTGATACATATCTCCAATTATTTCCAAACTTTGGAAATTATGGAAAAAAAACGCTCTCAGTAGTTCGTACAATTTTCGAAATGTCCAAACTCTGAGTGTTATTGCTGTGTTTGCGTTTCAATTGGGTGACAAAATCAACTGAAAGCATGGGCACATAAGCTATTGCTCATACTGCTGTAGCTCAAGCTTTGGAAATATTTAAAGATGAGCTATCCTCTATCCTCTACTAACTGGTATTATAGCTAAAACTTTAAAAAACATGTGCAGATGAGCTACACACATACATACCTGTATAGCTCAAAACCAAGAACACATGTATGTGCAGTTCGTGTAGCTCACGTAACTCACCGGTGAGCCAACCTCGAACATAGCTATTATTATTATTACGGGGGACCATAGTTAATAGGACCAATGGTATACATAAAAACCTATATATTTAACCATTTTTACTAACATTATTTGGTCCTATTAACTATGGTCCCCCGTAATAGTACCTCGAGCTACGGTGAGCCGGTCTGTCCGACGTAACAATTCTAGAAACATGGTATTGATAGTATAGCTCTTACTACGCTCGTACTCGGTCCCTTCTAGGTTAGTCCAATCCAGTTCTGTTAGGGTCTATGTGGTTCAGTTCAGTCATACCAGGTATACAGCAGTCACTGAAAACTGCGCACTGGATGGTATGCGATGCGCACTTCAACAACAGTCGACTCGGCCTTCTTCTGCGTTGCGGTAGTATCCACGACGACTGCAAACCAGAGGCTGGCGAGCGGCAATTGGTTCTGCGATCGTACGAGGTACCCTCGGTGGCATGACAGCATACGTAATACATATCTATTGCGAGCCAAGCTTCAAAACCCTCACTGCACTGCCGCGTTGCTGCTGGTGGTGGTGGGTCTCAGGCGGTTCTTCCACTGTCAGTTGGCGATATCTACCACGCAAGATCGCACATGAACAAATATGATTATGTCGTTATCATCGTGGATATTGGATCTTTAGTGCAACTAATAACTGCTGTAAAGTGGCTAAAGATCTGGGGACCGAGATCTGCGTACTACTACTGTAGATCTTGCGGTAGTTGAGGCGGGGAATCGCCTCCTACGTCATCGAATAGTATTTTTTTTTTTCACGAGAGCTATCACCATCCTCGTCGATGTGAGATGGGCTTGTGTCTCGTCTCATGATCACACCCTCTCGGCCTTCCGTGCCCAGCATCACCGATACCTGGCGTGTCCTACACGCTACATACACCACACAAGAAGATAATCTTGCTGCAGACCCAGATCGAACCTGAGATACACCAATTACACACGAAGTCTTGTGCGCTCCCAGTTGTTTCGAACGCCCCATCAACCATGTATGTTGCGGGTCAATGGAGCAGGAAAAGAGACGGAAAGGAGACGGCACACACGCGAGTAAGTGCTTGTATGCCCATGGGCTCACCACACGAACTCTTCCTAGAATATCCTGCTCGCATATCGGTCGCAGGCCCTGTTTTTTCCGACGTTCCCGCCACGACCCCCGTGTTTCGCGTTCCCGCGCGTTCTTGGGTCCAACTTTGAATTTTGATTCTGAATTAATTTGTATTTCTCGGTTTACAGATCCCCTGCATGGCGTTTGCACTCTTGGGGTCTAGGGTGGCAAAATACTTTGTTTTATCCAATCAACGATCAGTCCAAGTACGGTAGTTACGCCGGGTTTCTGTCCGGGTTTTTTTTTTTATCACGTTTGGAATCCATCAGCACTGTCAACTCTTCTAATTAATAATAGGTCTCAGATCAGGCGGCAGCAGCAGCAGCACCAGCAGCAGCAGCGGCGGCGCCAGCGGCAGCAGCAGCAGCAGCAGCAGCAGCAGCAGCAGCAGCAGCAGCAGCAGCAGCAGCAGCAGCAGCAGCAGCAGCAGCAGCAGCAGCAGCAGCAGCAGCAGCAGCAGCAGCAGCAGCAGCAGCAGCAGCAGCAGCAGCAACAGCAGCAGCAGCAGCAGCAGCTGCAGCAGCAGCGGTAACAGCGGTAGCAGCGGCAGCGGCAGTAGGACACGCGTTCGAAACTCACTTCTTCGAAAGTTTCCTTGAGGGCGATAACCAAAAACGGGTACACACGGTCCGTTTTATCTGAAAAGCGGGTACACTCTAAAAACAAGACGTACCAGGTATATATATCATATGCGATTGGTCGAAAACAAAACGCACCTGTTTTTGGGGGGAAACAACAGGGAGATGCTACTGATGTACATGTCTTCAGGGACGCAAGCGCAGCAAGCGTTCCTAAAAACGAAATGCCAAAAGAACTGGTATAATACCCGGTCCGTTTCTCTCAAAACGGATACACCCTGGAATCAAGTCGAAATCACACCCCACGAGCCAACAACAGACGATTGGGCAAAACCCCATCCATGTTGATTGATCTCTAAAGTTAAAGGTACAGACTCACATTTCTGAGTAACGATAACCCACACACGAGCACACTTACTCGTGGTTGGGTACCCAGGTTCGGACTGTGGGCGAGGGCTTAGCTCCGGGTAGTAGGATCATCAGGGCTGGGTGGGTTCAGGGTGCCAAGCAGGTCCAAGGTACTGGTAGTTAGAAGAAGAACTCTGGTGGCAAGCGTTCACATGTGTGTTCTAGTATTATACAGGTATATTATAGGTTTCAGTGTGTGCTTGTTTGATATTGTGAAGGTGTTACCTACTGAGCTATAATAGGGGTAAAATATCGATCGCCCAGGCAGGGTCATCCGTGTATCACCCCCCCCCCCCCTCTGAACGGCGGGATCTTTTGGGCGCGGCAACGGTATACGTCTGTAAGCTGATCCATTATTACCTGGGGAAGCAGGGAGAAAGATGTGGTTTTAGTCACGCGCAAGCGTTTCTACCAAATAAACGTTCGAAGTGTGAGGTTCGAACCCGTGACCTGGACGACATCAAAATGTGTGAAGGTGTTATTTACTGAGCTATAATAGGGGTAACATATCGATCGGTTACCCAGCCCCAGGGCAATCCAGGAAGTAAGTACAAAGCACAGCACAGTCGTACAGTACGTGATAACTGTACCGTAGGTGCATACGTTTTTAGCGGTTGAATGGGGTGAGAGGCCAGTGAAAAGTGAACGAGCTCAACCCTTTTAGAGCCGCAGTCCCGTTTTGGAGACAAACCAGTCTAATTAGAAGTAATTTGCCCCCAAAACGGGACTGCGGTTGGTTCTAAAAGAGCAGAATATCAGCCGCACAGCAAGCAGTATATATATATATAGTAGTATAAATGGTAGTATAACAAAAAACGATTGGGGGCCAAAAGCATCATATATGTGAGGGTCTTATTAATAGTGTTCGTTGGGCTGCAGAGGTAAAAGGTTAACCAATTGCCTACACAATCTAAGCCTCATAACACTCTCCCCCCCAGGAACGGACCGGATTTTACGGGTCGACACGCCACCACACACACACGCGGTTCCAATTTATGGGGATCCAGAAGCATTTTTCAGATTCTTGACAAGACGAAGAGGAAACTCACTTTTCTTTAAAAAGAGCGACTTCATGGTGGCCATGCCTGGTACCCGGTAGGCACTTACGGATACGTATACCCGGGGATCCCCAGGACCTGGGGATCGGTATTAAAACCGAGCGGGTAGATCAACGTATACGGCCGCATGCGGTACCTACGCCCCAAGGATCCCGGCGTTCGGAGGGGGGCGGAGAGTGTCATAAGGATTGCCCTGGGCTGGGTAATTGATCGATATTTTACCCCTTTTAAGCTCAGTAGTAGTAGGCAATGTGATGTCGGGTTACCGCATATAACCTCGTTACGACGAGGCTGATTTGCCGGTAAGTAAGAGGATGTACCGCGGTAATTACTATAGGCCCACTGCCCCATATATATATACGTATGTATGATGGCTAGAGGTAGGACCCTGATTTCAATTACCCGGGTACCCGGCGGGCATACCCGTCAGGGTCCTACCCGTTTGGCGGGTAGGGTCCGAGCTCCTTACCCGCGGGTGATCGGAGCCTGAAGGGTAATTGGGTGGTCGGGTACCGGGTACCCGGGTACCCGCGGGTTTTCGGGTACCCGCGGGTAATTGGTATTCCCGGTTCATTATTTTCCTGTACAATCTCTGTAGGAAACCCTTTCAAAACACGCACTCACACAACAAGCCAGTCACCCAAACCATCAACTAGCTACATTCAACGCTCAAGGGAACGCCCACCGCACACGGCAGTATCGTCACACGGCACCAGCTAGGCACAATGAGCCAAGAGGCGAGCAATGCTTACGCGGTCTCTCAGGAAACTGAATTGCTGGCGGGGGGCGATCTTTTCTGAGAATCCTGCCGAAAATTCCAAGCCGCCTGTCTGTGCAAAGTGCAAAGCACCCTCGAAAGCGATGCAGACAGCAGCACAGCGACGGCTCTGCAGGCCCCGGCTCTGACAGCAGCAGCAGTGGAGAGTCGTATCGGAGTGTGCTTCAGTGATGCTGGCCCCTGGCCCCTCCTGAGTTCAGGGGTGTATGTGTGGGTAGCCGCTTCTTTGCGAGCAGCAACCATGTACTCGTTTTTTTTATGCTATTTGTTTTCTATCCGTCCTCGATTCCTTCGAATTTCGAGCGCAGGCGGTCGTTGATATGTTATCGACGGTAGAGGTAGTTCGGCATTACTATACTATGCTATGATACAACGGATTGTCAGTCAGCGTTACACGTTCAATTATCTTGCTGACATAGTAGTGCTACTTTCCGATGCCTGCCACGTAGCAGTGGGTCGAAAAATGAAAAATGGCCACAGCAGTCTTCTAAGCGGGAGACCGTCAACCATCTCGATCGTACATATTATTCTCACACTTTCCGCGGATTCAAACCCAAAAGATCACGCCAGCGCAATGAAGTAATACACGACACGGCAACTTTAGGCGGCTTGTGTATCGAATCAACCATAGAAACTGTTCGTACTCCTCGTTTCGGCAAGAACACAGTACTGCACACTATCCTCCACTTAAATTTCATTCTTCGTGGCACTGAAATTATGTGAATACACTTCAAAAATATGGCCGGGTACCCGGTACATGGCAAAAAAACGGGCACCCGCGTACCCGGTCGTCAAAATGGCATTACCCGGCGGGTAGGGTAGGGTCTGGGTTCCAAAATTCGGCGGGTACCCGTTTTTGGCGGGTACCCGCAGGGTCCTACCTCTAATGATGGCCTCGTTTTATACCCCTGCAGCTGGATGGGGACTTTGCGCCCTCGAGTATCGTGCGCGTCTGCGTCGGCACCAATGTCCGGTGTCCCGTGTTTTGTGCTGTGTTCCCTGTACCCGGTTTTGTTTACCTGTTTGTGTGGACAAATCATCACAGGTGTGCAGGATGTTCGTGTACGTACGCCGTTACTGTTTGCCGTTAATGGGGCAAGCCATTGATGCATTACTTTTCCTTGTACGTCGTTAGAGCACCAAACCTACTGCTTGCAGTATAGCGTCTACTTTGTGCGTCCGGAAGTGCATATACACTTGGTTTAAGTATGTAATATTGTTTTTGGCCATATATATCTCGTCATGGACAACGAACGGCGCAATGAAACTGATATCGATACTCTCCTTGTATCCCCAGTAACGTCTCCGCACAATTTCGCTTTGATCGGGAACGACGGTTTCATTACGGAAGTGTAACCAGACTGGACGCTATACGCTCGCTCGTACTCCGTACGGAGAGGTCATCAGGCAGGCACCGCCGTCGCACTATATATATACCTGGTACGTACTTCGAAGTACTACGCAGTCGCCGATGCGTCATGTTCATGTTACAGGTCTATGATTTTTCCTGCATACCTCGCCTGGACTACAGTGTACGTTTCCGCACTGAGGACGAACGAACACACTTGGATATACTTCCGTTCCCCTCGCTGCCTCGGCAAGGAATGCTGCGAGGCATGCCCTATCAGGCCAATAGCGAGTGGGGTAGGTCTTTCTGCCGGATGTAAGGCCGGACTCACCCTCAAGGAATGATACCTTCTTGCTACTACTACTGCCTGTCTGTGGCCGCGAGGCTTAGGCGGCAGTAGAGTTGGGTCGTACGTGGTGCGTCAGGCACGGAGATCTATGTTTCGCGCGTCTTTTTTAGGCAGCTGCGGCGGAGCAGCAATGCTCAATCGGGGTGTCCGTGCGCGGAGGCAGGCGCCACCACAGACCACACTACGGCACAGTCTATTGCGCCGGTAGGAGGCTGGATTCGACGTGCGGGGAAGAGACGGATTGACCTCCCCCTGCGCGAGAATTTTTATTTTTCAGATCAGAACCGCAAGTGCGAGGAGCATTTTGTTCTTCAGGATGACGGAGAAAGGGAATCGACTGGAAGGGAATGTCAACGAGTGCACGCGCAAAGGAGCGGGTGGATTGGGCCAAGACGATGATGCTTCCATGAAGAGCGGCAGGAAGACGGTGCATGGAGACCCATGATCTGCGCGCACACTATCATCACGAGAGAAGCAGTCATAGTTTGTTTTTTCCTGGTATTGTTTTTCACGAGGCAGACTAGTATCTACCGGTGGTACTTGTTATAAACGTCGTCACTGGTCTTTGTAGTTTAACGAGTAGTATACCCTTCATGGGGAATAACCTACGCAATTATCAGGACGTGGTATCATAACTGTGCTGCACCTTCTTGTGTCAGACAGTCCAGGAAGAGATGGCGATCGTTGATATTCGTGTGGTAGTAAGGTTCGATTGCTCCTTTTTTCACTGCTTATCCGCGAGTCTTCACTCTGACAGCACTCCAGATAGTAGGCAGGTAGGTGTGTTCCTCTTTCGTTGTCACGACTACCGTGCGTTTCGTACGGTGCAGGCAGCACTTCAGACAGCGTCCGCTGTAGTCAGCAGCCACGAGTTGGTTAGTGGTGGGCACGGGGGTACTCTTTTATGTTATAGTTGAGAGGATATACCCGCGGCCATGTTAGTTCAGTTTGCACATTGGCTTTAGCTCGTGTGCGCTTCCTTCGTCTCGTGTATTTTGAGGCAGCCGAATTTTCGTTTTTTTTTTGTTTTTCGGATCTTCCTAGGGCTCCAGCACCTTTGTGTGACCACGGACTCCTTCGTCAGAGAGTTAATGTGAGAACAACAACAACAATACTGGCGGATTATTACTTAGCACTTTACGTGCAAATTTATATATCCTCGTATCACTGCTCGATTAGTGCATGATACACATCACTGCCACAGCTTGATCCGCTTGAACAACGTCCAGCCGCGGAATTCACCACCCCCATCTGATCGGACAAGAGTGCGGAGGAAAAATAGGTGATAACGGAGGTCTGGCACGTGCGCAACGTTAGGTGTCAGCACGTGCAGTGCTGGACCGTTTCCGGACTGCACAACAACGTTTGTTTATGTCACCGTATCATTCGAGAGTGAGCGAGTTGAGTCATCGGCAATGCGCAGTTTAATATTTGATTCCCGATAATTGAGCATGAAATCTGCTGAGGGCGTCGTATGAGCAGACGCTCCACTATAATATATTGCCAATCCGGGCCTCGTCTCCTACCTGGCAGGCTAATATCTTCCCTCCCCCCCGTTCTGCCCGCGAACCATCACTCGCACTCGCCTGTCGCTTCGGCCTTGAAAGCTGAGACCTGGACCGTAGTTTTTTTCGTAGCCCCAGGCAACGGTGAGCAGTCTATGTATGGATGTTTCAGGTCATGTATTATTGGCCTCCCACAGAGGGTAGGGGCAGAGAAGAGCAGTAAGCCTCGTGCGTCACCACTTACAGCCTCAGCCGTTGAGAGTCACATAGTCCACAAAATCCACACTACTAGGCAATGTAACCAAAACCGGTACGTAAAACTGTCATATAAAGATACTAAACAAACATCCTCCCTGGCTCTTTACATAACAGCAGTGACGAACCAAAATAACCAAAACGTAACTCCTTGGACTACTACTGTCCTAAGGATTACGTTGGGCAGGGTAATCGATCGATATTTTACCCCTTTACAGCTCAGTAGATAACACCTTCACGTTTGACGTCGTCCAGGTCACGGGTTCAAACCTCACTTCGAACGTTTCTTTTACAGAAACGCTTGAGCGTGCACACCTAAAAAACATGTCTGCCTGGTTCCCCAGGTAAAATGAAAACGAAGCGGGTAGGGCGGCGTATGGACGTACCTGGTATACGGTTCCGACGCCCCAAAGATCCCGCCGTTTAGAGGGGGGGAGAGTGTTATAAGGATTGCCCTGGGCGGGGTAATCGATCGATCTTTTACCCCTATAGCTCAGTGGGTAACACCTTCACACTACATCAATCACCACAGTAATATGACAAGAAACTCATCCCGAAGACAAACATAAACCTCTCCCTCAATCCCACACATACACGCAGTCGTCGCGGAAAATATTACAGCAGTCGCGAGCGCAGAACAAAAACTAACCCGAAACATATCATGCCAAAGGTCGCGAAGTTCCCCGGATCAAACCTTCCTTCGTCCCTTACTACCACCGCCTTAGATACACAGATAGATCGTGACGGTAAACGCGAGATAGCATACATCCATTTTCACACAGAATGTATCTGGCACTATAAAATTATACCCGACATATAGCAGCTTGACAAATTAATTGTGAATGATACATACTAAAATCGAAAATACTTCCTTTTTGGCTTTTAAAATTTGTATACCAGCCCCTATTTAATTTAATAATAATAACCGAACACAAAAACATTAAAATGTTGTAACTAACTTTCAACACGAACAACAACAGACGAACAGCCTACGCGCCAGCTCATGAAGCTATATTCAATCATCCGCAGAAGATCAAATATTCATTTTTTCTCCTTCGTGAACAAATCTAAGCTCGCACAGCAATACTGGTGGTAGGATAAAACCAATCTTGAATTATTCAATATATTATACCAGGGTATATACTTGCCTGCTGACTTGAACTTTTTTATCTCTTCCCTTTTCGATGTACTATGTGTGATTTTTTCGATTTTGATTTCGATTTTTCGGCGTCGAGTTGTTATTTTCATCCTCCTGTCTATTTTTTTTCTGGGTAGTATGTGGCCTACTTGGTTTATGTGGCGACCTTATACAGCGCGTACCGCATGTATGTATATATATGATATTATACGACGTACGTGCGCGGACCTCTCTTTTTATGTTTTGTCTGAGGTGTAGATGTGTTTCAGTTATCAGGACCTGGTGTACTACTCTTTGTTTGTTTTATTTTTTTACCGAGGTATTTCTTCCATTCCAGAGTTATTGGAGCCTGTCCTGCGACCACGGACTGCATTGTATTGTGGCCAATATTATAGTTAATGTGAGAACAACAACAGCAACAACAACAACAAAAAACAAAACAAAATGTGTACATAATAATATATATATGCCGGCGTCCCCGGTGGCTTGATAGGTGGTCCGCGTGCCTATCAAGATCAATTTCGTGGGTGTATCACCGAGTGAGTGCCTGCTCCTCCTCCTAGGGTTTTTTTCTTGCAATAAATATGTATCAGTGGAAAGCGCGAGAGCGTGAGTTAGCCACATTCGATGAAAATCGACGAGCAGTGGTAATGCTGAACCCTATGGGCGACAAAATAAAAGGCACATACCGGGGGGGGGAAGGGACGACACCTCTAACCACGGTTTGTCCAGAAGATCGCCGAGGGTATAAAACGTCCTACGATAGGGCTCGAAAGTGACGGTGATGTTAAAACAAAAAAATGTACCCCCCCCCTATTCTGTAGCAACACCGGGACTACATCGTTCATACATATCCGCGCTACCGGAAGGCTAGTAGCGGATACAGTATGAATGATACGGTCACGGTGTTGAAGAATAAGGGGGGTTATTAGCATATTAGTCCGTAATTGAACAATCCCACCACCAGTATTTATTTATTGCTGTGCGAACTTAGATTTGTTCTCGAAGGAAGGTGAAAAATTGAATAGTTATTGTTCTGCGGATGATCGAATAGCTTTAATAGCTGGGAGGGCTTAGGCTCTGTGTTTGTTCGTGTTGAAAGTTGGAGCATTAGAAGGTTTATTTGTTCGATTAATAATAATTGAAGAGCTACTGTATTATATACAAAAGTCAAAAAATAAGTATTTTCAGTTTGATTATTTCGATTTATGCATATAACATGCTACTTTTATTTTATATCGGGTGATTTCGACCTTCCTCGCCGTCGTCGTCCCTTGCCCCAAACTCGCTCGCCATCGCCATGGCCGCCTCCTCCTTCGACTTTGGGGAGACATTCAGCAACGTGCCCCCGTCCATCGCACCCGCGGCACAGCTTCACCGTGCAGTTTGTAACTTTATGGCCCCTCTTGCCACCTTTGAAGCACCCCCCCCCCCCCTATACGAAAGTATACTGCCTTCGGTGGATTCGGCGCTGTTGCTTTCGCCAGCGGTGGTCGCGGCCGAGTCGCTAGCGGACTCATCGCTCAGGTATGCGCCCCTCTCTCTAGCCCTCCCTGACCGGAACAAGATATTTTCGGACTTCAGGATGAAAGATTATACCTCAGGAAGAAATGCGAAAAAAAGGAAATTATTGCTCAAAAGATACCAAGGAAGCCAAATTTTTCTTTTTTGCGTTTCTGGGGTGGGTAAGATGTCACAAGGCGCCACCTCATTTTTGTTTGGGCCTAGGACCCCCTGCGTCGGCGTTCACTGTCGCATACGGGTTTTTATCTATTTCGGCCCTCACCCCGGTGTGGGCAAGAATTCGATTTTTCGTTTTAGCGGTGGTGAGAGGCGATGCCATGCGAGATCGTAGGACACCAAAAATCGCGAAGACTTAAGTGGTGCTTTGTGGTGACTTTTACCCGCCTCAGAAATAATAATAAGAAGAAGCAAAAAAAAAATAATGCTTCTTTTTTTCCAAATAAATGGTGTCTTTTCAGCGATTTATTTCCATATTTTTTACACCCTGGACAATAGACAATTATTAATACTATTAATAGTCCCATTGTTTAATAATAGACAATGATTATAATTAGAATAATAGACAATAATAGTCCCATTGATGTACGGATTCTATTTTTTTCTTCGCGGAACTTTTTTTTAATGATTCACATCTATCTGAGCGCATGGGCTAGGGGGTGTATCAAAACGTTCTACGAGCGGACATAAAATACAAACCTAAGTTCGAGGTGTCTTCGCCCTTTTCTGCTTATTATGCCTTGGACAGTAGACCTACGTATCAATAGTAGACAAGCCGAAAGTTGGCACAGAAGGGAGGTAGACTTGATGTGTGGGTTTCCTTTTGTTTCCGAGGTTTTCTTCTTTTTTTTGGGAAAGTTATGAGTGATCAATGTTGAAGATCATGCGGCACATAGTCGGATGACAAGATAAATAATAAATACCAGGTAGACTATTGCTCCTACTGTATACAACTGTTACAGAGCCATGAAATTGTCTATCTATTGGAATTGTCCGGGCAAGTGATGTCTAAGACTGTCTAGCAGTTGATTGAAGTTGTTTAGACACTTACTTGATCTTGGATACTGTCTATCAATTAATTGGATATATTCGGACAAAATTGATTTCAGAGACTGCCCATTAATTATTGGAAGTAAGTGTCTGAACAATTGATTGATTATTGGTGCTTTTAAATAGTTAATTGGAATTGCCCAAACAAACGAGCTCGGAGACTGCCTATTATTGACTGAAATTGTGCTGGCAATGATTTCACAGGCTCTCTATTGATTGGAATTGCTTGAACGATTGATTTCGGGTCATTTGCATGAAAGGGACTTGTCGGGGCAACTGTTTTGAGGGACCGTCCATTGTTTGGAATTGTCCGGACCATTGGTTTCGGAAGCGATCTACTCAATTTCAATGGCAATGTCATGACTATCGAGTTTAAGAGGGCTGTGTCATTTGAGAGCCGGCAGCTACTTGTAGAACTACAGTTGATTTGGTCAGTACATAACCATATCATGCTTCTATAGTATCGCCTCTACAACTGGGTCGGGAACTTCCCTGTATACGCAGCAATCGCTTGCAAGGTCCTTTACTGTGCCGTTTTACGGGTAGTATCAATTAATTATCAAAATGGGGAGCGTCTATCATGATACAATAAATAAATAGGTACACGGCCATGGCATTATTTATCGAGCAATTGGCTTCTTGCGCGGCATCTATCTGCAATGAGTCGTGGGGGTAATTCCAACCAGTTATCAATCGCCGAAGTCCGTTTGGACAATTCCAGTCAATGAGAAGCACCCGAAAAAAAAAGTTCAGACGAATCCAATTAATAGACAGCTCCCGAAGTCAATTGTCCGAACAATTTCAGTTAGTGGATAACAAACACCCGAAATCGATTGTCCGGACACTTCCAATTATTGGGCCAACACCCGAAATCAATTTGCATATTATTGCTGGATAATTCCAATTAACTAATAATAGCAGTCTCCGCATTCCATTTCATAGGCAAACTCGTAACATATTGCTCACAGAATTCCTATTTATAGATGTTCTTCGAAATCTATTCCCTGGAAAATCCCAATTTATTTGTAGACAACCGCCAAAAACAGTTGTCTGGCTAATTTCAGTTAATGGGCAATCGCCGATATAATTTGTCTGGACAATTTCCATTATTATTAACAGAAAGTCGCCAAAACCAATTCTCAATACAAATCCACAATTAACACACAGCCTCCTGAATTAATTGTGGACGCAGTAGACAGTTGAAATAGGAATTGCCCAGGATGTGACATTTTCACGTTTCATCCTTAAGTAGTCCTTTATCCTTGAGTGAGTGCGAAAATGTCCTGTTATGGCCTGGCTGTGGCCCCTCACTGGGCCAATCTCGATAGAATCAGCATTTTCTTCGTGTCCCGTCGCTACGAAATTGCGCGAAGCACCATCACGTAAAATCGCATTGTTTCCTTTCTGTGACATCTCGAAAGGCATCGCCTACTACTGCCCCTTGCGGGCTTTCCCCTACAACAAGCAGTGGTGCCAACCTCTGCTCGGCTCTCCCCTACAGCAGCGTTGCCCCCAGCACCGCCGGATTCGATCGGCTGCTGTCTCTCATGAACTCGGCCATTCTGCTCCTCATGGCGTAAATCCCCGATGCTTTCTTTTGCTCCAACAACAACATTACAGCTGAACTTTGCGCCACAGCTCTTCTTGTCTTGGACTTAACTCGAAAGTTCACGATCTACATGATGAGCCAGCCCCTTCAAAGACATCCTTGACTTCTATTATTATATGTACCATGCGTCAAACGTTCAAGGCAATATTAATAGTGTGATCGTAGAGTCACATTCCTTAGCATTATTCTTGAGTCTTCCAACCTTTTTTTTTTCGTTCGTGATCGCAATGTTCACCGGCATGGGATCGCTTCTTACTCTGCGACAACAAATTATATCTATCTGTGTCCTTTTTTAAGTGAGATCCGGACTCACTCGTCCGAGTGTCGTAAACGCGATAATAGTCAAAGTGCCCCCCCCCCCCCCCCCCCCTACCGTAGCACCAGTCTTCCCGAGGGGAAAACAAGCCTATTAATAACAAGTCTTACGAGGGCGTTTACAGTGTAGGCCCGCCAATAAGAAAACGCGCAAAGAACACAATGCTCACTTTTTGGAGAACGCTTAGAAAAATGAGTTGTTAATGAAAACAGTTCAGCGGTGAACTCTACACTAAATCTTGTACCAGCATAATATATATATATATATATATATATATATACCTATGCTCAAGGAAATTTGAAGATGGCGCCCCAATAAGAATGTCAGGCTTGCCCAGATTAGGCGTTTCTTGTTGCCCATACCGTATCTAGGGTGCCATTTTTCAGTTTTCCTGTAAGTTTGTGTGTAGTATATACCCTGGTATGTACGTGTGTATGCGTATGTATGTATGTACAAGGCGCTTCGCTCCGCGGGCGGCCTACGCCGCCCGCTACGCTCGCTCAGGAAGGAAAAATGCAATTATTACTATCTATATAGTATGCCAAGGGAACAGAGGTTCATGATTGAATATAGTCTTTTCATGATCGATCGGAGTTGCAAACTGGCGACTTGATGATGCAAAGAACCCTGCCGCCATGCTTTAGGAGAAAACAGCTCGGACGCCACATACATACGCTTCCCGTCGCGGGCGGTTGCCGGACGTACGTCGCCCTCTACGCTCGCTGACATGCCGTACGTAGCATACATACCCGAGGTAGGGTAATCCTTTTTTTCTTTTGATATGCTTGCTGTATGTACTGCTTGCTGTACGAAAGAGAAAACACAGCACGGCACAGCAGCACCGCAAAAACAATGAAACCGAAAAAATTGGGAAGAAAACAAAATCCCCCTCCCCTCATGAAATAATTTTCTGTCTGATTGGAACACCTTGCACCGGTCAAAAAATAAAAAAAATCGTGTAGCAGAGCTTCTCTCTCAGCCTCGTACGCCGCCCGCCCCTCTCGGGACCACCTCGTCATCTATTCGGTCCGGGCGAAGTTTCCCTTACTCTCTGCCACAGTGAGCCCCGCCGCCCGCCTCGCGTTAAGCCCGGTGCTCACTGTGGCCGTCGTTCGCCAGCTCGACAATGTTGTTATTCAGACTGGGTACCTCCCTCTGTGATTTTCAGCCCGGCCGCAAAAATAAGCACCGCTTGAATATCATCTTGCAATGCCGAACGACCCTTATAACTCGTACGTACTCTATCCAAAATCACAAATAATTGGAGGCCAGACAGAGCCCATTCATGCATCCCTCGTGTCTCGAGGCACACGCGACGCCTAGGCACGAAAGCGGCGACAGCGCTCCTTGCAGCCCCCCCTCTACCCGCCAGCACCCGCTGACACCCGCGACGACGCCGGGCTCACCCGCGGTGCCGTACTCGGAGTACACACCCGCACACGAAACGAAAGGAGAAAAAAGGAAGAAAGCACCGAGAGTGCCAAGAGAAAGGGAGAAAAGAAAGACCCGCAGGAAAGGTCCTGCAAGTAATGAAGGGAGGCGGTTTCGAAGTGGGAGCTCTGAGAGGCCAGGGATGTACCAACCGAGCACGCTCAGAGAGTGAGATCTACGTAATCAAGTGGTTCTATGTATGTATGTATCTATGTATGTATGTATGTATGTATGTATGTATGTATGTATGTATGTATGTATGTATGTATGTATGTATGTATGTATGTATGTATGTATGTATGTATGTATGTATGTATGTATGTATGTATGTATGTATGTATGTATGTATGTATGTATGTATGTATGTATGTATGTATGTATGTATGTATGTATGTATGTATGTATGTATGTATGTATGTATGTATGTATGTATGTATGTATGTTGTGTGTGTGAGTTTCAACGTTGTCTTCGGCCACTTTCGTTCACCGCGCTTTTCAGATACGGCACCAATGCCAGCCCCAACGGGTTCTGCGCACGCACGCATACGCACTAACGAACAATTATCGTGCTGGTGTCGTTATAAGTCGATAAGAGTTGGTCGAGACAAGTGCGGCAACGTGTGTCTGCAGAGGCACGTGGCTGGACCATAATTTTAAAATTACTGCAATTCGGAACGTGAAATATCGTAACAGTGTTTTTTTAGTTCAATTCCCGCAGTAGCATTTCGTCGTCGCTTTAAATCGCAAACAGTTTGGGGTTGCCGAGGCCTCTCCGCTGCGACCAGCCGGAGACTTTCACCCAGGGCTACTACTCCCGCGTTGGGTCGATGTCAACCAACGCGGCATCTTGTCGCAGAGAGTGGTTACTCTGGTAAAACAAACGCCACAAAGAAACAAAAGAATTAAAAACCGATGTCGTTGTCGACGTATCTCGCGCACAACGATCGGCGGCCGGGATGGTCTATTTTTCATAACCGAGATCGATGTTCTCGTGTCGCGCTAGGCCGCCGAGGATGCAAGTGCCATTGAATGGTCCTTGTGTACTTTCCCGCAGGCTTTCTTCCTCTCCGGGGCTGCTTTTCGCTCATCCCTGTTTTGGGTCGACATAGCCGCAGTAACATTTAGTCTTCGCTTTAATTCGTAAATATTTCGGGATTAAGTAGGCCTCTCTGTTACGGCTTGAGATCACACCCATACGTGTTGTCTCTTTGCTTTTCCTCAACACCGTAGTACAATAGTAACTTGACCTCCTTACCGTGGGTTTCTTGTTGTCCTTACTGTATCCAAACTCCTGTATACCTTGGCGCCCAGTGAATTCGGCTTCGGTTGTCCCCCATTGTCCCATGGGAATGCTGTGTATGAGCGTGCACACTGCCCGGACAGTGGCAAGACGCCCGCCTCTATGATTGCTATCTCGCGAGAACGCTTCATCCCCGCCGCGCTCTCGGACGCTGTTACCCCCGCGTACTTGCGTGCGACTGTTATGGGCTTCCGCCCCACGTACTTCATAGGAACGCCCACGACCGAGCCGTCTATTTTGTGACTCGCCGCCCCTCTTGCCCGGAAGGGTTGCATCGTGCACTGCTTATCCTCTATGCCAGCCTGCCGATGGGTCTGGAGGCTCACGGTCATCCGCCCCGGGGACAGCGCCAGCTCCCCTTCTAGCCGCCTTCTAGAACACTCGGGAAAGGAATCCTGGCCGCTCGGCGCGAGACGATTGCCTGGGTTCCGTCACCTGTGGATACACGCCGACGGCTGTGACTGCGCACATTTGGCGGCAGTCTAAGTTATGTCTTATCGCAACCTCTTGGGAGAGACTCTTAACGCCTTCCAGGACAGGAAATTAAACGTGAACCCCCAGGCCTCCCGTCATGCGCAACGTAAGTGGGCCAACCCCCGTAGGCAGCTCGAAACCGCGCGTCAATATGCGGAAAACCATGCAGAAGATGGCCGCGAACGGTATCATTGCGATGCGTTCTGCCGCAGTGGCCAGCACCCGTGTCTGTCAGAGCGTGTCTCTCACTAGAGCACGCAGCCAAAATTCCCAACAAAAGAGTTCTGCCGGGCGATGCCCACAACTCTCTACCCGTACGTAGGCAGAATGTGGGCTTTCACAGCAACGTTTTGGCCGTGTCCCTAAGACATGCTGCAGGTGATAAGGTCAGACCCACCCTCCCACTGATGAGGGCGCGGAGAAGCTCTGGATATCGTACCGCAGTAGTGTATATAGTGATGGCACCTCTATTACGAGTAAAGCAGTAGTACAGTACGAGTAGCTCTGTTGGGGATACCAGGTGCAGAATTCTCGTCTTGAACCCAAATTAAACTGAAATCGACGTTCGGAAGTCAGGAAACACACAACAAATCGAAGACGTGTACGAAGGGCTGAAGGGTTAGACCGATAAGCCGGGCGTACATTGACGCTGGCCGCGGTCTGGTGTGTCCTGTTGTGCTGCTGTTGTGCTGTTGTTGTTGTTGTTGTTGTTGCTGCTGCTGCCGCCGCCACCCTGCTGCTGCTACTGGCGATATTTTTTCTATAGCTAAATACATAGCCATACCAGGTACACACCACAGGTAGGCTACGTGGTAGATGCTCGTTTGTTTCGGTTCAGCAGAATCCGTAGCCCTCCAAGAGCATGATGCATCGCAGATTTGACTACTGCAGGCAAGGTATTGAGGTCGCGCCTCATTCCCCCCAATCATTTCGAAGTACCGCAGCACTATAATATGACACAACGGTACGTTGTGCGCTACTAGAGTAGATATACCTTGGGTACACGCTGCGTAATACGCTGCTGTGTAGGTGTACAACAGTAGAGTACCTTCTTGTAGTTTGATTTCGAATTGTGTGAATTACCTATTTACCACCCCTCGCTCGAAGAGGGGAGGGCAGGGGGGAAACCCGGGGCTGGTCTTCACACAGCCCCCCGTTCCAACATCCGCACACACGCATGTTCACTACCACTCTATCCGGCGTAAACTCCGTATTCGGCGGCCTCCCGATAGAGAAATAAAGCTAAAATATCACTTGCCCCACTTATGATTCACATTTGCAGGATATACGTCACATGAAATGGCTCACTCATCGATATGACATTCCCCAGCAACATAAATCCCTTCCGACCAATGGGTGGATGTATTCTGACCCTACTCACGCTTTTTTGGACTGTGCCATTCGAGCGGTCGTTACCCTTCTTTTCGACCTCCGTGCACAACCCCCGGGTACCAATCGACCTGTGGACATACCGATCGCAGCCTTTAACGACTCCTGCGACCATTCCAGCGGCATCACGCCCGGGTCGACCTATTCCTTTCGCACTGCCCGCGACCCCACGTCTGCCCGAACCACAGCCCCCAGTGGCATGCACACGCAGCAACACTATTATTCCCTTTTGTTAAATGCACCCATCACGCGAAGTCGCGAATTGCTGCCACTATTCTCTCCCCCCCTCACGAACTCCCTCAGAAGCACGGGTGGGTGGGTGGGTGGGTGGGTGGGAAAAACACTACTCTCCTGAACACCTCCGCACACTATTGACTGGACGGCTTGCAAGCTCTTTGCTTGATGTCTGCTCGGAGCCGCGACCCACCACAACTCTCCTGGTCGTTGTTCTTTTCGGTACCGGTAATACTCATCACACGTCACCCAGTACCTACGTGTGATCCACTACCTAACTCTTGTTAATCTTAGCCAATTGTTCTGGACGTGCAAAACTCGTGTTTACCGCGTCGCTGTGCTCCCCATGGAAATGTAATGCTTTGTACTTTGATTTCATGTGTCAATTAATTATTTCCCACCGCTCGCTCGAAATGGGGGGAGCAGGGGGGAGCCCTGGGGCTGACCTTCACACAGCCCCTCATTCGAGCATCCGTACACACGTATGTCAAGTACCACTCCATCCGGCGTGAAGTCCGTATTCGCCGTCCTCCCATTGACAACTGTGGTGGACTTGATGAACGTATGTACATGTCTACCCGCCCCTCTCTTCTGCAGCTCATCTCTCAACGCCCTCACTCTCGGACACTATATAACGGGTTGTTTTTCACCCCACTGAGCCCCTTGCCCTGACTGCCTCTTGCAACCCTCACTTCTATCTACCATCTCTCCAGACACCCACTTTGCATATTTCCCGTGATTACGTACGTACCCCTTGTGCGCTCCCGATGACCATTGACCCTCGCGCTTCAACAGTTCGGGAGCAGCGCCCCCGGTCGACAGGTGCGTGTCATCCCCAATCCCCAGGGAGTGCAACTCATACTCCTCTGCCTGCACTCCCGCCACTGCCACCACCTCTCGCAGCTCCTTTGTGGCCTGCGCCCGAGTCCACATCGACCACCTGCAACTACCACAACCAAACGCCACTAACAGTGCCGATGGGGGGAGGAAACGATTACACGACAATAACTCGATCATTTTGTCGACGGCGCCCCCCCCAGCGCCTACTTGCCGTGACGGACCTTTTCTGTCTCGAGTTAATATCGCGCCCTTGCTTATCTGGTCACCTCTGGGCCATCGAGACAGCATATCAACGCCAGTTCGCCGTCGAACACTGCCCTCATTCCAACTAAACTTTCGGAAAGCCACACCCCCCCTGCCTCAATATATAAAATTGATGTATGCGCGTACGAGTTTCGGCAAATATCTCTACCGCCCGAGTGAGAAAGAAAAAACACGCTTCCAGCGCAATCCACAAAACGTGCCCCCCCCACTCCCTCATGTCTACGCCAAGTGCTCGCCCCCGAGCAGCATGGGCCACGACACCGGCCTGCGTACGCTCGTTCTCGATCCCGTGACAGCGTGCGATCGTGCGGTACCTTTGAGTGCGATACGAAGTAACGGACGAGAGAGGTTTAACTCAAAACCGCACAAGGATCGGGGGAAACGGTTGCTACTGCATTCGCTGTATACGCTAAAACGGATCTTACATTGGCCACCAACTTCCAGTGAGGTTTAATAACACCGGTACACATACCACGTTCAAGCGAAACTCCACCCACGAACCGAAAAATTCCTGGTAAGCTCGCTCCGTCGAGGGCGCAACGGCGTTTCGGACGAGCTCGAGGCACACTGAGGTACAGAGAGCTCTGCCGTTCCCCCCAAATCCAAACCTGCCATGGGATTTGGGGGCGTGCACGAACGAGATTAGGGTGTACCTCGGATTTTTTCCACTTAGAATTCCATCAGCAGTGACGTCATCCAACACGCCAGGCACGTGCATGGCGCCAATAATTAACGCACTGGACATTTCAAGAACTCCCAAAAAAAACGCATCAACGCCCCGGATCGCGACTCTCTACCCCCCCAGCAACGTCGTATCCACTGCACTGCTGCCTCATTATCTCCCCGCAACAGCTCACAATCGATTGCCTGTGCTGGGAAATCTTCACACAAAACAACCAATATCCGTGCTGAAATCACAATCCTGAGCAACTCTAGAATGTTTATAGGAATACCATTCACGCCCTTAACAGACTTGAACCGCAAAACCGCGCTTGCTCGCCCTTCGCACGACTGTATCGCCGGTACACACCCCTTTCAAAGCAACCCCCCTCCGTGGCCTGCTTGGGTGCATATGAAAAACTTGTACCTTGCGGGGGATGAGACACCAACTTATACCTGGGCACCGGAAGGCACCCCCCGATGTAATCGAACCCTCCGGTGCAAACCATCTTCAAAAATCGAACTCCCCGTGAAAACCCCGGCCTAGAACCACGCGCCGCCCACGCCCTAGTCGCGAAGCTTCTGGCGGCATCCCCATAGCTTCTAAAAAGTGATTCAGGAAGAACTTGCCTGGCTGCACCCCAAAAGCCGCATGCAGCTGAAAACCAGTCAACTGAAAAATCTGTTTTTCTCACGTCCACGTACGAGATGGCGGCCACTCCGCCATCAGACCATACAGTTTTACATTTTTGTCGGTGATATCTTCACTGACAGCTCGTCGGTGTCCATTGTCCTACCCAACACTTCTAATCGCGAATCCCAACTATTAACCTTACCCGCGGATAAAAACACCAGATCGTTTGGGCCCTGTTATCTCAACAAGCAGAAGCGGTTGGATGCGAGAGATTGTAACATGCGTATGTACTTCCGACCATCTGGAAGCCATTGGATCTCGACGAGGATGCCATCATCCACATAGTACCGCATGAAAAGTTCACTGCTGGATTCACCTCCAAAATCCTGAATACGCAAACAATCCTGACGCAAGGCGGCAGCCCTGCCACCCCGCGGCGGCACTATCGGTACATGGTCGAAAGCCGCGGCTCCGCGGGCCGTCACTTCAGAATGCTGGAATGTGGTGTGAATGTGAGCGTCTTCGAGGGCTGCCGAAAGCAGTCCCCCGAAACCTGGACTACTCCGCCAATCAAACGGCACTCGGAAATTAACTACCACGTGATGCCCAACTTTGTACCCAAACACAGAGGTACCTTCTGGGTCACTGAAACTTGTCGAAAACCCTCTTTCACAATCAATAGGAGCCAACACGATGCGGGCGTCTGACCCGCATTTCCGCCGGACATAAAACAGTCGCAAAATCACATCAAGCAAGACGTGACCCAGTTCACACGGCGGAGCGTAATCATAATCGGTATCCCACTGACACTTGACCGATTGGTAGACCCTGCAGAGGTCAAGTCATGAATTATGCGATATTTGGGCTCCCCGACTACACCCAACGGGGACAAGCGGATTCATTGAATTTCTTCAATGAAATTCGCTTTGTATACCAACGCGCGGCCCGTAATCATAGCAGTCACCACCTTTTTAGCGATTTTCCCTGCGTGATCCCTCACACTTGAGTGATGGGCGTACTCCACTTCCCCTATAAGACGCCCACCTTGATGGGGCGTGACAGGCCTTTCGCAGTTAGGCGAGGTGAGAGAGTGAAGACGTGTCCAACTCTGACGTCGGTCGTTTGTCGTAGTGACGGTTTCCCCCTGTGCCAAAAATTCCACGGCATAAACAAGCCTTCCTACGATATACGTAGTCCTCCGCACAAGACTGTGCGATACGTACGGCAGTACTCCGAGCATAATCAACAGCCCCCCTGCTCTGTGTACGGCATATCATAGCCATCCATAAATAAAGAAGGGAAAAACCGCGTGGGAAACCTTCTGAAATACAGCAATAAAAACAACCCAAAGCCAAATAAAATCAAACAACATGCATGATCTACACCAATCCCCCTGTTGGATAATACGTCGGTAGATCGTCACTATTTCCAGGTAAAAAGGAAATTATTCACGTACACAATCTCAGAACCAAAAACTTACTACACTACCAATGTAAAACGCCAGTCATTTCGCCACTAACAACAAAATCTTCCACCAATCCAAAACCCCAAAATGTATCTCTCGAATGAATACCACAACTTCAAAACTGCAAATTACAAAAATAGTTCCACGTTTACGTCAATAATGTTCAGATTATCCATCTATCACGTCAAACGCTCCTCACTCGGACGTGGTACCAATCGTGTCCTCCAAACAGCATTTTCTCTGCTACTCAAAACATTCCCCAATCAAATAGTCATCCCTTTCAAATCAACTCTACCCATCCAATTTGATTCAACTCAAAACTACTTCCTCCATTCCAGCCCAAAGGAACATCAAACCCATCCCATGTTCATAAACAAAATTGGAATGGATGTGAAACGTCTCCACGCTCAACGGTTTCGTCAAGCACCGACCGCACGTGCGTAATGGAGATGGTTTCGTTTGAAACCAGCTCCCTCAGGAAGTGATGGCGTACATCGATGTGCATCGAGTTCGAGTTGGTCACAGGGTTTTGCGCGAGCTGCACAGCACCCTCGCTATCCTCGAACACTGGCACTCACGGTGTCCCCACTCCCGGCAGCATAAAACACCAAACCTGCAGCAAAATGAACACTTCCTTCATAGTATCTGCCATTGCAACGTATTCTGCTTCAGTGGTGGCAAGCGTAACGCACTTCTGAGTTTTAGAAAACCATTGCACACAAGCACCCCCACATATCGACCCCCCCGAAACCGATCACCTATCAGTTTGCCTTACTCACGTAGTCTGCATCCGGAAGCACCTGCATCAGCAACCCATCAATCCAAACCTCCCTGGAAGTAATACCGTGCCCAGTTTTAACCTTTTTATACGCTAAAATACCTATTAATAGTGCGGTATTCCAGCGTATCTCTCTGGGCCCAGCGCAATACCTCGCTACTGCCCGTACTGCGTTCGAAATGTCCAGCCGTGTCTGGGTAGCCAGCCACATCACGCTACCAATCAACTCACGAAACGGCCAGGTCTCCACAGGTTCGTCCCGACTGAATTCCTCAAGATGTATCCCTATAGGCATCGGAATGCTCTTCACGTCAGCCACACCAAACTTTTCCACTAACGAACCGGCGAACGTCTTCTGCGAAATATTCAGCAAGCCGTTCAGCCGGTCCCTGGAAAATTGGCAACCACCGTACCAACGCAGCTCACCGAAGCGTTTCACGGGTACCATCCGGCCCAAATCTTCACCGGAATAGTCACATCTACTCTTACGGCCCACAGTATATACCAGCTACATGGATTACTGCAGTAATAGCGACACGACCCTCCTCCACCAAACGAAAAACACAGGCATCGGCAAGGCACTGCTAGAAGCCCAGTTGTTTAGAGCAAGTAGTCAAGTGAGCGGGCCACGATCTCGACGCCTGCTTCAAGCCATACAGTCTTACTCAATCGAACTAGTTTGCAAGACAAATTCCCTCAGCCCTGTGGCATTCGTATGAACTCATCCTCTTTCAAGCTGGACTGAACGAACGCCTGCTGTACATCAAAATGACAAAAATCCAAATCTAAAATACACGCGATCGCGGTCAGCAAACGCACACAAGAACCAGGAGACCGTTGGGGCAAAACTCTCGCTGATGTCAATCCCCTCACACTGTTTAAAGCCCCGCGCCACCAGCCTCGCCTTGAAGTTTACGATATGTCCAAGCTCGTCCTCCTTCAAGTCGAACACCCACTTGGAGTCGATGACGTTGTCGACTGGTTGCTATTCCTTCATCACCACGAAGGTATCCGCATCCAGGAGACAAAGGATCTCCCGCGACATCGGATCGCACCAGATCGGGGCTTGCCCCGAGACCATCGCCCCCGCATAGCTCGTGAGCGTCTACATATCATTCACTTGGTAGTCTAACAGTTTTGGAGGGTCGTGGGGAGGCCGATCGTTGGGTAGTGCCGCTTTCGGTGTCCTCGTGTTCCGCCATCATTGACACGAATGCAGTGCGGCCCATCATGGATAGACTCCCAAGGTAGTGACTGAGAGCCTGCTCCGATTCACCCGGCTGCAGAACCATTTCCTCGCGGAGAACCCTGCTCTGGCCTCTCGTACGCCCCGGCATCCGTTCCTCCCCGAAATGTCGAAGCTCCCGGGCAACATACTGTATCGGCGGCATTCCCGAGGACGACGCAGCAGGCGAAGACTCGGTAGGCGGCGGCGACGACGGTGGCGGCCGAGACCCAGGAGGCGGTTGAGGTGACAGCGGCGACGGCGGCGACGGAGACCCAACAGGCGGTTGAGGCGGCGGGGGCGGCGACGGAGACCCAACAGGTGGTGAAGGCGGCGGTGGCGGTGCGGTAGGGGTTAGAAACACACGGTGGCGCGGCAACATACCACACATCCGGCTGTTCCGGTGGCGTCGGCGCAGCAGCGGACAAAGTCGACTCCCCCTCCGCTGGCTGCGGCGCCGCCACCAGCGGCGTGCGAGAGGGTGCCCACGTCAAGTCAAGCGTAACAGATCGCACCGGTGGACCGCTTGAAGACATTAAAACAATCGGAGGGGCCATTGTAACCGCTGTTCAGGAAGTAGCACGCCACGGCCTGCGGCTGGGGTTTTTGGTCCCGCATAACCCGCATGTACCCCGGCTGAAAGAAAGCAAGAAGCTTCAACTCAGGTCGGGACCCGTAGTAGGCCTCATTCGGCGATTTCATTCCGGAGTTCGCCGTGGTCACAGAGCAGTTCATGCATTCCGCTCCCCATGGGATGGCCTCTAACCACAGGCGACCACCATCGGCAGAGCGGGCGTTCTTGACCGCCTCGAGGTGGACGCCTGGAAACAACCGGGAAGCCTCCATGCGGGCCGCGTGGCCGGCCTTGCCCGCCCTCCAGATGCTGCTCTCGACAGGGGCGTTGTGTTTGGGGGTCCCCGGCGCCGTGTTTTCACGGCGGATGCCGCGGCTGTCGCTAATGCGCACGTACGCACCGCTGGTAAATCCGCCATCCGCACGGAACGCGCAGGACGGAACGCGCAGGATTGCCCTATGTCAGCGACGTAGCGCTCCACCATCAACGGCAGGTCCGAGTTCTTCTTGAGGCTGTACGGTTGCATTCACCTCGAGGCACTGTCGGTAAACATGACACATACTCCGATCCGCCAATGGAGGCTTCGTACGGCCCGGCGAGGTCGGTCTGCACCATTTCCCCTGGAAAATTTGCCCGCGAGGACGTCGACCTTGGCACCGCCACTCTGATCTCCTTCGCTATCGAACATCCCGCGCTGGGGACGAGCGGACCCGTTTGGCGGATGCCATGCTGCCGTGCCGTTGCCCTCAACGTAGATGCGGTGGTGTGGGCGTGGGTGACATGGAGGATGTTACATCTACCTCAGAGGCAGGGCACTTGCCAATAAAAACGTTTCGTGTCCCTGCGGCCAGTACTGTAGCGGTCATCTCGTTTTGATCAACAGGGGGCACGGGGGGGACAAAGGGGGCCAAGGGACGGATCGGGGGCACCGGTGCCGCAGGGCCTATACATTGTCCCACAGTGGGCGCGTGGGGTATGGCATCCAGGGGCCTGAAATAGTTTTATGATATTCCCCAACGCGGAGGTGGGAGAAAATCATCCTTGCCACTCGGTTCTACTGGGGGCGAGAGGGGGAGGGGGGGGACCAATACACCATTTAACTCTACTCGTGCAGGCGGGGATGGGGGTACAGAATCAACGTACACTCCACTGCGCTCTACGGCAGGCAGGGGCTGGGGGGAATTATGCACGTACGCCCTGTTCATCTCTTCGGGTAGCGGGGGTGGGGGAAATCATCCACATGCGGGACACTCGATTCTACCGGGGGCGATAGTGGGGATACTGAAGTAACTGCAGCCAGTTTGACTAGATGCGAGGGGGAAAGTCGTGTAGCACGTAAAAAGGAGCCTGTAGCCCCACGGGGGAAAGTTATCTTGCCTGCAAAAAAAGGTAACTCTCTTCGAGTCGAGTGTAATGGGATGCTTAGATAGCCTGAACTGCGTGCAGTGAGGAGAGGTTGATGGCGAGCCCATCCACTACGTATACTCTTGGCTGCAACACGCTTACATCAGTAGCATAATCCAACTGTAAGTTCAAAGCCTCTACGCAGAACACCTTCATCGCCCTACCGTCTCCAATCGTGACCCATTCCTGACCCTTGGAGGGCGCCTTGCGATTGAATACGTTTGTAGCATCTCCTGTCATGTGATCACTCGCACCGCCTCGCACATCCATACCCTTCGATCAGAGATCGTTACAACCTACTGACCAACAAAATCAGAGGCATGCTTAAACTCGCCTTGAGGCATAAACCGTGCTGCGAGTAGGCGCAGAGCCCTCTCATGAGAGGAAGCAACATCCGGGGGGTAGAGGTAGAGGTAGATATAGAGGTAGAGGGGGAGGGAGCTGCTTGTAGGCGTGCATCTTGCAAATACTGCTGCTGCAATGGAGTAGGCGGGTGCTGGCATTCCTAGCCCTGCTGTAGGTCTGGCGACATCCGGTACTCGTAGGGATCGCTGTTGGTAGCCGGGTCGTACGTTGGTGGTTGAAGCTGCCCGAGCTGTTCGAGTCGCTCTAGCAGCGTAGCGCTCTCGTTCTCGTGACTCTGGAACTCAGACGTAATGGCTACGCTGACGCGGCCAACACCACGACAATTAGTCCTGTTAAAGACGTGCGCCCGGACATTCCCTATGACGATGACTAATTTGATGGCAGCAGTGGCATCTCTCGCGAGAATCGTCGGGGTGAACTGCTGGCGCGCTGCCTTGGGGCCGTGGAAGGGGTGACGGGTAAGACGGTGGGTATACGTAGCCTCCGGGCGGGGGGAAGTACTGAGGCTTTGCACCACCGCGCCCTCGGCCTTACCATCCAAACTTTCCTCCACCACGGTCATCGTAGCCAGGCCCGTGTCACCCCGGTTGCCACTGCTGCTGTGCGCCACCACTCCAGGCCGTACCATGCGGCTGTTGCTGCCGCTGTTGCAGCGGTTGCTGCTGCTGTTGCTGTGGCTGCTGCGGCTGCTGCTGCCCATATTCTCCGTTCCCCCTTCCTTTCCTTCGGTTCCGCCCCTCGTTTTCCCCCCCATCGTCGCCGCCCGACACCCCGCGGTCGGCGTCGGTGGCGATCAGGGCGTGCGCACTTGCCCCTTGCTCCCCCTTTCCCCCCTTCTCCCGCTCCATCTCATGATAGGATTCCAGCACCATTCGCTCAAAGTCCGCTCTGGTCAAATACTCACACACCATAAACGAAAGGCAACGAAGATTACGACGGATTGTTTTAAAGGCCGTCTTGTGAACCCCCTTTTCCCTCATTTTCATGGCTATGGGGTACGCCCTAAAAAAGTACCCATTGAGGGACTCTTTGTCACGTTTGGCCAATACTTTGAATTATCTCGTGGTACGGTACTTGGCGGCCTCATCGTTGGCAGAATACCAACCGAGGATCACGGTCGATGCCTCGGACGGAAAGCCGGCTGCCAAGATGGCCTCTAAAAGAGGAGGGTAAGTGCTTTGGTAATATCTGCTTTCGAGTGTGTCCTTTCCAACTCAACGACGCTCTTTCCACCTCCTAGTTTTACGGGAACTTCTGCCGTCAAGGCATCGTAACAGTTCGTGAACATAGCCCAAGACACAAGCAGCTTGATCCGAACAAAACCCTTTGACGAGTCACCACCGAACGAGCCTGCGGCTCTGACCGTGGCACAATCGTCGACGAAGCGGCCGCCCCAACAGCTCCTCCGCCGCTCTGTAGCTGCAGTTGCTCGACGAACCGGTTCAACAATAGCCTTGATCTCTATCGGACGCGTCGATGGTGAGGCTCTCAGGTTCTCTCCCGGCCTCCACACTGTCGTCCCTCCGAGAGGCTCGCTCTTTCTCGAGTTCTTCAGTTGTCGCTTGCAGCAAGCGGGAGTTTTCGTCCAGCCGTGGTTCCATCGAGCGGGCTTGCTCGTCCATTCTCGATTGCATTTTTGCCAACCTAGCTTCCGGTATTGCCTCCATCTTTGTGAGACGAGGATCGCTCTAATCGCTGCCTCTAGCCCCCAGAGACTCGACGGATCCCGCTAGCGTGATCGATACTATGGGGCGTGACGGGTCTTGCGCAGTTAGGCGAGGTAAACATAACTCATAATGGTCTTTGGAAGGACTCTCGTGTTGGATTATATCGGACGAAATTAGGAGAGAGAGAGTGAAAAAGTGTCCACCTCCGACGTCGGTCGTTCATCGTAGTGACGGTTTCACCCAGTACCAAAATACCCCCGGCTTAAACAAGCCTTCCTACGATATACGTATTCCTCCGCACAAGACTGTGCGATACATGTACGAGTACTCCGAGCACACTCATCAAACCTCGTGCTACGTCCACCGGCACACCCGGCGAACCAAACGGTATATGTGAGGGTCTGACTTCCCCGATCCAACGCTTCACTCGTCTCACCTCAACATGTGGTGCAAGGGTTCGTGGACTGACGACGGGAAGTGTTTCACACTCCCTTCACATTGTCTCAACATTAATGAACCCTAACCAGCGATTCTGCCGAGGCAATCCGACTTGCCCGACAGGGGCGCGCTTAAAGTGGCCCGTTGAACCCGCTAGGCCTCCACAGTCTTGTCCTCTAGTTCCCGAGGGATACATCCATTCTGCTTGTTCAACTCATTCAACGCTATCTTCAACCCACCCATGCATACCTGTCTTCAGTGGACTCCGGAGCGTGAAGATCAGAACGTTCTCGCCCAACGCCAGCTCCCGTAGCCCTCGCCCAACCTTCGAGGTCTCTGCGGTCGCCTCGCCCGAGGTTGGCCCCATCGTCAGGTGGAGCCCGCACCCCTATCCAGAGCCAGGAGCACCGCGTCCTCTCGCGCCTCCCTGCGCCCCACGACCCCCCCCCCCAGTGGTCCGTAGAACCAAGTGCATTCGAAATCTCGTCTCCACTCTGGCTGTTTGCGCCTGCGATACCGTTTCCACCCCGCCCCCACGCCCCCCCACCCGCTGGGACACGAGCATCGGTGGCTTCAGGCTCCCGTGTGAGAACTTGCAGCCGTCGCCGAGTGAACACGTCTGGGTACTGGAGAACTGCAAGCACGTGTTGAACTTGTTGCGCCTGAGCTTCGTTGCGACCGACTCCCCTTTGCTTTGTTTCTCCGTACTACGTGCTGGAGATACACCTCCACCGCTGTCGGCCCGCAGGAGCTTGTACATGGCGTTTCCGCTGCGAACAAATCCTGGAAGCGCTGGGAATCCCGGCAGAGGGGGCATTGCAAACACCGCGTAGGCCTCCGGTGGTGTGGCCGCCGAGTAGGCTGCATTCGCAGTCCTGGTGAGCTCCCCCACCTGCAGGCGAAGGTCGTCGTTTAGCAAGTTTCCCAGATTTTTTGAAGTCTCGCCGCTACCGGGGAAACTGTTGCGCTTGAGCACGTGGGCCGGCAGCGACGTGCTCGCGTCGACGAAGCAAGCTCCGAGCTTGTGCGTCCGCATGAGGCACATCGCGTCCACCGCTACCGTGTCTTCAAGGCCAAAGCTGAGGAGTGCCTTCAGTGACTGCCGCAGCAAGTTAAAGCGGTCCACCATCGTCACGTCTGTGTTGCTACCAGCCTCTATACGCGGGAGAAATTGTAAAACGTCGAATCCGCCCAGAGATCAGAGCTACTGCGCTACATCAGCTGTCACCTCCAGCATGTCCCCGGACAGCGCCTGCAGATCGTCGACGGTCTCCCCCATGCTTAGCGGTGCCCGGCCGCGAACGAACCAGTGTCTTCGAGAACCTTTTTTCCTCCATGTCGCTCGGGTTTCTACATCTGGCGCTCCCTCGCACTGCGACCCGATCCATCCGCGTTCGCTGCTACATCAACGGAGGTATTGTTGTTGTCGATAGGTGGTTGGATCATCTTCTGTAGCTGGTTCGTATGGCCAGAAATATCTTCCACTCTGCCCACCATGCCGGTGACATCCTCCATCCTGCCGACCAATACCACATCGTACTGGTACTGCATATCCTTGAGCTCGTTCTGCATGTTGCCGTTTCCGTCTCTCCATCTCAATGCGGCCGTCGCGCTCCCACCTCTGTATCTCATGGCGGGTCACGGGTGCATCAACCTCGCCAACTGCAGCAGCAACAACTAGCAGGCAGATCGCCCCTTCCGTGCGCGTTTTCCGTACTACTTCCTCGGTTGCGGTCACCGCCCAGCTGGTCCTCCTTGGTCTCATCCGCCATACCTGGTATCGAAAAAAGAACACTCTCCTAAATACCTCCCCACACTATTGGCTTGACGGCTTGTGAGCCCTTACCTTGATATGTCTGCTCATCATCGCAACCCACGACAACTCTCCTGGTCGGTGTTTTTTTCAGCACGATTGTACCGGTCATACGACACCCAGTACGTATGTGTGACTCACTACCATGACCCTTGCTAATGTGATAGACCAATTCTTCAGTATGTAGTACGTAGCGGTCTCACACGTGCAAATATGTAACTTCCCGTAGGGGGGTGGAGTTTGTGCAGGCCTTTTGGAACTCGAAGAAGCTGGCAGAATCGTGATATGAGGCGAGATCAGACGACAGCCGAAAGCGCCCACCAGGTAGTCACTAGAGCTGCCTGGGCTAAGACGGCAGCTGCGGCAACAACGAGAGCTCGAGGCAAATCTCATAAGTAGCGTGCCCAGACAATTGATCGATTCCGCAGCAGCAGCAACAGCAGCAGAAGCAGCAGCAGTAGAAGCAGCAGCAAGAGGAGCAGCAGAAGCAGAAGCAGCAGCGGCAGCAGCAGCAGCAACAACTTCAGCCTCTTCTTCTGCAGGTTCACTAACCTCCCGGGGGCGCTATCGCCGGCGGCCTGTTGGCCCCGTGGGCTGGCGGTGCCATGGGAAGTCAGACGCTACCAGCGCCGCTAGACGCTTGCCGGCCCTGCTTCAGGGTCAGAGTCGGGTACCGAGAAACAAAAGCAGTGAATCAAGCAGCAGATCGTTTGAGACAGCACCCCGGCAAGAGATCGTACGGCAAGAAGAGAATGTGATTCACGTGGGGGCACAGTGCAGCAGCAAGCCAGACTACTCGTCCCATCCATCCTCGCATGTCTGACATACCCACCCTCCCGCTCTCCGCCCTCCGCCGCGTCATGCATGCACGGGGACCCCTATGGTCAGCGTACGCAGGAAGGAGAGTTGAGGATGTTTTGAGCTCAAACAGCATGGTCCCTTCGCATGTACAAATACAACCATTAATAGACAGTTCACCTCATGAATCAGATTACCGACGTGCATAAACCAGCGATAACCCAAAAGAAAAGGGAGTACTTGATTAAAGGGACTTCAGCCCGAACAGAGGGCCAGATTACCCCACTTCTTTGCGAATCGGGACATTACCGAGGTTGCGGAAGGTTCAGTACAGCAGGCTTGGTGTGAGTAGAGGGCGAGATTACCCCCCTTCCGACCGAAACCGAGACAGTATCGGCGAGGCGGAAGGCTCACACTACAGCACAAAACAGCTTGAGGAGAGGGCCAGAGTGCCCCACTTTCACGCGAACCGATACCACGTCGATACCGCAGAAGGCTCAAATCAGAAGGGCCGTCCACCCATTCAATACAAAGAAATCCCCACAGCAGCACAGACGTCGCACATGATTTTGGCAGAGAGAACGAGGGTACGACTAGCCACCCTTGCAGCAGTCCGATGAACCCACGCTCGTTTCGGCCGACGTGCGGGAGAGTATCGGGTCAGCACGTTCACGGCTTCCTAATGGGGAGCGCGCAATCGGAAACGATCAGACAGCATGGTACAACAATGGCACGCAGAAAAAGAAAAATTCGGAAAATAGCGACCTTGACGCCCGAGAAAGAGAAGTACTGCTGTATACGCTCGCCGACGTTGCACAACAGTGATGCGAGACAAGCGAAGCGTCGTGGGAGACGTAGCTCGAGCAACAGCAGGCTCTCTGGTTGCACCACCGATAGACCCCGTACACATACAACGATGCTTCGGAGGCTTGAAAGGCTTCGGGGCAGTCGACGAGCTAGTAATGATACTCACAGAATGGGCACCTGTACACGCAGCAGCGACTGGCGTAGATATAGAGCACGCACTGCAGTACGGAAACCACCCCAGTGTCAACGAGCATCTGCCAGCGGTCTGGGAAAAAATCGATGAATATGTAAGACGACAGAAATGCTTAGTGATACAAAAACCAGCTGCGCACGAAATCCCTAATATCAGAGTGTCCCCGCTGGCGGCCGTAGTGACACACAAGGTCAGGATCGTTTGATGAGTTGCGTCGAGGAAACCAAGGTGGGTTCAACGGAGACACTGACTCTCGCACTGTTCCCCAATTGCCTGTGCGCACGCGCGCTGCCCACGTGTCTCGACGAACTCGTGACACAGAATTAAAAGTTCCCAGTAGAGAGATGCTGATGAGTCAGGCCGATGTGTCGGACGCCTGCAGGAACGTGTGGGTTGACCCCGACCGAGCTCACAACATTTGCTACACAGTAGGAGATCTGGTTGTGATTGTTTTTTCAATTAACCTTCGGATGGTCGGGATCGCCGGGTTCTGGGGTGTCTTGTCTGCCGCGGCCGAACACGCGCACTGCAACCCCACTCTGAATTCGACCCATCTATTCGACTAAGGAAAATAAATGATGGCCCTTGTTAAGGTGGTAGATCGATGGGAAGAGGGTACACCCTCGCCGATTTCGCCAGACACAAAAATCAGAGCGCACAGCGGGGGTGAGATTTCCGATCAATTTTTCGCAACCGTGTACGTAGACGACTATCTCTTAGTCAGGGTACAACGCTCAGACGACAAGACAGCCTTGATGGCATCGGCCTCCCTCGCCTCGGATCACACGAGCTTTTTGGGACCGGGGGAGCAAGAGGTATCGCCCATTTTTGCTCCGAAGAAGAATACGAACTGGGACTCCACGATTGACGCGTTAAGGTTCACTGGCAATTCGCACACAATGAGAATCTCGTTTCCGCGAGAAAACGCCAACGATATAAAAAGGCTGCTGCTTGACCAGGGGCCCTTGAGCAGAAGGCGAGAGTCTGCGAGGGACGTTCTCAGCGTGGCGGGGAAGTTGTGGAACCTCACGTACGTACGTAGTGCGAGCGGGCAGGTATTTCGTATGGAGACTGTTGCGACTGACCGGATTACACGACGCATGCGCCAGAAAAAAAACAGAACCGCATGGTAGAGCTTGGCAGAGAGTTTCATGGGTACCTCCTCTTTTGGGAGTGGTGGGCAAAAGAGCACGAGCTGCTACTAGAGGGAGAGGCGCTTATCGCGCCCTGCTACACGGCGATAAAACGACCCGCCAAAAGGCACTATCTGTCTGACGCAAGGGTTGAGGCGGTGGGAGGATTCTGCGTTGAGAAGAAGGCATTTTGGATATACACCTTGCCGATTGGGCTGACTGCAGAACTTGAAAGAAAAAACAATCTTCAGGAGACCTGTACCATCACGATCGACCTCTTGGAGTTGTTGGTGGGAATGATTGTGACCGCGTGGGATATGCTCGAATTGGTAGGAGATAGGCCAGACGCGGCAGGTATCTCGAAGCGGTGGGGTCCACAGACAGAAGGGCCTGCTCACCCATGAGAATGCTGGGGTGCTTTGAACCCGCGGATGGAACCACACTGCAAAACATATTCCAGGTCTGCAGAAAACTTTAGCGGACGGGATTTCACGGTGACCTAGGGAGATGTTGGCAGACAAGATCAGGGAGCTAGCCTACTCCAGCGACTGGTGCGAACAATCCATTGGTCCACGAGGTTCGGGGATTTTTCGTATTGTACTTCCGAAAAAGAACATCCTCACAAAACACGACACATTTTATTGACGCTCAGGATGAACGAAGCGGAAGAACTCGCTTGGCTCGCGCGCCCTGTATGATGCATGCCTCGCTCAACTCATGGCATGCATACTGTACACGCACGTTATCACAGGAACAGGGGACAACAAAGGAGGAAACAAGGAAGAGGTGGCAAGAAGGGCTGAGATGCTCCCGCTCGGTTCGCTCGGGAAGAGTACTCAGAAAAACTACTGCGCAAAATGGAACACCTGGGTAAAATAACGAAAAGCAGAGGTTAAAGGGCCTTGGTTGCATACTATCGACGATCTCAATGAAGCGCTGACCGAACTGCTCGAATTCATGATGTCGCGTTGTTTTGTGCAAATTCACCAGCAATCGGCCGTCAGAGGGTATACAGCAGCGATTAACTTTTCCCACAAGATCTTCGCAGGCTGGGAGCTACCTTTGTCGCATTGCATGATCGTTGCAGTGGTGGGAAAAAGGGGATAGACAGAGCGCACGGCATGCCTGCCAAGAAAAAAAACATGTTAGATTGCCCTTGACGTGGGCAATGCTTGCGGAAGGGCCACAGGCAGTCGTGGGTATGGACGACGGGGGGTACGTCAGGTGGTTAGGATTCGCCGTGCCATAATTTGTTTGGGCCGAGCTTCGGAGCTGTGGGCGTACGTCGATAGGCAGGTACATCCCAAGTTTTGTATGACGCGGAAGTGCATTTCTTTCTTTCACGAAGGAGTGCATGTTGCATTTGAGAACAGATCGATCGCTACAGCAGTGCAAGTAAAGTTTCTGGCGTCGAAGTGTGACCAAAACAAGGGCAGGGTGCACCATCACGCGAACGCACCTCGTGCAGGAGAAGGAGACGGGGGCGGCATCAATGGGAGCGTTCGAAGCTCTGTTGGAGTTGCTGGATGTATACCCACTGCAACCAGCGGACGCGCCCTTGACGATTAGGAGCACCCCGCTTGGGTGGAAAGTGCCAACTACAACAGAAGCGGTCGCGGCGTTGAGATGTTAGGCAGCATCGGTAGAGACTCCATGCAGTTCGCGTTGCACTCCGGAAGAGTCGGGGGGGGCACTCAGCTGGTGTCCCAAGGAATCTCGGAGTGGAACATTCCGCACTCGGGACGGTGGAATCACGGGCGTTCATGGCGCCGTTGAAGGAGGCAGGGGAAGGGGCAAGCTCCGTTTCTGCTGCTCTTGCCAAGACGTAAAACCATATTCTTGACAGCATGAAAAATGCGTTTTAAGTGGTCAGGCTGCTTGATGGTGTGAGAGGTAGATAGCCTCGCAGAGAATACAGCGGGGCCATCAGAGGTCGGGTTAGCCTGATTCATCAAACGTAGGAGGAGTTTCCAAAAGAGGTAGAAGGGAGAATAGGAACGGGACACATGACGGAGTTGTCGTTCGTATCATAGTGTGGGAGGCATTGAATCTGCACGATAGAGGTCTACATGTGGAAAACTAATCCAGAATTCTTGAGCCATAACAAAATGTAACTTCCCGTAGGGAGGTGGAGTTTGTGGAGGCGTTTTGGAAGTCGAAGAAGCTCGCAGAAGCGTGAGATGAGGCGAGATCAGACGACAGCCGAACGCATCCACCAGGTAATCACTAGAGGTGCTTGGGCTTAGACGGCAGCTGCGGCAACGAGAGCTCGTAGCAAATCTCGCACGCAGCGTGCTCAGACAATTGATCGACTTTCCCACCCGCCCGCTCTGTCGCTGAAGAGGGGGGGAATCAGGTTGCAACAAGTCGGTGTTATTGTTTGGGTGTTGGTTGTGAGTGGTAGATAGCCGGCGAGCTCAGACGACAGCCGAACGCATCCACCAGGTAATCACTAGAGCTGCTTGGGCTTAGACGACAGCTGCGGCAACGAGAGCTCGTAGCAAATCTCGTAAGCGGCGTGCTCAGACAATTGATGGACTTTCCCACCTGCCCGCCCTGTCGCTCAAGAGGGGGGGAATCAGGTTGCAACAAGTCGGTGTTATTGTTTGGGTGTTGGTTGTGAGTGGTAGATAGCCCCGCAGAGATTGCAGCGGGGCCATCAGAGGTCGGGTTAGCCTGATTCATTAAAAACGTGGGAGGGTTTTCCATAAGAAGAGGTAGAAGGGGGATAAGAACGGGACATACGACGGAGTTGCCGTTCGTATCATAGTGTGGGGGATATTGAATCTGCACGATAGAGGTCTACATTTTATTTTTATTTTTTAACATTAATTTTACGTTCCAGCCTACCATAGCTCGTAAAAGGTTTTACCCTCGGCGATCTTCCGGACACGCCGTGGTCACACGCGTCGCCCCTTCGCCCCCCCGGTACGTGCCTTTTTATTTTTTACATATATATTTTATGTGAAAATTAGTCCAGAATTAATTGTTGTGAGCCATAACAAAGTTATGCTTTTCAACACGCCAGGTGTTTCGTAGTATTGAAGTAGGTGTTTTTGTACGACGGAAGACGTTATACGTTGGGAGTGGGGAGTAGCGATGCCACCTACAGTAGAAGCCCCCCCCCCCGTCCCGTCGCCTGCCGCAGATCAGGAGGAATGGCCCATATAGGGCGAGGCGAGCAACCAAGCTGACGTGAGTGGGAAATAGGACAATGTCCATGCCGTTTTCATATCTACCTGGTACTACTTGGTAGGGTACAGCAGTATACCGTTACCTCGTAGCTGTTTGCCTCTCCGAATAATAATCAGACGTCCCTAGAATTTGACACAACATCATCACACCACGACCACACCCCGACTTTTATGTCAAGTACGCGGCATGCGGGCCAGATTTCCTCGGTCGTTGGCTGAACACACCGGGCGTTCGCGTCGAGTCGGTGTCGGGTGTGTGTGTGTTTTCACCCCGAAGCTATATTCATACTCCACCCCACTCGCCCTCTGCTTTTCGGGCTGCTGCCATTTGAGGACACCAGACCAGCTGCCGTACAACCCGTGCGGTAATCTTTGTCAGTACGGTCCGTTTTGCCTTTTTTTTTGCGTGCTATCTGCTTCTGTTTTTTGTTTGTTTTGTTTTTTTTTTGCTTAGCTTCATCTTCTTTTTTAGGTTTTTGTCTGCTGTTAATAGTTTCTTTTTGCTTCCCTGGTGTCCGCAGTGGTGGAGTGCGTATGCTTGTTTTTTGTTTTTGCCTCTGTTTTTACTTGAGGTATTTCTTCCACTCCAGAGTTATTGGAGCCTGTCCTGCGACCACGGACTGCATTGAATTGTGAGTTAATGTGAGAACAACAACAACAACAACAACAACAACAACAACAATGTAGCGCGCAATAAAATAATCACTCGCAGCTTGCAAATGTTGTACGCAAATTCGGCATGAGGGAGCTGTTCATCCCAGTTGTTCTGGAGCTCGTTGACGACCATTGCCAGCATCTGGGCCATCGGGTGGTTGACACGTTCCACCCCGCCGTTGCCGTTTGGGTGGTAGGGGCTGGTGGCAATTTTTCGAACCCCGAAAGCAGTATCATGACACAAATCTTCTCCCCTGGTACGGCGGTTGGTTGCCGGGGCATCGTGTGGACCACAGGAGGACCAATAGGAAACATCGTACGTATCCTCTCTAGCCCCGTACTGATGAATGCCCAGGAAGATGGCAAAGCGAACAACGGACGCAGAGCACGGCAGCAGTGCGTTCTGTACAGCAGCAGCAGTCAGTAGTAGGAGTAGTAGTAGTAGTATACCTGGTATCTATTACGGGCGACCTTAGTTAATACCAGGTAGGACCCATGGTAAACGTCAAAACCTATACCAGGGTATATTTAACCATTTTTACTATTAATATTAATATTAATAACAATATATTTGGTCCTATCGACTATTAATAAGGTCCCCCGCGTATTAGTACTCCGCGGTACAAGGGTAGTACGATTTGGGTTCTTCTGTCGGATTTAGGTGAAGCACCACTATTTTTACTATGGAGACAACACATCGGGCCACAGGCAGCGTGGGAAGCTTTGAAAACAAATGGTACTCTTCTTCCTCTCCTGGCATTAGATTGTTGTCGGCGTAAGAGATGATGAGGTTCTGATGTGCCGTATGTTTTGTACCAGGTATAGTGTACCTGCTTGCTGCTGTAGCCTCTGGTTTCTCTTGCTTGCACAATCTTTCTTGCTGTCTGGAGCCATGTGCCCCGGTATCCCGGTGGCATATATATCTCGTAAACGAGGTGACCCCCACAGCGAAGTTACCCGCGGGTACGAAAGACAATCGGTACCAGTACGCACGCGGTACATACCGTACAACACGTAAAGTACCTCGTATATCTGGAGACGACGTCTCTCGTACCTCTGGTAGGGGGTACACCCACCTGGAAGCTGGTACTGGTACTTTGTTACTGTTGTAGTACGTACGTACGTACGTACGTATACCTGGTACGAGTATGTATACGAAAAAAAACGGAGATGAAATAAACAATTTTTGTTGCATATTGTATCAGTTTTGTGCACTCCAAACCATCAGCTGAAGATATATTCGCTATCTATGGGACAAACGACTGAAAGGACAGATTATCTTTGCTCCTCGGGCAATACCATTGTGCGTGAAGCTTTGCTGATGCGTGGTGATTGCTAGTTGAAAACTACTCCAATCCCGTGTGGATAACCTAACGGTTGCCACCAATTTCTGATGCCCCTTGGGGCAAACCTCTCTCTATCTACTCTTCTCGCACTCACACTCAACAAACCACAGCACTGCACAACAACCAAAGAAGAAAACATATTCATTCATCTATAAAAAAAAATACTACTATTAATACTGCTCTTGTATCATCAACACTCAACACTAAACGCCACAATCAAAACGACATGAAACATATCACAGCAGTACCTGGAACCCCCGCCTGCCGGGATACTGCTGTATACCCTGGTACGTGCGAACCTATACTGCTTGCTGTGTACTGCTGTTACTACATACCCTGGTAGATAATCTCACCAAACAAAGTTGAACAATTTTAACTTTTTTACAAATAAATGTTTTACAGATACCGTAGATACATACATATCACATATATATATGTCTGAACCACAACTTTCTTGCTGAAAGTTGTATAAAATGTAGGTACACCTCTGAAACACATAATAACTTCTTGCTTGAAATTCCTCAAATATACAAGCACAACAGTTTTCGAATTTATTTACACAAAAACAGGACGACGATGATAGTAGTCCTTGTCGTCTATCTCATGACTTTATTATGCATACTGTGTAGTACGAACAAAATGTTTTAACATCATCACATCACATCTGTGATAGTAGCAACAACAGCAGCAGCAGCAGCAGCAGCAGCAGCTTAGCTCATTTATTTCCTCGAAAAACTCCACCCGACATAATTTCGGGAGTACCGATGCCTGATTTAGGTGCCACATTGAGCCATATATATATCAAATACTATCCGAGCATCACAGCAGTAGCAACGACTACATACAGTAAAACATATTCGCAGTTAGAACCATCCCATACAAAAAGTCAATAGGTTGATCAATATTTATTTGTAAAATGAAAAGATTTCAACATGTATGTATGTATGTTCTAAAGTCATGTTACCCTCCCTTATCTGGGTTATATATAGTATCAGTGCGCAGAATGATTATGTATATTGATATTGTCCTGTTGACCCGGGCAGCATCCAGGGGAGTCACTGGCCTATATCCTTGACAAGGGAATACATACAAATATATGTATAGAATACGCGCGAACGGCTTATTATCATAAAATTTGGAAATTCAGTAAAAACGGGATGATATAGACGAGACATATAACGCAGCTTGCAAAGTTGAGTATCAACTACCATTCATTGGTATTATTATTACGCTTGTTATCCGACAATAATGTGTAGTGTTGTTCTAATAAACGACTAGAATAACAGAAAGCGAAGAACTCTCCAGATCAAAAGCGCGGCAGTATCCTACGACAACCAAAAACTGATGTGACGCTCATGAAGACTACTACTACTACTACTACTAAAGCATACAACCAACATCCCTCTATCTCGTCCACCAAAAAACGACCACTCCCCTCCTTGAGCACCCCCGAAGAAGCATCTATCTACTAAAACCCCGCTGTCCATCGAAATGGCTGGTTTATTGCTGCTACACGCATGTTTCAACGCGCAGAAGGTCGTGCGGTGTTGCTGGTCTACACTGCTATCGGTAGTGCCTATGAGAGAGTCCCTGCCGTCTCGCTCTCTCTGTAGCTCTTCTACCTCCTCCCACCCTTCCCCCCACATACTATTGCTACTCTTACTTCTCGTACCCCTGACCCTGCCACCTCCGACCGCAAGAGCCCAGTCCTTCCCCCCAAGCACTCCCGAAGAAGTATACACCAAAGAGCCGCTGTCCATCGAAATGGCTGGTTTATTACTGCTACGCGCATGTTTCAACGCGCAGAAGGTCGTGCGGTGTTGCTGGTCTACACTGCTATCGGTAGTGCCTACGAGAGAGTCCCTGCCGTCTCGCTCTTCCTGCGGCTCTTCTACCTCCTCCAACCCTCCCCCCCACACACTATTACTACTTTTACTTCTCGTACCCCTGACCGTGCCACCTCCGACCGCAAGGGCCCAGTCCCCCCCCCCAAGCACGTCCGAAGAAGTATACACCAAAAACCCGCTGTCCATCGAAATGGCTGGTTTATTACTGCTACGGTCGTGCGGTGTTGCTGGTCTACACTGCTATCGGTGGTACCTATGAGAGAGTCCCTGCCGTCTCGCTCTCTCTGTAGCTTTTCTACCTCCTCCCACCCTTCCCCCCACATACTATTGCTACTCTTACTTCTCGTACCCCTGACCCTGCCATCTCCGACCGCGAGAGCCCAGTCCTCCCCCCCAAGCACTCCCGAAGAAGCATACACCAAAAACCCGCTGTCCATCGAAATGGCTGGTTTATTACTGCTACGCGCATGTTTCAACGCGCAGAAGGTCGTGCGGTGTTGTTGCTGGTCTACACTGCTATCGGTAGTACCTATGAGAGAGTCCCTGCCGTCTCGCTCTTCCTGCGGCTCTTCTACCTCCTCCAACCCTTCCCCCCACACACTATTACTACTTTTACTTCTCGTACCCCTGACCGTGCCACCTCCGACCGCAAGGGCCCAGTCCCCCCCCCCAAGCACGTCCGAAGAAGTATACACCAAAAACCCGCTGTCCATCGAAATGACTGGTTTATTACTGCTACGCGCATGTTTCGACGCGCAGAAGGTCGTGCGGTGTTGCTGGTCTACACTGCTATTATGTATTCAGTCGAACTCACAGCTGACGTATTTCATCTTTTTATAAAAAAATGTTTCTTTATTTTACAGTAGACGTAGCTTCAGAAAAAAAATATGGGCAGAGAGAGAGAGACCTGGTATACGTCGTGGACATACATACTACCTGGTAGACGATAATAAGGGCAATTATTGGTCATTCTTATCGGAGAGCTTTTTTTCCCAATTTTTCGACATTTTTTTCGTGCAAATTTTCAATCTTCCATATTTTCCTGTTTTTTTCCCCAAGTATTGGAATGTTAACGAACTTGATATATTTTTTTTAACGAGGAAGCATTATCAATTCAGGATGAAATGCGGATACAATCGAAAATGCTCAAAATACACCAAGCAAGGAAGCCAACTTTTTTTCAATCGAAAATGCTCAAAATACACCAAGCAAGGAAGCCAACTTTTTTTCTCTCGCGTTTCGGAGGTGGGTAAATATCACCACTAGGCACCACCTCACGGATTTTTGGGGTTCTAGGACCCTGGGTCGCCGTTTAATGTCGCATACGGGTTTTCACCTATTATTATTTCGGCCTTTCCCAGTGCGGGTAGAATTCGATTTTTCGTTCTTGCGGTGGTGAGAGGCGACGCGAGATCGTAGAACACCAACAATATATATTCGCGAGGTGGTGCTTTGTACTTTGCTTCCGAAGTTGTATTATATTAATGCGCAACCCCCCGCCCGGAGAAGGGGGGTTGGAGAAGGGGTGATCCCCCGGGGCTGCCCCAACAGCAACCCCACGCTAACATCCGTATACTCGAGTCAACTCCCAACCCAACTGGCGGCATAGAACTCTCGACGCCAGCTTCCACGCCAGTCAGACAAACAGTTCCTGACACATAACTCGAGAAAACATACCAGGTACATGGTAACCTCACGACCACGTGCATATAAATTTACACACAACTCGTACCAGGCATACACAAATAACACAAATACATTTAACTCACAATGTACTTCAGTGTTAATATACGGATAACCCCCTTCTCCTAAACTTTCAGATTGCGCGCAAATCCGAGCCAATGCACCACCACGTTTTTATCACTCTCATATTATGATATGAAAAAAAACCATCATCTATTATGATAAAAAAGAAACCCCACTTGCATCGAACAAACAAACGCCAAACAATGCGACTAGCCCCCGCCGCCACTTGCGCAATCTACGACACCCGGTCGCACCACCAGCGAACCCTATCGGGTACGTCTAACAAACAGCAACGAACACACAAGTTACTGCGACCATTTAACTCCCCCCCCACTGACTCCCTCAAAAGCACGGGCGGGTGGGTGGGAACTCAAACTAGTCTGTATCACACCTTGAACCTGTAGCGTTGCCTCTGCTTCACTGCGCTGTTGCGTGTAGGCTGCGGCTACGTACCAGACAAGGTGTATGTACCAAGGGCTACGATTCATGCTACCGTGAAACATCGCATTCATCTGATTGGCTAAAATTCTTACGTACGTACAAAACTCACATTCTCTCATTCTTCCGAGAATACTCTGCTTTGTACTTTGCTTTCGAAGTTGTATTATATTAATGCGCAACCCCCCGCCCGGAGAAGGGGGGTTGGAGAAGGGGTGATCCCCCGGGGCTGCCCCAACAGCAACCCCACGCTAACATCCGTATACTCGAGTCAACTCCCAACCCAACTGGCGGCATAGAACTCTCGACGCCAGCTTCCATCGACCCAAATGGGAGTCGACCCTATTTACGGATGTACTCTTACGGCCCCTTTCCCCCTGACTTGCAATATCATAGGGAACGCATGTAATAACACACTTCTTCATAGTTTCACTTCTGCCTAGTCAAATCTAAGAGTGAGTTAACCCGTCCCCACTCTGTGCCCTGGCCCGGCTGAATCCCACCGCTAATTCCTTCCTGGGCCATCACGTCGGCTACCCAACTGGCATCCTTTTCATGACTGCGAACATACGTCTTGTACGCATCGGACGCCCATCGGCCCTCACGCTGCAACACCTCTGGTGTTGCCCCCCCCGCCGACAAGTGAGTTGCGCCTCCAATCCTTAGAGAGTGCAAAGCGTACTCCTCCGCACGCCCGCCCGCCAACGCAACCACTTTTCGCAGAGCTGCCGTCGCTTGCTGCTGTGTTCACATGGACCATCTGCCATTACCAACACCAAAAGCGGCAAGTGGGGCCGACGAGGGAAGAAACAAATAGCAAGACATCAATTCGATAATGAGATCGACAGCACCGCCACCATCGCCCACGCGCAACGCCGGACCACAACGTACGCGCGTCAAAAACCGCCCCTTTCCGTAGTTGGTCCCCTTTCGACCCACGAAACCGAACCTCAACGCGGTCTGCAGGAGACCACTGCGACGCGGTAAGATGATTATTCTAGCGAAAAAAAAAACCGTTACATCGGCCCGTCGCAAGCAATAAGTTTCGTGCACACGCGACCGAGTTTCCGCAAACATTTCTGACGCGCGAGTAAAAAACAAAAGGAAGCGCAGAGGGCAAGCCACAAAACACGACCCCCCGTCTGCCATGTGGAGATCAATTTTTCGCCCGCGATCAACATTTCCCACGAAATAGGCCGACGAACGGTTGGTTCGTTACCAGCGTCGGCATGCGAACGAGCGGCTCCTTTGAGGGCAATACCCAAAACAGGATGGGTAGTATCCAGTTCGAACCCTCGTGAAATTCGATGGAAAAACTTGATCGCTGACAAATGGCTCTCGATAGTTGCCGACCGCAATTTCTTAGTGGCAAAGGCGTACGCTACGTACTCGAACAAATGCCACACGTTAGTCATGCTGTCTCCGCCACGCTCTAGGAATACAGGCATGTCACAACGTACCCGAAAGTCTACCCATGCGCCAAAATGCCCCTGATAAGTGCGTTCAGACGAGGTCGCAATGGCGTTTCGCATGAGTTCGAGGCCAACACCGAAGTACAGAGAGATGTGCCCGCACCCCCCAGGTCCTGCTCCTGCCACCGAATGTCGGGTCGAACAGCACGCAAATTAATGAGGACGGAGGCACAATCCCACCGTGAGATACCATCAGCGGCCACGTTAAAAATTCCACGTACGTGGTTTGCGTCAAAGTGCCAACCAGAGGACAACTCGAGCACCCCGAGGAGACGCATTAATGCGCCAGATCTCGGCTCCTTTCCCCCTCGACAACGCCGCACCCACTCGACGGCTGCTTCGTTGTCGCCACGTAACAACACACAGTCCCCCATGGCGAACGGAACTCGATCCACCAAATCGAGACCGCTCTCCTGCGTCAAGCTCGTATCGCCAATACACCCCAGTTTCCAAGCAAAAACCACCGACAGCGGTTTTAGATGCGTCCGAAAAAAGAGTACGTCTAGGGGGGCGCTCAAGCAAATTATACATCGGAGCCGACAAGGTTCCTCCGCGCGCGTCCCACCCTTCCTCAACGAACCACCGCCAGAACTCGAGGTCACCATGGAACTCGGGTCCCAGGGCAAGACGCCGCCCGGGGTTTGCCATACGGCATCAAAATTAGCTCCGGCGGCAATGCGCGGCATACCAACTGAAGCTAACAAGCGGTTAACGAAAAAGCGCCCCGGACGTACAGCAAAGGAAACATGCGTGAGAAAGCCAACGAGCTGCGACACCTGCTTCGCAGAAGCAGATGCACGAGACGAGGGCCACTCCTTGAGGATATTGTGCAGCTTGAGGCGTTTATGGGGCGGCAACGTGACCGTAAGCGCCTCAGTATCAATGATCCATCCCAAAACTTCCCGTTGCGTGTCCCAATTAGTAATTTTTGTTGGCTGACAGGAGGGGCGGATCGGAAACACCACGTTCGCCCAACAAGCGAAAGTGGTCCGTCGCCAGTGACTGTACAGCACGCAAGCAACGGCGGCCGTCCGGCCACCATTGTAACGCGACAAGAATGCCATCGTCCACGTAGTACCTCACAAAAGAAAAATTGCTCCCGGTGTTGCCCCCTGAACCAGGAACGGGCCCACAATCACGCGGGATAGCAACGACCCGAACTCCCCGCGGCGGGGAGAGTTCAACGTGCGCAACGGCGGCAGCCCCTTGTTGGGAAACGTCTGCGCCTTGAAAAGTAGAGTGGGTATGAGCATGCTCGAGCGCAGCAACTCGACAAGAATGCCATCGTCCACGTAGTACCTCACAAACAAATTGCTCCCGGTGTTGCCCCCTGAACCAGGAACGGGCCCACAATCACGCGGGATAGCAACGTCCCGAACTCCCCGCGGCGGGGAGAGTTCAACGTGCGCAACGGCGGCAGCCCCTTGTTGGGAAACGTCTGCGCCTTGAAAGGTAGAGTAGGTATGAGCATGCTCGAGCGCAGATGCCATTAACCCCCAAAACCCAGGACTATTGCGCCAACCAAACTGCAAGCGCAAATCCACGACAACGTGATCACTGAAAACGTATCCAAAATTCGGCGCGCCTGCCGGATCAACCAAAACCTGCCGAAAAGCGTATTTGACATCCACACGGCACAACAGGATTCGAGCGCGACTACCATGCGTTTGTCGCAAAAACAGCACCCGTAACAGCACATCACGAAGCACATGGCCGAGCTCGCACGATGGTGCGGAGTCAGAGTCAGTGTCACCATTAACGCTGGTCCGACCGCCCTCGCGCAAAAACGTAAGATCGTGAATAATCCTTAATTTGGGTTCGAGAACGACACTCAGCGGTGAAAGGCGAAGACCCTGAATCTCGTCTGCATGTCGCAAATCAAACACCACCGCTCGGCCGTGCACCACGTCTGTGCATATCTTTTTGTGGATATCCCCCGCATGCGTGGCGACGACCGGGTGATTACCATACGCGAGTTCTGTGGTCAAATCCCCCCCCCGTGCGACGCCGACAGGCGCGCCCGGCGCCAGCACACGAAGCAACAGAGAAATACGAGGGAATTTCCTGATCTCACCAAACCAGTGCTGTACGACAGCAACGTTAATATGCGGAGAGAAAATTGAGGAGCCGATGGTGGACAGAAAAAAGGTGAGCACTGCCTTGACACTGTCGCAAGAGTGAGGAGCTGAGTGACGCGAATGAGGAGCTGAGTGACGCGACCTAATCGAGGCTCGCTGAGCCTCGCGCGGACACCGCTTGCACCACTACCTCCCGAGCGGCAAGCCACGCATCTACCTCATCTACTCGCAACGCATCCAGACGCACGTCGCCGACCTCACCTTGCACATACGCCGAGTCAACTGGCAAATAACTCGCACGCACGCCCACACCCGTACCTTTCTCTGAGAAGGGAACCGAACCCGGAGTCACAGTGACGCTATCACGCCCGACGCCGCCATCGCCCGCCAGAGCTCCTAACGCACGCCTACGCAACCCTCCCGCTCCTTCGCGGGTGGCCGGCCGAGTGCCCGTTCCACAACTGGCGACGTGCGCCGTCGCCGCTCCGCCACCGGCCCGCACCGCCGCCGCCCCCCCAGGTGTTGGCCCAACCGACAGGAAGGGCCCGTGTCTTCATCCCGAACCCGAGCCACCACCACCCCCGGCCCCCCCGCGACCACCATCTGGGCGGAGCACCAGAGCCCGCATCCCGCTAGCTTGCGCCGCCGCTCCACCTCGCGTTCCCCCAGCTGGAGACGCCGATCCGCCGCCGAGAAGAGCTGCAGGAGAGGAAGAGTTGGCCGGGGTATTCGCATGCACGAATTTGCAGTCTGAATACCGGCATAGGCCCGTGGAAGCGAACATCCCGCACAGCGCGGCGCTCTTCTTTCTGGCCGGACCCGTCTTGGCAGGGGCGAGGCTTTGGCCCCGCTTGGGTGCCCCATCACTGCTGTCGCGTAGAAATTGGAGACCTTCCACGATCTTCAGGACGTCGCCACCGGACGAGCAAAGGTTGCGTGTACGACCAAACGCTGGGACAGGCGGCGCGTTAAACACGGCGTTGAACTGAGGGGGAACAGTCAACGGACGAACTTGCTGGGCAAACCTCATGAGGTCGTTCACCCACAGGCGCAGGTCGTCGTTCACCATGTCGCTCATAACAGCCCGCGACGCGGAGCCGTAACGCAAAAGGATGCTGCTTAGAGTATGCCGGCGAAGACCGGCCGCCGCGGATGTGAACGAGACGTCGACGGGTGCCAGCCGGTCCAGGCACGCGCGGTCGTCGGCGACGTCAGCCGAGAGTCCAACTGTAAGAACCGCCATAAGAGCCTGGCGCAAAAGGTCCAGGCGGTCAGCGACAAACACCAGGTGGTCGACAGGGCGGTCGGCACGTGGCCCATACATGCTCACGTCAAAGTTGCTGACAGCGCGAAGCTGAGCCGCCACCCCCGCCGTAACGTCGACGCTCTCACCCACGAATGACTGAATATCTGCGACCGACTCGCCGAGGTTCGGAGGCTAGCGTCCCCGAAGCAGCCAGTGTTTGCGTGACGACATTTTTTTCCAAAGGGCCGTGTCGTCAGTCAACTGTGATTTCTTGACGTGCCGCTCCCTCGCATCCCCGCCGTCTCGCACGGAAGGCTCACGGTCGGCAAAGTTGTCCACAAACTGCTGAATCAGGACCTCGACGTCGGCGGTCTTGGATGCGCCGCCGGCGACGGCGTCCTGAAGGCTCGCAACAGACAGGAGCACGTTGTCCAGAGATGACTTGACGCCGAGGATCTCCGTATCCATGCGGGAAAACTCGGAGGACACCTGATTTTGCCAATGCCGCACGTCAGCTGTCGATACCACTCCCCCCGAGGCTGCCGGCATAGATGGAGGACTAGCCGCAGCAGCAGGAGTAGCAGCCGCAGCAGCAGTAGCAGCAGCATCGTTGGCCTGGCGAGAGGCCACAGCAGCGTCGGTGGCCTGGCGAGCCTCGGCTTCGGCTCGTCCAGCACGGCGTGCGTCGACCTCCGCTTGCACAGCAGCTACGGAAGCATGAGCATTCGCCTCGGCTTGTGTTGGCGCAGCAAACAACGCAACCTGCACACCTCGCGCCGCAGTAGCCGCGTTGGCACCGGCCTCCGGCGACCTGCTCTCGTCGGACATCCCGAACTCAAACTAGTCTGTATCACACCTTGAACCTGTAGCGTTGCCTCTGCTTCACTGCGCTGTTGCGTGTAGGCTGCGGCTACGTACCAGACAAGGTGTATGTACCAAGGGCTACGATTCATGCTACCGTGAAACATCGCATTCATCTGATTGGCTAAACTTCTTACGTACGTACAAAACTCACATTCTCTCATTCTTCCGAGAATACTCTGCTTTGTGGTGACTTCTACCCACCCCAGAAACGAGAAAAAAAATAATGTTTTCTTGGTAACTTTCCAGCGACTTCTGAATCTCTGTGTTTTTACGTTTCATCCTGAAGTAAGTCCGAAAATATCCTGTTTATAGCTGTTCTTGGCGGAAACGCGAGCCATGGGTTGTTAGCGTATTATTGCTCGAAGGAAAAAGTAATAATACCAGGTAGCAGTCAGCAGGAGGAACTGAGTTCTACTCTTTCTGTCGTGGTAATTGCTACATTAATTACATGCACACGCGGTACTACTACCATATGGTTTGACTACTACTATTATTAATAGTACTGTATACAAGGGGTTCCCCCCTCCGGGAGGTGCATAGGGGAGTGGCGCAAAAACGAAATAATACTCGTCGTATGAAATACCTGCAAACCTGTTAGAACTAGAAATATCTGCATCCACCCATGAAGAAAATACACACATTACACATACATTTTTTAGGACAACCTATAGAATGCTGTTTGTTTGTGGAAATAGCCACCAGTGTGGGGTCGTTTCGATAATATTATAAAATATATGCTTGTACACGATGCTTGTAAACGAACGGTTTGTTGTACTGGACTCAAAGAACGTACGATGCGGGGATGATCGACGCGGAGCAAAAAAAACGCTGGTCACGCACTGCAGTTACTGTAGGTGCGTGCATAGGCCAATGCCGCGATGGCAACAACAAACACTATGCCACATGCGCATAGTACGCTGCCTGCTGCTGCTGCTGCTGTTGGCGCACAGTTGGAGCAGCGGCAATGCTAGATCACACTCGGCAATAAGCAGAAGAAGCTGCAGGGAGATAGGTGATGATGATGATACTGGTACGTACGTCAACTTGGGGATGTACGTACATGAAAAATATTAAGGCAGACTGTGGAATACGGACGGCAGGCTCCGATGAATACAACCAGCCACAGCAATACTGCGGCGTGTGGGCAACAACGTTGTATCGGTGGGATCTGTGCATGATGTCTGCTGTGTGCCTGGTGTATATTCGGATTTCTTCAGCAGCAGTTGTATGCTCACAGCTCATGAGAGGAAAAGAGACAACATTATTATCAGACCGGTGCCTACGTACAAAGCGAGGCCTCTCGAACTGAAACCAGGGAAATCGTCATGATATCCACTCCCGCCGGAAATAAAACTTTGAGCGCCCATCACGCGCTCCAGAGTGCACGGATCGCGCCGAAACCTCGACCATTGTGTCCAGCCGGGCTTCATGTGTCCGAGTACCTACTGTTTTGCCGAAAAGCGCTCGTACGAAGAGAAAAGTTGGCAAAAAAACGAAAAATTGACGAACATACGTACACATATATACCAGGTATACTGCTGTCACCATATATACACCACTGGCACTACTACTGCGCAGATCAGATGTACTCTACAAAATACTACCTTGGACACTACTACTGATCACTAACTATACTACCAAGTAGTACTGCTAGACAATTAATTGCCAACCGCTCATCATACAATACAGACAACCTCATGGTAAACATAGAGGTCTAGTAACGACGTGGTACCATGGATGGGTTGGGGCATGACTACTACTATCCTTTGTCACACTATACAGCACTGCCAGTAATACGTAGATACAGGATACAGGTAGAAGCAGCATGAATACATATTACACTACTACAGTAGTAGTAGCAGTAGTACCTACTACTACAACCATACTTTGAATATTACTATATTTACAGACTGCCTATCAATTAATTGCGGTTGAGGGCATCTACTACTGCTATTGACCAGGTAGAAGAATAGCATGCAGACGGCAACAATAGCAATAACGGACACCACAACGACTACGACTATTGCTACTACTTGTATCAAGGTGGTACTATACTGCTATTGGACGCGTTCTACGATAGAGGTGGCACATTTTCGCTCAAATGTTTTCAGAATGACGGGTTTCCTTGACCCCAAATCGTCGGAATGCCAAAGTTGTTTCAATAAATGACGTTTTTGTATATACTAGGGCCATGGGATTATTCATTGGGATGCAATTAATTTGAGTTTCGCTGGAGTATTTTTTCGAGTGAGGTATGGAGCTCCTCAAGTGTGCAGCCTCAGAAAATATAGGGTGAACTTCTATCGCAGAACGCCTCATTGGACAGACATGAATAGAAGAGCGGCATGGGCAAGACCATGGGCTATGTTGGTGGTATGCGGTAGCTTGATACAGGTCTACGGATATTGGGGGGTTTCATATATTATTGTGGGGTTCCGTATTATGTATCGAGGCATTATTTAATATGCCTCGTGGCTGGAGGGGTGGAGCTGCTCCTCCGGGAGCAGTCGTTAATGTTAACGATACGACCCAGGCTTTGATGATAAGGATGTTGCCTGCCTATATGTGAGTGGTGCAGCCGGTGACAATCTTGGTGCAGCTTACCTCCTGTGTGTAGTGTATGTGGTGGGGTCTCTGACAGAACGGTATTGACCCAACCTGGTGTGTGTTGTGTTTGGTTTATTGTACTAGTATTTTATTTGCTATTCCTCTACGATCATGGTATATACCTCGCGTGTAACCCGTGCACGCGTCCGACAGCTCCTGTACTCAAACACGACATCGTGACTCCGGGCCTGGAGGACGCTGAATGGGTTATACTGTGTTAGAGAAGAGCACTTACTGGTGGAAGGGCGTCTGTGGTGGTATGCCGCGATTGGAGGAGCTGCTCGGTATGGAGGCGCAGCAAGAACGACGGTATGGAGGTGGCGCGCGGTTGCAGCACCAGCAGTATGGCTTTGGTGGACAACAGCAGCAACGCTGGGGTGGAGGCCAGAGTTATCAGCAGCAGCATCATCAGCGGCAGTACGAAGGTCGAGGGCAGCAACAGCCTCAGCCTCAGCAGCAGCACTTTGGTGGGCAACAGCAGCAACGCTGCGGTGGAGGCCAGAGTTCTCAGCAGCAGCAGCATCAGCGGCAGTATGGAGGCACAGGGCAGTATCAGCAGCAGCATCAGCGGCAGCATGAGGAGTGGTGCACTGGTGCAGCTGGCAACACCGATCGCGTGAGGCATCAGCCTGAGTCCCCTCCGCCTGCAGGAGCGTCAATGTACGGATCCTACATGTGCGCACGGTGTGGCACCCGAGGGCATAGAGACGTGATTTGCTGTGCACCCAACAGTGTGTGCGGCGACTTCATCTTCCATGGTCGCATGGCCAGGCAGTGTGTCACTGCCCAGCCCACTGTCATCTACGCGCCGAACTACTACAGTACGCCGCAGGCTGGCACCCCAGCAGCCACGGGTGGAGCCGACAGCGACGAGGTCGGCGACGAGCTACTCGACCGATGTGGTGTGGAGTTTCCGACGCGGGCCTCCACCGGACGAGCTCGGTAATGCTGAAAAGCCGCGTGTAATGTCTGTGCTGCAGCAGGATTACCCTGAGGTGGGGGACCTTGGAGTTACTGTGTCCGAAGTGATGGAGCTCGTTGATGCTGAGCCTGAGGTCGTCAACCTTGGTCTCACTGTGCCCGAGGTGGAGCTTAGTGTTGCTTTGTCCGACGTGGTCGAGCCCGGTGATGCTAAGCCTGAGGTGGTGGAGCTTGGTCTTGCTGTATCCGAGGTGGAGCTTGGTGCTGCTTTGTCCGACGTGGTGGAGCTCGGTGAGGCTAGAGCCTGAGGTGGTGGAGCTTGGTGTTGCCGTGTCCGAGGTGGTGGAGCTTGGTCTTGCTGTGTCCGAGGTGGAGCTTGGTGTTGCTTTGTCCGACGTGGTGGAGCCCGGTGATGCTAAGCCTGAGGTGGTAGAGCTTGGTGTTGCCGTGTCCGAGGTGGTGGGCCTTGGTGTTGCTTCTTCCGACGTGGTGGAGCTCGGGGATGCTAAGCCTGAGGTGGTGGAGCTTGGTGTTGCCGTGTCCGAGGTGGTGGACCTTGGTCTTGCTGTGTCCGAGGTGGAGCTTGGTGTTGCTTTGTCCGACGTGGTGGAGCTCGGTGATGCTATGTCTGGAGTGGTGGAGCTTGGTGTTGCCGTGTCCGAGGTGGTGGAGCTTGGTGTTGCCGTGTCCGAAGTGCTGGAGCTTGGTGATGTTGAGCCTGAGGTGGTGAAGCTTGGTGTTACTGTGTCGGAGGTGGCGGGCCTCGGTTATGCTGAGCCTGAGGTTGTGAAGCTTGGTGTTACTGTGTCCGAGGTGGTGGGCCTCGGTTATGCTGAGCCCGAGGTGGTGGAGCTTGGTGTTGCTGTGTCCGAGGTGCGCAACTCCGGTCTGAAGGGGAGGTCAACATACCCCTTCGACCGGGGAAAACTCTTATGGGCGAGGTTGGCACCGAGTGGCTGGGAAGATGGATCTGGCTCGGTTTGGGGGGGGGTATAGTAGCGGAGGGGGAGACGAGAAGTACGAGGGGGCGGGGACCAAGAGCAGCAGCAGCAGCGGGGAGCGAAATTTCCCGTTTGACCCTGGGAAACAAGCCGAGAGGAAGGGGACTATTAGCAGCAGCAACGGGGAGCGAATTTTCCCGTTCGACCCTGGGAAACAGACATGTAATATTTTTCCCGTGTCACCCACTTTAGGTTTGGTAGACTGGATCTGTTTTTGTTCGTCCTTTTCTGTGATTTCTTTGTGGTTGGCTGATATGTTCTTGCATGAAGTGTGCAGTATTACGGATTGTGTGGTGTATGATTTTGGTCGGCTGGATCTGTTTGGTTTGTCTTTCTCTGTGCTTTCTTTGTGTTTGGCGGGTATGTTCTCAAATAAAGTGTGCAGTATTACGGAATGTGTGGTGTACCTGGTACCTGGTACCTGGTATGTCTTATATAACAGAAGCATTTCCTCCGCAGCTGCTGTCTACGTACTCGTATATCAACCAGAGGGTATGAGGGAACCGTACCACATCTGCTACCTGGTCCCATACTGCTGTGTATACCCAGACAGCGAGTTGTAATGGCAAAACTGACGTACCTGCGTTGCCAATTACCCACTTGAATATGAGGAAGACCAACTATTAATTGAAATCGGCACTGACGCTATCTTGTCACTATTGTTTTGAGTGAAATCATGAGGGGGGGTTTGATGGCATGATTCTACTCGTAGACATAGTGCATAATGATGAAACCCATTATCTAACGAGTAACCTTGGTTTCTGGCACGAATTGGCTTGGTTTCTGACGCTGAAGCTACCCACCCGATACTGCTCACTTCACCCTGCGGCTTTGCAAGATGTAGTCCATGTCGCGGCAACATGGAGCCGAGGCGGAAGACAAGCGTCGCATCCGTATTGTAGGGAGCAGGAGACGGAGGTTGAGCAGTGGAGTTGTGGGGGGTTTGGACTTGAGTGTGTTTGTTTGTTTATGGTTCTGGCATTTTGGAGTCATAATGACATAACGACATTTTGTGATGAGTGCTTTGTCGTCTACCGAGCAGGGGGGGCATAGTAGCTGTACTCGGTAAGACGACGAAGATTTTATATCGCAGATAGTGGAGTTCAGTTGGAGTGAGATCATAAGTGGATGCGGACCGTGCACGCAAGGGTACTGACCCGGAGGTCTGTCTCTGATGGAGTGATTTTGTGCACGGATTTCTGTTCCTCGTTTTCCTCTACTGGATGTAGATGTCTAAGGCATGTATGTGTTTAACGGGGAGTCTGAGATCAACACGCACAGTCGGCTGAGCAGCATGCCGATTTTCTCATGAAACCGTTGCCCGCTGAGACGTTTCGTTTTGGGCTTGACTTCGTGATGAGCCTGTGGTGATTTAATTCGCTGATTTGGTTTTCCGGGGATTTTGGGGCATTTGGTTGTGTGGGATACGAGTTGGAGTTTCGATCTGCATGGAATGTTTCTGGGAGATGTTTGAAGAATTGACGCGCGATTTCAGGATTTGCTAGGGGAATGGAAAATGTGTTTGGGATGTACTCATGCGTTGAGTAATGTTAACACGCCAATAGGGTATGCCGATGGTCTTGACGAATCGTGACGTACCCATTGGCTATTGGTTAAGTATGCACAACGAACAGGGGGCTTAAAATTACTAGTATCCATAGTACTTTTAAATTCAGATGTAGTATTTTGTTGATTTTTTCATACTCCCGGAGTGAACATCTATTAATAGCAGGGGGGCTATTGTAGTTCGACTTGAGATGTCCTACGTCAGAGACGTTCTGTTGTTCTGCTCTTCCAGAATACGCAACAGGGGGGCCGATGCTATCGGGCGGTACGGTATCTATGTGAAGACGGTGTTATTTATTTTGTTTGAAGGTTTTACCAAAATGCCTACGTTTGTTGGAGTTTCCCCTCCCCGTAGCCACTGTCTCGTTGTATACTGAAATTGAGGTGGACCGATTTGGTATTATTGGGATTGAGGTGGATATGTTTGCAATTGGGATTGCCGTTTTACATTGGCAATTCCGAGGGTGGGGTTTGGGATTGCCGTATGACCTTGACAACGATGAAGGATGATTTGGGGTTGCTGTTTTACCTTGGCAATGGTTTATATGTGGAAGTTGGGACTTGCCGTTTTACCTGGCAATTGGTGATACGATATTCGGGACCTGTCGTATCGCGCACCGAATAGGGGGGCTGTTTGTGGTATGCGGTAGCTTGATACAGGTCTGCGGATATTGGGGGTTTTTATAAATTGCCGGGTTTCGTATTATGTATCGAGGCATTATTTAGTATGCCTCGTGACTGGAAGGGTGGAGCTGCTCCTCTGAGAGCAGTCCCTGATGTTAATGATACGACCCAGGCTTTGATGGTAATGATACTGCCTGTCTGTATGTGAGTGGTGCAGCCGGTGACAATCTTGGTGCAGCTTACCTCCTGTGTGTGGTTTACATGGTGGGGTCTCTGACAGAACGGTGCTGACCTAACCTGGTGTGTGTTGTGTTTGGTTTATTGTACTAGTATTTTATTTGCTATTCCTCAATGATCATGGTATAGACCACGCGTGTAACACGTGCACGCGTCCGACAGCTCCTGTACTCAAACAGGCTACTATTAGTATGAATACTACAACTACAACTATTTATTATATACTCTACCAACTACTTCAGAATATCTTTACCTGCGTGTCGAAAACAGCGGCAGTAACACAGCAAGGCCAAAAAACAAAGAACGACAAATATCACTACTATTAATAGTACGAAGCAGCTACTCCGTACATGGTACCTGGTATGTATTTACAAGGCACTTCGCTCCGCGGGCGGCCTACGCTGCCCGCTACGCTCGCTCAGGAAGGAAAAGTACATCAAATTACTATGCGAAGCGGACAGAGGCCCATGATTGGATATAGGTTTTCTTATTATGATCGTAGTTGCAAACTGGCGACTTGATAATGCCAAGAGTCCCGCCGCCATGCTTCCGGAGAAAACAGCTCGGACGCCACATACGCTTTGCATCGCGGGCGGTGGCCGCACGTACGTACATACCCCAGGTAGGGTACTTAATTTTCTCTGTTGATATATGCTGCATGTACGAAAAAAGAGAGAGCGCAGCACGGCACAGCGGCACAGCAGCACCTTAAAAACAATGTAAAATAAAACCGAAAAAATCGGGAAGAAAAACAAATCCCCGTCCCCCTCCTGAAATAATTTCCTGCCTGATTGGAACACCTTGCACCGGTCGAAAAATAAACAAACTGAACAGTAGAGCTTCTCTCTCAGCCTTGTACGCCGCCCGCCCCTCTCGCGACCACCTCGCCACCGACTCGGTCCGGGTAAAGCTTTCCTCACTCTCTGCCACAGTCAGCCCCGTCGCCCGTCTCGCGTGAAGCCCGGTGTTCACCGTGGCCGTCGTTCGCCAGCTCGACAGTATTGGCACTCAGACTGGGAGCTCCCTCTTTTAACTTCAGCGTGGTTGCTAAAATATGCACCGCTTGAATGTTATCTTGCAATTTCGAACGACCCTTTTATATCTCGTACATACTCTATCCAAAATCACAAATTGAGGACGGACAGAGCCCGTTCATGCATCCCTCGTGTCTCGAGGCACACGCGACGCCTAGGCACGAAAGCGGCGACCCCGCTCCTTGCAACCCCCCCTCTACCCGTCAGCACCCGCTGTCACCCGCCATGACTCCGGGCTCTCCCGCCGTGCCGTGCTCGGAGTGCACGCACGTACATACATAAAGCGGAAGAAGAAAAAAGGAAGAAAGGGCCGAGAGTGCCAAGGGAAATGGAGAAAACAAATAACCCCTGGAAAGGTCCGGCGAGTAATGAAAGGAAAGAAGGCGGTTTCGAAGTGGGAGCTCTGAGAGGCCAGGGATGTACCAACCGAACACGCTCAGAGATTTAGATCTAAGTCAGTGGTTCTATTGGTATATGCAGACGTACGTACGGTGAGGGCGCGATGAAAAAAAGCTATCTGCATTTATTTATTTGTCCTGAAAAAAAACGATTGTCAAACTAGTACTCACGGCAACAGCACAACCGACTTGTGGCAAAAGCAGTAGAACTCTACAGCAGCAACATCACTATTAAGTAGTCGTTTAAACTATTAATACTTTGAATCAGTACTGCTGTTGTTTGTCGCCGAAACGTGTCATACGTATGGTTCGAAAGGCCTTCGACAGCAGTACGTTCTGGTGAGCGCAAATGCGAGGTGTGTCGCCGTGGTCTAATCTGAAGTAGTTCTGTACCGACGCGCACGTGCAGCTTGTCTCTTCTGCCAAATCTGTCCCGGTATAATCTCGAGTAGTTCGCCCACGAAACGCAGGGGGGGCAGTTCAGCACTTGCCCGTTAATTTTCCCTCCGCCAAAATGTAGCTTACTATCCAGTAAAACCCGCAGTACTCTGCCCCCGACACGCGTGTACAGAAGTTCGGAAGGCACGCCCTTGAAGAACTACTACCCCTCGGGTACGAGTACGTCGTACCTTGTTCATCGACTACTGCTTGCTGAGTATTTGACACTTTGAACGGCCGAAACCACGTTGCAGGCAGCGGTCGCGCCGTCTGTGAAGGGCGGCTTTCAAGGATCAAGGAGCGAGATGGGCATGTCCGCCACGGAACCGGTTTTAGACGTCGACGACACGGTGCGTAAGGCTTCGTTGTCGTGTGCTACATATACTACTAATAGCTCTGTGACATCCTAAACTACTGCAGACGTTGTACAGTTAGCTAACTACGTGCAAATCCTGCCCCTTCACGGCGGCAGCTGTGTTTGATCATTGTAAGAAAGAGGTACACGGCACGCTGCGTGAGAGGTGTTTACCAACCAGACACCACTAACCAGACACGGTGCGAATCGGCGCCATTATATGTCGAGTCCCAGTCTTCGTAGTTTGCAGGTGAAGCCCTGTGCTGTGGTTTGGGGTAATTTCGACGTGTCTCGGTTGTTAGGAGTATAATGTACGGACAGCGCGGGAGGTTAGATTCCCGATCAAGAGTTGATTTAACCGGAGTAAGTTGCGGAGACAGTCAATGAGATGAGTTTCATTGTTGTGATAACGTACGACCGCGTAGTGCACCGCTGGCGAAATTCCACGACGAGCAAAATGCACGCGATCATGGCGGTATCAGACCTGACGTGCCGTCATTTCACCGTACTACTCTCTATGTCACGCAGGGTCTCCCCAACCAACAGACGTACATCCGTCCGGGCCACTCTTCGGACGGCGAGGATGACTTCTCCCTAGAGCCCAGTCCTTCTGCCGCATGCCTTCCATTGACACTCTCAGAGGTAAGTATATATATTTATAGGCTGTGTACAGTAGGAAACTTTCTATTTTTTGTTCATCAAAACAACTCGAACACTCGTACGTAGAAGTCTGGCGACAAGGGCATAATGAGTTCAAAAGGCCGTGCGTTGGCGGGCCTCATAGACAATTCTTAGATGTTGACCGTTTTTGTACGAAGTACGTTGTGGTTCAGAAACCTTGGCTACGAACCTCGCTTGCGGTCAATCCTACAATCAAAACCGGTTTAGACATCGTAGCCTGGCCCATTTACGGGCAATTTTTATTAGACGGATCTGGGTGCCATTCCCGTCATAAAAAAAAGAACGTCCAGGCTCTCACGTCTCGAGCGAGAACTTCGGCCACACAGTATCAACGCACCTTGAAATTGGTATTGACCTCTCTCAGAGCAGTGGGGCGTGATTTCGTGCCCTGTAGGGCGAGGAATCATCGGCGATGGTATATGTAGTTTTTGTTCAGCTTTCACCTGCTACGGGATACGAAATACTACCAGTATCTCCCATGGGCTGTGTGGGTTTAAAGACCATTAAGGGGGCATCCTTTACTGGTTGTCTGTTTCTGCCCCCATTTGATTCAGCGTCAGTGGCAGACCTTGCCGTTAAAGCAGTTCCGGCAACACCTGCGGAGTTCGCGTACTCTCAGAATCGTGAGAGGTCCGTTTGCAGGTGACGTCTAAGCCGTAAGGGCACGGTCGGTTGCGTAATGACTAATGCGGCGTGGGATATGGTCGACGTGAGGTACGGTTGCCGTAGGCTAGTAAAAAGAACGTACAGGTACATTGGGGGGCAAAACTCCCCACTCCCGCTGTTATATACACAGTAGGTTGGATTGGTGTCGGTTGACAACGACACTGTAAAACATGCCGCTAACTAATTGAGGCAGACAACCAGGGGCCTCTTTTTTTGTTTTTCTTGTTCTTTTGTTTTAGCGGTCGGTCACAGATGGTGGTCGAGGTTGATCATTTGTGCCAGGTGAACAACCTTCACTCCGCGCAAGGAGAATGATCGTATCACGTATTGTTTATGGTAAGACACCTACGAGGTAGTTGCTTAGTATCCCCTTTGCTGTCTCTGGAAGTGGCTACACCGGAAATTAAATCAGCGCATTGATGCTGTCATGCGTATGCAAGCCTGCCTCACGAGCGGTTCTTAGTAACATGTAGCTCACCCTTCAAGCGACTTGCCAGAAACCTCACAGCGACTCGCGCTTGGTGCAAGGAAAGTCTGCCCTGTAGGTGAAAAACCGGGGGGTTCCGTCCCAGCCTTGTAGGGATGCAAGTATTTATGGCCATATGACAACGGCCGTGCACGATATCGAGAACACCCCCCCCCCCCCCCCCCGTCCCCCAACGCCATAGAGTTAGGAATGAATATGTCGTCGGCGTCACAAATCTTCACGAGTCCGCCGACAACAAGTGAAACTGGCGCAGGGGCCGTGGCATATAATTCAAACCACCGTCAGTCGGCAGCGCCCCACGGTCTATTTGTTTTCGTTCTAGTTTAACAAGCTATAGAGTAGGGCGAAATCGAGAACTACTGCGATATAAAAAAGATTGGAGGCATCTTCTCCTCAGGCAAGACTCGAGCTGAAGTTTTTACAAGCCGTTTCTTGCGCACGTTGAATAGTAATTGACCACTACAGTAGGCGAATTTGCCTGCACAGGATTCGCCTCTACCGTGACCGGCGTCGGAGGCGTTTTTACGGAATGAAAAAAACTTTTTGCCGAAAGCGTTCTGGCATGCGGCTCGATGGGGTATCATTAGCGTTCGTGATTCCTGCGGTGCAATGCCGTCAGTGCTGTTTGTGACCGGAACGCAGTGTTTGCGGTGCGGCTCGACTCATTATAAGCACACCGGAACGTATTTATCGTAAAAGAAGAACGCGCTGTGAAAGGCATACTCGACGCTCGTTCCGACACTGGTAGCATCTGCACATACGCGGGACACCCAGGGGCGTGTATTACAACAGAGCGTTGACCACGCAAGTATCTTCACGACAAAAGTAGTTTTTGTACTGCACAGAGGCGTACATAACATTCCTTCACGACCCGAAACCAACACCCTATAGCTACAACCCTCACTAACGCCTCTCGCCTTTGTCGACGCCTACACGCACGCCTCGACTCGAACTCCACGCAAAAACGCACAGGGAGCCCCCAGGGACTCTAGTGCTGTCCCATCGTCGCCGACAACCTCTAGTCCCCGAGCCAGTGGGCCACGATGCACGTCAAATCCCAATTACGCCGCGTGGAAGATTGTGGACCTCATGAAGGAAACCCTCAGACTTGGGACACGGGACGGCGGCCTACGGTTCAACAGCCTAGACTCGCTCAAGCGGCCATCTTCTCCCAGCAAACAAGAGCAGGTCCACGTTCTGGTGTCTTGCATGGCCTGGCGTGCCGCGAACGGTGTGCCACCGGAGTGGGAGAACACGGCCACCGGAATCACCCCGGTCAGAAAGGCACCGGCTCCTAAGACAACGGTTTCCAAGCCCAATGCTCCGGGTACTTTTACCCCCTTAGCAGGACTTCCACACCCTCTTGCTCTGCACTATGAACTACACGAACATGTGGAAATTATACGTCAAGTCGCGAAACGCCCCCTCCCGCGATGAGCAAGACAGGAAGGCACTAGGCTGGAAAAACGACTTCTACCGAGCGATGGCGGAAGCCATGTCAAAGCCCGATCGGGTGAACTCCGACGGGAACGGATTTTCGGTCCTCGATGATCGCAAGGGCGGTACGAGTGCCCCCCTGTCTCTACTCAGCGCGCTGGAGGGGCTGGACCTCGTCGCCACTGCTAGGGGCTTGCAAGCGGATATTTTTCTCGACCAGAATGATAACCCGTCCTCGACATGCTAATGAAACGAATCTCTCTGGCTCTGAAAGAGATAAAGGCCAAGTTCACGGTGGGTGTATGGAGTTTATGGCTGTTCATACGTGTCCCTTTGTTCTCCCATGGCCCTTCGGAATGGGTCGTACGAAACGGGCCCTTACCCAAAACCGAGCACGTTATATTGTACTGGCGCAATGCCCGCCGTTAAAGTGAACTTTTCTCTGGCTATACAAATAATTGTGAAAGTGATTGCTTCAGTGTGATTATTGGCTGGAATGACGTGCCTCTGGCCCTGTTTGTGTACTACCATCATAGACCTGCCTTGCGCGCTCCCGGAAGGACACGAGCTTGCCCCCCCACCTCCCCCCGCCGTCGTCGCCGTTCCCTATCGTTGCTGTTCCTCAAGTTCGTCACCATCAGGTTATGCAAGCCAACGAGAATCAGAGCGGAAGTGAAGGTGCTGATATCATCGCAAAAGAAGATGGTGGAGAGGGAACAGAAAGGCACGACGCCAGGCACTCATGGAACTTCTGCCAAGGCAGGCTTCCGACTATGATATACGCTGACCTCATGTCACTCAGGGGAGATGAGAGTGGCATTGCCGACATCGTTGTTCCCTACGGTGCAGTTGGGTCCGTCAGCCGCATCCCTGGCAACACCGGCACGCGTTCGTTGATGCGGCCAGGTGGCGTGGACCCGCCATCAACACCCGGAGGTAGAGGGTCGTCATCGGGGGGGGGGGCATCGTCACCCTGGGAAGGAGGATCGCTACCCTCAGGAGAAGGATCAACACTCGGGGAAGGACGATCAACACGCGGAGGAGAAGGATTACGACTCAGAGGAGGACGATCGACACCCCGAAGAGGATCACCGCCCCGAAGAGGAGGATCACCACCCGGGGGGAGAGGAGCGAAATGTGGGGTTAGAGGAGGAGCAAAATTCGGGGGGGGAGGAGCGAAACCCGGGGGGAGAGGAGCGAAACCCGGGGGGGGGGGTCAGGATCGAGACCGGGGGGGGGGGAAGTGAAAACGGAGCGCGCTGGCGGGTCTAGGGCGGCGCCAGTTCTAAGCGCAAAAAGAAAAGTACAGAGTACGAATGCGAGAAGACGCGGGGTCAGGAGGATGCGGATGCGAGGAAGGCCAAAGCTCACGCGCTCATAGAGTCGATGGGTGCATACAGCAGAATGGACGCAGAAACGAACGCTGACGTGAAGGAGACGGCTGCAATGAAGCGCGAGGAAGCTGAGATAAGTTTGTTGGGGGCTAAAACGATTCGGGACATAGGGAGGAGGCAGCGGAAGTTGAACGCCTGATGAACGATGTCATGAGGCTTTCGAGCACTCAGCATGGTTTCGGACCCAATGATGAGGCGATATTGCGGGACACCTACGAGCGGCCTGCATACTAATTCTACATGTTCTTCCTCGCTATCTTCTGGTAAGACTACTTCGTACCTTTTTGAGGACGTCCCACGCCCACCACGAGCGCTCCTGTTGGGGCCAGGCCCAACATTCGCAGATCCGCTCCCTTGAGGGGGCCCACCCCTACCACGAGCCATCGGTACCGGAAACCTATTCCCAAAATGGTCCCCGGGGGGAGGAAAAGAAGAACCGAAACTCTGCCCAAATTGTTGAGCCAGAGGAAAACCAGGCGCCGGAGCGAGGGGAACGGGAGGAGGTGAAGCGCCCCTGTTCCGTATGTATGTCTTCACGACGAGGTCCAGCTCACGGTTGCTCAACGTAGGTTTCATGCCCCGCATGAAGTCCTTGACTTTTAAGTACCGTTCGAGTTCGGCCGCCATAGCCTCGAAGCTATCACTCGGCGGTAGGACGGGTGGTGCCCCCGACGCGGTCGGCGGGAAGCTAACAGGGGCGGAAGGAGCGGCATACACTGCGGAAACTGCAGCGGGGACAGCAGCCACAGAAGCCGGAACAGCAGCCTCGCGACGACAAGTTTGCTCTTCTTGTAAAATTTCTTCGGTGTTTCTCCGAAGGGCCTCTTCTGCGGTCCGGAGTGCGTGTCGGTGCTCCGTGAGGCCGGCCTCATCTCGAGCACAGGCCTCCTGGTCCGCCGCGTCCCTGGCGACCTGTCGCTCTTTCTCGGCTCTCGAAACCCGATCCGCCTCTTGCTGATGCCGTTTGATGGCAGTAGCGTGTGCGGCGTGAGACGTTCGCCGTCTCTTCCGGTCCGCGAGGCGGTCGGCAGCGAGTTTCGCCGCCTCAGCCTCTTTTGCGCTGCCCTCCGCCACCGCCTTTTCGAGATCCGCTAGCGCGGCCAGCAAGTGGTCTTCCCGCGTCTGACAGGTTTGCTGTTTCTTGAGCGGCCCCCTCTGGGCCGCATCCTGCACGAGAGCAGCATATCGATTGTGCGACGCGAACGAGAGGCGTGACGCGGGCACGGGACCGGGTGAACCAGAGGGACTGAGGTACTAATTGAACCAACAGACCCAACAGCAGACAAAGGGGGGGAAGCGGATTCGGATAAGTCGCGCACCATTTGCGCATCTGTCGCCAGAGCAGCGGCAATCTGAACGGCAGCGGCAATCTGAACGACAGCGGCATTCTCCTCCTCTTGGAGGGCTCGAGCAAATTCCTTATCTGATGGATGAGGACGAGCAACCGCGCCCTTCGTACGGGCCGAGACCCCGCGTGGATCCGGCCGACCCAGAGAGACGATCGCGCCATCGGGACCAGCGGCCGTTTCTACACAGCGATCCGACTTGAGGGGAGCAACCCCCACAACCCTACACTGGTCGTCACACGAAAGACCAGCCAGCATCAACTGAGCGGAGGCGATCCGAGCCTCCACGTCGTTTGAGGTGTCGCGCCAACGCACCCCAGTGGCGACCTCCTCGGGAGTACGCGGGATCCACGACGAGGAGCCTTCCGCGGTACCCTTACTGGGGCCTTCGATGGCCGAGGTGTCAAAACTAGGCGAGCCTTTTCCTTGGACCGCTGCCAAATACGAGCGGCGCGGGACGTGTGGCCCAGCGGGAGCAAGACGTAAGGGGGGAGGGGAGGGAATGTCGTGAGGCGACTTCACCTTGATGGGTCCCACGCGGGGGACGCTGTCGGCAGAACGACCTCCGAGATAGGTACTACTATGGTCCCTACTGGAACCTTGTCTACGCGAGGGAGCACCCTCGAAAAGAACGGCCGAGTCGAAGCGGAGGAGGGGCTGAATGCCGCCCCCACGCGGCGCGCGCGCGAACGAGTGTGGCGGGGAACTAGTGCTACCCATGTCCCCCTTCCCAACCTTACCGGACGCACCAGACTTAGAAGACGACATCTCTTGGTATCCGAGTACGTGAGAGTAGCACAGAAGCCGAAGACGCCAGTCTGATAAAAAGTGGTTCCTTATCTCTCCAAATGAGGAGTTCAACCAGGTTCGCTGTGATACTGCAGTTCGGTTCTATTCAAAGATATTTTGCTTTGTCTTTTATTATTTCTTTAGTCAGATGAGTCCCTGGGATGCGCACACACTGAGCAGGGGGGGGGTGCACAGCGCTCTGCTCGCTTGCCCAACTGCTCCGATTATACTCTTCCTATTAATAGTCATTGTCTTCCTAAACCTACGAGGTCAACGGAATGTCTGCCGTGCCACATCAAGAGCTGCCGTCCTCCTCCTGCTATTTCCAACAGTTCCTCCTCTCATACACTATTGCCTCACGAATACCACATCGCGGAATTCAAACGTTCTATTATTTTCGTAGATCATGTCAAGTTCTGTAGTTGATTGGCCTGCTGCAGTTCTGGTCCTCTCTACCATTTCTCGTATCCTCTCACCTAGACCGTGATACCGTTACGGTATATCTCCGTCTCTTTGTACTCCTATCACAAGCCTCCCATGCAACATATCTCCTATACTATTCAACAACATCTCCCAAAATCCCTCTCTAGACATTCCAACAGCTTACATTAAAACCCGCGATCTCATACTAACTACTAACTTCGAATGAAATCAAACAGCCCATATTAAAAGCTAGAGAAGTCCAATCTCACCACTCACCACAAACCACAAGACAGGTCGGGGTTTTCATAAACGTGTTTAAATGGAAATGCGAGGGGCACTGTATAATCAGCCCCGGGGTACAAGAAGAGGGACGAAAAGGAGAGCGAATTGTATCGTATACGCAATACGCATCCAGGGAGAGAGGTTATGAGGTGTGAAACGAAGGAAGAGCAGGTGCGGGACTGCGTGACACTGTGATGCACAGCAAGACCCACATACACCACACAGCAGTGCACAGCAAACACTCACAGCACGCACCAAATACCCAGATCGTACGGCGCACACAGCAAGCACTCAGAACACACACCACGCAAGGAAATCACTGGACACACAACAGGCACACACACACTGAAAATCGGACGCAGCACAGACACGCAGACACACAGACAAGTCGGGGTTTCCATAAACGTGATGAAACGGAAATGCGAGGGGCATTGTATAATCAGCCTCGGGGTACAAGAAAAGGGACGAAAAGGAGAGCGAATTGTTGCGTATACGCATCTATCTGGGGAAATAGGTTCTGTGTGAAAGGAAGGGAAGGCAGAGCAGGTGGTGCGGGACTGCGTGACACTGTGATGCAAAGAAGGAGCCAAACACAGTACACAGCGCACAGCAAACACACACAGCACGCACCCAATACCCGGAGCGTACGGCACACCGCAAGCACACATAATACATACGAGTCGCATCCAGGGAAAACACACCGGGCACACAGCAGGCACACAGAACACGGAAAATAGCACGCAGCACACCCAACGCTGGTACATTATTATTGGTGGATCGCTACCACTGGTGGGTGGAAACCCGAAAGTATTGTTTTGGTAGGTAAGATTTAAAAAAAAATGCAAATAGTACCAACCGTTCTTCTTCCCCGAACGTGGTATGTATGTCCCAAAGTTTCTTACCAGGTATGTTGTTGTTGTTGTTGTTGTTGTTGTTGTTGTTGTTGTTGTTGTTATTATTGTTGTTGTTGTCTTTCCATTAAATCGTCCTTTCTACCCAGCTTCATCAGTACACCCAGTGTCCGTCCTGAATCCCGATTCTGTGGTCACAGACTGTGAGACAGAGGTACGTTTTGCTTAATGTTAACCCCTTTAGAACCGCAGTCCCGTTTTGGGGACGAACTGCTCGAAATTTGAGTGGTTTGTCCCCAAAACGGGACTGCGGTTCTAAAAGGGTATTTTTGTTAGTTTTTTGCGTATAACGCATGTTGTGTTCGCATATTATGTATGATGTTGGTTTTGTGCAGTGCGAAACAGCGTTGGAGACCAGAACAGGTATACATGCAGGAAAATACCCCCATCAGAGGGTCTTAGACATACCAGGTATGGAAAACTCAGGAGAAGGGAATATTTCGACTCCTTGCGCCGAATTCAATATCATCGCGATTTTCGTAGACGCAAATCCCTCGATATCGATACAAAACTCTATATATATATATCTGGTTCTTTGTTCTTTGTCAGTACGCGAGGTAAAGCATATGGGTGAAATGAATAGTCGTCAGCAAGTCCAACAGAGCCGGTCGCCCCGGTGGTTCAAGTGGTTAACCTCGAATTCTACTTGTTGTTTGAGTCCTGGGTTCGAGCCCCACATGTGGGTCGGACTTTGACTTTGTTTATTTGCAAAAAGAAAAATAAGAAGGATTCAATTGTTGAGAGCGCCTTGCAGCGTGGGTAGGCACAATTCGATGCGAGTCGACGAGGGAAGAAAATGTTGAAATCTTCTCGCGATAAAAATGAAGGCACGTACCGTAGCGGGAAGGGGGTAGAAGAGCCTGCTATGTGACCCCGGATCTGAGTTACGAGTTGGAAGGAGAGAGAGAAGAAGATGGGCGAAGATAATAAATGGGATGATCAGAAAAAAAAACAAAAAAAAACACGAAGGATACAGCATGGATGGGATGGGCTGGAGGACATAGCTGCTGCTCATGTGCTTCTCTACGTAGCTCGACAGGCTACAGCGCCCGCGTACACCGCTTGGCTGTAGTAGGCATAATACGCGAGGCCGCAGCGCGGACGCGTCTCGTGCTCTCGTGCTGAGGCGTGTCCGCCAAAAACCAAATATCTGTTTGGCGCTACCCGGTTGTTGTTCCCGGATAGATAGGGTGGGGCGTGCCGTGTGTTTGGGACATACATGTGGGTTTGGGGGAGCGCCGGCAGAGAGACGCCCAGCCGGAGTACTGGATGATGTGCTGGTGCCGCTAAACCCGGGCATCCCGGGCATCTGCCCCTGCCCGACCAAGGGAACACCCGACTGCCGTACTCATTCAACCAAAAGTCGTGGCGGCCGCTGACGCTGTTGTTGTCCTTGCTGGTAAGGTGATGTTCGGATGACCGAGTAGAGGGGACAGGCTGTTTCCAATTTTGTCAGCCAGATTCGGCTCTACCAACCAAAAGAGAACACAAATAAATATACTTGGGGTAAAAACACCCCAAGCATATATTTGTGTTTTGCGGACCACGTATCGCGAAAATTTCGCCATGTATGTGTCCCGCCGTTGGTATAAAACTCGATAGTCACATAATCTGTCTCTAACCCCCAAATATCGCGATATTTCTGAGTTTTATATATATATATATATATATATATATGTCTCTTGAGTTGTGTTGTTGGCGTATGCATTGCATCTTGTCATCTCCACAATGTTATTGAATTGTTACTTTTTTCCCGTGTACATACATACCTGGTACCTGGTATTGTTTTTCCTCGACTTACGTACGAACTTCAAATAAAAAATGTTGTTTTTATTTCGCGCTTCGTTTTTTTCTGGATGTATGTCATGTTTTTTATTTTTGTTGTTGTCATTTTTCATTTTGTGGTTTGTGTCTCGATTATAATTATTATTATACCTGGTAATAATTATGAATTATAATAATAATTATTATTATTTATTATCATTATTATTTTTATTATTATTATTATTATTATTATTATTATTATTATTATTATTATTGTCCTTGCTTGCCATCCGACAATGTGCAGTGTTGTTCAAAAAGAAGACTAACAGAACGTGGAGAAATCTTCAGATCAAAAGCGCGGCAGTAGTATCATACGACATATCAAAACTGATGTGACGCTGATGAATACTACTACTTATTGTTATGATTGCCTTCCGCAAAATAAATGCAATTCCAACATAAACCGAATGTCCTTCCGTAAATCAGCAGTACCATGTTAGGGTTAGATATATTGTAACCTCCCACGAGTAAGGCTGGAAAGTAAAAGTGCTGTTGAAAAAAATAAATAAAATTAAAATATATATAGTATTCCGCATTCGATTTCGATTTTTGTTTAAATAAATGTGCTATCAAAAACACAGAACTTTGACCTTGTACGTTTTTCAACCTGAGCACAATGTGACGCGTACATTCGACAATCCGGGGGCATAGTGAGCGTTTACGTTGGTCAATGATCGACCTTGACATTTATTTGCGGCTCAAGGTGCTTTTACTTAAAGTCCACCAGAGTACGCTCTCAAGTGGCCACCTGTGTACTGCCCCGCGGGTCAGACCCGCGCATTCGGCTCGCGGATCCGACACTTGAATAACTTCCGCTCTCTCACCCGAAGGTTTCTCTCGTACCAATACTCAATAATAATACTCCTCCTTTGGTATCCACTACAAACAGCTCACAAATATCGCTGCGGGGCACTAAAATTAACATTAAATTGTTTTCGATGTGCCTACCCACGGGCCAGATCCGCGGGTCGAACCTTCGGGCCAAGATGAATGGTCTCGCGGGTCAAGGTGACCCGACCGGCAGGAAACCCGCGTCTCTCGGGTCAATCGGAAGGTGGTGGGTCGGGTCGGGTCGGGTCGGGTCGGGTCACGAGGTTTTGAAATCTCGCGGGTCTGGTCGGGTCGGGTCAGGAGAGATTTTCAAATCTTACGGGTCGGGTCGGGTCGGGTCGGGTCGGGTCAAGAGGGGCTTTCAAAATATCGCGGGTCGGGTCGGGTCGGGTCGGGTCGGGTCGAGTCAACACACCTCAAAAAAATCGCGGGTCGGATCGGGTCACGCTGCCCCGACCCGACCCGACCCGTGAGGTTTGACCTCACCCGCGAAAAGCCCTGAAAAAAACTATCCTGCCCGAGTATCTGAGTGTGTGTCCTGTCACCTATTATTCGTATAGGTTAAGCGCAATAATCCCTAAAAGCGGGCGACAAAACATAAAGTATTCAAACTACGGCCCAACATGAAGATGTATCATCTCCGACCCTCTCGCATCACGAATTTTACCCTCGCCTTTTACTAGGATAAACCGTGCTGAGAGGATCCTGAAGGAGTTCTTTCCATTTTTGACCCCACTTGTGGGGTAAATGCCACGTCGTTATCCAAAAACATCCACACACGACAATAATACCCTGGTACACAATTAATTGTCAACCACACAACCACACACAACCGGCAACGACGATTCATTTATTTGTTAAATACGACGACAAGGCTTCGAACTTGGAACCCGTTGTGATTTCACGTGCAGGTCCGGTTCCTGTCGACGACGCCCAATTGTGAAGGTGTAACCGACTACTGAGCTATGAATATATATATATGGAGGTAAAATATCGATTAATCCCAGCCCAGGGTAATACATCATGACATCATCCTACCCTCTGAACGGCGGGGTATTCCATATTTAACCGTACCGTATACGTAGACCTACGCGCTTCGTTTCAATACGAGTGTATGTACCAGGTATATACTATCCGGAAAACCAGGGAATCCGGATATCGTTTTTAGCAGGGATGCGTGTTACGCGTTGTACGTTCGTTGGTGTTCGCATATTGAGAAGACGTTAGCTTGCAATAGTTCGCATTTTTTGCAAAATGACTCCTAGAGGGAAAAGCCTCCGTATAGTGTGGAAACCCCTTTATAATTGCTTTGGTTGCGTTTGCTATATAGAGCTACAGCAGCACCGTCTGCAGTCTCAGCGTCTCAGCAGCAGTAGGGATACGTTTGCGGACTTATGCAGCTATTGGTGGTTCGTGCTCGCAATGCAGAACACTCTATCGTTTCGCATGTGAAAGTAGCGATGGATCGCGATGTCTCCTGACCCCGGTCGAGATGGGCGGCCGGGGTGGGCTTCTTGAGTTCATGGACGTGGCGGTCAAAGCTCGCACGCAAGCTGGTACGAAGGTGAGATGCAAATCGTCACCACCCGGTTAGCGGGACACAACACGGCGAATGCTGCGAACTACGGCATCTCAACTTGTCCGAGGGCTCCGGCCGAAGCACGAACTCTCGCTAAACTATGATAATAATATCATATTACGGGGGAACATAGTTAATAGGACCAAATATTGTTAGTAAAAATGGTGAAATATATAGGTATTTATGTATACCATAGGTCCTATTAACTATGGTCCCCCGTAATAGGAAACAGCGACACCTCACGCAAGACTGCCCCCTGTCGTCGCTGCGACTGCATGCAGCATGATACCATCACAGCTACTTACTGTCGATAAATCAGCGAACCACATAGGGTCCACTCAATGCATCCGCCCCTTCCGTCTAAAATATCATACCCGAATTATCCACTCCCTCGTACTCAAGAGGCAGGAGAAGTACAACTCGAGAGTCGGTAGCAGCAAGTAGCAGCGCATCAACACCAACCTCTCCTTTGCACGTCCGACTACTTTGCGCATGGGGGACTCGCTGCAGAGCAGTACGGCATCACGACGGCAAGGAACCGTACGACAAGCGACTTGTAATGCGCTCGAGCAGACGTATGACGCCAAGAACATCACCACTCGGCAGGAGCTCTACGAGGAACTGGCCAAGATATTACGGATTGTACTTGGTCATGGAGACAGTACAGGATTGTCTTCACGAAATGGGGGAATTCAATTCTCCCGAGTGATTCGCAACGTTTGCACTATTGGGGCAAACCCCCTAGACCGACAAAGACGTTCGAAGGGAGAGATCATGGCGAAACGTCGAACACCGTTTCAAAGCCATAAGACTAACCGAAGCGGCTCATTAGAGGGAAGCATTGACAAGGATATGGGAGCCTGGACTGAAGCAGAGGTACGACTGCAGCTGCATTTTTTCCGACTGAAGCTAGAGTACCTCTGAGACTACCCCAGCTACTTTGTGTCTATCATGTAACTACTACAGCAGGACAGGTAGTCCTTCATCCTCCCATTAGCTACATATTCATCGCTGCACCGCCATCATCACGCACGTCAACTTCTCGACGACTACGTCTCCCATCAGCTACTCCTCATCCATCACAACGCCGTCATCATCACGTACACCATCGACTAACGAAAATGTCACGGTCAGCAAATCAAGACACGGAGCTTCAGCAATTCAAGACGCGGAGCTATCAGCACTTCAAGACAGGGAGCAAGCGCTTTCGACAGCATTTTAAGTATCATCATCATCATCATCATCGTCTCCGGAGGCATCGACTGTTACAGCATCGACTGCACTACTACAGCAACGAATGGTACAGCAAGGACTGGTACAGCAACGACTACTTCACAGCAAGTATCGACTACTACAACAGCAGATACTATTACATACCGTACAATAAAGGCTACTACAGCAGCGACAGCAGCAGATGTAGCGGCAGCTACATCAGCTTCACTATGACATACTTTTACAGCAGAGGCGACTACAGCCTTGGCTACAGCAGGACTACCGGCAGTTACATTAGTTTCACTAGCTGCTTCATCTTCACCAGCTGTTTGAGCTTCACCAACTACATTAGCTTCATCACTTTCTTTAACCACTTCAACTTCATCACGTACCTCAGCCCACCAGGGACATCGACTTTTAATAAGTACATCAGCCCCGTCAGCTACATTGACTACACCAGCTCCATCAGCTTCATCAACTACATCAGCTTCAGCACCAGCTTCAGTTGTTTCTTGGGCGGGCATCATGGTTAGAGCATAGAGCGTATTCAATACACAGAACGCTGTAAAACACGTACATCATCATGTGTGGCCTTATATCAGGAGTTGTTTCACCTGTTTTTGGGTTCATTCAGTACATTTACACGGTAGAATTTGAATATTTTCGGTTGTTTTCTACAAGGCAGTCGTTTCAATGTACCTGTGGTATGCTGAAGTGGGGCGTTGGTGCTGTTCGACTGGCGTTTTATCATTTCAGCGTAACTTGGGAGCGCACATACCAGGTACCTGGTACCTGGTATGTATTATTAGCATACATTCTAGTGAGTCAACAAGCTTTACGTTAGAGCAACATGCATTTATTGCGTTTACGAGCCAATTCTTGACCGAGGACACCAGTTGCAACGGCATTTCACTACACAAGCTTTTACGTTGAGATGTCATGAATTCATTGACTTAGCAAGCTCAACACCATCGAACAAAGACACCGGTTGCAACGACATTTCACTGCACAAGATTCAAAATAGGAAATAACCCCGGGGTGAGATTCCAATTAACGATAACATTTGGTTGCGGCCTTGGCATTGCGTGCAGACGCGACTTCCATTCAGGGGGGGTGTTAAGAAAACGGAAAACTCCGTACATTGTCGTGATCAATGTTCAGTAGCGACTACAACAGTACAGCATATCTAATCAATGCCCAGCAGCATGGAGTACTACTGAAGAAACAGCGTCAGTGTTATCAAGTCGACCTACGTACTGCTTTGGAGTAACACGTAGGGGTACTGGTCAGATTGTGGTAGCGCAATATGGTACACTCATGTTCAAGTGGTGCGGTTAGACCATCACCATCGATGCTGGCAACGGTGCTTAGTATCGATGCTTGGAACGTTGCTATAGATCGATGCTAAGACTTAGCAGGGAACGTTGCTGTAAATAGACCAGTACAACGACCCGTAGGATACAGTCTACGTAGCCGTAGATGCGAGTTGATCGAGGACGGTCGTGCAAGCGCACACGATCACTCTCTCTGGTTCCTCCTCCTGCTCTCCTATTATCTTCTACCTTTTTGCCCGCAAGCGTTATCTTTCAACCTGAAGCAATGCATCTTGACTTCCGAACGGCAGCCAGGTAGTTTAACCACTACCGGCGCAAGCCTGTGCTACCACCTGCCGAGGGTGTGTCAACAAGATACCCGAATACGGTATGTCTCTTTCCGGTAGTTTCAATTCGTCTAGATGTCTAGACTATTGACACTTTAAGTTGTGTCGTAGTACAGTCGTGGCCCCGAAATTGTGCGGCCCACTATAGTGCAGGGTCCCACTTTAGTTCGGTCAAAATCGCTTGTCATGACTTCATCCCGCAACAATGCGGCTGACGCGCTATTATTCCCAGCGATGTCACTCGGTTTACCCCCAAATCCCCTGGTTTTTAGCAGTATTTTGATGTCTTACTCCATGGAGCTTTGTAATCTCCTCCCTATTAAACGTCTATTGAATACAACCTCAACCAGTGACTAGTAAGTGGATCTGTCGCCAGTCAACCATCAATTCGATACTTGATCTGATACATGAAAAAATATCTCTAAGACTCCAACCGGCACTTGAGTAATCTATCTCGCGTATCACGCACACATTCAATATGACATCTGACTTTTATTTTATCAGGCGCTCTGTCTTGTCGACGGGCATCGGTCTGCTCGAGCGCTTCGTTTCCTTCGTGCCGTTACACGTTACGTTTCGCCCGTCCATGAGCAATTTTCGACGGTGCGTTCACAACTTCTTCGTCACTGGCTCTTTCTCTATCATCTATCGCGACTGAGATGAGGCCCACATCAGCAGCAGCGTGATATGGTACTGCTTTAACCTGCCACAGATACAAAGTGTCCCAGTCTTGGTCTTACAAGCGGCTACGAGGCCCGAGCATTTGTCCGTGTATTTGCTCACAGTCTGTCTGTGGTCGCGATAGTGGTGGGGTGTGTCTCTCTCTTCGTGTATCTATAGCTTCTGTCTCGACATATATTTCTGTCTTGATTTTTCTTGGCATTTTTTTTATTGGCGACGGAAAACCAAATCGTGAACTCTTCGGAATGGCGTGCATAGTGTGCCCCGTAGTAGTGTGGTGGTCATTGGTGATGATGTTACCGAGGAGACAAAGAGATGTGACTTGAGTCAAGAATGCGGTAGTGGCGGTCGTGCTTTGGGCGGAGCTGTTAAGTTGGTGTTGTTGTCCCCGAGGGGACGGACCTCACAAGGCGGTAGTGAAGTACCGAGGAAATCCAGCCGGAACACTGCAAGCAGTGCTAAACCCGGCAATTTCAAAAACAGGTGTGAAAATGACACTCGATGAGTGTCAATCAGTTTTCACACTGATTAGAACAGATACTACACATGATCTTAGCCAAAAGGCCGAGAAGGTATGCCACTACCCGCGAAGTTGTGTCGCATTTATAATTTCAAGAATCCGTCAGCCGGAGATGTGGACTGTCCGAAACAACACTTTATAGTAAGTACATACTCGTATATTTTATATTGGGCTATGCCAAAATCAGGTACACCTGACTGTTCGAGCCAAAATCAGGTACATGCTAAAACCGAGTGAAAAACGCGCGCCACGAGCGGTTATGTCCATGAAAATCAAGTAAACAAATGTTGCGCCTAAGGCATATTATTAAGCTTGCCACATGGGCTCCAAAATCTGAACCGTTTTGTCTTCTTTAGAGTGTAGGTACCATGGGCTCCACTTGGACCTGCAGAGAGTCACTATTAATAGGATTCGTTTGTTTCGCCACGGCAGGAGCGACAAGAGTAAATTTGTGCTCTGGCGCCCCCCCCCCCCGATGACAGCTTTAAAGCTTCTAGACCGTCCTCGCGGAACCGCCTGCTCGGTGCAAAGTTATCTTGCCTAACAAACCTGGGACCACCTCGAGGCGGGGTGGTGCAGACGAAAGGCCGTGTGACCACGATGATGCTATATGGACTACTGCTGTGACCATAGAAAATAACAATAGCGTACGCACTACAACAACAAACTGAAGAAGCATATCGTACACTCCAAAGAAGAAAAGGTGAACCAGCATATATATGCATGTGTGTATAAATACTATTAGTACGTACTTTTACGTACGATGTAAGAGTACATCATTTGTTCTACCCGAATCCGGAAAATAAATAAATATTTGTTCTCCCCGAATCCCGAAGACGGTAAATAAATGTGATGGAGTAGTATATCTATCGTATAGGAACGTACGTTTACCGTTTAGTTTGCGAATCTTATACGGATCAAGCGTAGCGTTTTTGGAACATACCCGTTTGCGAATCTTATACGGTTTCGCGTAGCGTTTTGAGAACATACCCGTATGCGATTCTTGTATGACTACACGTACGTAGCGCTTTGGGAATCTTCTGTTGTATGGGAATACTCGTATCTGCATACCAGGCTAGTTTTAGTTGACATCTGGGCTGAGCCGTGTTCCTGGCGAAGCCCCCCCTACTGTTCACTCGAGTTCTCCCCCTGCCTTTCAACTCACTTGAGGAGCAATAATAAGAAGTTCGTGAACTACAAGCAGCGTGCTCTACCCAGCACCGACATCCCTGTGCCCCTTACCAGCTATATATGTTGCAGCGCTACGGGCTTCAGGAGTCGCCCAGGTGGGCGACAGGGTATTCTGTGATGTACGTTGACTGACCTGACCAGTGACGCACGGAGGGTGCATCGTGTAAGGCAGCGATAAAGCCGTAGGATGGCTCGCTGTCATATCGATGTAGGTATACAATGGAGTGTCCCCGGCGGGGGAGGCCATTGTCTGGGTCATGGAAACCCCGTATCGGCTGTAATGGTCGATGCGGGTGCTCTCTGGCCCTACCTGGGGTTAGTCAATCCCACCAAAGAACGAAAGAAACAAGTCAAACCATATCCTGTTCACACACCGTGCATGATTATCGCCTATCACGTGCCTGTCTGTTAACCACACGTCGCACCTGCTGAGTAATACCAACACTCAACCCGCGTGGCGTCTGGCCACCCCGTGGCCAGAGAGGATTCAGGACCGAGGAAAGGAGGAAATCCCCAGAAGGACTCTCTCAACGAACGACAACAGCTGGCTATCGAGGTGAGACCGAACCGATAGCGGTACACAGGAGGAGGCAGCTGTAACATGGTGAACCCAGGGAGATGACAGAGAGAGGGGGAGATTGGAGCGCAAGGTCATGAGCTCTGGCGGGGACACGAGAGATCCGTACCCAGGGAATTTGTTCGGCCCCGAGCACCTGGGCCCGAGTTTTCTCCCGGGCGGAACGAGGGCCCGAATAACTGGGCCCGAGAGTCCTCCTGGGCGGAATGAGGCCCAAACATCGGGGCCCGAGTTTTCCTTGGGTGGGATCAGTGTCTCTGCCCGAGCTTTTCCGGGATGGAATCTGATGGGTGGCCAAGTGTCGAGCCCCGAGTTCTGTCCGGGATGATGGAGTCTGATGGGTACCAGCGGCGAGGGATACACGTAAAAACTACGATAGAGTACATATACTTCGTATTCGGGTAGCACTACTGCTGTTTATAGCAGTAACCATGCATAACGTATCAGGAAAAACAGTAGTCACGACAGGTAGCCACCATCGCATACTCGCGATAAGGCAGCACCAAAAAAAAAGAAGGCCACGAATCTCTCCGTCCTGACCCTCGATTTGTTTTTTGTTCCCGCGCACGCCTTGACGATTGTTTGCAGCCGGCCTTCGCCTCAGGTGTAACTCTCGTTTTTTTGCGGCCGTTCTCCGCCTCAGGCGTCACTCTCGATTTTTTTTGTTTTCGGCCCCGCACATCTCGTCTGTGTTTTTTTGGTGCGGCCGGTTTTTTTTCTTGCTGTGCGGTACTCCTCGAGGAAAAAAATGGGGGGGGTCGGCTGTATTCATTTAGACTACCATGGCAATACGTATGCGTACAACTCTAATAATCAGCCCAACCTGAGCGACAGCAGTATTTTCGTGGTCACATGTCACATGTAACTGCTGTTTGTTGAAGTATACCTCGCTGCTGGTATCGAAACAGGGAGTACTTTTGAATATCGTTGCGGGAGGAGCGCTTTCCGTAGATGGTTCTAAGTTTGAAGTTGTACGCAGGAACCGATAACCTACCATGCCCCGAGCACTGAGTAATAGCTGCCTGGAGCAAAGGCGCCTCAACTTGAAAATTACACAGAAAAGCCGCATCCCCGTCTACAATACCATCAGTAGTCTATACACTACCTGGTACGCAGTTTCACACGATGCTCAAAAAGATGAGAAGATGGTATACCAGGGTATATTATACGACGAGTTGCATTACCTTACGTACACGACTAATAATATGAATATCAACGATAGTACATGTAATGTGGACAAAAGATAGGAAACCATACTCCTACTACTACTGCTCTACTCTGTACCTGGAGTTTTTTTTTTTTTTTTTTTTTTTCTACCCCGAACAGGGTGAGCTCTTGATACACGGTTAAGCATACAGGGGGGGTGGCTCGCAGTATGTATGCTTTTGACAACATCAATAAAGGGCGTTTATGGGCTATATATAATACTACACACTCCCGTAAAACTGTACCAGGTACCTGGTAGGCCGTATGGCAAAATCCTTAGGGACCATTTCGTACATCTCTCTTCCCATCTTTTCGAGTCATGATAACGCGTTGAAAAGCGACATATCAGGATGTACCACACACACCGTATGCACACGAGTACCAGGTATCTGGGATTCATACGGGGCATACTACGGTGATGAAGCTCGGTAGAAATGACGAGTTTTAGTCGAAGGCCACATATCATACGTGGAGGATGTATCCACAGTATACCAGGTATACAGTATTCATACCACTATCAATATGACCGTTCATGGGACTGAAGGTCGCACGGCAAAAGCTCTCTAGATCCTTGGGTCCATCGCTCCTCTTTCTTTCACAAGCGTGGAGACGTTTAACTTTGGCCCCACACATCCCTACACACGTACGGGATGAGTGTCCCCTACTACCGGAGCAAAGTAACGTTGTTGGGAAGCTGTTCAGCTGTGCAGTGTACGGCATGTTACTATTCGGGGGTAGATGAAAGCTATGTTGAAACAACTGAGGGCACACAACGAGAGTCATAGCGGGTTGTTATGGTCTCCAAGTACCCGATACGCTGGAATTCCACTTGTTTCACCCGTTCGGGTCTTCACACCCGGTACGTTGGCATTTCACTGGCTTTCCCTGGTCTTTTGACCCGGTACGTGGCCATAGGAAACAACCATACTCATTAGCTTTCGCGCACATAATTAGTCCGTCAATTATAAGAAAGAAGAACGGAGAACCCAGGCGATGGGAACGTTTGCAAAACTGTGATATGAGGTGATCGTGCTCTTTGTATAATCCCAAGCTCTATTTTGCATACTATGTTCTAGCTTCCGCGCACATAATTAGTCCGTCAATTATAGGAAATAAGAACGGACAACCCGGGCGATGGGAATGTTTGCAAAACTGTGATATGAGGTGATCGTGTTCTTTCTATAATCCCACGTTCCATCTTGCATACTATGTTATGGGATACTCGTTATATGCATATATCCACATGTTTTCGGGGTTGCCTGCCTTGTAGGAGGGTGATTCGTGTGATATGCTGTTATGTATTCACGCTGCCGATGGTGCTCTGCCTGTTGTTTCGTAAGGCTTTGAAGATGCTTGTCTGGTCAATGCATGCAGGCATACTCGTTGCTCGTGCTCCGTTTGCCTGTTGCTCGTGCTCGTATGTTCGCTCGTTTTTCATGATCGCACACACATGCATGTTCGTTAATAAATGTCTGCATGCGATTGACCACATAATGTCTTCAAAACCAAATGCAACCGACAGGTGTCGATACAAGCCAAAGGTGCCGTACGTACTAATACACGCATGCTCTCGTGGACCGGTTGCTCGGTTAGGTGATAACGGAAACTAACAAGGTCGAGCCTTACGCCGTTTGGGCGTAAATAACCACCCTTTAGAACGATGAACCCCTGGACAACAACGTGCATTGTCGGCTGGCAAACATGGAACTTACTAGAAATCCACGTATGTTGTGATGACTGTGGTGTAGTTTGTGACCACAGGAAAAATCTCTCTCTAGGATCAAATAAAGGGCACGGACACTGGTTGTGCTGGATGTCGACGGGTAGAAAGCATGGTGTAAGATGAAGAACACATACGCAATACGTGCAGAGTACGGGTCGAACACATACGGCCGCATTACCTTGTTCATCCCGACTGCTGTAAAGTATGTATATTAACTTTATTCAGCATACCGAGCTGGTATCACATCACACTGGATACGGCAGGCACGACGCACGCATTCCGTCCAAGAGCAGAGAGAGATAGCAGTGCGACACCAACGAATAAATAAAACCTACCAGGTATCAACCTAGTGGCACCGGGCATATTAGTACAGGTAGTTACAAACCACCCGGCACTAGATTATCGACTACCAGGATGTCGACACAGCAGTTTGTGTCACAGAATCGGGGATCACACACATAAATAGTTGCAATCCCGTGATCACAGCGCCCGAATACTGGGGGATGCGTGAACAGTTACTTGATAGTATCATGCACGAATATTTGAAAACCGTGAAAACAGGCGTTTGTTTTACATTCGTACTGAAAGGACCTCGGAGCGCTGGCCTCTATCCGGAGCGCTTTGCCTGTAGCAAGGGTGTCTGCTCTTCCAGAGCAAATACATGCATCCTAAGCAGTGGATACGAGATACACAATGCAAATCAAACTGAGGAGAGAAAACCTGGTAGTTTCCGATAGGAAAACAAAGCCCCTCCCCAGCGCGCATACTCACGCGCCGTCTTAGTCGCTGACGCAGTGAACGGAGAATCAAACGAGCTTGACTTTGTTCAAGTATTTGACATGGTTCCCAATGACGATTGGGCATCTTCACCGTTTGAGTACTGCACTGCTGTACATGCACATAAGGTTGACCCTAATTTTCAAGTGCTTCGTCCCCGCATGGGGAGGGCAGTTCTATGAAGGCGAGGCCACATATGCCCAATGCCCAAACTAAAGGTTCCCTTCATTTGCGAACGCGATCGTGAAGTGGTTGGGCGTACCACGCACCTGTTGTGTCGTCCGTCTCCAAGCATCGAGCGATCCGCCTGATCGGAAAAGAACGGTTGTAGGAATTCTAGATTGCATGACTAATGCTGGAAAACATGATGTAGGCATGGTGTAACCGAGCAGGATACCTTCCTATTTCACTCTCCAAGATTAGTGGCCCAGTGTTGGAAACACGAAGCGAAAGGTGGGATTGGGATGCCAATAAGCAGTAGGTAGTTTCCGTGCTGGGGGGGTGTTTGTCACCACCTTTCTACAACTACTTTCACGAAAACCGTTATACAAGGGTTACGATCTTGAAGTGGTGGTGGATGAATGACGTTTGAGGACTCATGAATTAGTTTTAGAACGAAAGGGTCTCACCAGTGGACACTGTTCGGGCTGGGGGGGTCGCGTGAAGGTGGCGTGAACGTCAGTGCCTTCAAACGACTTAGTTACTCGGAGTCATGTCAGTACCTTCAAACGTGGCGTGAACGTCAGTGCCTTAAACGACTTACTTACTCGGAGGCGCGTCAGTGCCTTCAAACGACTTACTTACTCGGAGGCACGTCAGTGAAGGTGGCGTGAACGTCAGTGCCCTCAAACGACTTACTTACTCGGAGTCATGTCAGTACCTTCAAACGTGGCGTGAACGTCAGTGCCTTCAAACGACTTACTTACTCGGAGGCGCGTCAGTGCCTTCAAACGACTTACTTACTCGGAGTCACGTCAGTACCTTCTAACGTGGCGTGAATGTCAGGGCCCTCAACCGATCTGCTTACTCGGAGTCACGTCAGTACTTGAGGGGGTGGCGTGAACTTCTGAACCTTCAAACGACTTACTTGCTTGGAGTCAAACGTCAGTATCTTCAAAAGACCACACTAGGGGTGCACCAAACGTTCCCGAGCGAAGTTTCACACAGAGCTTGCAAAGATGAGTTTCGACGAAATCCTCGATTGCACAGCTGGTGTTGGGGTATTGGCAGCCAAACTCAAGGTCTTCCATGAGCGGCCGAACCACATGAGGCTCGAATGTGAATTCGTCCAATTTCTTGGCGGAGAGGCAGCAGATGTTCTGGAGGCTGAGAGGGATACTCAAGAGACGGCAGGGGAAAAAGAGCCCCAGAAGAGCGCGGGACGACGCGGCAACTCAGAGGAGTTCCTCGGGTGAGCAGAAGCTGGGGGTCAACAGGGTCTTGATCAAGGAGGCGGCCAGCAAACGCGGAAGGGAACGCATCCACGCGAATCGGGCGCACGAGCATTGGACCGGGGGGTAGCGAATCACTTCCGTCGAGCAGCCCGGTCTGAGCTATCAAGCGTCTATGAGAGGACGCCGGATCAGGGGTCGGGTAGGTTTGTGTGTACCCCGTTACATAAGCGGCAAAGGATGCTAAAGCATTGTACCATTTTCAAGTTAGATGCACGGAGCCGCAGTCGCAGTCGTGACTGCCGTAGCTGCCACCACCGCCGTAGCAGGAGTGCCACGCAGGAGCGCAACCGCAGTAGCAGCAACCGAGCACGGCAACGGGAACCGGCAGGACGGGGGGGCAATCAGGTCCACCACCTCCGCCGCCGCGGAGGGAGCGCAAACAGCCGGCCCAGCAGGAGAAGGAGGAAGAGGTGGAACAGCGTCAGGCGCAGCAACTGTGTCATCATCAGCAGCAGCAGCAACTGCAGCCGCCGCAGAAGCCGAAACAGCAGCAGCGACCGTCAGAAGGAAAAGCGGAAGGCGTAGGAGCCTCGTCACGAGCATCGGGGATGTCCGTACGTGGCCGAAGCTCGTTAATCGTCGAATGGATAAGGAAGGACGCGGCAGCCGGTTCGTCGGGGATATGGAGGAGGAGTTGCCCACGCTGTTACCGGGTAGTGGCCGGGATACCCGCTGTGCACCGACGATAGTTATGCGTCGGGCAGGGGGGGTGTTGCAGCGCTACGGGCTTCAGGAGTCGCCCAGGTGGGCGACAGGGTATTCTGTGATGTACGTTGACTGACCTGACCAGTGACGCACGGAGGGTGCATCGTGTAAGGCAGCGATAAAGCCGTAGGATGGCTCGCTGTCATATCGATGTAGGTATACAATGGAGTGTCCCCGGCGGGGGAGGCCATTGTCTGGGTCATGGAAACCCCGTATCGGCTGTAATGGTCGATGCGGGTGCTCTCTGGCCCTACCTGGGGTTAGTCAATCCCACCAAAGAACGAAAGAAACAAGTCAAACCATATCCTGTTCACACACCGTGCATGATTATCGCCTATCACGTGCCTGTCTGTTAACCACACGTCGCACCTGCTGAGTAATACCAACACTCAACCCGCGTGGCGTCTGGCCACCCCGTGGCCAGAGAGGATTCAGGACCGAGGAAAGGAGGAAATCCCCAGAAGGACTCTCTCAACGAACGACAACAGCTGGCTATCGAGGTGAGACCGAACCGATAGCGGTACACAGGAGGAGGCAGCTGTAACATATACCCGGCACCATCTTCACATTTGGCGTCGTCGTGCCCGAGTGGTTAAGGGTATGGATTGGAAACCATTGTGATTTCACGCGCAGGTTCGAGTCCTGCCGACGACGCCAAATGTGAAGATGGTGCCGGGTATACAGCTGGTAAGGGGCACAGGGATGTCGGTGCTGGGTAGAGCACGCTGCTTGTAGTTCACGAACTTCTTATTATTGCTCCTCAAGTGAGTTGAAAGGCAGGGGGAGAACTCGAGTGAACAGTAGGGGGGGCTTCGCCAGGAACACGGCTCAGCCCAGATGTCAACAAAAACTAGCCTGGTATGCAGATACGAGTATTCCCATACAGAAGATTCCCAAAGCGCTACGTACGTGTAGTCATACAAGAATCGCATACGGGTGTGTTCCCAAAACACAACGCGAAACCGTATAATATTCGCAAACGGTTTAACGGTAAAACGTTCCTATGCGATAGATATTCTACTCCATCACATAAATCTAATAATTGCCTCTATGAACTAAATCCGGAATATAAATAAATATTTGTTCTCCCCGAATCCCGAAGACGGCAAATCTATTAATTGCCTCTATAAACTAATTGCCTCTATCAACATTTACAGGGAGTCTATTTAGCTTTTTTTCATGGTGTCGGTGTGTCGTCTGTGTTGTCAACCAACTTTCGATCATCTTTTGTACTCCGACCTTCGCGTGTCGATCTGCTGATTCAGTGTACGAAATGGTACAAGTATTATCGTCTCGTCGACCCTGGTAGCATCCAGGGAAGTCACCGGCCAGTAGTCAATCGCTATGGGGAAATAATGGAAAACGCGCGATCGGTTCCCGCAGCTTGTAAAGTTGAGTATCGATCGATCTGCCGATCGGTTGAACTCACAGCTGACGTATACTCCTTTAGTTTTTTATAAAAACTAATAATTGTAGACTCAAACAATACCCGTGGTACCATCTTTTTTTTACGTTAATACAGAAAATAATACGTGAATACAGAAGAAACTCAACCGAGGGAGGGCAGACGCATACGGAGAGAAAAAACAGTCAGTGTACGTATGGCCTCTCTGATTGGTTCAAAGTTGGCCAAAATGAGTTGAAAGCTAGACACATAATATGCTCTAGAAAATATCTCAGGTTCAGGTATACCTTGGGCTATTCGAGTCAAATTCAGATACGATGTCAGCCTGGCCAACAGCAGGGCTCCTGGGGTGTGTGTTGTACTTACTTGTGTTTAGCATGCAACTGATTTTGGCCGAAATGTCGACAGGTGTATACCTGACTTTGGCTAAAACCCTTCTAGATTTACTCTTCTTCTATTTTAAAAAAAGTCCCCCCTCTCCATTCATTATCTTCGCCCTTCTCCTCTTTTACTTTCTTTCTTCCCCCAAACTCAGTTCCGGGGTCTCGAACAGCTCTCCTCCCCCCGCCCACAGTACGGTTCGCGCCATGTTTTTTTATCGCGTCGAGAAGACTACTGCCCTTTCTCCTCTTTCTTCCCTCGTCAACTCGAGTCTAATTGGAGTGTTATTAATTGTGTGAGTTCAAGTTTTTTGGATGTTCGGTGTCGTCATATACAAGGTAGATTTGTCATACACAAGGTAGGTTTGTCATATACAAGGTAGGTTTGTCGAGAGAGGTATTGGGAGGGCCGCAAGCGACACCTCCCCGGGAAAAAATTATGCGGTAGAGATACCCCCGAAGGAATATTCTCCAGGGATTACAGCACTCCAGGGTCTAGCCCAGTGCAAGAGCCTGCTCCCCCTGGGGTCACCAGTCATGTTGACCACTGGCAAGCCCCCGCCAGGTAAGTATGACTGTCATCTAGGGACATTTCCTGGGATAAATGTCTGTATTTAATTTCCCTCACTGCTTTGCAGTGCACGAACACGACCCCATGTGTACAAGGGACCCTTTTGCATCTTGTTGCCCACTCGTCATCTCGCGGTCACATTTAGGGGTTCTTGCCGTACCAAATCTGAGCCCACACCTCGACAGGGGGTGGTGCTGTGACTTACAAAAAATAACAGGGTGCACATCCCAACAACTAACTGAAGCACATCGCACATCCCACACCCCAAAAAAAAGTGAAACCAGCGTATACGCGTATGTACCATATATGCATGTATAAATACGTACTTCTACGTACGACGTACAAGTACACAGAGTTTAAAGAATTTCAACCGAGGGAGGGCAGACGCAAAGTTGGCCAAAATCAGTTGAAAGTTAGACAGAGTAGAAAAAGTCAGGTATACCTTGGCCTTTTCGAGCCAAAGTCAGTTACGATGTCAGCCTGTGGTCAATGACAGGGCTCCTGGGATGTGCTTTGTACTCGTTTTTACAGTGTACCAGGTACCTGGTATGTAGTTACACTGATTTTTTTGGACGAAAAGTGGCCACGTATACCTGATTTTGGCTAAAACCCTTTATTTTTCCATCCGATCTATTATTTATAATAGTATCTTCGCCTTTCTTATCTTACTCTATTTCTCCCTCAACTCAGATCCGGGATCACACAGCACAGAGGCTCTCTCCTCCCCCCTCCCCACACTACGGGTTCGTGCCACCATGTTTTTATATCGCGTCGAGAAGACTTCAGTCCTTTCTCCCCTCGTTGAATCGTGTCGAGTTGGATTCATATTATTATTGTGATATGTTGGGTTATGATGTGCTATTGGGATGTTTGTCGAGAGAGGTATTGGGAGGGCCGCAAGCGACACCTCCCCGGAAAAAAATTATGCGGTAGAGATACCCCCGAAGGAATATTCTCCAGGGATTACAGCACTCCAGGGTCTAGCCCAGTGCAAGAGCCTGCTCCCCCTGGGGTCACCAGTCATTGTTGTTGTTGTTGTTCTCACATTAACTCACAATTCAATGCAGTCCGTGGTCGCAGGACAGGCTCCAATAACTCTGGAGTGGAAGAAATACCTCAAGTAAAAACAGAGGCAAAAAAAACAAAAAACAAAAAACAGGCATACGCACTCCACCACTGCGGACACCAGGGAAGCAAAAAGGAGACTATTAATAGCAGACAAAAACCTAAAAAAAGAAGATGAAGCTAAGCAAAACAAAAACAAAAACAAAACTAAAACAGACGCAGATAGCAAAACGCGAAAAAAAGGCAAGGCAAAACGGACCATACTAACAAAGACACAAAGAGGTACAAACGGGAATGAAAGAAAAATGAAAACAAAGAAGGGACAAAAAAGCGATAATCGATAATCACGGGCGGGGGGGAAAGAAAATACCAAAGGCAGGCACTGGAGCATACAGACACGCAAAGTTGCCCAGATGGCACCATGCTAGTTACTTGGGTCCCAAAGAAAGGAGTGCATCATGACGATGATGGCCATAACCAGGCTTCAGTCTGTTGGGCAGACCGCCTCCCCTCCCCCCCCCCGCCATTCCCCCTCGTCCCCCTTTCGCCCCCCCCCTCTTCCCTGTCATTCTGCACACTCGCGTTGGCGTCAACGGCTGTGGTCGTGGTTGCAGCTATTCTATGCCGTTCTGCCGATGCCTCCTTCTCATCTGTATGCCATTTCCGCATGAAGGCCTCCGCCCCTTCCTCGACCCGTTGGAACCATCTGCCGGCTTTCTGTGCTGTCTCGCGCCACCCTTCGAGCTTGATGCCGAACTCCTTGAGGTCCTCCTCAAGGTACCTCATCCAGTCCCACTCCTGTCCTCCGGAGTAACCCTTACCCCCAACCATCTCCCCAAACATCACCCTCCTCGGCAGACGCTCCTCTCCCATTCGTGTCACAAAGCCCGCAAACAAGAGCCTACGTCTGCGTACCGTCGTCTCAACGCTTTCAGATGTTGTCCTGAGAAGCGCGCTAGCATAGGATAGAATGTGGTCTTCGCGCTTTCGTTTTCGCCACCCGATGCATCGGAGGAGCATCTTGTGGTGGACCTCCCGTAGCCTACCGTAATCAGTCTTGCTCGGGCTCCAAGTAACGCAACCGTAGAGCAACGTTTCGATCACCTCGGCTCTCAGCATTCGCACCTTCAGGCGTAGGCGCACACCCGGGCGGTCATAAATTTCCATCTTATACCGTCCGAAGCATGCCCATGCCCTCTGGAGTCGACGCGTTACCTCGACACTTCTGCCCGTCCAATCTGCGCTGATAGCCCCGCCCAGATACACAAACTCGGTCGTTTGTTTGTACACTTGGCCGGCGGCGGTGACGGTGAACGGCACGTTCCCCCCATCTTTCGTTTGCAGACACATTATCTCCGTCTTGGCCTCCGAGACCGTCAGGCCGAAAGCGGCACATGCAGACACGATCACCGTCATCATCCTCTCCAGGCCGTTGGGTGATCTCGATACTATGCCTGCATCGTCGGCATAGAGCATAGCCCACAGTGTCTGGGCCTCTTTATCATTCCCCTGTCCGTCGGCGTGCCCGACCCGTGCCTTCCCCCTCTTCTTTTTCTTCTTCTCCTGCTTTTGTTGGAGTTGCACCAAGCTGTCCGTGATGGCTTTATCAGCAGCGAAACGTTTCTCCGCCACACGCAGCACCGCTGTAAAAAACATGTTGAACAACAATGGCGCGAGCACACACCCTTGCCGTAGGCCCTGTTTCACGTCGAACATATCTGAGCACTCGCCGTCATCCAGCCGCACGCATGCTCGCATGCCGTCGTGGAATTGGCGGATAACGGTGAGCATTCTAGGTGGCACCCCAAAGCGAGCCAAGACAGCCCACAGGAGGGTTCGGTCGACGGAGTCGTAGGCTTTGGTGAGGTCGACAAAGCACATGAAGAGCGGAGTGTCCTTCTTCCTTGCCAATTCCTGCAAGCGTCGCACCACGAACATCATGTCGACCGTCGATCGTTCGGGCCTAAAGCCACACTGCTCCTCCGGCAGGATGCCTTCCCGTTCGCAATAGTCGCTGAGTCGGCGCGCGATGACTTTGAGGAGCACTTTGCCGGCATGCGCGACTAGGGAAATGCCACGATAGTTACCACACTCCGTCCTGTCTTTCTTCTTGTGCAGCACCTTAATCGTTGCATCCTTCCATTGCTGCGGCACGACCCCTCCCCTCCACACAGCGACGATAATCTCGTAGAAGCTTCCCAAGGTGTCCGAGTCTCCCTCGTCGGCCAGGACCTTCAGAAGTTCAGCTGGGAGACCATCAGGCCCAACCGCCTTGCGGTTCGCCATCGCCCTGATCGCGTCTTCCACCTCGTATCTAGACGGGACGTCGTCCAGCGGACTGCACGAGGGCCAGACCTTGAGCTCATCGACGATAGTCGGATCGAGGGTCGATGACCTTGTGTTTAGCAGCTTATGGAACCACCTTACCCATCGTTCCCGGATGAGGCCTACGTCTCGTAGTAATCTACCTTCCTCGTCCCTGATGTACTGCGAATGGAAAGTCCTCTTTCCTTCCACATTCATCCCCTTAAGGTGCTTGTAGAACCCAAACTGATCACCTTCTTGGATACGCCTTTCGAGTTGACGGACGTATTCCTCGAAGAACTTCTGCACTCCGTCCGTCCTCGCACGTTTGAGCTGTTTAGTGGCAATCTTCACAGCTTTTCGCAGATTTTTGTCTTCCGGGTTAGCACGTAGTTGCGTCCTCGCATTTTCCTTCTCCTGCCATCGTGAGTGCACCTCTGCTTTTACCTCTTCGGGCGTACACCAGCCCAGCGGCCCTTGTTTTCGACTGGTATGAGGTGCTAGTTTAGCAGCAGTCGACAGCACGGTCTCCACTAGAGCAGTTGCCTTATCATCGACACTCCCAATTGTACCAGGCGGTGGGGGGGTAAGTTTGGTTATCTCCCTATTGAGGTCCGCTCGGAGACCGGGGTCTGCCATCAACCGTTGTAGATTAATAGCTCGTTTTCCGCTGCCTGCTTTTACCCTCCGATTCGGCGCGAACCGACCCAAGAGGCGAATATTGCAGACCACGAGGTTGTGGTCAGATTCATGCCGATCCTCTGGGGGTTTCCGTACTGTCATGTTGCGGACCAGGCGTCGATCAACTTGCCGAGTAAGGATGTAGTCTAGCCTACACTGACCCTTCCCGGAGTTTGGAGACTGGAAAGTGTACGACACTCCGCGAGTAGGTGTGGCAAAGAACGTGTTGAGGAGCGCAAGCCTGTTGTCATCTGCAAGGAGGAGTAGTCGCTCTCCGTTGTTGTTCAATTCATCGCGCCCGTATTTACCCATCACCTTACTGCCGGCACATCCGCTCTCTCGCTTGCCGGTGCGAGCATTTGCATCCAAGAGTACAAGTAGGTGATCCCCACTTGGGACCCCCGAGACGACTTTGTTCAGTTCGTTCCAGAATTGATCTTTCTCGCGAACGGGTGCATCCAGTATCGACGCATAGCCGACAACAAAAGAAACAGCATTTGATTTGCCCTCAAGTTGAATGCGAACTTTCATCAGTCTGGCACTAACGCACTCCACCTCGAGACCATCCTTGCCCACACCTGCCACAATAGACTCCCTGACAGCTAGTCCTACACCATGGGTGCCCTTCCTCTCGTATTTGCTGCCGTCTGCTCCAGAGCAAAAAATCGTGTATCCAGCTGCTGTGAACGTGCTATGCCCGTCTCGCCTAGTCTCTTGGAGACCTACGACATCGCATCCTAGTTCCTGGCATACCTTCATGATGACCTCGCTGTGGCCGATGCCATTTTTGCCGTTGAAGGCGAGTGTGCGAACATTGAACGTACCCACGACGAGTTCCCCAGCTCTGTACCTAGCCCTAGCATCTGAGCGTAACCTTCGAGCTTCTCTGCGACCTTTCCGACCTTGCCTCCTCTTCTTCCGTGCAGCGTGTTTTTTCTCCTCTACCCTCCGCTTTTCCCAGGCGGTGGGTTTCTTCCGTTCCGTGTTTTTTCGCCCGGCCCGGTTCGTGCCGAGGTTCCGACGTGCTGGGGGCAGCAATCCCAACGCGCCTCGACGCCCATCATCTCCTAGATGACGTCGAATGGGGTGCTTACTCACGTGGATCCTAGCCTCTCTTCTCCGTTCGCTACGAGTTCCACGCTTTCCGCGACGGTGATACGACACGGCTACCGCAGGCAATACTGCCGCGTGGAAAAAATCCGCGAGAAAATTTTCCGCCATATCGCTGGCCATCACCGCCGGCTCGACCATGCTCGAACGCTAGTTAGACGCGCAAGCAAGGTCAAGGCCGCGCTCCACTGGGAGCTCTAGCACGTGTTGGGGAAGCCGCAGGCCGGAGCTCCACCCCGGCCGGGGAGCAGTCATGTTGACCACTGGCAAGCCCCCGCCAGGTAAGTATGACTGGTATCAAGGGACATTTCCTGGCATGAATGTCTGTATTTAATTTCCCTCACTGCTTTGCAGTGCACGAACACGACCCCATCAGGGATATAATTAGTGGCCCGGTGCCTGTTGCGCTCACGCAAGGCGTGTTGCGCGTGTCACAAAGCTACGCCACAGAGATACTACGTTGCTACGTACCAGGTACTGGTGGTATGCAGTAGCACAGCAGCGGGCAACATGTAATGCGATGTCATCATACTGGATACGACAGGCACGACATACACATTCTATGAAATAGAGAAGCGAAACGAAACAAAGAAAAAACAAAAACAAAGACAAATCGAAAAAGAAAAAGAAGAAGAAAAATAGAAGAAACACACTGTCGTGCCCCCCCCCCGCGCAGAGGCGATTTGGCAAACACTTCTGAAAATAACAAGCTGGAGAAAAAAACACCACTATTATTGAAAAACAGAGTAGGACAAAGAACCAAGGGAAAGTAGCAGGGAAGAAAACAGGCAAACCAAATCACACAAAGCACCCTCCAGGTAGGTAGCGGCAGCAGCTTGTGGCACGAGTAGCATGGCCAGGTTCTCCCTGCTATGATAGTCCGCCTGGTACCTTGCTACTAGAGGTGGGCATCTTTTTTAGAAAAAAAACGGTTTAAACCGCGGTTTTTGGAAAGCCAGCAGGCTTGTTCGAGTTGTCGGTTTTTGGAAAGAAAAGCCGCGGTTATTTCCCGGTTTAAACCTGTTAACCGGAAACCTGACAAACCCGGAAAAAAAACATGTATCACCGGAAAACCCTGTTTAAACCGGCCGAACCGGACATATTTTTGATAGAATTTCGACAGAGAAACCATTACCACTACCTACACAGAAGCAGTTGCAGGACTAATATTATTAATAGTAAAAGCATGTCGATTACCTTAAGAACCTGTTACCCTGGTATCATAAGTGTTTACATCAACCAAAAAAGCTCGGAAGACAGCTATTAAAGCAAACATCCTGCTGCCTCACAGCAGTAGTTTCCAGCGACAGCTATTCATAGAATATTAATATCACTATTTTATTCTGAACTTGAGAAAAATCTACGAGTATGTGTCCGGAATTATAATTTATGATTTAAGACTAATAATAAATACCTCGAGGTTTTCTTCTTTCGGGGAAGTTGTGAGTGATCCATGTTGAAGATCATGCTGCACATTGTCTGATGGCAAGAGGAATAATAAATACCAGGTACATAAAGCTCATTATGTTTTCGAACAGAGTGGCAGACGATGCAAAACATCCCCAAATTTCGCACTATATCATAGATAGCAAGTTTGACACGTCAGAAGGATGCTGCATTTTAGGGTGCGATGGTTGACAAAGAAAGGCTGGTTATATTGTCAGCTTTTGGTTTCGGATGAAATTGTGCTGGGCTGAATCGTATGGGAGCCAAACTCGGAAAACAGAACTGGCATGCACTTCTGTTTTTTTTTTTTTTTTTTTTCTCATCCCATTAATTATCTTCGCACATACATCCTGACATCTTCTTCTCTCTCTCCTTCCAACTCGTAACTCAGATCCGGGGTCACATAGCAGGCTCTTCTCCCCCCTTCCCGCTACGGTACGTGCCTTCATTTTTATCGCGAGAAGATTTCAGCCTTTTCTTCCCTCGTCGACTCGCATCGAATTGTGCCTACCCACGCTGCAAGGCGCTCTCAACAATTGAATCCTTTTTTATTTTTGCAAATAAAGTCAAAGTCCGACCCACCTGGGGCTCGAACCCAGGACTCAAACAAGTAGAATTCGAGGTTAACCACTTGAACCACCGGGGCGACCGGTGTCATGGCCCAGTTTCGTACCAGGTATCCTATATGATATCGAGTTTCGTGTTTTCGTATTTATTTTCCTTTGAGTTGGGAGGACGTTGGAGGAAGGGGTTACCGCAATAATATTTGAATTCGGCGGGCACACAACAACTGTTTAACAGTATTACTAGTACACGGCACCCACGCATCCTGTTTGGGACCCGCCGGGTAACATGGGGCTTGCGTTTTTCGCAGACTCGAGCTTCCTGGGCTGGGTAAGCTTTATTCGACGAAGTGTCCCCATGCGAGTAGGTGAGAAGCAATTATTTTTAGGGGTGTTTTGGCTTGAAAATTGCGTAGCGCGGTCTGCACTTAGACTTCGGAATCGTCGTCCGCAATTATTGAGAAATTTCCTTGTTCGATGCAAACGCGGCGCAGCCGCGTGTATGGCCAGTTTTGGCCCGTTTTGGCCGCGGTTTGGGGTCAGGGTTAGGGTTAGAGTCAGGGGTTGGGTTGGGCCTTCGCCCGTACCTTGGTCCCAACAGGAACCATAATAATACCTGAACAGCCTACCAACCTAAAGGTCCCTTCTCCCAGATTGTAATGGGACCTCCCCCAAGCTTGGCAGTCTGCTGCAGCATGCGTTGACATTGCAGAAAGCTCAAGAGAACACAACGACAACCAACCGCCAAGAGCATGCGGTGTAGTCGGTTGTTCGCCATCACCGGAGCTTGATGTCTCTAACTACCGCTATATATATGCCGCGATACCGTGTCAGAGATGCCGAGAGAGTACACAGCGGTATAGTAGCTATGATACGTACAAAAGTATTAGACCCGCCGCGTTATGCCTCCTGTGTTGGGTTCAAAACCAGTTTTGGCCAGCCCTGGGACCGTACGGAACTAATGTCTGGTTTCGTCCTGGCCAAGCCATTTCCGATCGAATACAGAAAAAGTTGTAGAGGTTTCTGTTTTTTGGCCATCGATAAGATTCGATAAGTCGGAACTGGCACGAACTTCTTCCTGGGTCTCTCTGCAAGCCCTGTTTTGTTTTCCGGTTTCGGCTCCCATAATTTATTAAGAGTGACAGTCTCATCGTGAAATTGTGGCACTGCCGTTTTGTACTTTTTCTATATAATTGCACGCTGACCCTAAGGCTTTGGTGTTTTACCTGGGTGTCAGGATAGTCAATATGTGGGTACTCCTGGTTCAGGTGGCGTAGCTGTTTGAGGTGTTGGGTGTGGGCGCTGCCAGCTAGGGGGCTGCCATAGTCAACTCCCGCCCCCATTTGTTCCGGTGGCATTCAGAGGTTATATAATATGTCCAGTTCTGTGCCCTGTAGTAACTAATGTAGGGCTAGGTATTTCACTTTGTCACCACACGCGAATTGCTGACTGCTGCTCGATGTCCGATAGTGTTCGGAGAGGGGGGGGGGGGCATGTAAAAGTCAAACAAGCGAAATAAGCCTTAAATCACTCAACAGCGGCTGCTTATTTTGGTCCCACGCAGTGCATCAGCGCGAGACCCGTATAATTATGTTTTAGTCTCCTGTGATTCATGACCACCGTCCATACGGACTTATAGTGTAAAACCCTGCCAATAAGGGTATCACTATTACATACCAGGAACACCTTATATGTATTAGTTATACAATTGAGCTCGTCGAGTCTGCTGCACGTCCTACATGCCTCAATAAATTTTAGAGATTGCTACATCACCACAACAGTATATTAGCCTTGCAGGGCTACAATTAAATGGTTGAAGCTCTACACAAATACCAGGTATCTGACATATTATATATTACCAGGCGGCAGGGGTACGGTACTGTGCTACTGCTGTATACTTCAGTACAGATAGAGATAGGCAAGGTCTTGTTTTATTCCATGAAATCACGTCACCCCGTACCATTACGTACTGTTGTTGTGGCAGTGAGTGCCACACCACCTCCTTTTTTTTGTCGCACGCCACCAGTAGGTCGGAATCGACATAAACAACACGTATTGGACGCAAAAATGCCGTCTGGTGCATATATGGAGGCGTTTCACTTTGACATCCGGTTTATGCCGGTTTTCCGAAAACCGGTTGAAACAGGGTTAAAAACAAATCGGTTTTATCCGGTTTTCGTTTTCAGATTAACGCCTTGTTATCCGGTTTTCGTTTTTGTATTTTCCCCTAAGGTGCCCACCTCTACTTGCTACCCTGCCTGCCGTCCCCGTCCTGCGTTCGCCAACTCTGCCCAGCCCTTTGGCGTCAGACAATACGAATCAAGCAAAGCAGGCTCGTCATCCACCCGCCACGCGACTCCTTCAATGCGTAGTATCTCTAAGTTCACGTGAGATGCCTGTTTTGTTCATAACCGACGGAATTAATGACTTATAGTCATGGTCTCTACCGACGGAAACGAATAGTTTAAGTTGCCCAGAGGCAAGAGAAGAACGGCCACACCCGTCCCGTGCCCCCTCCTAGCTTCTCGTGATAGGTGCCCAAGCAGAACACGGCACTGCCGATTGATAGGCCTAGAGGCTAGGTCTACTGTTGTGGGGGGGGGTCTCGGCATCGGGGGATACGTGGGCGGCGCCGGTGTCGCCGGCGCTTTTTCCGGACAAGCGGGCGGGCACGCCGCCGGCCCATCACGGGGCCCCGACTACGCCCCGGGCGGGGCAGGAGCCCACGGCGCGCCATCGAATGCATTCGGCCACGGGACCCACGACAGGCTGGGCAGGCCCGAGGTCGGCTTGGAAACTTGCGGGGACGGCAGCGCCGCCAACCCGTTTACCGCGGTGGGCCGACAGGTCAACAAAATCATGACCAACCGCGCGATGACATCGTGGGCCAACCCCACGACTCGGCTGTGGCAGACCATCTGGGGCGAGCCGCCGGCGTCGATGCAGAGGGCGGCCGTGCAGGGGTACGTGGGGGCCACGGTGAACATTTCGGTCGGCGTCCATGACATGTTGGAGGCGCTGGACGATCTCGACTTTTTGGTGTTCACACCGCGCGGCGGGGCCGGCATCGCCCTTCCGCTTGCGCATCACCTCAGCATCCAGGGGCACGCGATCGTAACGATCGGGTCTCGCGGGCTCCCGCAGGAAGGCGTGGACCTCCAGGTGGCGCACGGTCGCTTGGAGGCGCTCGACCGAGCCTTTAGCGTAGGGGGCACGATCCTCAACGACCACGTTATGGAACACTTCGCGGGTGCTGGTCGCCCGGTGAACCGGGCCAGGCTGGCGGCTCTGGTCACCAAAGACCTCGAGACCTTCACGCTCGACCTGCGCGGAGTCTCCGACTCCTGCGGCCACGCTTGGGCCTACCCTCCGCCGGCGGAGTCCTTCCCCGCTATCCCGGGGCCGCACTGGCCTCGCCTTAGCGGCTACGTCGCCTTCGGCGGCCTGATCATGGAACCAGCAACCTCGCCGTACCTCCACTATGGCGGCCGGGGCCGTGGGTGGTGAATGCCGGCAGTGGGCGAAGACCGGCAGGTGCCGCTTCGGGGCCGCCTGCGTGTTCACCCACGTCGGTCCGGCTCGCAAGACCGGCGGCGGCAATACGCGCAAGGCGGGTGCCGGCGGGGAATCGACCGATAGCGGCGTCGCAGCCAGCGGCGTCGTACCCGGGGAACCGCCGGCCAAGAGGGCCAAGGGCAAGGGCAAGGCGGGGGGGGGGGGGGGGGGGGGGGCGCAAGTAACGGGAGCAGCGGCGGCGGCAGTGGCAGCGGCAGCGGAAGTGGCAGTGGTTCCGGTAGCGGCGGCAGCGGCAGCGGCAGCGGGGCGTCGAGCGGGGGGGCCTTCACCCGCTCGGCGGCGGCCAAGGCTGACGAATAGGGGGGCGGGCCTCGCCCCTCAGTGGGGGCGAGGCCGATCGTAGGGCGTACGGAAGCGGCAGCGCGAGATGCACAGCTCGTACGTCCGGGGTCGGCGTCCGTTGGGGGCCCAGGTGTGATGAGTACTTTAGACCGCAGTGTGGGGTTGTTGCGCGACATGCAGCATGTCGCATCGATTGATTGTGCGTCTCGGTCGGAGATTATGGACCACGTGGCTCAGCAGTACATTAAGTATTTTCGGGCGAGTCGTAGCCGCTTTGGGTGTATGCGGGCTATCGAGACAGCCCTGGAGGTGCCGCGTGTGAAAGCAGCTAGGATTCGTTTTTGATTCGGACAACAGAAAGGGTTCCCTGGGGTAGAGCAGAGAGTGGATATCGCCGAACACGGCGCGCCCGTCCACGTGGAGGGGGGTACAGACATCGGCGCGGCCTTGGCATACTCAAACCATAGCAGCGTAGCCATACACTCGGACACTATAACGGCGAAGATTTTTGACGACGTACGGTTTGGGCGGTCAGTCATTTTTCCGCGCAGCGAAACGCACACCATCCCCGGCCTGCGGCTGTCGCCGCTGGCCATGGTTGTATCTCCGTCAAAAACTCGGATCATTCACGATCTAACGTTTTCATCGTCGCAGGACGCACACAGCGTCAACGCGGATACTGACTTCGAGCAAGCCCCCCCCGTGGCGTTGGGCCACGTACTGCGAGACGTCATTTGGCGCATTCTGTATTTGCGTAGGAGGTTCGGGCCGAGCACGCGTATTGTGTTGAGTAAGATCGACGTCACTGAGGCGTTCCGTCAGGTTAGTGTGCTGTTGGCAGGGGCGCCAGCATTCGGATACGGCTTTCGCAAGTGGATCGTGACCGACCGTCGGCTGCAGTCCGGCTGGCGCACTTCGCCGGGGTTCTTTTGTGTGTTTTCGGCAGCTCTCGAACACGCTCATCGCCACACGTCATTCGAAGACGCCGTGGTGATAGAACAGGGGCGCAGCACGACGCAGCATGTCGCGGTCACACCGCCGAGAGCAATCGACCGGCCGACCCCCTTGCCGCCCGGATGCCGGGCCCCCGTCGGAAAAGGGGGGGGGAAGCGCAGCCAATTTTTCGTGCCGTATTACGTAGATGACGGGATACTAGTGGAGGTACAGTGGTGGCCCGACGGTCGGCGCTGTCGACGCGCGTCCGCATCCCTGGCGTCGGACCATTTTAGGCTTGTCGGGCAAAGATCCTCACAGGACCCCCCTCTGCTGTCTTCTCGGAAGATACCACCGTGGGACACCGTGTTGTGCGTGCTCGGGTGGGAGATTGATACCGTGGCAATTACTATTTCCGTTCCCGTAGCCAAGCTGGAGCTACTTCGCGACACGCTGAACGAGTGGCCGTCGGACCGCGCGTTCGCGTCCGAGGCTTGGCCCCTGTGCGCGCGTGGCGCGAGAAGTTCCACGTGCCGCACGCGCGCGCGGCGTCGTCCTCACGGATTCAATTGTGTCCTGAGTTCCACGCCGACGTATCCTTTGGGCGCCTGTTGGTAGAAGGAGGGCTAGGCACCGTGGCGGGCCGCCTCTCCGCCCCCCTGTGCCGTAGTTACACGCAGCCGCCGGCGTTTACACTGTGGTCAGACGCTTCCGGCGACGCCAAGGGGGGTTATTTCTTGGGGCCCGTTCCCGAGGTCGGCGTGTGGTGGCGCGTCGAATTTAGCGCCGACTTTCGCGCTCGCCTGCGCGAGAAGGTTAGTGGTTGGAACGATTTGTCAATCAATGTGCTCGAGTTGCTGGGCATGGTGGACAGTGTGGATACTCGTTTCCGAATCGGGCATACTGCCTAGCTACGCGCGAGACATCGTCTTGATGCGGGGAGGCAATACGCCCGCCGTGCACTAGGTCTCCAAGCGTAGGGGGGGTAGGGAACCCCGATCGGGGTCACTCATGCGTCTTTTATGGTGTCTGTAGGTAGGCAGCGGGTGGTGTTTCGACGCGTTAAACATCGCGGGCGTGGAAAACACCATCGCCGACGGCATATCACGATGGAAGCCGGAGGCGATCGACGGTAACCTCCGCGCGTCCCGGCCCGATGTTGCTTGGCGCCGACAGGTCTTGGGGCCAGCGGTCGTCGCGCTATGCTCAGGAGTGCTGGCAGCCAACTCATCCGCCAGTCGTTTGCGCCTTCGTCTCACCGAGCTTACTCGTCAGGTTTCCGGTCTTCGACCGCTTTTCGAGGGTTGATAAGGGAGGCTCCGTATTTCGACACGCCAGCCTCCAATAAGGATCAGATTCAGGCACTGCTCGAGTTCGTAGCGTGGTACGCGTCACAGGGAAATCAAGCCGGTACTATTGCCAGTAAACTATAAGCCGTGTTTCATTTCCACCGCGTAGACCTGCAAATGGAGTTTCCCACGTCGTCGCCGCTTGTTAAACGCGCTTTAAAAGGGGTGGCACGGTCGCACGTTGCCGCCGGTACCTCGAAAAGAATTTGTCGCCCTATCTCGTGGGACACGTTGTTGGGAGGCAGGGTCTGGCCTTGTCGTGGGGCCCGGGTGGCCGAATTCTGTGGCTGTCGCTAGCATTGGGCTATTTTTTTATGGCGAGATCCGACGAAATATTCGCCTCCTCGTCCGGAGTAGTACACCCCGTGCATTGCTTGACGAGGGGGGACATAGCGGTATTCGAGGGGGAGCGGCGGCTGAACTCGCTGCAGCGGCATCAGGCTACCAGCATCGAGGTTTTGTTTCGAGGCCATAAAGGCGACCAAGCTCAGCAAGGATCCGTCATCGTGCGTACGCGCGACGACGCCTTCGGGGCGCGTTCCGGGGTAAGAGCAGGCGGCGGTGCCGTCGCTCTCATGGTGGAGTTGTTGTCGGGATATCCGACGTTGCCAGAAAGCACCCCCTTGTCGTCGTATCGGTACGGTAATGAGGTCAGCGTGTGGGGGTACACGGAGGCCCTCGGGGCACTTCGCGAAGTAGTAGTGCAAGCAGGAGACGATCCCAGCGAAGTCGGCCTCAACTCACTGCGGATCGGCGCAACCACTAAGCTAGCGGCGGGGGGGGAAGTGCCGCAAAGGGTGATTCAGAGAGAAGGTAGATGGAAGTCCTCAGAGTCTTGCAAGACGTATACCCGCAATAACCTAGAGGACGCGGGTATCGTCTCTCGTAAATTAGCAGAGACGGGAAAGATAGGGCAGAGGCAGCCAGGCCAGGGTGCTGTTTGGGGTCGAACACCATTGTATCGACGCGACCTCGGATTTGGGGTATGTCAATGGTTTACTACCATTGGGGGTCTCGGTCGTCCGAGACTGCGTTTGTTTGAGCCCCGGCCAGTCGGTTTGGGGGGAACTCCCGGATACTGGCAGTACGATAGGCAACGAGAGTCAGCAGCCGGTGCCGCGGCTCTCGTACCACGCCAGTAGACTCCCCCTCCCGACGTCGCAGATAATAATAATAACATGACAATTCGAAGGATATACAACAAAGCGTAGTATCTCTAAGTTCACGTGAGATGCCTGTTTCGTTCACGACCGACGGAGTTAATTATTTATAGTCATGGTCTCTACTGACAGAAACGAATAGTTTAAGTTGCCCAGAGGCAGAGACAAGAAAAGAAGGGCCACACCCGTCCCGTGCCCCCTCTTAACTTCTCGTGATAGGTGCCCAAGCAGAACACGGCACTGCTCGCTGCCGATTGATAGGCCTAGAGGCTAGGTCTACTGTTGTGGTTTCTCCCGCCCACCCGCCCCTTTCTTCTTTCGAAGGTGGATGGAACGGAGCGGCCACATGGTGCAGGCCACACCGTATTATACTTTTATTGTTGTCTGCGATTAACTGGTAGCGATTCGGGGCTCTCATCAGGAGAATGGAGTTGGGGTATGTCAATGGTTTACTACTATTGGGGGTCTCGGTCGTCCGAGACTGCGTTTGTTTGAGCCCCGACCAGTCGGCTGGGGGGGGAACTCCCGGATACTGGCAGTACGATAGGCAACGAGAGTCAGCAGCCGGTGCCGCAGCTTTTGGACCACGCCAGTGGACTCCCCCCCACGACGTCGCAGAGAATATTGATAACACGACAATTCGAAGGATATACAACAAAACGGCTTAGACCTATGCCAATGGAAACGCGAAGTTGAAAAGTTTTTTTTCAAATATATGGCGTTAAAAAAACAGTCGAAAAATTTCTCGTACCGCCGCTGTGGGAAAAAAAGAGAAAAATGTTTGATTTTTTCTTTTTTTTCCCCCAACGGCTGCAGGCGGCGCAATTCGTGTTTTTCTGGTCGCAAATTGTCAACACGGTGATCGAAACCAGCTCGTGCGACGATCGACGCTCGGTCTTGACATAGACTCAGCCCACGGCCAACCCACTCGGTATCTGGCAAGCCCAACGAGTATAGATGACGGCCTCGAAGATATCAGGCGGATCCATGGTCTAGGGGGCGAGAGCTTGCCGGCGGCGTCCTACGGTATCCTCCCAAACCTGAACAAAAGTCTATTTTTTGCCATTCGAGACGGATGGAGAAGTTTTGTCTTCTGTTTTGTGCAAACCAGCGGCCAAATGTTTTTTTATCACACGCCTGGTCAGCTCCCGCCACATGACACCGGCCATGGTGTGAAGACGGTGACCCTAGGGTGGGTCGGAGCCCCTAACGAGCGCACTCCGTTCAGAATTCGTGACGCAATCGTTGGTTTTGTAGATCGATGTATGTCGAGGACTCGGAATCACGTCGCTTCGAACCAAAGATCGGCCTGAGTTTTTCTCAAGCCGATGTTGGCCCAACATCGGCCCCAGATTTGCTTTTTTCGGGCTTTTCCAAAAGTTAGGAACTTTTTTTTTTTTTCAGGTGGCCCATAGGAAGCGTGTTCTGATTTTTTTGGCGGGTATCTTTGAAATTCAAACTTTTTATTGCAACTTCGCTGTACCATTGGCATAGGTCTTATTAATCGAAAAAAGGGAGAGGGAGAAATAACATGAAAATCACAGAGAATCAGCGCAAGGAAGGGGAAGAAGGGAAAAAAAAAAGAGAAGACAAAGGAAGACCACGTTCGAACCAGCTGCACCGGTTGGTGGCACGAGTAGTATAGTCATGCTCTACTTCCTAGTCGGCGTGGTGCCTTGCAACCCTGTCTGCCATCTCCTTTCTACCTTCGTCCACCGCAGTTTTCGTTCTACTCCTCCTGTTCCCCCCCATCTGCATTCCCTTGGTCGGGTTTGCTACCACTCCTCCTGTTGCCCCCCCCCCCCCCCCCATTCCCTTGGACACCACCCACGGTGGATGCGCGGCGCTGCCTACTCATCTCAGCCTCAGCCTCGTGCCACCTCACCATGCACCGTTCGGCTGCTCCAAGGATCCCCCGGTGCCACTTCCCCGCCTTTTTTGGTGCAGTGGACCACAGCGCGGTTTCAACTCCCAACACCAAGGGGGCAAGTTCCGTTGACCCTTCGGTGGCTCGGAACTCCCTAAGGTCTTCGACTATGCATCTACGCCAAGTCTTACACTGTCCGCCTGATCTTCGGTTCTCCCCACCAGCCATCATCCCGAACATTACCCGACTGGGTAATTGCTCTTTACTTTGCCGCGCCACGCCCCCCGCAAAGAAGAGCCGCCGTTTACGAATGGTCGTTTCGATGCTCTCGCAACGTGTCATCTTGAGGGCCTTCGCGTACGAGAGGGTGGCATGGCCAGTACAAGGTCGGCGCTGGAAGCCAATGACTGGCAACAGGACTTGGTGGTGAGCCGTTCGAATCTTGGCAAAGTGTTCCGCTCTGAGGGTCCACGTCACACACCCGTACAGCAAGGTCTCAATCACCTCGGCCTTCAGCATTCGGACATTCAGGCTAAGGGGGGCGGTCGTCCTATCATACAACTCCGTGCCGAACCGGTTGAGGCATGCTCGCATGAGACGGATCCGTCGTTCGATTTCGAGCGAGAGGTCAGCGTATCCGTGGACAATGCCGCCTAGGTATAAGAACTGGGTCGTCTGCTTATACCTCTGGCCTGCTGCTTCGATGACGAGCGGTGGTGCGAAGTATGCGCGAATAAATGCCCGAAAACGAAGCTACAGAGTGCGTTTTAACGACTCCCGAAATTCGAAAAGGCGGGTATCGGGGTTAAAACCTAATTATATTTTGTTGTTCTACAGGTGAATAGAAAAAGGGCCTGAAAAATATCTCCTGCGGCGAATTCAAAAAGGGGGCTCAAATTTGGTTTTCGCCGAATTGGCGGATTTTGAAAAAAAGTGTTTAAAAACAAAAAACGCCTACGTACGTCGAACAAAAACACCTCCGACAAGTTTTCGGCCTAAGAAGTTGCGCGCCCAAAGTCGCGTGTTGCGCTGCACGCAACCAGGTCCTCCACGGCTGTTGCGGAAAACGGCTATTTTGACCAAAGTATTGCGCCACAGCTAATTCGGTGCGCGATACGATAGGTCCCGTATATCTTATCACCAAGTAATTGCCAGGTATAACGGCAAGCCCCAAATTCCACAAATAAATAATTGCCAAGGTAAAACGGCAACCCCGAATTCCAAACTTCATCGTTGCTGAGGTAAAACGGCAATCCCAAATTCCACCCTTCAGAATTGTCAATGCAAAACGGCAATCTCGATACCAAATCTCTCAGATCTTGATTCCAGTATAGACCTCCTAAAATATATCAAAACAGTAACTAACTATGGGAAGGGAAAAAATCCAACAAACGCAAGTATGTTGGTAAAACCTTCAAACAAAATCAATAACACCGTCTTCACCTAGATATTGTACCGCCTGATAGCATCGGCCCCCCTGTTGAGCACTCTGGAAGAGCAGAACAACAGAACGTTTCTGATGTAGGATATCTCAAATCGAACTAGAATAGCCCCCCTGCTATTAATAGGTGTTCACTCCGGGAGTATGCAAAATTCAACAACATACTGCATCTGAATTTAAAAGTACTGTGGATACTGGTAATTTTGGGTCCCCTGTACGTTGTGCAAACTCAATCAATAGCCAACGGGTACGGCACGATTCATCAAGACCATCGACATACCCTATTGGCGTGTTAATATTACTCAACGCATGAGTACATCCCAACACTTTCTCCCATTCTCTAAAAATAACTCTCCTCCGTTCTCATCACCCAATACCCCAAAATATCCGAAACCAATAAATAAATGAAAGAAATCCCCCACAAATGGATCATAAAGTTGCGATGAAAACGGAACGCTTCCGTGTGTAAAGGCTTCGTGAGGAAATCAGCATGCTGCAGTGCCGACGAAACGTGGACAACCTAGAACACCCCATTAGCAACACGTTCCTGAAGGAAGGGATGACGGGCATCAATGCGCTTACTGTTCGGAGTGGTCACAGAGTTTTTCGCTAAATATATCGCCCCCTGTTGTCTTCCTTCACCGTGGTACATCCAACATCGCGGTCCGGAAGAATAAAACTCCAGAGATACCGCATGAAAATCGTCTCGCGGAAACCGGTGTCTATCGCCACATACTCTGCCTCCGTGGACGAAGGGGTAATGGATTTCTGCGTCCTAGAGTAGAACGATACACAGGCATCATCGCACATGATCACTCCACCAGGGACAGACCTCCGGTCAGTACCCTTGCTTGCATGGTCCGTATCCACTTATGATCTCACTCCAACTGAACTCCACTACTATCTGAAATAGAAACTCTTCGTCGTGTTACCGAGTACAGCTACTATGCCCCCCCTGCTCGGTAGACGACAAGGCACTCATCATAAAATGTTGTGATTTCATTATGACTCCACAATACCTCAACCATAAAATAAAAAGAAACAAACTCATGTCCAAACTCCCCACCTCTCAACCTCCGTCTCCTGCTCCCTACAATACGGATGCGACGCTTGTCTCCCGCCGCGGCTCCATGTTGCCGCGACATGGACTACATCTCGCAAAGCCGGAGGGTGCAGTGGGCAGCATCGGGTGGGTAGCTTCAGCGTCAGAAACCAAGCCAATTCGTGCCATAAACCAAGGTTACTCGTTAGATAACGAGTCACATCAGTATGCACTATGTCTACGAGTAGAATCATGACATCAACCCCCCCCTCATGATTTCACTCAAAGCATCAGTGACATGACAACATCAGTACCGATTTCTATTAATGGTTGGTCTTCCTCATATTCAAGTGGGTAATTGGCAACGTAAATACGTCCGATTTGCCATTACAACTCGCTGTCTGGGTATACACAGCAGTATGGGACCAGGTAGCAGACGTGGTACGGTTCCCTCATACCCTCTGGTTAATGTACGACAAAGTCTCAGCTATGGCCCTCACCGTGCTCAGTCGGTCGGGCACCTCGGTGAGGTCACCTTGTGAACTCGGCCACGAGAGCCCAGAAAGCTATTACGCCTTGTGCGTTCGGCCATGACTTGCGAATGGCATATTAACATTACTCTCGTCTAACGGGCTATCCGTCCTAGAGAACATTTCTAAAAGCACGTTACTCTAGGCCAACCGAATATCCGCCGGGTGAATCCATTCTTTGGACCATTCTCGTATTCCTGATGCTACGAGCTGCGGACTATATTATTTAAATCTATATCCCATGAGTACTTCGCTCATATCACATTAAGCAGGTACTCGTTGGTACTCACGTGTGTTGTTTGCTTAGAGATAGAAGAAGTGCGAGGGTCTTAGTCTGTTGTTGGGTGAAAGGTAAACGGTTAACCAATCGCCTACCCAATCCAAGCCTCATAACACTCTCCCCCCCTGGAACGGACCGGATTTTACGGGTCGACGCGCCACCACACGCGATTCCAATTTCTGGGGATCCAGAAACATTTTTCAGACTTGACATGAGGAAACTCACTTTTCTTTATAAAGCGATTTCATGGTGGACGTGAGATTCGAACCCACGACCAACGACCCATGTTCTGCCGTCATCGCCATTTGTGAGGGTCTTAGTCTGTTGGGCTAAAGGTAAAAGGTTAGCCAGTCGCCTACCCAATCTAAGCCTCATAACATTCTCCCCCCCTGGAACGGACCGGATTTTACGGCTCGACGCGCCACCACACGCGGTTCCAATTTATGAGGATCCATAATCATTTTTCGGATTCTTGACATGAGGAACTTCTTCTTTAAAAAGCTTGGTGGACGTGAGATCCGAACCCACGACCAGCGACCCATGTTCTGCCGTCGTCGCCATTTGTTAAGGTCTTAATCCGTTGGGCTAAAGGTAAAAGGATAACCTATTGCCTACCCAATCTAAGCCTCATAGCCATTTGTGAAGGTCTTAGTCCGTTGGGCCAAAGGTAACAGGTTAACCAATCGCCTACCCAATCTAAGCCTCATAACACTCTCCCCCCCCGGAGCGGACCGGATTTTACGGCTCGACGCGCCACCACACGCGGTTCCAATTTATGGTGACCCAGAATCATTTTTCGGATTCTTGACATGAGGAAATTCACTTTTCTTTAAAACGCGAGTTTGTGATGGACGTGAGACTCGAACTCACGACCAAGAACGACTCATGTACTGCCGACGTCGCCATTTGTGAGGGTCTTAGTTCGTTGGGCTAAAGGTAAAATGTTAACCAATCGCCTACCCAATCTAAGCCCCATAACAGAAGAGCAATTTTAGTCCTTTCGTGCGGGGAGACTGAGAGCAAAGCTCGGGCCTCGCTGGGAAAAAAACTGGTTTTTCATCCAGGATACGCCTCCCAAGTACTAAAAATACGAGTCCTATATACATGAACCCAGGTAAATACCGGGTTATCAGCCTCATTCAAAGCAATACCATAACACTAGCCCACTCTGATGAACCGTATATGCAGAACTATGGGAAAATCGTGGAAACCCCAATTTCGCGAGCTAAACCATGAGTGGAAAGATGCGGCTCCTCAAAACCCATTCCCGCACCTCTGAACGGCAAGGTAACGAAGACGGCAAGGCATGTCAAAAAAGAGAAATAAAAGTAGGCCTAGCCTTAAGGGGCAGGGATTAATCGTCAACAAAAGCCATCACCATGCCACTCGCAACGTGGGTGGGGCGAGAAAGTGTCTACGGAAAAGCGGGATGTTGGCACAAACAACGAGGCGGTCCTGTTCCCCGGTAGGTGTTATCAATGTTATCCATATCGCCCCCACTTCCCGAGCGGGGGGAGGGTTCGGTAGGACGAGAAGAAAATAACACGGAATACTCCAAGAACCACCTAAACCCAGCCCACAACTCCGTAAACGTGTCCTGAGCCACAAATGAGTTGCCCGATTACCCAGACCAGCCCCGACACTGAGAGGTGGGGTAGGCAGGACAAAATACGCAAAACCCGTCCCTAACCCAGCCCAACAAAACAAACCAGGAACATACCGAGCAGAAAAACCCCGACCCGAAAGCTCGGAAAACGTCAAAAAGTAAAAAACCACCCCCCTAAGTCCAGGAAAACAACAAAAAAAAAATGTCGAGTGCAACCGAGAAGCGTTCTGCCGACGATGCCTCTTGTTATGATCAAGGCCGGGACACTTTGTATCCCTAGACAGGTCTGTCGATTGAACAGGTACTCGTTGGTTCACACGTGTGTTGCTTTCTTAGAGATAGAAGAAGGGCAACTTTTTCCCTTTCGTGCACGGGGACACGGAGAGTATAGCTCGTGCCTCGCCGGGAAATCGCCTGGTTTCCATCTAAGATACGCCTCCCAAGTACTTCCAATACGATCTCAACACCAGAACCCAGGTGATTACCGGGCTTTCAGCCTCATTCAAAGCAGTACCATAACAATAGCGGGCAAACAAGATTGGCCAAAAGTACATACCTGGTGGGGTGTGAGCATGTACCCCTTATTTAAACGCGTACACGACGGTAAACCGCCTCCTATCTAGCTCCCTGACACCTCCCAACCATGCAGAGTTTTTTTTTTTTCCGCGAGTGCATAGCGTGTAATCAAGAGTGGTCAAAAGTACAGCAGGCACCCCTTTTTTAAGCGCTTACACGAGGGTAAACCGCGTCGTATCTACCTCTCTGACACCTCCCAACCATGCAGAGTTTTTCCTCCTTTATCGCTAGTGTATAGCGGGAAATCAAGAGTGGTCAAGAGTACATATAAGGTGTGAGCATATACCCCTTTTTTACGCGTTTACACGAGGGTATACCGCGTTGCATCTACTAGGTTTGAGAGGTCCCACTTTGGCCTGATTTTTCCCCGTTTTGGCTAGTTTGCTGTGGATTGGTGTACCCCGGAATGACACAAAAATATCGACACTGGGTGACTGCTCCTCCAGACTGTTGTTGTGGTACGACAAAAAGACGACGTCCTACGCCAAAACGACCAACGTCCCAGACCAGCTTAAACAAACGTGATCCGCATACGTGGTCAGCATACCACAGAAAGAACTGGTTCCGTGGTGATCCCATGATCAGACATGATCAGACAAGATTGTGAGTGACACCCATCTCATGCAGCCCTGCCGGCTCCAGATTACGGAGAAACAGGTAATAAGGGCAACATATGCACAATTCGCGTTTCTCTCATGGCCCTCCCAATCAAAACATTGATTGATGGCCTGTGGCCCCCACGCGACACTACGACGCAAGCGATCACCACGAGGAAACTAGTCCAAGGTAACCACGGCAAGGCTACCACCACCTGTCTGTCTGCGATCGAGAGTCCCTGGAGTTTACCTGTATCGCTCGCGATCTGCCCTCTTGCTCGATACAGCAAGCACAACATATATATGCCAGCAGCCCAAATCCGTTGAAAGAGATGAAATGAAAGATAAGGAAAGAACACAACTGAAAAATACATTAAGTTCTGTCCTTGATCGCTGAGAGAAAGCTGTTCGGAGCACTATTTGCTTATTATTCTAAAACACGATGCAAAAAAACAATTATCCGCGAGAAAAACGAGAAGTCGAGACTACGCTCGCTCGACCGGTGGGTCCCCCCGGATAGGGAGTGGAGACTCCCCCCCGCGCGCGCAGTAGCACCACACAGAGTAGAGCAGGACCTGTCCCCTCCCTGTGATGCTCTGTCTTGCGTTGTCCTAAAGTCGAGTTTCGAAAAGGACGGGGTGAGTTTGCTGGGTACACCATACATGGTTAGTTGTCATAGTTGTCAAGTCGCAAGTTTCGGTGGTGACGGAATGCGGGCGAAAACACCAAACACACAAACAAAACAAGAACACGCTGGAAAGCAGCAAGCAGAGTTACAGACACTCCAGTACAGCAGCAGCAGCAGAGCTGCAGCAGCAGCCGCAAGCAGAGCAGAGAAGGACCTCCAACTATTGATTCCTCCCGTACATTAACTTTCCTGGAGCATACATCGGTGTTTTGCTATGTTCGCATGTATGTATGTATGTCGTGTTTCAAACAGAAAAACCCGAATTTGCTCTTTTATTTAGGGCAGACACACCTTCATCGTTTGTACGTTTGTTTGCTGTCACAGATGTCAAGACACAGGTGTTCACATGGTGACGGAATGTGGGCATTTCGTGACATTGGTGACGAAGTACGACATACGTACGGGCTACGTAGTGGTACCGTGTGTACGTCACATCAGGTGCTGACGCTGAAAGCCCGCCTGCTGCAGGCAAGTCGTGATGTGCATCGCCGCCTGCTGTCAACTGCTGACGCTGAAAGCCAGCCTGCTTGGGCTTGTCGTGTAGACCGCCTGATACGAACCAGAGAGCTATTTATACCAAGTAACACAGACCCTGAATCCTGAAAAATAGTTATATTTGTATATTATCTGCGAATGACTCGCCTCAAGCTACTCCCCTCCTTACAGGAACGACCACTACTTGTTGACCGGCATGATCGTGTGTGGACACACAGCAGCTCAACAGTGCTCTGCACGTGTACACCCACAGCAGTCAGTTGCCACCGCAGCTGCCGAACCATGCCGCATGCGTGAGCCTCGTGCTCCGAGCCCGCATAGTGTTGGTATTATTGCAGGGAGAACCCTCTACGAGCCAAACAATTGAGTATTTAGCAGTTTGCCACTGCAAAGCGGGCTATCCTTAATATTGAATACTGGATGGTCGTGATGATGGTGGTGGTGGTGTCCAAACAACTCTTCACGACTATACCGTTTCGGTATGCCCCGCTCGGCGTCGACTCTATCGTACGCGTCAGGCCCACCCGACGGAGTATCCCTCGGTGACCCCGCCAAAAAAACGGGCGCCGATGACGACCTTGGCGAGCGGGGGGCGTAAAGAGGCGCTCTCCTGGGGACGGTTGGCTCTCTCCCCGAGAGCTGGGGCGGATCCGCCCGACACTGAATCCGTTATAAATAAATCCAAACTATTTTGAACACCAAAAGTTCCGCACTAGTTTCAAAGTCATTTTCTGCACTAATTTCAGGATGAACTTTCCAGACTAAAATTAAGATACATTTTTGCAAGAAGTCGCCAAAAGGTCAAAATATGCAGGGCCTTGTTCGGGGCAATTCCCGAGGATTGCGGGAATCGCTGTGAATCAACCATAACAGAGTTAACAGTGAGGGTTAAACAATCGCAATAGCATCATATAAGAAAGACCAAACCACGGCGAATCGATGACGGCATTTTGTTTTTGTTCACGAAGTAGGAACCCTCAGTATTACCATGGGATGTTTACCATGGATGATTCGCCGGGGTTAGGTGAGACGCTCGCGGGTTCCAAGTCTGCGTGATCTTTTTCGTGGTTTGCACGCTCGTCCATGCTTCAAACCTGTCACAGCGGTAGTATGCATTTGTATATTGCGCAGTTATGCGTGTTGTTGCATTGGCTGTACAAGGGTTGGTCACTCATCATAAGCGAAGCAGGCACGGTTGATGTTGTTGCGACGCCGCAAAGGATAAATAAAGTTTTGTTGCGACATAGCAACGGATACACACATGAAATATGTGAGCATGCAGGACGGAGGAGTACACCGACCGAGCAATGAGAGTTGAACATTTTGAAAAGATCGAATGGAGTAGTTATGTTACCAGCAGCAAAATCCAAACAAGAGTACATTATAACCTACCTGGTAGTTATTGGGTAATCCGATTCGATAGTCATGTAGCAAGTTTGACTTTGTCACCTCCATCGAGGGGTCGTCTTAAGGATAGCTACCATGCTCCCCAGCAGAGCCAGTAGTCTTTACCGAGTTACTGATCGGCATCATAGTCGCCTGTAGAGAGTAGGCCACAGCAGCATACAAAGTGCTACGACAGTACAAATAGTGCGGTATGTCCAATGCCGACGAAGTAGTCACACTCGTCCACTTCACTTCACGCCTCTCCTCCTCCCCCTCCCGCTCCTCCTCCTCCTCCTTCTCCTCCTCCTCCTCCTCCTCCTCCTCCTCCCCCTTCTCCTTCTCCTCCTCCTCCTCTTCCTCCTCATCTTATCCTGTTGGACAAGACCGATACTCAACACTGCCCTTGATCACCACTTCCTTTTATATGTTCTTCTGACAGCTGAAGCTTGAACAAAAACCAGTCGGTTCAACACCGGCTGAGGGGCTTACCTCCGCGGCGGGATGCCTGATCCAACTCAGGAGCTTCGCACACACGCCTATGCGGAGATTCCGTCAAGATATTTTCTGCCGCAAGGGAAGTTTTGATCTCTACGAAGCAAAAATATCTACTGTATCATGGCTCTAAAACAGCGATTCGACCTTTCCAGCCAACTGTGAGAAAGAAAAGAGGGTGCGGTTCACGCCTTGCCTTCTCGTTGGTGGCCGGTTGGCTGCCAGCCTCATGATCAGGCTTCAACTGCATGCACTGCGCATCGTATGAGGTCGATGGTAAGCTGTGCGTCGCTCTGTGATGTGTGTGCGGTTATTATCGGTCAGCAGCAGTAGTACCATTTTAGTTGCTAGGGCTATCTAAATCTGCCTTGCATTCACGATCAGACTGCTCTCCACACAAACTTTATTTGCTACTCTTCCAACTCTTCCCTTTCAACTATTAATAGACACCAAGCGCGGCGAACGATCCGGTATTGAATGTGGCGGATGGGGCCAAACGATCGTATCCGTCGATCCAACGATGAGAGCAACCCCAATGCATCGGATTGGATATAGCTGACTGCATATATCGCATTCCACACGGCGCCATCTATAGTAGTAGTCATTTCGGGGTTGCTTTTCAGAGACGTACCGCAGGAGGGCTGAGCTTGCAAGTGTTTGCCGACGCGGACTACGCAAGCAAGACGGCTTACAGAAGGTCAGTTTCAGGGGTTCTCGCGATGTGTGGGGGTGTATATGTGTCTAGGTTTTCTAGGACTCAAAGTGCGTCACACCATCCACGACGGAGGCAGGGTGCGTGGCGCTTGTTGGCGTCATTAAAGAAGAGCTGTTCGTGAGGCAGATTTGACGTGTCACGTTGTCTGATTAGGCATACTACGCATACCGGTGTTCGTAGATAGATAGGCTCATTCTTATCGGAGAGCTTTTTTTCCAAATTTTCCAAAGTTTGGAAAAAATTGGAGATATGTATCGATATATGGAGGCGTTCTGTCACTATTCGTGAAATTTTCCAGAAGAAGCAAAAATATCAAGTTCGTTAATATTCCAATATTTGGAAAAAAAAAACAGGAAAATATGGAAGATTGAAAAGTTGCGCGAAAAAAATGTCGAAAATATGGACAAAAAGCTCTCCGATAAGAATGACCCTTACAATGCGGTGCAGCTTGCGGAGAACCCATGACTAGCTCCAATTCCAAGCACATCGACACCACTTCCTCATGGCTGGGAGAAAAAAGACATCGACTATCCACGTACCGTCCCCTTTTCAGCATGCGGATTTCCAAACGAAAGCGACATCACGGGGGGGGTCTTTTTCGAGTTTCCCCGTACGTAGCCTTGCGATGAACATGTGCTGATCTTATTGCTGGAAATGATCAATGTATGCCATGGGGAATGTTTTTTATTTTTCGGGGCTGATTTTGTTTCTTTGGGGCTGATTTGGGGGGTTTCGACACTTACTTAGTTTGGGTTATTCGATATCTGATTCTGTGTTTTTCGGCACTAACTTTAAGGTATTCGAGACCTGATTTGGTGCTCTCCGGCACTGATTTCGGTTTTCCGACACCTAATTATGTACCTTTCGGGACCTGATTTCGGGCTTTACGACACTGATTTGGGATTTTTCGGCAATGGTTTTTGGTTTCGTGTTTTTGTTTTTTTAGCGGGGCCGACTTTTGGTGCCATGTAAGGGTGATGTGTCACATTTCGTTTTTTTGGTGTTTGTTGGTGATACTGACGCTGATATATTGAGTTTTGGTACTAAGGGGGATATATTAAGTGTTTGGTTGTGGGTTTTTGAAGCTTGGGGGGTTTTCATTGTGGATTTTTTTTAGTCGGAATTGATGATACTGTGGCAGAATATTGGGTTTAAAGGGAGTACAGCATAGAATCTTGCGTTTGTTAAAGCTTTCAGAGTGTCTCGTAAAAGAGGCATTTCATGGTTTGTTTTTCAGTGATATATATTATGATTGGATAAAGGTTATCATGACTGTGGAACGGGGAGGGGGGTTGTGGGATGCTTGTACCATAGTCTGAGCTGATTGCTGTGATTTACGTAACTGCAATTTGATCTACGGAGATGGCGGTGTGGGCTTTATGTTTCCCCGGATGGGTTGCATAACAATATTATACCAGTATACGGCTACCTTCATAGGATCCTGTGGGAAAGGGGTGAGTGTTCGAATATGCTTGTTCAGTATTTTGACGGTTTCATGACTCTTCGGTATATTGGCTTATTATGAATTACTTGGTGGTTCCTTCTGTGGGTGTACGTGATACCCACACGACCACTTCCATCTGTAGTATCTACTCTGCCGGGAGAATAATACTAAAAGCTGACGCATCATCTTTCTTCGCCTGGGACTTATCAACACTCTAGAGTTCGCAACGTTGAGAACCTAGGCTCATGGGTGACAAAGTAGAAGATCTTCGGATGCTGGTATTAGAGCAGGACCTCGCCCTCGAGGGGCTGCAGCGGGCGGCCGCAGACGCAGAGGAGCGTCGACGGTCGATTCACGCCGAGATCCTCGAGATGATGGCGCAGATGGGGTCCGGTAGACAGCAACAGCTATCTACCGCAGTTGGAGCAGGGAGAGATGCTTCAACGCCAGCGTCGGAACACTCCGACTTTGGCAACGGGAGCCGGGAGGGGGAACGCGCTTCCGCGGAAGATGGCCACCTCGGTGAAAAAGGGTGCGGAAGCTGTGTTGGTGCTCTCGGAGTATGCCGGAGACACGACGGCGTGCTAACTGAGGGAGAAAAAGCCCTGCGGTGGAAGCATAACCGTAGGCGCCTCCGTGGGGAGTGGCACGGAGGATAACAAGTCGTGCGAAATTGTACGTGCGCAACCCACTCAGGGAGATTGTGGTGGGGCTAGGAGCTGTGGGGATGGAAGACTAATCTGCACGTTTTCGCGTGAAGTCGCACGGTGAGCCAGGCCGTGTGCACCCGGCCACCCATGTGGCATGGTCGGGAAAGCCGCGTACGAGATGCGCGCACTCGACTACGGTGCGGTAGTGGTCGAGGGAGTGGACGTGGGGGGAATCGGGTGCTGCTGCAGCAGTACTATTAGCAACGAAGGAGAACACGTCTGCATCGGCAACAAGTCGCGTGACACAGCAGTCGCGTGCACACGACGACAGCAGCAGCAGAACAGCAGCAGCGGGAAGTCAGGAACAGCAGCAGCAGCAGCCGCGGAAGGTCAGCAGCAGCAGCAGCAGCAGCGGGGGGTCGTGGATGGGGCAAGCGTGGTTGGATCGTCCGCTGGATCCCTTTGTGGGTCCAGCAACACGCGGGGCGAGGAGATAGCGTCTGCACTCGTAATGGTGGGTCTTCGATCCACTGCTGTTACATTGAGAGGTTTGTTTCTTTTTACGACGAGGGTAGAAAATCGTAAATTGATTCGTATTAATAGTACGTACGAGTACGTATGAAACGTGTGATGAAAATCTCGGTACACGAGTAGGAAGAAGGCGAATTATTTCAGGGAACAAGGATAGCTAGTGAACTGAACCAGGAACAGGGAGTGTTGTTCTTTTTTGGTTCTGACACGAACGGATATTGTTTCGGGAATAGTACGCGCCGGGCAAACTCTATAAGGGAAATATAGTTTATGGCGGGAGTAGTTGGCACAGGGAGACGTGTGTCCCGGGGGAACGGAGCCCCTCTCTATAAGGGAAATATAGTTTATGGCGGGAGTAGTTGGCACAGGGAGACGTGTGTCCCGGGGGAACGGAGCCCCTCTCATGCGCTATATCATTTATATATCGCTTTAGTTTTTGTTTTTACGGCATTGAACTATTATTGCAAAGGAGATCTGCAATAGGTTGATACGGGAGGGAGGGGTTTTTGCTTGTAAGGTACAGGTTTCCTCTTGAAATATTGTAGTTGGTTTTTGATCATGGAGATGAGTTTTATTCGGTTATCTTGAATTAATTGTCATTGCTGTTTCGCTGAAAAAGCAGGGAGTGTGTTCGAATATGCTTGTTTTTTTTACGGTTTCATGACTCTTCGGTATATTGGCTTATTCTGAATTACTTGGTGGTTCCTTCTGTGGGTGTACGTGATACCCACACGACCACTTCCATCTGTATCTACTCTGCCGAGAGAATAATACTAAAAGCTGACGCATCATCTTTCTTCGCCTGGGACTTATCAACAGTGAGAGGCCCCTCTGTCCTCATAACATTAACCCTTTCAGCACCGCACTCCCATATATATGTGGGGACAAGCAATCAAACTATAATAAGTTGTTTGTCCCCAAAACGGGACTGGGGTCCACTCAAAAGGTTAAGTGATACCTGGTACCTTTTTTTCTGCACTAGTATCTGCTTCTGCCGCCTCATGTCGAGCTCAGTCAGCACATCATCCAACCGCATCCAGCACACGAGCTGACCCTTGAATGCACACACACCACTTGCAAAACAAAAGTATGAGCAGCCGCGGTCGAAACCCAACGACGACCCCAAAAAACAACGGCCATTCCTCCGTGCCTGACGCACCAAGTACGACCCAACTCTACTGCCGCCTGAGCCTCTCGGCCACAGGCAGCAGCAAGAAGGTATCACTCCTTGAGGGTGAGTCCGGCCTTACACCCGCCAGAAAGACCTACCCCACTCGCTATTAGCCTCATAGGGCATGCCTCGCAGCATGCCTTGCCGAGGCAGCGAGGGGAACGGAAGTACCTACGATTCGCGCGTCGTTTTTAGGCAGCTGCGGCAGAGCAGCAATGCTCAATCGGGGTGTCCGTGCGCGGAGGCAGGCGCCATCACAGGCCACACTACGGCACAGTCTATTGCGCCGGTAGGAGGCTGGATTCGACGACGAGGGGGGAGGGAGACTGAGCGTCGACGTGCGGGGAAGAGACGGATTGACCTCTCCCTGCGCGAGAATTTTTATTTTTCAGATCAGAACCGCAAGTGCGAGGAGCATTTTGTTTTTCAGGATGACGGAGAAAGGGAATCGACTGGAAGGGAATGGCAACGAGTGCACGCGCGAAGGAGCGGGTGGATTGGGCCAAGGCGATGAGGCGGCCATGAAGAGGAGCAGGAAGACGGTGCACGGAGACCCATGATCTGCGCGCACACTATCATCACGAGAGAAGCAGTCATAATTTGTTTTTTCCTGGTATTGTTTTTCACGAGGCAGAATAGTATCTACCGGTACTTGTTATTAACGTCGTCACTGGTCTTTGTAGTTTAACGAGTTGTATACCCTTCATGGGGAATAACCTACGCAATTATCAGGGACGTGGTATCATAACTGTGCTGCACCTTCTTGTGTCAGACAGTCCAGGAAGTGATGGCGATCGTTGATATTCGTGTGGTAGTAAGGTCCGATTGCTCCTTTTTTCACTGCTTATCCGCGAGTCTTCACTCTGACAGCACTCCAGATAACAGGCAGGTGTGTTCATCTTTCGTTGTCACGACTACCGTGCGTTTCGTACTGTGCAGGCAGCACTTCAGACAGCATCCGCTGTAGTCAGCAGCCACGAGTTGGTTAGTGGTGGGCACGGGGGTACTCTTCTATGTTATAGTTGAGAGGATATACCCGCGGCCATGTTAGTTCAGTTTGCACATTGGCTTTAGCTCGTGTGCGCTTTCTTCGTCTCGTGTATTTTGAGGCAGCCGAATTTTCGTTTTTTTTGTTTTTCGGATCTTCCTAGGGCTCCAGCACCTTTGTGTGACCACGGACTCCTTCGTCAGAGAGTTAATGTGAGAATAACATCAGATAAAAATATCACGAAATATTCGTAAAATGTTGCAGGGACAACGAGTGATGGCGATAAGATGTGTGTGTAGTTTCAATAAATGTTGTTCTTCAACATTGGTTTACGTTTGTTTCAGGGTGTAAGGCTCACTTATATATTCCAGTCTCTCACTCGACCTCTCCTTCCACGATCGTCTCGTCATCGCACAGCCAGCGTGACTGGAACCTTAGAGCTCTAGTTCTACCACGCACATGATATACGTAGGCGCTAGAGTTTTTTACCGCACGATCAGATTGCGGATACACCACCAAACAGGCAAAAAAACAAGTGCACTCGTGTAACTGGTTCGGTGTGTACCATCAGCCTCAACGCGAGTGCAAGTGGGCATGCACGTACCCTGCTGTGCCTACACACGCTACAAAACTCCATACAGTTGTTCCAAACTGCGGATTTGCGTTGTGGGCACATCTTCGGGAAGAAATAATATACCCACCAGGCAGAATCCAGCAGCTCGCCGCCGTAAAACTTACGCAGGTCGTACAGGGTGCGCACTTCAGGCCGACAGTTCGGTGCATTATCCAGAAACATATCAACACACGAAAAAAACACCCACAAATATTCGCCCAACGCCACGCGCTGGGAGCGAACACCACCCGAACGTTGCAAGCCTCCCCATCAATGAATATCGTTGGGGAATTGGGGGGGGGTCTTCCACAATACATCACTCGCACCCTACACAACGGTTTCCAAAGTGTTTACCACGCCGCTGATTCCTGCTGCCACACATTTTCTTCGAAACTGTCGATCGGTACACCTACCTCACAGCTAGAGCTCTCGAACGGCCTCCGCCTGGCTGGTGCAACAACTGCTGCTACGACCCCACCCTCGCAGACCCGACGCCGCACCCGCGAGAATGATAGTAGTCAAAAGTTGAACTCCAGAGTCAAAACGTGGTGCGGCTGGCTAAATAGTACAAAAACAACAACAGCTCCAGCGTTGCAAGACGGCTGCCGTGGACTCTCGCCGCAGGGGGGTGGGGAAGGCGGAGAAGGCGCGATGAGGCTACCGAGAACGAAAAAAAAAAAAAACAGCCTTGAAAGGCGGCTGTCATCGACTCTCGCCGTGGGGGGGTGGAGATGGGGAAGGGGGAGAAGGCGGGGACGCAGACGCAGGCGGTGACAGCGACGGCGGCACTGCGTCCGCTCCCAAAGAGGGGATCGACACAACCGATCTAACTTTAGGTGGTGGCAGAAACGAAGGGTAGAAGACGGGCATGTCCTGGTCGGTAAACCGCTGCCGTGTGGTGTTCTTGATGTGCACGTTCAGGTCCAAGAGCTCCTTAACGCGCTTAAACTTGGCCTTGTCGCCACGTACCGCGAAGACGAAGCACTCGGTGTCCAGCTTGCCTTTCGCCTCCGCCGCCTGAGAAACGAAGCGGCAGGAAGACAGAGCGGGGCGGTAATGAGTGAAAGTCCCGGCCGTGGGGATCGCTTAAGCACGCGCACGGAGGAACGGGGATAGGGGTTGGGGCTGGAAAGAGGCAAACACGGCGGCGGCGGAGCGAATCACGGAGAAGATACCCGTACCGAGGATTGGAATGGTGTTGGACCATTCGGCATCTCGGTAGCTTGAGCATGCGTACAGTACAACCCAGACAGTGAAGGGAAGGAGATGTGTTTTTTGCGCACAGAAGACATGTGGGTAAGCCGCAGAGGTGAACGCTGTGGTAGACGTGTCAGCCAGAAGTTCTCACTCACAAGCCACAAATAATATATTTAAAACCCAAGTCGCAGGTCTTAGCGGCCAAAGGACAGGGTCAAGGGCAGGGGCAACCTAGTCGCGGATCGTGTCCGAACGAAACGCCTCCATTGCCCTGAAATGGGGTAGAGGGGCAAAGGAAAGGGAGCCGACCTACGCAGAACGTAGGAACATGCAACGCGTAGCGCAGGCTACGAGAGCTATTCAGGTTGCTCCCTAGAAATCCAAGAGCAACGAGGCCACGCCGAGGACGATTTCGGGACGGCACATACGCCCAACAACGGTGCGGGCACGGACGCCGTGTGCCACAGCAGTACAACTGCGGTGCACCGATTACAGCTGCGAACTTGAGGACGGAACCCCGCCCACAAATTGCAGCTTTACACGGCATAAGGTTAGAGTAGAAGCAGCGGACACTTCCGACGATTGAATGAGAGCCGGCACTTCCGGAGAAATCAGACGGATTATCATAGTACTGTATTGGCTAATCGCCAACCGAGCCAGCAACAAAACAGGGCCTCCACGGCAAGTAGCTTTTGACGCGAGCTAGACTTGCTGCCACGAGTAGGTAGGCGGTAAAACCCTCGAGCTTCCACCTGAACACCACATCGCCTACGGACGCACCATTCGCGTTTGTTTATGTAGTCTGACCCCACGGTAGTGAGATAGATCTGTGAAGTGGGTTTGATAGCCCCCGTAGGATTCCTCGCATCGTGGCACGGCCTATACGCTCGAAGGCTAGGTTACCACGCTGATAGTGCGCAGATCGGACAGATCACGATGTAGACAACCTAGGCCCTATCCTGCCGTTATGATAAGTTGTACGTGCAGGATCTGAATATTACACGCCGACCCCAGGAAATACGCGTTACAGTAGATCATGCAGACAATACGGCTTACATCCCTGCAAATCGAGCTACAACAAATCACACAAAGGAAATGCATCTGCCCGGGAAGATATAAAAATCATGAAGAGGGGGTCGGTGATCTGTCCGATATATGTATATGTAACAGTAGCATGAAGGGGAAGAGCGGGAATAGGAGGCGGGGGGGGAGGGTTCCAGCAGCATTGTCTGGATTCGAGGAAAGGGGGCGGGAGGGTCCCAGAGATGCTGCCCGCATTGCGACAGAGCCGGTGCTTCACCTTGAACCCGCCCCATCCCCGACCTACTCCGTCCCCCTTCCCCTCCGTATTTCAAATGGCACTCCTTCCCTGCAAGATGGCCTCGGAAGAGTCTCAAGCCTATAGCATGTTGGTTTATGGCCTGTCTCCGTATGGAACTCCCCCCTCCCCCCTCCCTATCATCATAACTTGTTTTGTGCAACGACAGACAACCCCCCTGCACAAGTTCTAGCACGTAAAGCACTCCGGGAGAAGCGGAGCGGCGAGATTTCTTTTGCGATTCAAGCCGAAAAAAGGTGAATTTCCGAACGGTATACGTGTAGAGCAGCGTGGAATGGGGTGACTCGATGAGCGGAAGTAATGCTGAACAGCGGGGAAACATATCTTCCGATTGGTAGCGAGGGAGGTGATAGGGTTGACGGCGGAGGACTTGGGGTGGTTGGGTACCCTGTACCACAGGTGGTGGCTAAGGTCTGGCAATCGGAGGCAGAAGATGCTTCAGGGGGCTAGAACATTAGCCACCGCGTGCGGTAGAGAGTACTCAGCCAACTCAACCCCCCGGCCGTCAACCGTACCACCTCCTCCGGCCCCAACCGAGTCACCCCCTCCCCCGTCAACTGGGATACCCTACGAAACACACCTTGGTTGTTTTATGTGAATTTTATGTCACCCGGTATGTTAAGTTCCGCTATGTTGTGTTGATGTCACTGTTGTATGATACCCGGACACTGTTTGGATATATTTTTATATATAATCTAATCGTGCGAGTCTGACTCTATCAAGCGTGGCGAATCAGTACACAACCTGCGGTATTCTAGTACGCGCGTAGGTCAAACGCCCCGCACTGAATATTGCACGAGTACACAGCAGCAGTGGGAGAGAGGGGAATAGGCTGGGTTTTTTTTTATTCTAGGGTGAATGCCGGTTTAGATCGGACAAGGATCGTCGTGAGTCGAAACTTGAAACTTCGGCCGCATCATCAGACCGCAGTTCAGCGCACTATAGGAAACTACTGCCGATTGGGTCACACCCACATCGACTGCACCACAGACAGCATAGCGTCCGTCATCAAAGCTTGCCCTCCCAACGACATCCACTCGCGGTATCATCGAGGCAAAAGTTACATCCCGTGCTGCGACGGCATCCTCAAAAACGGCATGTACCTTGATGCAGTGCGGTGGGTAGTGGGTGATAGTTGGTATGCCCCTGCATCGTGTGGGTCATCCTAGTGATTCGTTCACAATACATCAAACCCTGTGACGATTCCTTGACCCATTGGTGAAAAGGTACAAAATCATTACATGCCAAGTAGTTCGAAAACAGTAAAATAAAATGCAAAAGGTCGGTGGGCATTGGTGAGAAGACAACTGCAACCCGCGCACCTTGCAGGCCTCGTCAGTGATGTGTCGGACGTACTCGCTTACCAGCTGCTCTCGATGTTCAACGAATTCGATAGCATCGGGCGCAGCAACGGAAGAGAAAGGGCGATGGAGACCGTCAGCGAGGATTCCGAACATGGACCGGGGCGGACAAAAAGGAAATGGCACCGCACACACGTTGTTCCCAACAATGTGCAACGGAGTCGGCGTGCCAAACGGTGCCGTTAGCCAAGAATGCATGCATCGCTACAGAATGTTAGTAACCGCGCTGTAGAGCCTGTGTGTTAGTGGAGCAGTCGATACCTCAGACAGCAACACTCGGGAGCGACAGCGTGTTTTGCGGTAACTCGTACGGGAAAGGCAAGTCTTGTAACTTCCATAAAAGACGAAAAATAGCACTCCTCTTCGGACGAGTTTTCATAGCTGTTTTCCTCGACAACAGGGAGAATGCAAACGCCGAGCGATGCATCTACGGACGGACACATTTCGACGAAAAATTCCAACGCCGACATTTTTGTTATGTGTGCACTCCCTGGTTTTGGCCAATCGGCTAGGAAGTTCGCCCCATGGGTTGCATTATCTTGCGTGGTAGACGGTAAGAACCCAGGCAGCAATGACGAACATCCTCCAGCGGCCGGCGGCTTCAGTTCGTTTCGGACGTTTCCAGGGGCTCGGAAAAAGGCAGTGTGGCCGGGCAGGAGGCTCGCTCGTGGGAGGACGTAGCCTTCGCGCGCAGATTTTTTCTACGTACACCGGTTACGTCCGATACGTCGTCCAATGGCGCTCTGCTACTAGTCGGCGGGCGGTTCACGGGTCATCTGATGCTGAAAGGTGGGGCCCTGGCAAGTAGCGTACTACACTACCAAAGCTCTCGATGGGCGGTAAGGCAAGCAGCGAAATATTCTACCTAAAGCTGCCGATGGGCGGCGCTTCAATTGATAGCGATACAGCGTCTGCAGTACTTGCTCTGTGCCTACCTGTTGCATGCAAGCCACAGTCTCCGGTAGAGGGTTATCATCGTCGCCGAAGCCGTACATCATCCTTCGATACAGGGGCAAAACGCGCAGACGACGTAGGCGAAGGGAAGGTCAGTTCTCCTGCGATTTTGGGAGTTGCAGAGAGATCTCCCACGAAACGAAAAACGGGGAAAAAAACAAGCAGGCAAACCGTAATGAGTTAAGAGAGCTTCCCACCAACGAAAAACGGGGATAAAAACAAGTAGGCAAACCGTAACGAGTTAGAGAGATTCCCACGAACGAAAAACGCGGATAAAAACAAGTAGGCAAACCGTAATGAGTTAAGCTGTTTTTTTCTTCTTTTAGGGCGGACTGGTATTTAATACGCAACGCCAATTACCCACAATTATAAAACGACGCTGCGAACGTGGCCAAAAGCCCAAAAGACCACTACACGGTAAAAATGATCCTTCATCCTGCCAACAACTTTCTTCTCGTTGATTTTCTCCGGGGGGGGTGAATGCACGTATAGGATCCCTACTCGTACTGCTGCAGGACAAAGGCCCTGTCGATGCGGTTCGGCTGATCTGTACCTCTTCCTGTTGGTATGCGCTGTAACCCTTCACGGTGCATGCACTGCGAGGGACTGGACTTCCAGCAAGCGAGGAAAATACGATGTCAAAAAGTTGATGGCCATCGATGATTTGAAAATCGTACAGTACCGGCCCAACAATAAGAAACCCGACTATTTAGACCGCAAGGCTATAGACATATTAAGAAACGTTCAGCCGTAGGAAGAGAAGATAAAAATCACCGTGGCAGGCCAGCCATCGCAGACGGTCCTCCATACGGCCCTCCATCCCCGGCGATTGCAGAACGCTGGCCTTCACCTCTTTGGTAGGAGTCCTGGTCCGGGTAGGCGAGCAGGCGAGGGGGGGGCGGGGGCAAAGGGCGCGGAGCGTCAAGAACGGTACAGAACGATTGCGCTGCAGGAAACCTTGCGGGGGTGCACCCAATATCATGCACGGACGTAGTCTTATGACTAGACTCTCGCATCCCTACAATGCCGGGACGGAGTACGTCGGGTTTTCACCGACCAGGAAGACATTGCTTGCACCAAGCGCGAAGCGCCGTGAGGTGTTGGGCGAGACGCATACAGGGTGAGCTGCATCCTACCAAGAACCGCTTTCCAGGCGGATTTTCTTGCGTATGGATGACAGCGTCAATGAATTGATTCAACTTCTGGTGTGGTCAATTCCAGAGACAGCAATGGGTTTACTATGTATCTGCCTCGTGGGTGCCTCACCATATACACACTACGTGATACGATCATCCCCCTTGTGCGGAGTGAAGGTCCTCCTCGCACAAACACAAGTTCTAGAGCACTCCGGAGGGAGCGGGTTGGACCACGAAAACCGCCTGCTGTGGAGGGTGCCTCACGTGTGCGAGTTGTGTCTATCCACTAGCTACTATCCACCGTCGCTGTCGAGCGCTATCACATCGCCGGGAATCACGTGCTGTGGCGGTTGAGTCATTCTGAAAAATTGCACCGCGTAAAAAATCGACTCGGCTTCTTCTTTTTGTTTCGGTTTTTTCGGGGGGTTTTCTCGTTAGAACTCGACCTGCTGTTTTTCACGAAAACGAAAGTCTGTTCGTTTAATTTCGTTTTTTTTCGTTTTTTTGCCCCCGTTAAGACCGGCCCGCAGAACTCGACCTGCTGTTTCTTACGAAAAAATAAAGTCTCTTCGTTTTGTTTCGATTATTTTTTTTGGTTTTTTTCCCCCCCGTTTAGAACCGGCCCTGAAACAAAACAAAAAAATGGAAACAATGGTTGGGTAGTTCCTCAGTGCAGGAGTGTAGTACTATTAGCACAACTGTGGTAGTCAGAAAAACTTCGGCCAAAAAACGTTGCCGCTATCGTGCCACGCGTCTCGAGCCGTTTTTTTCCCCGTTGCTGTACGAGTACGTGGATCCCAAAAGGGTCAACGTGTTCATCCTCCGATAAAACCGCTGACGACGCCGACGTACGAGTACTCGTGTGAATGTGCTCCATCTTGTCACACAGCAGACAGCATACAACAGTGCTCGGAGAAAAGGGGGACGCCTGAAGATGATGACGCCCCCTTGTTCCAACCTGCGACACCCCCCGGGATTTCAATTCAACCACATCTCGAAGGCGAACCTTGTACAGCGTGCAGCATGACGCTGGCCTAGGGCGCGCAGTATTGGACCAACCGGTGGACTGAACGGGCTGTGGTTTAGGACTGCAGTCCCATTTTGGGGGGAAACTACTCGGAATTTGACTGGTTTGTCCCCAAAATGGGACTGTGGTATTAAGTTCGGTTTTTTCTCTGCACGCCCTTCTTCGTTGGACCATGTCGGCTGAACCTTCGGGATGATTTCTCGATGATTAGGCATGCCTCTATATGGTCACCCACCCCACTGGAAGATCAATATTGAGTGACAGGCGATGGGTACAGGAGCCGTCGTACTCCTGCCCGTATCGGGCAAAACGAGGACAAAGAACACTGTTGTCGTACGAGTACAAGCATGCCTAACGTCGTAAAGTCATCCATCTTTCTTGGCAAGAAATCAAGAGCCAAACTAGGTACCTGATACATGCCGTACTTGTCCAAGTGCCCGTCGTCCATTGTCAGTATCTCTTGCTTATCTCTTCCTCCCCTTGCTCCCGTCTGCTAGCTTTATTACTACTGCTGCTGTTCTGTCTCACAGCAATCTAACCAGGGGCCAGTAGGTCATTGTCCCGGTCACTAAACGCTTTTGGCCTTTCTGGCAAACCCGTTGAAAATGGTTTGAAAAAAATACGCTGCTGCTCAGTGGGAATGACTTACATTCCCATTGCTGCTGCTTGTGCAACACTGACGTACAAACATACAGGTGCACCTCTGGTAAGCAAAAAGCCAAACACGAACGACGTACTACTGCTGTCTTGGAAGATGGCGGGCACCATGTTGAAAGTCGGCGGTACCGCCAGCTTGCGCCGGTCTTTCTGCTCCCTGATGCCCATCTCGATAACTCTGGTCGCATGTTCTTCGGCTTTCACGCTGCCATCAGCAAGAGCAGCTGGATCATCAGGAGGACGGGGTACGCAAGCCGGCCAAAGGTCTTCACCAAGCAGCGACAGGAGGCTGAGCACTCAATACAGGGCATCCCCTGCTCTCTCCACTCGAGGAGGAGTGGAAGAGGAACGGCCAGCACAAGGAAGATGTGGTGATGACAAGCACTCGTTCCGATCTACGGTGAGAAAATTCTCGCACGCAAGAGTAGGAAAACCACAAGGTGGAAGGTGCGCATCACCGGATCACCAGCGTCTCTGCTGTCGTGACATCGCCTTACAGCCCCGAGCTTCGTAAGCTGTTATCTGGAGCCCGGAGATCACAGCGGCGGCGGCGACAACTACTGCTGTACGCGTATGTATTATAGCCCTTCGAAACGTGTTTTGTCGTGACCGCTCTCTTGCTGCATGGTCTATGTCGGCACTTTTATCAACAAGCCCATCGCATTGCAGACTTCTGGCTCTGTAAAGGCGTATGCGTACTCCTGCTGTACCAGGTACCAGGTAACCCTTTTTTTATCCTGGCAACATGAGCAGCAGGTGTTCTTGATCGATGCTGTGGGGAGTGACAGGTAAAATGACATTCATGATGGAGGTTGGAAGCGCTCTCGTGTTGCACTATGTCGAGGAGTGAACGATGGTTCACCTTGGATGTCGGTCGGGGCCGAGATGACAGTTACGTTCAGGGCTTGAGTATCCCCGAACTAACATGCCTTGGTATACGTACGTCGTATTGCACGTGTTACACCGCACATAACAGTGCGATACCCACAGCTCACAGCTGTACCCCGAACTACTTAACCCTTTTGGAACTGCAGTCCCGATTTGGGAACAATTCAGTCAAATTCTGAGTAGTTTGTCCCAAAAAGGGGACTGCTGTACTAAATGGGTTAACAGCCCCCCTGCTCGGTGTACGGCGTATGATAACCATTCACATGATACACACAAAGAGGGGAAAAACCGCGTGGGAAACCTTCTGACAACACAAAAAACGAACACTAAACCCAAATCAAACTGAACAGTATCGCTGTTGAACGAACTATGGCAGCCCCCCTGTTGGAAACCGCCTTGGGTGATCGTCAATACATCGTCCACGATGCGAGGTCAGTAAAACGGCTATTACTAAATTACACATCTCAACCCCAAAAATATGTACCCTGGTACCAGGTAACTGCCAATGTAAAACGGCAAATCATGCTGCGTATACAGGTAATCAAACGACAAATATACCTTCCTATTACTTCCACATTTCTTAATGAATCAATATCTCCCAAAACAACGAAAAATGAAAATACTTCCACTTTTACGTCAATGCGAGGGCCCGTCTTAACGCGAAGCCTTTTTTACGATGATAATCGAATAGGAAAAATGAAGTTTATTTGATTTGAATATACAGAATTTCGTGAACAATATGCCTTTTGGCCCTATCGGACAATAACGCACGGAGGTCAACAACACCAGAGGGTAACCAACGAGGCGAGCGACGGCCCGCGTCCACCCCGGGGCGCCGCGGTCAGCAACCGATTTTTTCTGCCGGCACCGCCGAAGAGGCTATCGCTCTTGGGATGTCTTGGGTGGCTGGCGCAGCCCCGAAGCCTCACGCAGGCAGCAGCGACGGGGATACAGCGATTGCACTTCTGAGCGAAGTCGTGACCTGGTCGGTGCTTGTGTTGCTTGCGAGGCAAAGAGGGATGAAAAACTGGGTTTGCAACGGCCTTGTAATTATTTGAGGCGCTGCGAATGGTCTACTCAGTACTAGCGGCCGTCGGACCTCGCGCTGCGGTTGCTCCGGTGGCCCTGTCTCTCGGGAATGGTGGATCTCACCTGTGAAGCAGTCGACGACACGGCTCAAGTTTGCGTGGCTTGCTTCGGTTTCAGGAGCATGCCACGTCGAGTTAGACAAACTCCCCAAATTGAACGCGAAGAGCAAAAGAAGTCCCTAAAGAGCTCTTGTTGAATTCGTTTTTTCTCGAATCTCGAATCTCAAGTCAAAAGGCCCGCTTGATTATTCACTTTTCGATCCATCAGGCAGACGCAAACCAAATCGAACGAAAAAAATATTGTCGGGGTATCATAAAAAACGTTTATCGTCAATACGGGCCCTTAGGAATATCCATCTGTCACGTCAACTAACTTCTCTTTCGGACGTGATACTAACTGTCTCCTCCAATTACCATTCTCTCTGTTATCCTAAATCGTTCTCCGATCAAAACAACTGCCCCATTCAAATCACCTAATTAATTTCGATTCAACGCCAACCTACTCCTCCATTCCAGCCAAGACAACATACCAGGTATACAATATCATCAAACCCACCCCATGTTCAGGACAAAGTTACAATGGAACCGGAATGCCTCCGCGCTCAACGGTCTCGTCAAGAAATCAGCCTGCTGCCATGCCGACAGCACGTGCGTATTGGAGACTGTTCCAGTCGCAACCAACTCTCTCAGGAAGTGATGGCGTACATCGATGTGCATCGAGTTCGCGTTGGCCACAGGGTCTTGCGCGAGCTGCACAGCACCCTCGTTATCCTCAAACACCGGCGCACGCGGTGCCCCCTCTCCCGACTACACAAAAGCATCAAACCTGCTGCAGAAATAACGCTTCCTTCATGGCCTCCGCCGTTGCAAGGTATTCTGCTTGAGTGGTGCCAAGCGTAACGCACTTCTGAGTCCTAGAAAACCATTGCACACAAACACCCCCGCGCATGATCACTCCCCCCCGAAACCGACCTCCTAGCAGTTGCCTCACTCGCATAGTCTGCATCGGCAAACACCTGCGTGAGCAACCCAGCCACCAACCTCTCTGGAAAGCAATACCGCACCCCCTCGTTTCCTCAACATACGCCAGAATACCTGTTGTAGTGCTGTTATCCAGTGTCCAATGTGATACCTCGCAACCGCCCGTACTGAATTCGCAATGTCTGGCCGTGTCTGAGTAGCCAGCCGACGTCAGACGACCAATCAGCTCATGAAAAGGCCCAAGTCCCCACGGGCTCATCCTGACTGAATTCCTCTAGTTTTATTCCATCAGGCATTGAAATGCTCTTCTCGTCAATTACACCTAACTTTTCCACCAACGAATCGGCGAAAGCCTTCTGCGAAATATTCAGCAAGCCGTTTGGCCGGTACCTGGAACAATTGGCATCCGTGGTACCAACGGAGCTCACCAAGATTCTTCACAGGTACCATCCGGCCCAAATCTTCGCAGAATTGATCACATCGACTCTTGCGTCCAACAGTAAATATATCATCTACGTCGGTTACGGTAGTAATAGTAAGACGCCCTTTTTCCAGGGTTTCCGCCACCTTTGAGAGATAGGGATCGCTCTTATTGCAGCCTCCAGCCCTCAGAGTCTCGATAAACACGCTAGCGTGATCGATGCTCTGGGGCGTGACAGTCTCACGCGGTTAGGCGAGGCAAACAAAAGCACTCATGATGACGCACAGCTCACAGCTGTACTCCGAGCATGCTCAACAGTTCTGAGCCCCAACTTCTTTCAAGCAGCAGTACTACTCGGCTTTCAGTGTGTTGTGTTCGGAGGCTTCTCCACTGCGATGGCATGTATGCCGAATAAGTATCGAGCAATGAGGATTGAGGAATGCCAACGCCCTCTGGAGCTGCCGCACTACGATGGTAAGGTTGAGGCGTCGGACCCAGTCCTCTCTCGTCGCCGCCGACATCTTGCCGAGGGGATGGGGACATCAGGAGGTGCACGGTCGTTGCACGATGCGGGCTGCTGCTGCTGCTGTGCTTGAACCCCTTATAATTGTATGAACACTAGGTTACTAGTATGGTGTTGCATAATTGCCCAGGTACCCTATACCCATCTTTAGGTGTCGTACGTGCATACTGGTGGACGGTATCAGATCCATCGAGGAATTGGATCATGAATCCAAAAAAATCGCCTCGCCGACCCTCCATTCTTTGAGGTTCAAGCGTGGTGTCCGCCCGCCGCTGGTGCACAAGGGGCGCGTCGCAAATGTTGCCTCAAGGTTGACATCTCTCTGCGGTCGAAGCAGCATCGTGCAAAATTAATACTCTAGTTTCCTCCACGACACAGCGCCCAAGCTCCTCTTCATCCATCTCATGTTTGGGTCAGCTTATGTACCAATACTACAGCTCTGCAACCGTGCAAACGGCGGATGTACCTCCCGCAATGTCGGCGCTTCCACCCTGTCGGCAGAATGCCTCCAGAGTGACGTGTCCCTCTAGAGAGACTTGGGTGCCTACCTACAAATTGGACATCACGCTGTCAACGCAAAAATCAAACTGCGCTGGGGGCTGGCTCGCGTCCGCACCCAAGGAAGTGAGGAGGAGTATTGGTTGGTGGCAAACGAACCACCCGTCGGCATTCCCCGGGTGTACGGATACCAACCAGCCTGGCATGGTGACTTTGAGGTCTGTTCATCCTCTCCGGCCTGCCCACATCGGCTAGCGCTGAGCGTTCGGTGGACCTGGGCCGGCGCCATCGCATCGATGAACGGCCTCCGACCTGCGGCCGACTTTCTGCAGTGCGACTTAGCCGAGTTCCGCGATTTGTGCCGGCGCCGAACCGTAAACGTTTGTTCGCGCAGAGGGGAGTCGTTCGTCCAGACTCAGGTTTCCATTCTCGTTCAAGGCCTTCAGTCGTTTCCGATGCTCTGAGGGGAAGGTGCGCTGTGTATAGGTGCATTTGCGGGCGCATGTCGGTGGCGGTGGATGTAAAAGGCAGTCAGAACCTTCTTGGTCTCCACGTGACACCGGTGGGCAATGATTTCGCCTCCAGGAGCTCGCGCCTTGGCCCATTGAGTGTTGACCCGAGCCGGCTCCAGCGATGTGACCTCACGCTGTGCCGGCTGCCACGGGAGCCCCTGGTGCAGCCAAACGTACCACACAGGCGTCCACTACTGGGTGCTAAACGTTTGTATGAGACGACACCGGTATGACGGCGAGGAGCGGAGCGCGAGGGTGCTGCCCAAGGAGTTTACTCAACCCCTTTGGTATGCTCGCCTCTAAAGGTATGCGCAAACATCCGTGGCTTCTGCATGCTTCGTGTGGGCGATTAGTACCACGACTTGCATCCTGCGAGGAGCCACGCATCCCGCGTCGTGCGAGCCAGCTTCCGGATAGACCCACAGCCAGTGCCTTACATCGTGAAGGCTGATGAGTGCTCACAAGTGACGAGTTACGAGCCCCTTCGACAAGTGTCATGTAAGTCCAAGCCCTTGCATGGAACGTGGGAGAGGAATCACTCTCGTGCGTCCCTGGTTTGGACACACGGGTTCAGTGGCGGGAAGAAGCACAACAAACGTCTGGACTACGCTTGCGCGATACAGGCACCACAGCGGGCGGGCCACGGCTGCACTTTTCATCTTGCGTGCCTACTAATAGTACTATCTCGTTGGTTGCGTGTATTTACCTGATGGTGCCCGTCGCGCCCAAACACACATTGATAGATAAGACGGTCTCGACTGCTGGTGTAAACGAACGAAAACGGCTGGAAGAAATACTAGCACGCGGCATCCGGAACTCTAACGCTCCGAGCACGGAGGTCAGTGTATCGACACGCCAACGCCCCTTGTCAGGTGACTTGAAACCCTTTGTGCACGATTTCTTGCTTTGTTTTTGGATGGAACACGCAACAGTGTGAGAAATTTCTCAGGAAGCGCCAAGTCTCTATCTGGCCCTAAATCCCAGGAATCGCGAGGACTGGACCTTTAATGTTGTGGTGGGACACTCCGACCTCACGCGAATTTCGCGTGCCTGACCCGAGGCTATGGTACGGGGGGGGGCGCCATTTTCACCACCGGTTTCAGGGCTCTGACGTGAGCGGCCCCGTATCTCGCTCAAAACCGGGCTTTGAAAACAAAGTTTTAAAATGCTGAAGATTTGCGAAGAAAAAGGGTGGCCTCTCGTGCGAGTTGCCCGGAGCCGCCGAAGTATGTACAGACCCTGTAAGGGCTGCCTCTACTGTTGCCTTGGTCGTCTCGAAGGAGACTGAAAGACGCTGGCGTCAGAGACTATCGCCAACATCGCTGGGCGCGCACCCCGCTCTTACCCAGAGCTCCCGACGTTTTCGCCTCCGCCATGGCGGGGCTCGGGATTGACATGCTCCCTCCATCTCCTCGCTGGCGTTGGTCTCCGCACGTGTGTTGACATGGCCGCTCATTCCGCTGGCAGCAATGGTCATGGGCTGGGTCGCGTTGATGATGCGATGGCGTCACGGTTAACACCCTGACTCGCTGCGAGGCGCCATGACGTCGCCAGATGGGTCTGCTCCCGCTGTTGGGATGACAGAGGCATCCCGAGAGAAAACCATCGGCATGGTATGTGGGTCACCGGATGGGTGCCACCGCCTTGCCTATCGAGTATAATAAAAAACAATGTGTAAAAAAAAACGCAGGCCGCTGTGTCGTTCGCATGAGCTAAACGGTTGATCTTCTGTGACGCCTCCCCTCGGTGGCGCAACGCCTCTCTCCGTTCCGTTTTGTTCCTCGTCCTACGTTCGTCTTATCGCAGGGGCATCCGGCTGTACCGGGTGGCTTGCGCCTCAAGCAAATGGTCGTAATCTGTCGACACGGAGACAGGTCCGTGGTAACATGCCGTATCGCCCGGTTTGTTGGTTCTTCACCTTCGTGCTTCCTTGCCGCCTCTTTGTGTATTTTGAGAGTAAAACTCTGAGAAGACGAAATCCTTGAGCGGATGAGTGATGATGGCGTGGGCTAGTGCGTCCAAGACTTCGAATCTACATCGATTTATCATAATGTTTCTCACCCCGACAATGCGCGGCATAAACGTTTCGTTTTTTCGATCAGTTCTAAACAGTTACAGGAAGAAAGAAGAGAATCTAAGGAATCGTGTTTATCATTCAGTACCTACTGGTGCAGTGCCATGAATAGAATCAATCGTTTTTCAAAAGTATAACCAACGTAAAAAAGTGGCCAAGTCACTAATTTCTTCTGTTTTTTTACTGTAGAGACGATATTGGAGGCGCTGGAATGCGCAAAGGTAAGCAGCCAAGGGAATGCCGACCCGAAGTATGTTCGCGCCAACAAAGAAAAGACACACACACACACAAAAGCGTTTCACGATGGCACGCAGTGTCTGCCGCCGAGTCCTTGAAAAGTTTATCTGGCTAGCTACGATGAGGTAGCCCTAAACCCTTGAAACGCTCGAAATTAGCGTCATCTTCAGGTTTCTGTACAGTGCAGCAGTAGAAGGTCTAATGGCCAACATATGTTTATGACGGACAAGGACGCCCCTAGGTGGAAAACTATCGAATGTTGTTGTACGGAATATCGTTGGAACACGGCCTTCGTTTGCGATGATTTGTTGCTTTATACCTGGTACCTAATAAAAAGGCCGTCGGATTGTTCAGCCCGTTGGATTTTCGTCATTTTTTCTCTTGAAAATATTGTTTTTGGGTGATATGTGGCCGTACCTACTGTAAGTATCGTACGTACGGTAAGCAGAGCTCTTCAAGTGAGGGACCTGAGGAAAATTCTATGAATCTCTACCGTGGCATGCGTCAGCGGGGGTTCCAACAGGTTCGCGTGTGTGGTATTCGTGCCTTTCTTGCCGTTCTGGTTCATTGCTGCTCACTCGCAGGGCTCCGGTCGCAAGCACCCTGGGAAGCCTTCTGGACGACGGTCCCGAATCTGTGTCGCTGTGGGAATCGAAACTCCCGCCAACGGAAGATGTGAGACCCTAGATCTTTGTCGAATACAACGACTGAGATCCGTGCGTAAAATGCGGTAAAGACCCCCGCCGAGCGTATAACGTTTTCGTGCGGTCGGTGTTTGACGTATCACTGTTCACAGTTCCTACCGTAGGACCTGTTTCGCGTGACACGATTTATCGCCTCAAGGGCTCGAGGCATCGCTGGCTCCGTCACCTAAACCTGCGCACGTGATTTCGAAAACAAAGAACGAAAAAAAGCAACGCCAAATGTGTTACTATTACGGGGGACCATAGTTAATAGGACCAAATACTGTTAGTAAAAATGATTTAATATATAGGTTTTTATGTATACCGTAGGTCCTATTAACTATGGTCCCCCGTAATAGTAGAAACGGATGGTAAAACGAAGGCGTTGAAAACCATCGTGGGTTTTTTGTTTGTTTGTTTGTTTGTTTTCCCCCGCGGCGCCGTCGCTCATAGTTTATACTGTGAAGCGTACACATGAATCGTTCTGCAGGGGAACTGTGCGTATGTTCATCTCGTGCGCACGGTGTGTCCTGACTCGTCGGTATGACCTATAGGGAAGCCGGGGGTATCGCTTTAGCAACATTGATCCCTATTTAGCCTCCCGAGCGTATACACCAACGCGCACAGATGTGTTCTGTACCCGACCGCCGAAGTTGGTCGGGGGGGTTCTAACAAATGTTCTGTAAGTTGCGCAGGCGTGTTCGGCTTGCTACTTGCAGCGGCTTGTGCCTAGAGCTTCGGGCCGTGCAAGATCAATCAGCCGTGCTCGGCTCTCCCGGTGCGTGTTGTATCGCGCATGGGAAAAGAGGTTGCAACAACGTTTTTTCTTATGCCACGTCAGAGCGGGTGTTTGTCGCTTACACGCGACTGCTGTACGTGATTGGCCTTTCGCAGCAAGTCCCGGGCAACCAACAACAACGAATCTGTTGTTTCACTGTGCCCTCTGTTAAGATGCCGTACCCAATGGTTCCTTGGTGCCCCTTCACAGACGCGTGATTGACCAAGATTACCGTTGCATTTCGAATTTCACTCTTGCGTCTACAAGAACGAATTCACGCGTGATCGTTCCATGTTGCAGACGCGTGAATGGCCAAGGCGGCGGTTACACATCGATCGCCACGTCTTGCATCGACAAAGATACGCGAACGCGCAGATAACCTCCTCTCGAATTCGTTCCGTGTCTTCCGACACTTTTACTCGCGCTGCTTCAGGTAGAACGATGGTGCAGACGCGTGATTGGCCAAGGCGGCGGTTACACATCGATCGTCACTTTGTTGCATCGACAAAGATACGCGAACGCGCAGAAAAACCACCCCTCGAATTTCGTTCCGTGTCTTCCGGCACTTTTACTCGCGCTGCCTCAGGTAGAACGCTGGAGCAGGGCCTTCCCTTGCCGGGTACTGGGGAACGACTGCGGACAGACTATTGATGAGATAGTCAGCGCGGATGGACCCTGGGGTCAGCTCACATCAAGGTGCCAGCGACGAGTGTTACCTACCTCTACGCAGCCCCGCCTTTCTGAACATGGAAACCGCCGGTCAAAGGACTACACAGAGAAATACGTTTTACTTCAATACGGACGGATACCCCACCCTCCCATTCTCCCCGTCCTCAACGAAGCACAGAAACGTAGTTTCACCACTGTCCGGGGAGCCGTCGTCCGCCCTTCCCCCTCCTTCCCATTATCACGAACGGACAAATGATCCCCCTCGGCGCGCGCACTGTGCGCTGCACCTTTCTGACTGCCCGTCTCCTTTTTCATTTTTTCATTCCATTCCATTCTCTTGATCCGTTCATTCATCCATCCTTTCATACTTTCATCCATCCATCCATTCATGCTTTCATTTATCCATCCATTGGTTCATCTACCCGTTGTTCCACTCATTCACTGTGGGATGGTTCATCATTAGTTGTTGATTGCTCGGTATAGACGTAGCTGGCACGGCAACGCGTGGTTAACTCCAGACAATAACACGGAACTCCTCTTGTATATTATATATCCGTGCTGTCGAGCCGACTCGCCTCATATGGAGCTACATCTAACGAGTGGCATTGGTGGGGTATATACACATTACCCCGATATCCCAATACCCTACTACCAGAATCCCTATTCAGCATGGAACTCCTCAAACTACGATGGATCTTATGGATCGTGTTCTTGAGCACAATCAACATTAGTCCTCCGCAGGAGCGGCCGGAAGCAACTCGAGCGCGAAGCATGGCTCTCCGCTGTCATTTTCCTCGAAGCGTAGTTCAAGGTACCACCCGCCCGACTTAGACTTACCCACCTGCGCGGCTGCGTAGTAACACGGTGCCCCCGTGGAAATGCGATAGTGTGACTAACGGAACCCCTCTGCACAAAAGGAGCCTATAGCGCGTGGCATCGTGTCGTCGCTCTGCTACCTGCTAGGACTAGACTGGCCCTCGATACGAAGGGACCCTCCCGCAACCTGGCACCGGTGGCATGTACCCGTAATCAATTATGGTGTTTCCGGTACTGCCGTAGCGATGAACCTTCGACACCTTGGATAACATAACACTCGGATAACACTTATCTACGTTGTGGGGCATAACGCAGGGACGTGGCCGCGTGCTAACATAGTGCTAGCACTGGAGGAGCAATCGCGGCAACGCGGTAGAAAAGTGTTATCTGGAAACACACGAGCGTGCACACGCCTTAACGCTATGTTTCTGCTCGATCTCGTGCAGCTCTGGTACTGCAACATTATGGCCCGCCGTGAACCGTGCTTGTACTATTTAATACTGTAACACAAAGTTAGGATTTGACCATACACGTACGTTACCAGCCTAACATGCCCAGATCGATATCCGCAAATTTACCGACATGATGGAATTATTACTGTCTACGCGGCGTTAGACTTATCACACTAACATTGTGTTACCCCTAAGAGAAGTGTTTCACATAAGACCTTAAGAAAACGTTTGCCATGATGGCCAGAACTACTAGCCTAACATTGTGTTTCAACTAACACACTAAAATTAAATAACGCAGTGGCCAGCACTAACACTACGTTATTCGGACCCCCCGCCTGATCGCCGTAGGGTCGGGTAACGTAACGTTAAACTTCCGTCAGCAACGTTACAGTCTTAGCCGGCTGATACGTAATATGAAGTTGGGATGTTGGCCTTGATGCGGAGGTCTCTCTAACGTTTTGTTACGACGTTACTGTCACTAGATATCTGAGTTTAACGTTCCGTTGCTGTGTTACCGTAATAGCCAATCCGGGCTTAACGTTATGTTGCTGAGTCACCGCTGGGGCCAAAGCCTTTCCAACGTATGACGCTTTCCTTATGTGGTTCCTGTGTTAGTGGCAAAGCGGCGTCGCGGATTAGCACGTTGTAGCCGTGTTATCCAACTTCGCCGAGATCTCAATAGGGGACACCTGCAAAAAAATCCCCGCGAGGGAAGGATAGCATGTCCTCCCCGGTAAAATAATGCCTCCGAACCCTAAAACAGGGGACATTTAGAAATGATCCCCGCAAAAAAATGCCTAAAAAGGAAACCCCGCCAGTACGCTATCCATCTACAACGTAATCTGCATACTCGCACGTACGAGATAACATAGCAGCAACGTATTGTTGACGTTAGATTGGGGATGTACGTTACCTGCTATCCTGTGATACTCTGTAAATTGCATACGTACGAGGAAACACATTGACATAAGGCTAGTGTTTTACCGATCGTTATCCGTTTGACGTATGTATGGTAGCACGACTTCAGTCAACACCCTCACATAACGTCGCTCGATACGGGCTACTTCTGCGGCTTATACCGTAACAACATGTCAACGTTTTGTTGGGCATATACGTCACCCCTTTAACGTGTGTTACGACATATGCCCACTAAGGATTCCGCTATCACACTAAAATATACCAGGTACCAGATACCAGGCAGTGTTGTGTCAGCGTTTAATAGGCCATGTACGTTATCCATCCAAAGTGTGTTAAGGTAGCAAGTAAGAATTCCTCCGACGCACTACGTTACTCGCTACGGGCTGACGTCGCTGACACGGTAGCACAAGGTTACGTTGCATGGACCATGTACGTGTATCCCTTTGACGTGTGTTACGATAGCCACTAGGGACTCCGCTAACACACATCACATGGTGTTACTCGCCATGGGCTGCCTCCCTTAACACCGTGACACCTACACTGCGGTCGATCCGGGATTAATGGTGAACACTCTTAACACAATGTTTCGCGATCGCCCGCCGATAGACATCATAACACACTAACACTATGATATCACAAAGTCCAGAAAGTACTTGACGTACTTACGTCATGTTACGACTTTTTTCCGCTGACGCCCAACATTAACATAAAACGTCAAGCGTTACGTTATCCGAGACCGTTTTGAGATGGTGCGCAGGACATGTACGGTACATGGTACATATTCAACCCAGGAAACATGCCCCACATCGCGCAGGATGCTCGACTCCCACCGGGCAACATGAGCTAGATCATACAGATCAGAAACCTGCACGCCCAGACAGTTTATTTAGACCATGAAGTGGAAATCGATTATCGGTCCGACGCGTAAAATGTCTGGTTCGTACCAGTTTTCCGGTATGAAGGGTCGTGATTTTCCGGGACTGCAGAGCGTAAGCGCTGCCCAGCTAGACACGTATGTCGCACGTCTCCCACGGCAGACAAAAACGCCTCCTGCTTTCTTTTGTTGTGTTCTCGGTTGCCACTTCTCAAGGGGAGCCGACGAGCTTCGAGCGGTTGGAGAAGGTCTCCGCACGGTGCTCGAAGGGGGCGGTGTTGCCGGGGGGGGAGGGCAGCGGCTGTTCCCCGGAGGGCTGGAGGCCGAAGCGTCGTGAGTGTTCCTGTTTTTCGGTTTCAACGATGAGGAGGTTTAAGTTTTGCCTTGTGGTTGCTGCTGCCGCTGCCCGATGCAACCGTTATTTTCGTGCTAGACTCTCCAGCCTCCGGCGACCGCACTGATATTTACAACTCGTAGATACCCTGGGTTCCGGGTATGTAGCAGGCTGGCATAGGCTTTCGCGTTATTGTGTTCGTTTTTTTTTAAGGGGGGGGGGGGGGGGGGTCATATTTTGCGCATTTCTCCTTTTCGGGAGGAGTGCGTGCGTATGTGGACTCCTTGTGGCAGGCTATACACGTAGGTCGACAATAGATTTCCTGATCTTGCTGTTTTGTTCGTGCATGGCAATGTCAGCCGGAGAAGGCTGACTTTATATTTGTTTTACGTTTTCACGGGGCCCTTCGCCAATGCGCGCGCGACGCGTCTTTCTTGGGGGGGGGTCATGTTTTCTTCTTTTGGTAGCTCGAGCTCATTCAGCACGGGTGTTCCTCCCTCCGTTTATTTCGTCCATGTTTCGTATGTATAAATATTGTTGATATTTCTCTTACACAGCTTATGGTTTTGGTTTTCTATTTGACATTTTTGCGATTGTCTCAGGTCGATCTTCGTGAGATGCACGAATCTCAAGCGAACCCACCAGTCGGCCCAGAATTTACTGATGGGGCTCGGGTTCTCCAGTGGTGTCGATCTCTTCGTCAGGCAAGTTGTTGTTGATAGGGCGGTGAGCTGACTGACTATATTTCGAGTTTTTTTTCCAAGTTTTTGGAAGACCGTCTTCGGAAAGAAAATCGTTGAAGTATCTGATTTGTACACAAAGCATGATATCGGTTTTATGAATGTCAGCCGAAAATAGAAATCGTTTTGAAAGTATACAGTCAATAATGTAGTGATATCCTACGGTGTGCCTACATGACATGATCTTGGGAGCTTGCCGATTCGGCTGTCGGCTCTCTACGTTGACTTTGTGGACTGAGTGGGTGGTTCGAAGGCTGTTGTTTTTGTTGCGATCTGCACCAATCCCGCGATTGTTTGTTTTTTACCTGATAAGTCTATTGCGGCCGGCTGATTCACAGCCCACTGGGCGCTGTGGTACGGGGTTGATCCAACAGCCGTTGAAAATGCGCGAAAAAAAGGCACGACGAAAGGTAAGAGCCAACTTGGCAAAACCAACCCAAATCGACGCTTAGCAAGAAACAGGCGGCACCCGACGATTCCCTTCTAAACATATACAATGACCTCCGACCCGTATTTCGCCACACGCCCGTGCGCTTTCACGACCCCCTCCCCCTCCCCCCCCCCCCCCCCCCGCCGCCGCCCCACGTGCAACCCTATACCGCCAGGCCTGACGACAGGGAAACCCTTAGGCCGAGCAAACACAACCGGGTACGACAAAATGAGCTAATTGCGCAAGCCAACGAGAACAACGAGTACCCGGAACAGGCAGAACTGAAGCGCCAGACGGCGGAGGTGGGTCGACCAGATCTGGGGGGGGGTTGCGCTATGTAGTGCGTCGGAGGGAGGGGGGTAGGGGCATGGTGCGGAGACCCGTTCTACGATAGAGGTAGCACATTTCCGCTATTTTTTTTCGGAAAGGCGGGGTTCCTTTCCCCCAAATCGTCGGAATGTCAATCTATATTTCGAAAAAAAGCGTTTGGTAGACTCGGGCCATGGGATTATTCGCCGCGATGCAATTTGATTTTTGCTGAAGTCAGTTTTTGGCTGAGGTATGGGGCGCCTTGAGCGAGGAGCCTCAGAAATTTAGGGTGAACCTCTATCGTAGAACGCCTCCGGATGTTTTTGTTTTCTCGGGGCGGGAGCGCCAGGCGACAGAACGGGCGCGTGGTTCTGTGTTTTTTTTTATGGCTACGGGGGTTCCATGTGGCTGTGATGTCGAAACTGGTACAATGTTTTCAGCTGTCTACACCTTGGGGTTGTCCTGGGGCCACTTCAGTCAACACGTTTCTGGTGTTGAAGCTGTTATTTATTTTTCTGGGTATGACCCTAAATGTGAAGGGCGCTTTGGTGGGGAGCAGTGGGGGGCTCGGGGTCGGCTATCTGAAACGCGCCACGGCATGGAATGAGAGGATTGTGGGGGATCGGGAGTATAACCCCAAGAGTGTTCCGTAATTCGTGGTTGGTTGCGGGAGGTAAACGAGAGCGTGTTGGTTGATATTCTGGGTTTGAATGGTTGATTTGGATGGCAGCGACGAACGCGCCATCTTTTAGTTTATCGCGTGGATGGAAACGCCAAGTGGGCACAGCACGGGGCAGGGCTGGCAAAGTGGTAGCACACGCAAACAGACAGTGCAGCTGCTATCCGGTGCAGCGGGTACTTGTAGTGGCTGGCCAGCAGCTGCTGGGCCAGACATTTACTTCGTGATATCTCTTGGTTTTTCGAGGTCCATCGCTAGTACAGTATACCAGGTAGTGATGATATAGATGCACGGGGTACTGGAGGTGCGTTGACGCGCGAGAGACGCCCACGGCCTACGACTGGATGCACCGGTAGCGCACGGCAGCAGAGGAAATACACATGTAGCTGTAAGAGCTGAGGTCGATGAGCTTGCCGAACTTGCACAGTTGGGTAACTTTGTTGGTTATTTATTTATGTTTTGTGGAGGGGTGTAAGCGATTTTTTTGTCTGTATCTGCACTTTCGCAAGGATCGACTTCGTGCTCTCGCAACCGCGGCAGGCCCGATAGCGTTTTCCCCTCCTGGACAATGTGTCAGGAAACTTCATGAACTTTTTTTTGTGCTGCACTGCGGTACAGAAACACATATTTGACTCTAATTCCAAGGAATTTGTGCCCCCACAACGGGAGTGCAGCCCTGAAAAGGGTCAAGGGGGACAAAAGCCCTCGACCTGCTGAAGGAGCGTATGCTCTGTCCCTAAATATGTATAAAGCAAACGACACTTCTGTGATGACCAACATCGGGCCGGTCGGAGAGGGGGTGGCGGGTAGAGCGAACCGGGACCTTCTGGGGCATTACCCCCAGCCCGCGCGGTTTCTGCGCGAACATGTAATGAATGGATCTGACATGAACGCCCGGCGCAAGCGATAGACGAGCGCCAACCGCTGATGACCAAACCGTCTGTTCCCCGAGCTGTCAGCGGTTGGTCAACCATCGTACGCCCTGCCCTGCAGATCGATGCCAGTGGGACTATTTAAGTTGTGCCTTCCTGCATGTGAAAGTTTACTCCACAGTAGGTGTATAGTCTACACCGATTAATCTTCAGGGGGAATGCATACCAGGTGCCTGTAAACTTGCAGTTGCTGATCGTTAGCGATACTTACTGGTCGTTGGCTATTCACTGGCTGGTCGTTTGTTTTTTACGTAGGTATGTACATAAATACCACGTCGTCCCCCTGCAACGGCCTGAGGGTGGCTGGAACGGCGCTTGGGTCTCTGATTGCCTCTGTTTTAGTGCTGGGACAGGTCAGAAGAGAAAACAAAACCAGATCCGTGCCTTACCTTCTGGATGGCAAGGGTCGGAGGGGGGGGGGGGAGGGGGGCGATATATGGTGCTGATGATGGGGCAGGCGAGGAATGACCCAAAGATGTTTTTGATGTACGAAAAGCGGCGCGGTCGCAAGCGGACGACAGGCGGATTGGCGCAAGTACCCCAAGAGAGCTCCGAGGGCCGGAATGGCTGCTCCTGGCCGGCGTGTTACCTGCTGTAGTATACACAGTATATAGAACTAGCGGGGGAGCCTATTGCCGCATACTGGCCGGCGGGTTTATTTAACGCTGCAAGACTAACCAGTAGTAGTCACCCTATTTGTTTTGTTGTCGCTATACGGGGTATACTGGTAAGGAGCCCACCTTGGCCCTCTTTTTGCTGCCACGTTAAGTTCGCCCCCCCCCCCCCATTTGTGTGCGTGTTCGTGCGTCTACGTGTGCGGTTTACGCGCGGGCCAGATGGTTGGCGTGGAAGAAGACGGGGTGAAGTGGACCACCGTGAGGGAGGTTGTATCCTGCTACGAGGCACACGGGGTTCCCCTGCCGCGCTGGGTGAGATATTTTGAGAAAGACTTGGTCACGAAGTCCTGGCTGTTTCTCAATATCTCCTCGCAAAATCCTGGCTGTTTTTCAAATTCTCCCCGCGAATTCCTGGCTGTTTTTCAATATCTCTCTCTCGCTTTTTTGGCGGGTATTGCTATGTGTGGTGTCTGCTTCGGCGCCTGCCTCGACGTGGACGCCTAACCGTACTTCTTGGTAGTGCGGGCAAGAGCACCATCCTCTCAAACGAGGGGCGTGGTACGGTACGCTTCGATCGTTCACGTCGAAACTTTTCCTGGTTCTGTCTTCTGATTCTCCTTTAACGCCGGTATTGCTGACCCTGCCGCCGCTGCCGCTGCTGCTGCTGCTGCTGCTGCTGCTGCCGCTGCTGCTGGGCGGTTTCCTCTGCTCTCTCACCTCTGCTGGCTTGTCAAACCCTTTTTAATTGTAACTCGCGGTTCTGATGTCAGCCCTCGTGGAATGGGTTTTTGTTTTTGCAGTGGCTTGAAGGGCGAGGACTCGAGAAAAATGCGCGTTGCGGTGGTTTTCCGGACCCGACGAAGATATCGCGACTACTTTCTGCTCAAATTGGCTGTGTTTGCGCTAAGGCTGCGACGGGGGACGGGCGAAGATAGCGTGTTACCCCCCTCTTCGTCCGTCGCTTCGCGTTCCTACAGTGGCGCGTAGAGTCTCGAAAGGAGTGGCCTGTTCCGAACGGGCGGGGTCGAACGTGCGTTCATACATGTAAATATCGCCTCTTCGCTCGTTGGATTACTGGCGAGCAAGATAGGCTGCGGCCCTGTTTCGTTTGTGTTCCGTTTCTTTGGCATCCACCTCCCATCAGGTGTACACCCGCGATTGCTGCGTAAAAATCCGCAATACAGAGCAGAGAGATGGAAAGGACAACATTTTTGTTTTCACTTTTGTTTTACACCTTTTCCTGGAGAGCATTGGGTCCGCAGTTATCTTGTCTACGCGCCTGGTAGACCACGAGACACGCATGCCAACCATGGAGATGTAACTCGCGATTCGGCGTGTTTCAGACAGGTCGATACAGACGACGGACGAAGAGAGACTCTAAAAGTTCCCCCCGAGCTGAGAAATGCTGCAGTCCCACCCGTTCCCTGACTTTCGGAAGTCAGGGATGAGCATTTCCATCACCACCGCTTTTTACACTGAAATCATGAGTGGTCTTATACCGGAAAGCAACCACTACCACCACCACCACGACCGAACTGTTTTCGAAAATGGACGCCTCCATCACCACAGCGGAAAGCAAACGTACGGAGCGCTTGCGTTTGGTATCTCGCCAATAAATTCGTGACGAAAAGCTCTACCCGACCTTTGCTTTCCCTGACACCCCGCTCGCCGCCACCGTCACGGATTAGGGCCCGTCTTAACGAGAAACCTTTTTTATGATGATAATCGAGTAGGAAAGCTGAAGTTGATTTGATTTGAATTTGCAGAGTTTCGTGAAAATTATGCCTTTGTGTCCTATCGAGGAATAGCGTACTTTGCTGAAAAACTCGAATAACGCACGAGGCCCGCGTTCTCCCCGGGGCGCCGCGGTCAGCGGCAGATTGTTTCTGCCGGCACCGTCGAAGAGGATATCGCTATTTTGATGTCTTGGGTGGCTGGCGCAGCCCCTAAGCCCCACGCAGGCAGCATCGACGGGGATACAGCGATCGAACTTCTGAGCGAAGTCATGACCTGTTCGGTGCTCGTGTGGTTTGCGACGCAAAGAGAGATGAAAAACTGCATTTGCGACGGCCTTGTATTTTTCTGAGGCGCCGCGGATGGTTTACTCTGTGCTAGGGGCCGTCAGACCTCGCACTGCGGCGGCTCCGGTGGCCCTGTCTCTCGGGAATAGTGGATCTCATCTGTGAAGCAGTCGACGACACGGCTCATTTTTTGCGTGGCTTGCTTAGGTTTCAGAAACATGCCACGTCGAGTTGGACAAACTCCCCAAATGAAATAACTCGGAGAGCAACAGAAGTCCCAAAAGACTGCTTGTCAAATTCGTTTTTATTCGTTTTTTTCGAATCTCGAATCTCGAGTCAAAATGCCTGCTTGGTGATTCGCTTTTCGACCAATGGGATGCACATCAAATAAAACGAAAAATGGTTTGCGGAATATCATTATATATATATATATCGTTATGAAGGGCCCTTAACAAACTCACGAACAAAATACCGTGCGTATATCAATCAGGCCATCGAATCTGGAGTCGTGAAGGGCATCGTGGACTACACCGGGTGGATGTGGGGGCGGTGGTTCGACAATCGCGAAATGACTAGGCTAAGTCTTGGGCCTTTCCTGTCGGAGGTGCGACAACCCGTCGGTAATGGTAAAAGGCGCTAGCTCGTTGACAGACACGATTGTATGACGTATTATGCCACTCTGCCGGGAAAAGGTATGGGACCGTGAAGGGTAAGAGATTAATAGTTTCACCGAAATGGCCCTTACATTTTCCAAGGAGTGGTGGGATACTTGTTTTGTCCCGCCCCCCCCCCCCCCCCAAACGGTCCTTACATTTCCGCATGTAGTGTTTTTTTTCTTCTTGTTCCTCCAGTGCCTTCGAGGAGCCTCCTCTGCCGTACGTCGCACTCATTTCCCATGCTTCAGGTGGAAAATCATATGCAGGGCAGGACGGAACCCCTATTGGAGCCTCGCCGGCTCCCGTTTGCAGGCGTGTGTCCTAGACGCAAGCTTTCACGGCTCGGACAGATCATGATCTATCTATCTACAGATGTATGATCTAGTTCCTCAACTGCCGTTGTGATATGTTGCGCAGGACCTGCATAGTACATACCCAACCTAGGAAACATGTGCTAGGTCGTGCAGATTCCATGGCTCCCACCCGGCAACATGAGTTGGACCAAGCAGACCAGGGATCTATCCATCTGCCCTGAAGTGTCTACATCATGAAGCGGGAATGATCTGTGGATGGTCAGTAGATGATATGTCCGAGGTGTCCAAGCTTTGCGACGAGGAAGACCGGCGGCCTCTGATAGAGGGGCCGATTGCGAGCTTTTGGTCATAGCGACCAGATCTTCGCCGTAGATATTCGAAGTTTCATCGATATTTGCGAAACCATGTCCTTCACAGCCGCCAAACCGAAAGAAGAAATACCCTGAAATATGAAAACTACATTTTTTTTTCTTGTCTGTAATAAGGCTTCAAGTACAACCATCGTTACTCCTTCGTATACACCTCTATAGAGCTAAAGCTAGAGCCTCATCTTTCGGACTTGAGTCTCTGGGTTGGAGTTGATGATAGGCTTACGTGGGGAGCTTTGGGGTATAGCCATGCGGGGCTTTTTCGCATACTGTTACGTATGAAGAACGTATTTTCCATGTTTTCGTTGTTTTTGGCGGCGCCCTGTTATAAACGGGGTTTTCCCGAGTTTGTGGACACACGCTTGTGCCACTTCTCCGCGCAAGGACGTTAGTTTCTTCTGTTCCGAGCCATGTTACGAATCAGGCGCCAGTGAATACATTCACTTAGTCACTTTTTCATAGTGTTCCTTATACGTTCAGGCTCTTCCTTCTGGGCTTCGATTCCGTCTTGTTACCACTGAAGAGGGGCTGACCACGCCGTCCCGTTCAATTCAGTTTTTTTCCGATGTGGGAGCTGTTCGGTTGTGTTGTTGACTCCTTCCGAGAAACTGGATCGCGATCACCACATGTAGTGCTGACGACGAGGGATAAGCCGGGACACAACGCGTGTTCTGACGACCGTCACAACGCGTGTTCTGACGACCGTCGCAATGACCTAAATACGTGTGAAATGCAGCCCGACGATGGGTGACACCCAGTGGTACCTGGCGCGACGCAAAAAGTTCTCCTATTACGGGGGGCCATAGTATATAGGACCTACGGTACGCACAAAAACCTATATATTTACCTATATTTACTAACAATATTTGGTCCTATTTACAATGGTCCCCCGTAATAGCGCGGTTGATACGTGTGTCGAACATGTCTCGAAGTTTTCTCCATACCATAACTAAGCATTGATATATGCATGTTATAGGCCTCTTGACAACCAGAGCTGTAGAGTACTGGTGACTGAAGAGAGTATTTTGTCCTGTACGCGGCAGGTGCTGACCATCATTGGGGCGAGGGGGGAAGAAAGCGGTGTCCCCGAAGCCGGCATGGCGAACACGCCGAAATTGGCCATATTTTCAGGTGAGCAAGGGTTTATTTCTCCATACCTGTAGTCTGTTGTGTGTCTGATACATAGGTGTCATGGGCAAGGTGCATAACTCTGTTTCCATGCCCCCGCAGTAAAAAACATTTTTTTCGCTGGACGCCCCTTCCGCCTAAGTAGACACTTACAGGCAACGCAGGGAGCTCATGTCGAAAAAGTGATAGTATCCGAGCAAGGGCTTAAAAGTACCCCCACTAATTTGAACCTGTCCTCCATTGCAAGTCCGCCCCACGAACGGTCCTAGATTTGATGCAGCTCACCCTTCATGCGACTTAGCCAACACCTCACGGCGATTAGCGCTTGGGGCAAGCAATGTCTGTCTGCTCGGTGAAAACCCGACGTTCTCGGTCCCATTGTAGGGATGCGAGGGTCTATGGTCATACGACTACGGCTATGCATGAAATGAGTACACCCCCCCCCCCGCTTTTTTTCCCCTTCGTGTCGTGACGGAGTCCTCGATGAACACCCCTTCCGCCAAAAAAAAAAAAACAGAAATCAAATCGTGACGGGAGATCAAGTCAAACCAACCCGAAAAACGACATGGCCTTCTGAACACGAGGTCTCGCCACCGACGCACGAAATGCTGTTAGTGGGAAGCAAGACACGAGACGCACCTTACGGTGATGGGTTAATGAGACGGTCACCGTCTGCGGTGGAACCTTCAAACCTGCAGCAGCGAAACTACAGTACTATTATTTGCAACAGAAAGTTATGTTTATTGTTCAAAAAACCTTTTTTGTGGTTGCTGGAAGTCAACTATACGCTCTAGTTTTTGCACCATCTCAAAAGAAATCTCACGCACGTTTTTTTTTTCATTCATGAGCCTCGTAATATATATCAACAGACCTTTTTTTTCTTCAGGCTTGCTGCTCGTTTCAGTGCGGCACGTGTTCTGCCCGCTGAGCCTCGATACCGACCACGATCTGATTTCAATGCTCTTATGCGGCTGGTCATTCCTCTCCACCGACGAACGCTAATCATCCAGCACCCAACATTTCACACCCCGGACAAATGATCGATTCCCGCTTCATGATCTATTTATAGACATTTCAAGGAAAATATATATATTCCCGATGTTTTATGATTCAAGTCATGTTGCCGGGTGAGACCCGTATACTCCGCACGATCTACAGCAAACCATATTTATTGGGTTGGGTCTATCTGTCCTTTGATGATCTTGCACAAACCTGTCACAACCTCGGGCGAGGAGCTGCTGTAGATGATCTACAGCAAACCATGATGTGTCCGAGGTGTAGAATATGCATCATTCATTTCGTGTGTTGAATGTGTTTAACTCGCCCGTTCCACAAACAAAAAAGTAGGCACAGGCGAACAATGCTCGAATTCATTTCGTTCGGGTGCGTCAACAATTCATGTCTATGTTTTTTTCTCTGGTTTGGTACCTGTCCGTCTGTCCATGTTCTGCAGGGCACGACTCCACTCTGGTCCCTATCATGACCGCGCTCAAGATCTACGACGACGTGTGGCCACCGTACGCCAGGTTAGACAAAAGCCCCCGAGCCCCGACCAACCAACATGGCAGAAACACCCTTTCATGCCTACGGTTTTGTTCGTAGATGCGGTAGCGGTAGTGGTCCCTCCATAGCACCGGTCGCTCGCTACAATGCCTGTGAAATCGCCTGGCGCAGATGGGATCAACCAGTGTGGCAGTGAACGGAGTGTATAGTGCCGGTTGCCGCTAGTATAGTGCCCGTATCGTTCGCTGGCGCATACCGGCGCTATAGAGGGACCCATTGCCGTGTGGCTAGTTCTAGAGAAGGTGCCCCAAGATCATGGAGAGGTGCAGCTTGGTGGAGGTTTTCTACGGCCGCAGTACGAGGCCAATCCGTCTACATATGATAAGGAGTAGGGGGCTTCTGCTGCCTCTTAGCCCCGAACGTTCCCATGTTGTACCGACACCGTCGCCTCACATTGAAAAACAGACAGCGACGGCGGCGGCGCGCCTTTTCTCACCGGCCGGTCGTAGACGCCCGCTCTGTCTTGTGTGTCTCACCGCATTAGGAAAACGATCTACGATGGAATCTTCGGTAATGGTGAGAGTGGCTGAGCAAGTAGAGCTGCAAGCGCGCAAGAACCATGCCCCCCATTTTTATGTTATGCCTCGGGGCTGTGTCGCCGGGACGGCTATCCCTGAGCACTCACGGTCCCCGCACCCTGCCGCTGCGTTCGTGAACAGCTACATTAGTCTGGACATCGCAAGTGATGAGCAGGGGGCGCGTCTGGTCCGCGTGGTTTTCAACGGCGAGGAGGCCGTGCTTCCTGGGGCTGCGGGGCCTTGGATCCCCCTGCAGGAACTCCAGCGAAGGTATGGAGCGGGTCGCACTTGCTGCAGCAAGGGTTAAATATTGTTTGCAGTCTGTTTTTATGCTTGTGGTATGGATAAAGGCCCAAGGATTGGGCGTTTGCTATAGAGGTGAAACATAATTGTCAGTGGTTGCTCTGTGGGCGATGTCGTGCATGACGAGTAAATAGCATTCCCCGCTGCCCGCCTTTACCCGCTCTGGTCTCCGAACTGGTCTGGTCGAAACGAAAACCGTTTTTAACAGGCTAGAGGACATCATGCCGACAACCGAAGACGCGGTTGTGCGCGAATCCGATGGAGAAAGTTCCAAGGCGTTTTCGGAAATTTCTGCGGCAGTCAGCAGCGGAAAAGGCAGCGGCGATTGAACGACAGGGAACCGAATACTCTTGAAGCCAGACGCCAATAGCCAAACACGGAGTGGAACTGAGTCAGCCCGCGCGTCTGAACCCCAACTGCACCGTTTCAAACGGGTATCGAGACATTTCCGAAGTGAAAGAAGCCGGAGATGGCCCGAAGCAATCGAGCCGAACCATTCCTTATGCACCCAATTTTGTAGGATTTGAACCCGCCGTTCGTGCGCTAAACAGTAGAGGCACACGAGGAATGAGTCGCATTTTGTTTATTCTGGCTTTTTTTTTTGTTCGCCTGCATTTTTACTTCAGGATATCTGGATATGTTGTCTTCTCACGAGGTGACACCTATTCCACGGGGCTCGATTGTCACGTCTTCTCAGGAGCGTTGGCGATAGAGTTTAGAGCTGGTGCGGTAGGTAAAACAAACAAACCGGAAGTCCCGTCGATATCTACCGTGGTGGTAGTGTATCGCCTCCGTGTGCTACATCCCCCCTGATCGCCTCAACCCGGGGCGGAGGAAGTTGTGAAGAGACGGGTAACGTATCTTGCTGTTGCTGAAATATTTTCTCGTGCCGTAGGGTACGAGAAGCCGGACAGTGCTCAGCATGAGATCAGTGCTGTTTGCGAGAGCCGAGTCTCTCCACGATTATTAACCGTTTTGTTTCAGGTTTGAGGTGTAGTGTTTTTCCCCCCTTTTTCCGACCGAGAGGATTGTTGTCATGGGAGGCGTTTTATGGTTCGTGGTTCGCACGAGAGGGCAAACGCCTCCTTGCAAGATCTCTTTGCTGCGCGTGTTGAACTGTCGAGGTTGGGTTGCCGTAGAGATGGTTTTCGAGGGCCACGGCAAATAACCCCAGCGAACGAGGAACCGCGAGTATATTCGGAAAGTGTGTTATTAGTAGGTTGTTGCATCGAGGAATGCTTTCCCTCACAAGATTATTGAGGGTATCGTCGCGTGTGCACTTCCTCCGTACTTTCAGGCTGTGATTGATCTCGCGCTGTTGCAGATCTTGTTTTTTTTGCTAATGGTGGTGTTTTGCGAGCTGCACCGTGACGGGCGGCAAGACACGATAGCGAGCCGGGGGTTTACTCGTGGCGCTTCCCGATCTCGTGGTGCTGGCTGGATTAGCTACCAGCGCCCAGTGACGGCTTCGCAAGAGGCCTTTGGATGATTTGAAGGTGGTGTCAGAATGCGGGGAAGGGAATCGGATGGGATTAGAAATCGCGTGCCGATTGAGGTGCTGTTTTTTGTTGTTGTTCCCGTTGTTGGGCGTGCGATGTGTCATACGGCCCGTAGCTCAGAGCCTCAGGCCGACAGAACAAGTACGTACGGTGCGGCAACAAGGACTACTGTGTGTTTCAGTAAGGATACAGCTCTACAGCAGCAGCTCTACTAGAGGTAGCAGCACAAAGGGCAATAACAATCACTTGGTATTGAAAAAAATCGACGACAAACTATGTGTGCATTACCCATGTATTCATTTGATTCGCTCAGGGGAATGAGGAAACCACCCCCCTTCCCCTTGCCTTTCTTGCCCCCCGGCCGGCGATGAAAACCCGACAATTCGTCGAAACCCCCAATATCGTAACCTTGCCCCCCCAATAAAAACAAAACGCCACACAAAAAAGGAACGCTGTATCCTATTCACTGACTGGCAGCATTGATGATGGTGTGATGTATCATGAAAAACACTCTACCGCGTGTTCAGATGAAACGTGTATGCCATCGCGAACCGATGCAGGCCTGCCAAACACGACAAGACCCCGCCAGGACCCAAGTAATAAAGACAATAGAAACAAAAAGAGGACCACTTTAACTTACCCGGGACTCGACGACAACAAGTGCGATGCACAATTGCTATTTACGTTAGATCTCCCTGCCGAGGAAAAAAACGGCGCACGCTTCAACCGTGAAAAGTTTGAAGAGAGGGCCAACATCCATACATAATGATGTATCGCTCGTTCCTGTCCTTCGCTATTTGTTATCCACAAAGAGAGCAAGCCAACCCCCTCCGCCCCCCACCCTCCCCCGACCCTCCTCTCCCCCCGCCCCCCTCAACTGGTGCAAAACTGTCTGGGATATCGTGCCAACAAGAAGAGAGAGCGACTATCGCCGCATATTTCCGTCCGAAACGTTCAGCTCCACCAATAACAAGCGCTTGCCGATTCATGCTTGAATCAAAAACCTCTGCACAATGCATACAAAACGCACCCGTACATACGCGGAACCACAAAGAACATCATACTCACGAACCCCCCCCCCCCCCCCCCCGATTTTCATCTTTTTTTTTTTTGCTTTTTTTCTGCGCGTTCGTGTCTGTCTTCTTTTCTTCGCCAAGCACCGGCTACGGTGGGGCCATATCGCACACATCCTACAATGTGGGGCGAAATTGCACAGGTTGGTTGCCCTTCGCGACGGAAGCAGTGAAAAGGAAAAATGCCACTATTACGGAGGCAACATGTGATAATAATCAGAACCAAGTATCTTGTGTAAACATACGGGGGATACATGGTTTTTTGGGTCCATCGTAGTGGGTTCTGGTTACAACATATGCCCACCCGGAAGAAGCAAAAAGAGTTTTCTCTGCGCGTTGAGCCTCGTGTGTGAAAATATGAAACATAGAAGTGTATACCCCATGAAAACCGAGGCTGACCTCTCGTCAGCCTCGCCATTTCGGCCAATTGTTCGTGACCTCGTCGGGCCGAAGCGGGAGGGGGGGGGGGGAAGGCACACACTACATTGTCCGTAGTCGGCGCTTCCCCCTTTTGCAAAGTGGTCGTTCACCATTCGTCTATCCGTAACCATAGCCCCCACCTCTATGGACATACGTACCCGGCCATGCATGTCTTGAGTGCACCCCTCCCCTTGCGTCGTCCTCCCCGCCCTCCCTGAAAAACTCGTCAAACCCAACGTTCTACAAAATCAGTGGTACTCCGTACAGAGTTAGGCGCTCCCTGTGTAGATAAACGCCTACCTATACATGCCTCACCCCCCGGGGGGGCGGGGCGGTCCCTTTTTTATTACGAGATCTCCGAACACTGACTTGAAAGTCTTGATTTCCGGGTTCGCTGACAGGATCTGTGAGCCGCCGTTGTTAAAAATTGGCCACAAAATAAGGCGAGGTGCGGCGGGGAGGGGGGGAGCGTCAGATATTATGGTGTCCGCTGTGCTGTGAGGTTTAGCGGGAGGTGTGCGCCGTATCGCGGTGATGGTGGTGACGGTGATGGGTGTTCCGCAATGATGGAGGGGGGCAGCAGCAGAGCTATGTTCGAAAAAAAACAAAATCGTCCAATCTAAGCAGTTTCGCGTATGATACGTACTGCAGGCAAAGCACACGCAAACGTTTGTGCCGCCCACACGTTGCGCCGCCAGGGCATTCCACACCCAACCCAAAAACTCTCAAAACGCCCAGGACCCCCGGATCAACACTGATATCAAAACACAAGAAGATTCAGAGCACCCAAAAATGCTAACCAAAACAAGGAAAAAATGCTCCAAAAGCATCCACCGAAAACACCCAGATCGCCCAGACCCCGCCAAAAGCGCTCAAGATGCCCAAAAACGACCGGAACGCCTGAAACGCTCAAAAACATGGCGGGGACGGCCTCTCACCTCTGGGGGCAAGGCCTCGCACTCGTTCATGCCCTCGACGTCGGACCACAACCCGACGAACTCGTGCTCTCCGGCCCGCTCTATGAAAATCTGAAAACAGGCGACAGATCGTTCATTTGCCCTAGTTCGTCAAATGTTGTACTTCGCGCGGAGATGCCTGGAACCATGTTACTAGCTGCACTTCAAGGAGTGCATGATACCATGAAATACTTACACCGGGACTGCTTGTGCCACGTGCCTCTATCGAGCGATCGTTCCTTTTCAGCCGTGTCGGGGAGGGAAAAAAAAAGGCAAGGCCTATGGAAAGACATTGCTGGCAATTACACAACGAGAGCGCCGCACCCCAAAAAATATACCAATATTAATACCAATCGTATTCCGGAAAAAAACAAGGACCATGCGGTACTCATAGTATCGTAAAGAGCGTCGACTCCGCACGGGGGTGCGATCGCTTTTCAGCGCTCGGTTTTGTTTCAGAACGGGCAGGTTGCCAATGCCGAAGATGGTGTTTTCGAGAAAATCGTCGTCGAGAGCCTTCCGAAAACGAACTGTTCGCGTGGAGCACCCTGTTGCCGATGTCGAGAAAACTGAGCGTTGAAACCCTGTGTGAGATCAACGCTCTCTACTACGCTACTACCCAGAATGTCCTCAACATTTCCTGGTCGAGCGGTACTAGGCTGTGCAGACGGGGTGAGACTGACCCCAGCCTCCGTCAGAGCGTGAGCCTCTCTCTCGCAAGGTGGAGCAAACACGAACATGTCCAGATAGAAAAATAAACCCGGCTGCCTGAGGAAGGAGCACAAAACGGGTTTTTGGTGTAACGAGAAGGTCGACAGCATACGTCTTCATACCAAGACTTAAAGGGGGAGAGAAACGTAGCAAGGAGCGCGGCTGAACCAAAATCGAGGTTGAAACACACTCTCCAATAAGAATACGCCTACGTACAAAAGCAGCAAAAGCGAGGGTGCTCCTCCCAAAAGGGGGCATGATTAGCCGCTCGACGGTCTCTAGAGGTGCGCCTGCTCTGTTCGCGTGTGTTTCGAGCATGAAAGCACCCAGGACAGGTGGCTGAGACGCCAAAAACAAAACAAATCCAAATCGCTGCCCCAGCCAAGGTCCCGACCCCCCAAGCTCGCCAAATACCCTCCCCGACCCGGACCCTGGTCGTTCCTGAACAAATAGGGAAACCGCCAAGTTTTTTTTACGGCTGACGAACTACGGCCTCATGCTTTTCGTTACCCCCGTGCTCGCGCGCGCTCTTGTCGTCAGTTTCACGCCGCAAATCAAGGACGAGCGTCCACGCCTGCCGCGCAGGTAGCCATCCGAAGCGTGGCTGTCTCCGCTTCACGTTCGGTCGACAGCGGCGTCTGAGGAGAGCACGAAAACGTGACACAACACACACACAAACACGCAAGCGCGCTCGTGCCCGTACGTAGCGCACTACAGAGCCCACGCAATGCCTGCATGGTCGATGCAAACCCGACGTGCTCCGTCCCGGCATTGTGGGGATGCGAGGGTCTACGGCCACACGGCTACAGTGTGTACGGCCATGCAGGACATGAGTACACCACCCCCACTACGTAACCCTCCCCCAAACGCCGCCCTCTTATCTACCCACCAGCACTCCCGAGGCACTGAAAGCGGCACGTGGTATCAACTGACGCCACTACCAACGTGCGGTGCTCTTTACCAGTGCTCGCATCGTGCGTAACTCGAGCGGGGAGGCGAGATAGGCTAACCTCCAAGAACCCCCCCCCACGCCCCCCCCGCCCCCGCCGACGCGGCGCCGGTCCCAGAACGACCGTTGTCCTCGAGCGCCGTCCGCGCGTACCCCGGCGCCGCTTTTTCCTTGCGTGCCCCCGCCTAATATCCCACCGGCCGCGCTACGTTGACGCCGCAATATGTTCAATGCTTGTCCCCACTCACCCTTTCCCCCGGACCCGTCTCGAAAGGAATGCGTGGTCAAAATGGTAAAATGACTGAGGCAAGCAACAAACGAATACGCCTCCTCCCCCCAAAAAAAAACACGCCTACTACTGGGACCAGACCGGTTCTCTGCTGACTCTCGCCTGGGGGTATTTGCCGCGGTGTCCGCTGACCGAAAACAGGGTATTCCTGAGCTCTCGCGTCGCCCCGTCCGATCCATCCACCTGCTCGAATGGTACGCCTTGGTTTCCAATATTGGGATATAGGGAGGGGTGGAAGGGGGATGGATGGAGGGGAAGGGGTAAAAAGGGAAAATACGCGTGTTTGTTGGGGGGAGGGGGGCGGGGGGGGCGATGTATCAACCCAGGCGGTGCATATCGATCCTTATAAAATAAAATGGTTGCAGTTATACTGGTACGGTATACGAAGTATGCGTCAGCTTCAAGTACATTGGTCGACATTCACACAGTTTTGAAAGCGAAGCGATGTGTCTACCGCGAGGGTCCTACAAAATTGAAGGACCTTCGGATACACAAACCCTTGAGCGGGCGTGAAGCGGACGGCGCTCAGTTCGATCCGATTCGATTCAATTCGATTCGATTGTTACCGGTAGCAGCAGCAGCAGCGGCCATTTGTGTGCAAAGCACGCAATGAGGGAGATCGCCTACCTTTGCCCTTCATGAGGTCTCTGCACCGCCGCTGATCCTGGTCTTGGATGGGGTCCATGCAGCACGACGAGTAAAGCACGATACACTAGAACAAAAACCACATTCGGCGGAGGGAAGGCGGCAGAGGGGGAAGGAGAGAGGGAGGGGCGGAGGGCGGGAGCAAGGGAGGGGAAAAGGGAGGGAGGGAGGGAGGGAGGGAGGGAGGGAGGGAGGGAGGGAGGGAGGGAGGGAGGGAGGGAGGGAGGGAGGGAGGGAGGGAGGGAGGGAGGGAGGGAGGGAGGGAGGGAGGGAGGGAGGGAGGGAGGGAGGGAGGGAGGGAGGGAGGGAGGGAGGCCGTGCGTCAACAGGTGAAACAAAAGGAAAATATGGAAACGCGCCTTTCTCCGCGCAACGTTTGGCAGCGTTCTTGAACCTCGTCAGCGCGCGTTGCTCTGAACTGTAGCAGTACAAAGTATGACGTCAGCTACATAGCGTTCAAGGGTCGCTCTGAACTGCAGGTGCTACATCTGAAATTGAAACACAAAACCGCCTCGCGAGGTTTCAGTGCCTTTGTTACTTACTCACCATCAGCCATCCGGCACGCGACGAAGATATCGCTGCGAAACATCAAACCAACCAACCAACCAACAAACCACGAGCTCAGTTGCTTCACACCTGCTCGAAACCGGAGTGACCTTGTTTTTGGGTGTTTCGACGACCACCAAGACTAACTTCGAGGAGATGGTATATATACCGGTCATTCGTTCGAAAGCGCCGATTTACGAAGCCGAGGCAATTCTGCAAGCGCTGCCGTTTGCGTAGTGTTGCCGTGTGGCATGTGGGCAGGACTCCTTCATAACGCATCCGAACGCAAACATACACCCCGCATAAAAAATGCCATGGAAGGGCTGTCGTCCCGTTCTTTTTTTTAGAAAGCTTGGAAAAAGCACGGGGGGTGGGGGAAATAAAAAAAATAAAAAAAAACGCCAAAAATGGCCAGGAACATCGAAATATCTGGACTGTACCAGCTGTGGGATTATGCCGAATGCTACTACCGAGGTGCTTGCAAAACCTTCAAAAAGTCCGCGCGGTCGCGAGTCGCCAGTAGCCGTCTCGGAAACCGGAGCTCTCTGTATTTGTCCAAGCTTGGCTTTGTACTTCTGAGACGATGAGACGTGCTACGCTGCAGCAAACGAGTTTTTCTCGCGCTTCCGGTCGAGGAGCGTACAGGAGGCCCGTCGGTACGCTATGGCACGCGCGTGTTGGCCCCCGCCGAGCTCCGTGCCGCAACGCTCTGGGCGTCCAAAGTCGCGCGGGCCGGCTTTGTTCCAAGAGGATTGGGTCCCACCTCGCTGAGCCGCGCAGGACGACATACTTCATAGAAACCTATAATTTTTCCTCTGAGAACGGTCGCGCCAGCCGCGCTTCAAGCTCTTTCGCTTCGTGACAGCCGCGGCACACCAGCAGCCGCGCTTCGACCTCTTTCCTCTGTGACAGCTACGGTGCTTCTCTCTCTCTCTGTGTGTGTAGGCATGGTCTCCAAATACTCGCCATGTTGAAGGGAAAATCAGGGCTCAGCAGGCCATTCACGAACGACCAGGCTCGCTCTGCTGTGGCACACCTCGCATATTTCCTCGACACAGAAACCGGGGTAAGAACAGCGAGCGCCCCCGGCCTTCCTCGTATGCAACAGCGGCCGCGGTTCAAGCGTTTCCCTTTGTGACAGCCACGGTGCTTCCGTACGTGTACGTACGCGTGTTCTCCCTTTCCAACTTGCGTCGCCCTTGGGGTTTCAGGTCACCCAGACCTCGAAGGGAGACCTTGTTTATATTAAAAACTACACATGTATCATTTCGACGACGTCTTCCATCTCAAAGCAGTTTTTTTTCTTCAATTTATAAATATATCAGTAGCGGACAAACCTCACTAGTGAATCTTCCGAAGGTAACTACTCGTACAGTAATTTACGCACTCTGAGTGGCTCAGAGGTATATATCGCGGTCCGCAGATCGCGGAACAGCAATAAAAAGGACAACGACCGGCGCTGCCGCGTTTCTCGCCCGTTTCCGGCTGATTTTGAGCCCCGGTTGGGGTCAGGGCCATGGTTATAGGGGTTGAGGTTAAGAGGTTGGGTTGGGTCTGCGCCCGTACCTTGATCCCACCGGGAAGTGCTTTCTAGCCTGAAAATTTCGAACAGCTTTACCCCCATAGAAATCCACTATCAAGGTGTGTCCACTCCTCATGTTGTTGTTGTTGTTGTTGTTGTTGTTGTTGTTCTTCTTCTTCTTTTTCTCACATTAACTCATCGCCACAATACAATGCAGTCCGTGGTCGCAGGACAGGCTTTAATAACTCTCGAGTGAACGAATACCTCGGGAATATATACTCGTACTAACACCTGGTATGCACCAGATCGACCTTTTTTTCCGGAATACTTTTACTTTTCTACCCCGGCCGCCGGTGTTTCCTCCCGCTCTCGGCTGCGGGACACCCAGGGGCGGCGCGCGAACACGCGGCGCAAGTTTGGGCGCCGGGCGAGGTCCGTGGCACGTGCTCTCGAGGCTCAAAGTCGCGAAATCTGGCAAGTTACCCCGGGAAGGTCTTCCGACTTGACACCGCCTCGCGGCTCCCGTGAAAACCCCGTACGACTGTTTTTTCATCCGCATGAAATGTGGTGATCTTTTGTTTGCCCCGCCGGATGAAGGGAACACACAGCACACACAACGCACGAGACATCATGGACTACACCGACTCGACATCGAACGGGGCACACATCAAGTAGTTGATACCACGCTGCAGGCCTCTGTGCAGCCCTCTCTGGGCTGTGTACAGCAGTGGTACGAAGCTTGAAAGAACAAATGCGCTTTTTAGTTCCGACATGACGGCATCTACATTTACAGATCTACCTGTGCGTACCATATCTACATACGTGAACTGTGGGAAGATCTACGAACATTGACATTTCGGTACAACCCTACGGGTCTACGTCTAGCCTAGACTGCGAGTACAGAGTACACAGCAGGCATGGCGCCACTGGGGTAGTAACCAACAGCACAGCACCACAGCAGAAAAATATGTACAACACGCAGCAGCCGCTGTTCAAGCTATTTCCTTCGTGACGGCTGCGGTGTCGTGTGTGTGTGTGTGTGTGTGCGTGTGCAGGACCCACAGCCAGCAGGGAGAAATTCAACCAGGATCCTACTGCAGCATACTTGTTCTGCTGTGTACCTGTGCAGGCAGCACACTGCTGCTGCTGCAAACTTCATACCTCGTGACGTTGTGGTATCCATGGTGCGGGTAGCGGTAGCCGTACTTCAGAATCTTTTTTTTAGTGACGCAGCCACGAACGGTATGTGTGCGCGTGTGTGCTTGTGCTTGTGCTTCTGTGGGCGTGTCATCCTGAACACAACAACGAGCTGGACGATTCCAACCCGCAGTTTCTCTGAACTTCGAAGCACCCGCGCAGTACAGCTGCAGCACAACACCGTCAGCATCGGCACAACACCAGCGAACCTCACGTAGAACTCATATACATTGGAACGCCCGTGTTCCTCTTTTTCAACTCGCGACACCCCCGAGTTTCGAAGGTAACCACGCCCCGAAGGGGGACCTTGTATATATATATATATATATATATACCTGGTACCGATTACTGGTCGTTATGCCTTGTGGTTTTCGGGCCCTATACAATTCAAAAACCAACTGCTGGTAGGCCTTCCATTTTTTTCAGCCGCACAAAACGTCATCGAAGTTTTTTTGTTCCCCTCAACTTTTAGGTCAATCCTCACTCCGCGTGCCAATGCCTCCGAAGGGAACCGCATATCACACTTACCGGCATGTACCTTTGTAGGACGTGTATTTACCTTAATATGAGTACCATCATATGAGTACCATAAGGTTTCACTCCTCGGATAGACAGCTCATCTACAGATCATCTACATATAATCGATTCCCACCTGATGATCTAGCTCTTTCAAGGCAGATATATCATCTACTCTTGATCTTGTACGATCTACAGCAGAAGTTGCTCATGTTGCCGGGTGGGACCCGCATACTCTGCATGGTCTACGTGCCGTAGGAAGTATTCCCTGGGTTGGCCCTGTACTATGCAGAGAGTACACAACCTCTCAGAAGGGCAGGGGAGGAACTAAATGATCTATAGATCGTGATCTATCTGATCTGTCTATCCAAGGTGTGAGGTTTTCCGCTTTCGGGGGAATAGTGGGGGGGGGGGGGGGGCAGCTATTTGTAGCCTCGAGGCTGTGGGAGGAAAAGCCTCGAGGCTGTGGGAGGAAACCACAGCCCACAGACCATACGCCGCAACTGTCAGAAAATGTAGTATTTAATAGATACTTCAAATCTCGAAACTATATAGTTTGCAAAAGCTTGTGTATTTTTTAGCGTATATAAGCTTTCACCACCGCCCCCGCATGAGAGCTGCCGCGGTACGGCGCAACCGAGCGCAAGGCCCTTCCCGGCACAGTCGACGCCGGCAGGCACACGTGGTGGGAGAAGCGACAGAAAAGGTGCATCGACTCGCGAGAAAATAATAAAGCTCAGGAGGAGCGCATCCCCGTATATTATAGACGTATCTAAATGGCCGATCGTAGATCGTGGTCCCCCGTAATAGTGTCTTTCCAAGCTACGCCATCCCCAGCAAGACCCCGAGTGGGCCGAATCATCCTAGAGTATTTCCAAGCGCAGCGTCCAGGCCTACCCAATCAACCTAGAGTATTACCAAGCCCAGCATCCCAAATGGCGATGACCACTGGCATCGGGTTCGGGATACCGTGAGGGCTCGGGTCAGAGGGTCGGCCATAGACGCCCAAGCACAAAACCTCCGTCAAGATTCACCATCAAGGGGTGACGATCTGGCCTCGTTGTTGTGCTTTCGTGCTGCTGGTTGCCTGGTACTCCTTTCAATCGCGTCGGCTTCCAATCATCGAGCTCCTCTATGAAGTTCGATTGTGTTTTTTTTTGCTGTGCGCTGCTGTGTACTTGCCAGGGCGTAACAATTGGGGTCAGTCTCGTGGTGCGCGAGGCCGTGGGCACCGCACCACGAGCCGTAAGGGAGGTGAGCCTCCCGCAGGGGGGGGGGGGCGGAGGGGTCCCCTGAGGGCCGCGGGAGGCCCCCCGGAGGACCATCAGATGCCATTTTTTCGCCCTATACCAGGTATGTGCACGTCTAAATACTCGACATGCGCGTCTTACGCGCTCGTTTCATCCTCTTGTAGACGTGGTGCCGGCTGGCTTGGAATGTTACGCAATTTAATTGCAAGGAAAGTAGCACTAAAAGACGACCAATAGACGTGTCAGAAAGGCAACGAGCAGACGGATTTTGGCGAAGAACACGCCAGGCAAACATCAACCTGCGGCGAAACAGACCCCCCCAAAAAAACGCCGCACATCTTTTCTCGCCTACGGCGAAAAAAAGTGCGACACACGACGCACGAAACTCGTGGTGCGGACTACGAGCTCATGATGAAAACGCATTGAACTTGCTTCCGCCAACGCAATATTTCATAGCTGGCACGTACCTATTTTACGCCCTTGTTACGTACGTCGAACGCGGAATTGCAGCAAAATGTCGAAAAAAATAATATCACAGCTGTCGACGAATGCAGACACGAAATGATAGATCGGGTGGCTAGGTATCGGTTCGACTAGCTCTTTACAGACTTTTGCCTGTATCTCCCTCTCTTTCGTGTTGCTTCGTCCGTGCAGCAGATACCTGCCCTTCCTGGGCACGTATGTTGTCCGTCTAGCAGGCTTGGCTGAAGTCCTTACGTCGTTTGCATCCTGTTTTTTCTTTTTCTCTTTCTTCTTTTTTTCATTTGAGATTTTTGTTTTTTTTTGTTTTATTGCATTTTGCTCTTATTTTTCCTGTCTTGCTTGTGTTGTGTTCTCGTACGCGGTACGCTGACACTTCACTTGCTTGACACTTAGATTTGCGATTTAGTTTTTTATTTTTGATCTTCCTCTGTCTCACAGCAGTCTGTGACCACAGAATCAATATCTCTCTAGGATAGGGAATCAGGACGGACACTGGGTGTGCTGAAGCTGGGTAGAAAGGACGATTTAATGTGAAGACAACAACAACAACAACAACAACAACAGCAACAGAAAACCGCAGGAGAACACAACGTTTTCAACATTATGATCAGGTGGTTCCCAAAATACGGGGAGTTTGCTTCGTGTCTCCGAGCTTTGGCTGTGAAGGTTGTCTGTCGAGGAGGACGTTTGCCTTGACGGTGTCTTGTCAAGGGGTAAAAGGTAAAAACGTTAAAGTGCCCGTCTCCTGACACCTTTCTCTTGAGAGGAAAGGCCCATGGGTAAATCGTACCTGGTACACATGCTGTCTCTCACGCAGACTCTGGATGGGGAGGTAAGGTCCACGTACAGACTACCAGGGTATTAATAAGAGTGATACTATCGATAAGCGTTTCTTACATATACGCCCAGAGGAGCATACATCAGGACAGCAGTACTACTGCTGCTGTAGTACCGCTTGTACCTATCGCATTGGTGTGTACCTGGTAGGAAGTAGGAAGCGAAAAGGTGTCGGGGAAGGAACAACGCTGAAACTGCTTTGTTTGATGCATCGCCGTGACGTGTATCGACTCTCGACTGGGATGCACGTATGATTTAATGCTACTGTACTTCTTCGATTACGTCATGAGACACACGATTCAATCGCAGTGCGTACGCAGCCAGCACACCATCGCATACCGCATGCTTGTACGAGCAGTATGCCAGTATGTCCAAGTTGCAGTCGGAGCTCTGCTGAGCAACTTCTGATATAGACGACACAAGAAAAACACCAAACAAAGCCGAAAAAAAGTTGCTGTTCAACTTTTCCATTTTGATTGCTCTGACACGTATGTACGTCTGTGTCTGCCCCCTGGACTGTTTCATCGAGGACGGCCGTGGACGGGACGCGTCTGCCCTGTTTGATGGTTTGGTTGATTGCATTTCGTCTGACATTCGGGATTGTTCCGGCCCCGGCTCATCGGCTTTACCTACTGCTGTAGCTACGCTTCGAAGTGCGTGCCTGCGTGCCTGCACGTTTTTAGTGAGGTACACCTACTGATACTGATACACTGCTGCTGCGTTCGTTGTAAGAATCAGGATCATCATCGCGGCTATTAATATGACAAGCGACTTGCGCTGCCGTGGCCGTCCACTAACTAGCGCCGCACCTTCAGCCCCTCGCCGTTTGTTGTCTCCGCCCCGGTCATGATTTACCCCAAGCCTTGATCGCTTTGGCGCAATGCCTCCCGTGTGAGCCGTCTCTGTGAGGCAGCAGGTCTCTGGGGCACTTTGTGTCGTGCCTGTCACATAGTAACCCCAGACAGTAAAAGCCTTCCAAGTCTATAGGAAACACAGAGTTGTTTGTTTTTGAGAAGCAGGCCAAAACAAGGCAGAGGCCACTTTTCAAGGACAGCAGTGCTCAGCGGAAACCCGAACGAGAGAGCTATCTGCCGGGGGTGCGACGCAGGTGTGCATCATCACTGTTTTTGTTTGTGTGTCATGGGCGTGGGGACGTGTTTGTATTTGGTGTTCAACGTGAAACCCCAAGCTACTGTGCAACACGCGCGAGACAGAGAGGACGTTGATTTCGCAAAACGCTCTGATCACAGGAGAAAGGAGTGCTGTTGCCAATCAAATTGAAAATTGGGCCGTAGAATTCGCCAGCCGCAGCGGAACATTAGTCGCTGATCATCCGGCATCTCCTGCACCCCCCGCCGATAAAACAATGGAGCCCATCGGAAGCACCTCTATCTTGCAGCAGCGGCCTCCCGTGCTGTCTCACGCGGGATACCTGGGGGTCTTTACTGGTCGCCTTACATACGCCGTTCATGCCCACCTACGAAGTGTTTGTCCTTTTGTTCACTGGAAGGTGCGCCGCGCTTTTTTTTTTTTTCACCGCTATACCAGTTTAACACTCGTACAAACAAGGTGCGTGTTACAACAGCAGTATGATGATGCAAGCAGCACAAGAAAAGCAACGAACTCTTTCATTCTCATGACTCATAGTATACGTAGCCGACTATGTACGTACCATACATCACGACTTTATGAGAGCTCACAATTGACGTTGGGTGCATTAAGCACGTCGACTTCGTTGCTTTGTCGACAGCACGACGGCTTTATCAGTATTGGCTAGACTATTGGTAGAACACACTGCATTCGACGGTCGGCGTAGCAGCTCCGCGGCTATCATACTGCTGTTATCATGATGTGACACATTCTATGAGCCCAATCGAAAAAAACAAAAAAACGTCTGATTCGTATAGTACCTTTTATTTTGTTATCAGATTTCAAAGGTCAACAAGGCCTTGACACTCGTACTGGTATAATACTAAGTACAGTATTAATATTTATAAGCTCTACAGCAATAGTTTAAAGACATGATATCAGGTAAGCTGAACACCCTTGTGCACGCGGGCAACAAGAAGAGGGTGTCGATGGCCGCATCCGCCTGATAACCAGAAGGGGGTTGTGTGTCCTTCCCTACAACTACAGCAGTTGCCCGGCCAGCTGTGTTTTATCGATGATGGATCGTCGCTAATCGGGATAGTGAAAAGTACAAATTACAAGTTACAATCGCTAGGGAAATAATGGAAAACGCGGACGGTTCACGCAGCTTTGCAAAGATGAGTATCGATCGATCTGCCGACCGGTTGAACTCACAGCTGACGTACTTTATTTTGTTTTTAATTAAATTACAAGTTACGATACGCACGCGTACCATTTTTTTTTTTTAAATGATATGAAACGTGTACACGGGGCACTCTTACGAACAATCGCACAACATTTTTTTTTTTTTTTTCTCATCCCGTTCATTATCTTCGCACATCTTCTCTCTCTCCCTCCAACTCGTAACTCAGATCCGGGGTCACATAGCAGGCTCTTCTCCCCCCTTCCCGCTACGGGTACGTGCCTTCATTTCTATCGCGAGAAGATTTCAGCCTTTTCTTCCCTCGTCGACTCGCATCGAATTGTGCCTACCCACGCTGCAAGGCGCTCTCAAGAATTGAATCCTTTTTTTATTTTTACTTTTGCAAATAAAGTCAAAGTCCGACCCACCTGGGGCTCGAACCCAGGACTCAAACAAATAGAATTCGAGGTCAACCAGGGGCGACCGGTTTACCGGCTCTCTACAAATCGTTCGTATGATACCAGCTCGTACCAGGCTTACGTAGATGTCTGGTGCATCTCCAGTATACCCTCTGGGATTTCGCCTTCAGAGGATCCATTGTTAGTCGGGTAATACGAGTAGCCATTGGTGCTCGTACCGACAGCAGGACTCTTATCGCTGTTTGCAAGTGGTAGATGGAGTGGTATTGAAGATCGACCAGTTGATTAGTACGTCTTGTTGCATGTTGTCTACACGACGCACGATCGAATTCGAGGACATACGTCTGCATTGCATCGCCATCGCTATATACGTATTTCGTCTCTGATAGAAACCGGACGTTTTCATGTCTTGTCTTGCGTTGTCTTGATATTGATACGTCTTGTCTCGTCTTTGTCTGATTTTGCTGTCAAGGTATACCTGGGACACATACGTATTCCTTCCAGGCTTGCATATCAAGCAGGTCCCACCCTGTCATTCAGGTGTCCTTTGTTTGGAGAGCTTTATCGTGCTGTCCGGTAGTATGATTCGGGCGGAGGAGGTCTGCGAAATAGTGCATTCTCTCAACCAACCCCTGCACATATAGTCTACGCCTCTCCACTAATACCAGGTACCAGCAGGTACGTCATAATTTCATGATTTCCCCCTAAATTGTCCATTCTTGGCCTTCACATGATTTTCAGGACAATACCATAACACTAGCCCACCCTGATCAGCCGTATAAGCAGAAAAATCGAAGATTCGGAGAAACGCCGATTCCACGAACTAGAACACGAAGCGAACACGAAGCGAACACGAAGCGAGATGCGGCTGTTGAAAGCCCAATCACACATATTTACTCGTACCCTGCCAGGCTAGAAAGGCTCATGAAGGAACGTCAAAAGTTGAAAAGGAAACGAAGCCTACCCTTGAGGGCGCCCATTCGTCGTACCGATGACGCCATTTGGCAAGGTATCCCTGGAACACAACGTTGCGCTACTCGCACGTCGTGATTTGCCGATATTGCTATATCTCGGATACTGGGCCTTTCCAGGCTTTCCATGGCAAAGCGTACCTACCTGGTATACATAATGTTATGTGGGAGCACTGTCTGGCGGTGTCTCGTCTTACACTGTCCTATCCTTACTGTCCTATCCTTTGCTGTCTGGTCTCGTGTTGTATTTGCTCTATCTTGGTTTCGCTGCGCCTTGCATTGCGTTGCCTTGCTTGTGTGTGGTGGTGCCTTGTGCTGCGTTGGACTGATGGCGGCATTTTCTCTTGCTTCGACTGTCCCCTATCCCCGCCGCTCGCCCTCCCGGATGACCCGTCACACCGCGCGCGTCTCCGTGTATCTCCCCGATGTCTACATACTGGCTCGCCGGGTATCAGGCAAGCAATCAAGCTGAGGCGAAAGAGGGGAAGAGTGAGAGAAAAGAGCGGAGAGGAAGAGGACAACCGGACTGCCAGAGAGATAAAGACAGACAATCGGACACGCCACTCAGAGGAAGAGAAGAGCGAGATAATCAGAACGAGAGAGACAGAAACAGGGCGACTGAGAGGACGACAGATACATACATTCAGACACGGAGAGAAACGCCTCCTGCGAAACACACTGCAGAAGGAAATCATCCCAAGGAATAGAAATCCCAGCGACAGGTGGGCGACAGACGCGAAGGAGGAGCAGCAGCAAGAGACGAAGGGGGAAAGAGACGGAGGAGGAGGTGAAAAGGGGAATAGGAGGAGACCACTAGCCCATTGTGACCGGCCCTACAGACGGAGAGGCATGTCGGATTCGGGAGGAGAGGACGGGGGCGGCGGTGGAGGAGGAGGAGCAGGAGGAGGCCTTAGCGCAGCGGGAAAAGGGGCCGCTAGCGCCAGCGGTGGCAACGCAAGGAGCGGCGGCAGCAACAGCAGCAGCAGCAGCGGCAGCGGCAGCAGCAACAGCAAGAGCGGCGGCGGCGGCAGTGACAGCGGGGGAACTGATGAGAAGCTGGCGCAGTTCGTGGCCGTCACCGGAGTGTCGGAGGACGTCGCGAACCACTGGCTCGAGGTGAGAGAGGCAGGTGGGGAGAGGACCAGGAGGGGGGGGGGGGGCGGGGGGGGGCGTCGAGCGGGTCGAGTGCTCTTCGCAGGACGAGAGTGCTGCACGACTTGCTTTTTGATTTATCAACAGGGGATTGGCGTGACCGCGGGTTTCGTGCGTTCCCGTTAATCGCCTGACGATGGCGTGTCGGTGAGGGGTCGGGGGAGAGATTGAAAAACGGCAGCACCAGGCCGATTTTTTGTGGGTTAACGAGTGCCGCTGAAGGTGATATATTAAATATTGCCTCCTTGTCACTCCTGTTCACCACGGGTCTTTAAACAGCAGCTCCAGACCGGGGTGGGGCCGCATTTACAAGTAACGCCGAAAATAAAGTGACGGGTTAAGGCATACCTGGCAGGAGTGTACGGTGTAGTGTTGGGTTTGTTGGTAGGGAGATAAAGGGCATGTTAAGAAGTCTCGAAAGACAGACTGTGTAGGACTGGCGGCTCCCACTGTCTCTTCGCTCATGGTTAGTTTGTGTGTTTGGCTCCTGTGTGCTCGGCGACCCGCATCGTGAGAGCCGGTCCGTGCTTCGGCTGCTCCGGTTATGTTGGCAGACGACGCGGGCTGGTGACTCCCCTTGCCGTACCCTTAAACCTTGCACCACTGCAACAATGAGCCCCTCTAACTTCAAGTAGTTTATTCCCAAAAACGTGGGTGCAGTTCTGACAGGGTTATATCGTATATATGTCGAATTGCTGTGCCCCTCTGATTCGGGCCGCGCACAACGGTGGAAGGGCTGACGCCGCGAAACCGTTCTTCGGGTTCCCGGACAAGACGATATGAAGCGTTTAAACGGTCCGTGTTGGAGATGCCGTATCGAAAGTTTCTTTGTGATCGAATTTGCGAACGTTCGGCATATTCGTGTCCACCGCGTTTTGTCCTCCATCCCCTGGCATCCCCGTTCTTTATGCTGACACTGAACGAGAGTCCCGATGTATATGCTGGCATCAAAATATCGAAATCGTTTCGATTTTTTTTGTTTGTTTGTCGGTATCGTATCGAACACACTCGATACAGTTAGGGGTGGGAATGGGTTTGTTTTAGTACGTAAAAAAATCCCCAAGAATGTCGCATGGTCGTTATCTGGGGAAAAAAACTTTAGGAAATCAACCAATCCGTGATGGGAGAAAAAAGCCGTTGCCACCAAAAAATCCGTTCTGTGATGCTGCCCCTCGAAAATGAAATAAAAAGCAGTGCCGGCAGCCGGCATCGATGTTGTGGCGTTGAGCTATTATAGCTGATAGAAAGCCAGCCTTCCTTTTTGCACGACACGTGCTGCAGGACAGCGCACAACCAAGCCCAGAGCGTAGAGCAGCAGCGTAGACACGGACGCGCAAGCTTGAGCGGATAGCACGTTCCCGGGGAGGCCTTGAGTTTGGCGACCGGCAGCACGAGAAAGCTGCCCCCCCTGTGAAACACTTCTTGTACAGATCAAATAGCAGTATGTGGTCCTGTTTTGCTGCTGTTGGGCACGTGTAAACAAGAACATCTAGACACAGCATCGACAATCGGCGTGTTGCTATACTGCACTTCGCCGAGACCGGGATTTCGACGGCGCTGCCTGCACCTCCTTTGCAGCGCGCCCCACCTCTAGCTCACGGGCAAGTTGCTGTGCGTGCAGCTAGGCTTGAGCCTTACGGCCAAGGCTGCATTCACCACGCGCCTGAAATCGGCATGGTGCTGCTGTATGTACTCGTACGGACCTACCACTCTGTCCGGAAATGTAAAGAACCGCTTATTTTCATATTTATGATTAAACCATTCCTATATTTCCGGACAGGGTGGTACGATAGAGTATTTTTACTCGATCGTTTCTCACGTGAGACAACAATAGTGATGCGTTCGCATCTGAACGCTAGGGGTAACTCGCTACCTGCTCATCAAAGGCCCGATCACAGATGGTGTTCGCTGCTGCGATGACACCGTGCGTGATGGCGATCGTTCGGCGTGCGGACGCTTTCATGTCTGGCACCGTTTGCCCGATACAGTGAAGACTGGGCGTTCTTTGTTTTTATCTCGGGATAGTTTTTGTTGAAAAACAAGTGACTCTCCAAAAGAGGATCAACTTGTGCAACCTATTTCATGTCCGCTACTTGTTGGATTCAGGCACGGATTGCATTGCTGTGTGCGCAACGTCCCGCCGCATCGGTTGACTGGTTTAGATTTTCTAGTGAAGTCAAACAGTTCTTCCCTAGACACAAAGATACGAATACAACCTGAAAAATCGAGTTTTCCCGCGTATGTCCACATAACTTAACGGGACAAAAATCTGCAGATCAAAATACAACCAGTCAGTCGATCATGCTCCATTGAGTGGAGATGTCTGTCGAACTTTATCGTCCAATTCGTTTCCCGTGTCGAGAAATCAGGTTTTCGGTGCTACACGTGAATGTAGCCTAAAACCAAGTAAATAGGGTGGTGGCGGACTATTTTCAAAAATTGTTCTTTAGATTTTTTTAAAGGGATTCTCGAATAGACTGGACATTTTTAACGTCCAAAACGAATCCATGCCCATGCCCAACAGTCTAAACGGTTCTCCTGGTATCACCGCACGGCGTTGTGATTTGTGAATCGGCCCCCCTGGTTCCGCCGCACAACGGTGTGAAATGATTCTCCACTCTGCAGGTTCCACCGCACAACGTTTGTGGCATGGCTCGTGTGATTTAGGCGAGCCGGACCTCCTGGTTCCGCCGCACGACGATGTGAAGTGGTGCTTCAGATTCCGCCGCATGACTGTGTTGAAACGGCGAAACGGGAAACGGAACCCCTGGTCCCGCCGCCCGACGGTGTGAAGCGGTTCTCCAGGTTCCGCCGCTCGACGGTGGCCGTAGGAAACCGGCTACCGCATGCGGTGTAAACGGCTCCCCAGATTCCGCCGCATGATCCTGTGAAACGGTCGATCAGTTCCTCGCATCCCCCTCGTATCCCGCCTTTTGCTTGACGGAGTTCAGAGGTCAGTGTTCAGTGGTTCCTCGGCCCTCAGGTTCCGTCGCATGATGGTGAAGCGGTTGAACCGCCCGTCGAGTTCCGCCGAATGCTTCTGAAACGGTTGCACCTTTCCTCGAGTTTTACCGCATGCTTGTGAAACGGTTGGACCGTTCCTCGACATCCGCCGCAGATTTTGTGTCTGTTCAACCGTTCCTCGTCGAGTTCCGCCGAATGCTTTCGAAACGGTTGAACTTTCCCTCGAGTTCTGCCGCATGATTGTGAAACGGTTGAACCGCTCAGTGGAGTTCCTCCGCATATTTTGAAACGGTTGGACCGTTCCTGGAGTTCCGCCACATCGGGGGACCAAGCGATTTCCTAGGCTTCGCCGTTTCCCTTCCCCCGGCGTTCTCCACCGAAGGCCGGGGTTTGTTCCTGTCTGAATGAAGTTAAACGTGACTCTCGTTGGTATTTGCAGTGCGAGGCGTTTCGCTTGGCATGAACGAAAAGGAAACGCTCTAACGCTATATATGTACAGGTTTGCAAGGCGCTGCGCATGCAGTGTGTTTATTTTACGTGTAGCGCTTTGTCCGGAAATGTAAAAACCGTTTCGGTATGCATGTCGTTAGCCAAGGGTTGCTTTCGTTTCCGGACAGAGTGGTACAGTACATGGTACGTACGTATACTATCTTACACCTGGTAGAATTAAAAACAAACGCCAGCTGTGAGCCCATAGAAACATCCCGGGTAGGATGAGCCGTCGACGGAACGTCAACGTTGCTGAGAGATCATTCAGCCGCTCGCCTACCTTAAATGTAGTTTATTTTTGTTTTGAGACATGGATACTAACCTTACCCCCCTGTCCAACCCCCCCATCCTCCTCCCTCACCCCCTGCGCCCTTCAAAATGAAACGTCCAACTCCCCCTCCCCACCCCCCCCCCACCCCTGCTCGTTCAACACGAAACAAAACCTGCAGGCGAACGCTTACTCCGTGGAAAGCGCGGTGAACATGTTTATGGAGAGCGGGGGGCAAGGAGCAGGGGGGGGCGGGGCAAGGGGAGCAGGCGGCGGGTCCTCTGGGATGGGGGAAGAGGGATCCAGGCGAGAGACGCGGTCGCTTTGCCTATGTTGACCAGCCCGAAATGCGGTTATGTTGACGAGCGAAGCTATTAAATATGTTGCACGACCGCCTGCAATACAGACTGTTTCTTATTTTCGGGTTGGTTGAAGCCCGGGACCCTGTAGAACTGTGAAGCCGATGGGAGACCCGCGGAGATCCGGGCACCGCCCGACCAAACATCTCGGAGAAAATCACTTTCTACAGTGGGTACGCCAACGTGTGGGAGGACACGCTATTAATAAGAATGGTACAGTTAGGAGAGGCTGAATCGGCTGGGCCCGCCGACACTAGAGCTGAATGTGTGTTTATAACCACTGCGTGTGAGAAAGAACGCTATTAGTTGAGAGGTCGTAGTCGTGAAACCGCAAGCCCTCGCACCCCTACAATGCCGGGACGAAGCACGCCCGGTTTTAACCGACCAGGCAGAGACTGCTTGCACCGAGCGCGAAGCGCCGTGTAGAATAAAACCGAGTAAAACAAATCTGACGGGGGAAAAAAAAAAACGTTTGTCGTTAAATTCGCCCGGAAGTCCCACCCCACGCCATTTCTGTTCAGTAAGACCTTTTTAGGAGGTCTGGGGTTGTTTTCGTCTTCTTGTCGTTCGCCCCCCTGCGTACGATAGTCGGATGCTAAGTTCGGTGAGCAGCATACAATCGCGTGTGTATGCTTCGTGTTTTTGCTCTATGTGTGTGTTTGTTTGGTCGGTGGCCGCTTCTCGCGGTGGCGAAAGACCTTTGGCCTTGATCCTAGCCATGACGTTGAGGCGACCAGGAAGCTGTCGCCATCGCGCCGTCCGTCATCGTCGCAGATATGTATCATCGTCGTTGTCATTGTTATCGTCATCGACGCCAGCGTAGCGTATAGTGCGGTGGGAACGGGGTATTTTGCGTATGTGTTGACTTGTGTGTTTTCGCAGCTTTGTTTTTGCCGGGCCGTCACCACGTTATTTGTAGCGGTATGCATATCAAGAGATGGAAACCCATAATCGCCGTCACCCCTGCCGGCCCCATCCCCTCCTACTAATACCGCAGCTAAATGACCAAACCGTCCGCGCAAGGAGCCAAATTAGGATGGTGCGGGGGCGACCATGTTAACCCCGCTCAGAGTACAGCAAGTTACTGCATCCACGATTCAGTCGGGAAGACGCTGTTTTGCAGTTTTGAGGTCGGAATTGTCTGCAGGTTCACGTAAGTGTCGTTAGTAAGACAACCAACTCTTCTGTCGAGTCGCCGCTACCGGTCATCCCGCCCGAACGTTACGTTCCTCGATCTCATACCAGCACTATCGGGTGTACACGACTCACTCGCCCCCCCCCCCGCCCGCCGCCCCGCCTTCATGCCTCCCCACCCACACATACACTCCAAACCTTGTTGACGCCGTCCACGCCGCTGGAAATCCTTAGCTGGCCTGGAGTGGCCTTTCAGGGGATGGGAGAGGACGTAGGAGCCGGGTGAGTATTCGCTGCGCGAGTGCCGGGGTGCGCGTGGTGAATGGGCAAAAATGGGAGGGAAGTCTTTCGTGTCTTCTTGTTTTTTTCGTTTTTAGTTGCGTGGGGCCGACATGTTTTCCTTTATTATGACGTGTTGTTATTCGTCATTGGAACCACTCTGTCCGGACATGTAAGGAAGGCTTGGGTATTCTTATATATACCCAAACTGTTTTTTTCTTTGCGAGCAGTGCGGCGTAATTTATTCACCTTTTTTCGATCATTATTAAGGGGGACCATAGTACACAGGACCAGATATTGTTGGTAAAAATACGTAAATATATACCTGGTAGGTTTTTGTCTATACCATAGGTCCTATTAACTATGGCCCCCCGTACTAGTTTCTTTTTTTCATGGTCTTATGCTCACCTGGGCTTGCGTTACGTTTCTTTGTTTTGTTATGTGGTGCCTTCCGTCCCGTAAGTGCCATCCCGATTTTTTTTCTTTTTGTGCCCCGTAAATTTTAGTCGATTCTAATGGTTCGTTTTTGTCGTTTTTCCGCGTGCTTGCACTCGTTCTGCTCTCTTGCCGCTTCGTCCAGGCCAAACCCCGGCGATCCCGACTACGTGAGGCCAGCCGATCCGTACAAGAGGCAGCGGCTGGTCGACGACACTCGCCCTCACGGATACGGCGGTTAGTTTTATGCTATCGCGATACGGTGCCAATCATAGATGTCGGCTAACGGCCTGCATAATTCTTTAGACTTAACATACTCGTTTTTGTATGGGGGTGTCCGTGACAGCTGTCCGTCAAGGAGAGATTCGTTTACGGCTGTCCGTCGAGGAGAAACTAATTGACAGCTGTCCGTCAAGAAACAAGCCGCTGACGGCTGTCTGTCAAGGAGAAATACATTTGACGACTGTCCGTCTAGGGGGGGGGCCTTGCAAGAGGAAAAATTGCCGTCATCCGGCATATTTGCTTCGATTGCAGTGCTTACGGTTAAAAGTGTTCCAGCGATACGAAGTATGTTTGATAATCTGGAAACAAATTCCTCCTCAGGTTGACCCTGCATTATTTAACCGAGAGTTGCTCTTGCTTGCTTGGTGGTGTGTTTGTCGCGAGCGAGCGAATGACTGAAGACAGTACCGTCAGTTGTGTAATGTATCAATGTCTATATATTTGTAATTGCCGGTCGTTACGTAGCTGTTCGCTCTTCGCTAGCTCTTCACGGACTGCTCGCCAGCTGCTTGGTTGTTTGTTCGTTATTTTTCAATCTTGTTTCTTGTTTTTAGTAGCCAATAGCCCGCGAAGAACTGACGTCGTGTTCCCCCCTGCACGCTCGAAAAGGGCGTGGTGTCTGTCTGTCTGTCTGTCTGTTTTTTTTTGTTTTTTTTTGCGTTTCTGGCCGGCTACGTCGTTGTAGGCTGTTGTTGTCTCTAGCCCCGTACTTTCACTCGTGAAGACAGCGAACGATGGTGCATCACCTGCTCGACGGGCATCGGCTGGAACGCCCCCTCTTTCCGACATCCAACCGCGGCCCATCCATCTTGAGTCAGCAGTCACCTAACCCTGCATCGCTACAAAACGTCATGAGCAACACCAACACCGCGAAGGCCCCCGTGTACTTTACTGTCAAGAAAAGGTGCGTGGTGCTGGTGCCGGTTGTGCCCCCCTTCTCCTTCTTCCGGCCCCGCCGCTTGAGCTCGTCATGGTGGAGCTTCGGCCGCTTGCATCAGCCTTGTCAACAGCGCCCCAAGAAACGTGCTAGTTCGAGTGCCGGTGCAGCGGCTGCCAGCGCCACTGATGCCGCTTCTTTGGGTCCCGCGGCTTCAGCTCGCCGTGGCAGAGCTTCGGCCGCTTTCGTCGGCCTTTTCAACACCGCCCCCAAGAAAGGTGCTAGTGTTGGTGCCGTTGCCGCGGGTGCCACTGCTTCCGGCCTCTCCGCTTCAGCTCGTCGCTACACAGCTTCGGCCGCTGCATCAGCCTTGCCCAACACCGCTCGAGAATAGTCTGACGCCCTTGCCCTCCCTCGGTGGAAGCTTCGTCGTCGGCTTGGAAGAAAGTCGAGCCGGCGAGGCCCCAGCTTGCCCTCCCCGGTTCCGTGCAACCAGCGCGGAGAAGACCGACCTCGTGTAATAAACGCCTGGACCCGGAAAGGCGGCCCTCGCTTCGTGCGAAAAAAAACGTGCGCCGGGGCGGGGGGGGGAGTACTCATGTCATGCATGGACGTTGTCGTAGGACCATAGACCCTCGCGTCCCTATGTATACAATGCCGGGACGGAGCACGTCGGGGTTTTACCGACGAGGCAGACATTGCTTCCGCCGGGAGGGGGGCGGGGGGGGGAGGTACTCGATATCGTACATGGCCGCAGTCGTATGACCGTAGACCCTCGCGTCCCTACAATGTCGGAACGGAGCACGTCGGGTTGTCACCGACCAGGCAGACATTGCTTGCACCAAGCGCGAAGCGCAACGTGAGGTGTTGAGCGAGTCGCATGAAGGGTGAGCTGCATCGTACTAGGAATCGCTTGTGAGGCGGACTTACATATGGATGGATGACAGCTTCAATGAGTCGGGGGGGGGGGGGTTATTCTCAACTGGGCCAAGGACTTCGAGTTCTGCTCGAGGTCAAGCAAGGAACGGACGGGCTCTCTTTTTTCACTCGACAGACGAGAGGCAGAGGTGAGGGGTGATGTGCGTTCGCACCAATAATTGAACGCGCAACACCTCTCGTCCAACGGTTGAACGCGCATCACGACTCACATCCGCCTCGTCTGTTCGAGCGAGAATGGGATGGCCCGTTCCTTGATTGACCTCGAGCAGAATTCGCAATCCTTCGCCCACTTGAGGACGGCACCGCCTCCGCCCCCCGTCGCACGTTTCATTTTCGCTACTGGTCGGGCCGACGATGGCCAGGCTTCGGGCCGACGACGGCCAGGCTTGGCCCCCCCGGATAGGTGCAACTGGTGCAGAAAATACTACGTCGTGAAATACCCGCCTGGCGGCACCGGAAAAGTGGCCCTCCTTTCGTGCGAAGATAAAACGTGCGGCGAGGGGGGAGGGTATCGTCTTCAGCCGGCCCAGGGACTGCGATTTCTGCATGAGGTCAAGCAACAAACGAACGGGCTCTTTTCCACTCGGTAGCAGAGCCGGTGGTGAGGGGTGATGCGCGAGCAGCGGTTGGCGTGCACCAACCGTTAGACACGCATCGCCACTCACCACCGCCGTGTCCGCCGAGTGAAAACGAGACGGGGTCTTTCCTTGACCGCCCGTGCAGAGAAGGAAATGATGCCAGCCCTTCGCGGGCCTGTCCTTACTGAGAACAAACGACCAAAACTTGAAGCTAACGACCAGCCAACGAACAGCCCGCGAAGCGCCGGTGGAGAGCGAACAGCTATGTAACGACCGACACACACGAAAACATAGACATGTGGATACGCGTTTTTTTTTTGCGTGGGTTTACTTCATGTGGACAGCTGATGGCATGTTACCCTTCGTGATGTGTCGGTTGCGTCCGGTGCGGTGTCGGCCCTGTTGGTGTCTACCGATTAATTTGGAATTGCACCGATGTTTCGTGGGGAGGCTCGCTCGGGATCGTGCTCGCGTCCTTGTGTTCCATTGGTGTGTGTTCTCGCATGTTCGAGTATGCCCTTTGTATTCATACGTGCCTTTGCTCGTGTGTTCGTGTGTTGCTAAGCTCGTGTGCTCGTGTTGATCGTGCGCTTGGGTGTGCATGTGTTGGTATGCTCCCCTTTTGCGCGGGTGGTCGTGTGATCGTGTCCTCTTGTGTGCGAATGTGCTTTGCGTGTTCGGGCATGCCCGTGTACCCGTCGTGTGCTCGTGTGTTCTTGTGTTGAATGTGCTCGTGCGTGCTTGTGTTCGTGTGTTGGCATGCCCGTATGATCGTGTGTTGATGTGATTCATGTGTGCATCTGTGCCCATGTCGCGTCTGTGCGGTGCGTGTGCTCGCGTGTGCGAGTAGGCCCCATGTGTCCGTCGTGTGCTCGTGTGCTCCGTGTGTCGGTGTGGGGATGTGCTACATGGTGCGTCCATGTACTCGTGTGTTCGTATGCTCGTGTGCTCGTGTGTTGGCGTACTCATGTGCTCGTGTGTGCATGTGCTCCTGTGTTCGGATTATCGTGTGCGCCCGCATGCTCGTGTGCGTTGCGTGTGTGCGGATGGCTGCGACAGGTATGTCGACAATGAGGCCTTGGGGGGGTGCGCCTACGACGGCGGCAATTCCGTTTCGCGACTTCGCTCAAGAAACGAGACAGGTATAGTACCTGGTATACCGGTATAACGGTAATGTAAATGTATAAATTGTTGGTCTATATAGTTGTGGGGGGTTAGTTGGTTGAATGGTTGCTTGGTCGGTCGGTTGGTTGGTTCAATGGTTGGTTGATTGGTTCTGTAGTCGGTTGAACGGTTGGTCGGTTGGATGGGCGATTGGTGTCGCGCGGCAGGGCAGCGTGTATAGGTTATGGGTGTTGCTTTGTGTGTCCGTGATTGGTGGGATGGTGTACTGTTTTTTCTGGCAAGCCAGGCGACCGATCGGTAGATGCCAACACTCGTCCCTGGTGGCGCCGGTTGCTGCTGCCGTTATTGGTGTTGTGGTCGTTGTCGTTGATGCTGCTGCTGTTCGATGCTCCTGGCTAGATACCATTATCCGTGTATCGTCGCATTGTTTTCGCAGGTGTTGTACCTTGTATACGTATTTGGAGCTTTGCCGCAAAGTCGAAGCCGTGTCCCTCCATGGCGGAGCTGGAACGCAACAAATTGTCAAGGTTGCAGAAGGAAAACGCCAAGGAGAATCTGTCCAAATGGCCAGGCTTAAATCACCCCCCGCTTCCCTATCCCCCTGCCCCCCAACAATGTTATCGCGAGCAAGCGGAAAGGCCGGGCCCTCTTTCCTCGAACGGCTCGAAGTTTTACCATATCGCCCCTCCGTACCCCGCTTGGGTCTGCACACCTTGGCAGGCGTCAAACGCTTTCGCTACGAAGGGGAGTGAACGGTCGAGCAACCCCGCGGTGAACGAGAAGCAGAGGAAGCTGGCCAACATGTTTTCTCCCCCCACGGAGTTAATGTTCATGGGAGACTTCCAGGCGGCCCGGCAGGCGAGAGCGCGGTTTCCGAGAGGAACGTGACTTTGTGCGACGTCTACATGTGTGCTTTGTGTCGCGGCGTTTCGGTGTATCTTGTGTCGGGGCGGCACCAGACGTTCGCTCAGACGGGGAGTCACGTCTTTTCTTCCCTCCCACCCCCGGGCTTTTTTTTTGTGTTGTTCCCGACTCTTTCTTGTTTGTGTGCCTGTTTTCGTCTTTTTTATTGTTTTGGTTTGTTTGTTTTCTTTTGTTTGTTTTTTTTCCTCTTGATTCAAATTATGGCTGATTGTTTTCCTCCGTGCGGTTCGGGTGACGCCGCCGGCGAAACCAGGCGGCGAAGCAGCAGAAGAAGTGGCTTCTGGTCAACATTCAAGCCGACGGGGAGTTCGACTGCCACCGGCTGAACAGGGATGTTTGGAAGGACGAAATGGTGCAGAACATTATACAGTGCAACTGCATCTTCTGGCAGGTGCGCGAGGCAGCGAAAGTGGGGGGCGGCAGGGAGTTGCGGGGGGGGGTGGGGGGAGGGATACTCATGTGTTGCGTGCCTTGGTCTTTTGACCATTGAACATGAGTGTCTTTCGAGATGAAGCACCGTTGAGGAGGGGAGGGAAAGGAGGGGGTGGGGGGTCAGTCGTTAACCCGATGAGAACTCGGGCACACTACGGTGAACTTGGTGAGTTTGTTTCGTTGGTCAAGTGGTTATTGAGAGGATTATGTGGGTCAGGGGCCGGACCAAGAATCGTCTCCCGTGGCCTGTTGTCGGATACAATTTGGCGTGTTGGGCCTTATGTTGGCTCATCAATTGTTTCGATCTTGATGGCAGCAGCATGCCGTCGTTTGTTTTCGTCGCCTGGAGTGACAATACCATGCGGGTATAATGCGGGACTGTGGTGGGAGGCTGGTAGAACACGCTGCTGTTGATAGTGTGACCCCTTTGTGGGGGCTTATTTCACACAGGGAAAAAAGGTCGATAGAAGTGCCGATTACTGTGCTGGCCACACGGAGCAGCAGCCTGAGTTGCTTAAGTAGGGCAATGCGTCCGAAGCGTAACGTTAGGAGCTGTACGGCATGCGCCCCGCCGCGCCGCAGGCAGCATGCAGCATGCTGGTTATTTCGTACTTTGCGCAGGTTTCTTCCTGCTGTTTGTTTGGCGATTGATGGCGTCGGGTTGCTCGTGCTTTTCGTCGATACACGCGGGGATCCCGAAAGGTGAAAAGTGCAATCCCGCAAACATTGCACACATGGAACAGATCACGATCTGTAGATCAGTTGGGCCCCCAACCTACCGTTGTGGCGTGATGCGCAGATAAATCCAACACAGGAAGCATGTGTAGGTAGATCGTGCGGATTTTGTACGGCTCCCGCCCGGCAACACGAGCTAGATAATACAGATCATACAGATTATCTGCCCTGAAAAAACTAGAGCACGAGGTGGGGATGAGTCACCTGTCCAACGTGTGCAACAACTTGAGAGTCCGACGCCAAGTAGTCTGTTCAACCCAAACTCGGTTGTAGCCCTTGAAGGTAGAAAGTATATCAAACATGTGCCAGGTATACGTACAGCAGTAGTGCATGCCAGGAATTCAGGAATGTGTCGGGCTTTTTTGCCAGGAGGTCTCTGAACGTGGTGTGTATAGCGCACGCCTTGCCCGCCGTTTTCGTCAGCCTCTCCCTGCTAAACCGCGGTTGTGTCTGCCGTATCGTGGGACACGCTTTTTTTTGCACGTAAAGTGTTGGCTGCGTTGCTATTACGGGGGGCCATAGTAAATAGGGCCTATGGTACACACAAAAACCTATATGTTCACCTATTTTCACTAACAATATTCGGTCCTATTTACTCATGGTCCCCCGTAGTAGTTTTTTTGGTGGTGAGGGTGGTGGTGTTGGTTGTTTTTGTTGTTGACGTCGGTGTTGCTGGTATCAGTGCTCGCGGGCGTTGGTGCATCGTTAGATACTGTGAACAGCGTTGTCTCTACCCCTTCTTGTCTTTGCCTTCGCTGTTGTTTGTTTACTGTTGGTGTTGTTGTTTTATGTTGTTGATGTCGGCGTTGCCTGTAATAAAGGGTGTGAGCCTCGCTGTTGCTGCTGCTGCTGCTGCTGCTGCTGCTGCTGTAAATACTGCTGTCGCCATTGTCTTCAGCGCTGTTCTCCAGCCGAGTTTTGTTTTTTCTCTCGTGTCCCCCCTCTTCTCTCGTACAGCAACCGTCTGTGTCAGAGGAAGCCAAGATTTACTGCCGGAGGTATAGTGCAACGGGCTATCCGCACATGGCGCTCGTCGATCCTCGCACGGGCATGAAAGTCTGGAGCTTTCAGGGCTTCCTCGAATCGCCGGAGTTCATCGAGAAGGGTGAGGCGTGTTTGGTTTGGTACTGGGGTTGGTTTGGATCATCGCCCTATGTTGGTGCTGATGTTGCCGGATGGGAGCCGTGTAGTCTGCGTGATCTATGACATGAATCCTGGCTTGGATCTATGCTGTACAGATCCTGCACAACATCTTATAACAGCAGATCAGGATCTAGATGATTTCGACGATATATATGTGGGTGATCTCAGTGAACCAGGTGATCGGTCTGTAGATAATCTAGATAATATATCTGCAGATGATCTAGATGATTTTTCTGTGGATTACCTAGATGATATACCTGGTATCTGTTGATGGTCTCGATGATCTTTCTGTAGATGGTCTAGTAGATGATATATCTGTAGATTACCTAGATGATATATATCATCTCTCTGTGGATGATCTATATGATCTATCTGTAGATTATCTGTCTGTCCGACGTACGAAAATAGTCGTGGTGTTGGCGATGTTGGTGTGCTGCAATAGGGTTGGCGGTGCTTACACAATTGTGCTGGTATATGTTGGTGTTGGTGCTGTCCATAAGTATTGATGATGGTGGTGTCCATTTTGGTATGGGTATTGCCATTATATTAGTGTTGGTGTTGTCCTTTGATGGTGTCAACACATCCGATGTTGGACGAGTCATCACGTTGGGGTCGGTGTCCACAAATCGGTGTCGGTGACAATATGGTGGTGTTGGTGTGACATGTTGGGGTATGTGGTGTCAGCATGTTGGTGTTGGTTCGGGCAACTTAACAATGTAGGTGGGGTATATCGTAGTTTTGATGCTGTCACTCAATGGTGTTTGTTGGTGGGGTCAATCCATTTTGGTGTTGATGCTGCCAACATATTGGTAGAAGCCTCTCTTTACCCAAAATCTTGGGGCCACCTCTGTCAGCATGTTGATGTTGGTGGAGTCAATATGTCGGTGTTGGGTGACGCACGAGGACAATGTTGTGGATGGTGTCACTCTCTTTTGTTTTTTTTTTGTGGTGTCAACATGGATGGGTGTGGGTTTTGTTGGTGTTGATGTCGCCGGCGTTCTTCTTATCCTTGCAGCCGCCGCAGTCAACCCAGGCGCACTACCCCCACACTCTGCTGGTACCCTGTATAGAGTTTGGCATACAACAAAAGCTTGAAGCGTGGGAGCGTGGGAGCGTGGGAGCGCGCAGTCTCTCTCTGCTATGCCTCCTGGCCCCTAGTGGCTGCGGTGGTTGGTGTCAACTCGATGCGTCTTTCTTGTCGGTTGAGGCCACCACGCTCCGAACGCTCCTGTTGCTGAAAGCTCGGCGCGATGGTCCTGCTCCAGCTTGATTTCTACCACACCGGCAGCTGTAGCGCCAGCAGCAGCAGCGGCAGTAGCAGCAGAAGCGATTGGTGTAGGCCGGACGTCATTATTGTGGTATAATCCGTTTTTTGTAGTTGTTGGTATTTTACGCATACGTACTGCAAAAAATCGTCTTGGTTCCGTTTTTTATTTCGTTTCCGCTGGCACTTCGACTGGTACTTTTACTGGTGCTGCTATTACGGGGGACCATAGTGAATAGGACCAAATATTGATGGTAAAAAAAGGGAAATATTTAGGTTTTTGTGTGCACCGTGGGTCCTACAAACTATGGTCCCCCGTAATACTGCCGCTGCTACCTCTGCTCCTGTTGATGCTACTCTGACAGTGACGGACGTTACCGACAAGATATCGCTAGAAGACGGGGCGCCGGCAAGGCTCCCCCCCCCCCCTCCGAGGCCTCCCCAGGTAACGACACATGCAAAACACACGAAATGAGGTGCTTTCCTATTGTAGCTTTGTGTTCATCGCTCCGGCACGCCTCCCGCCCGTCTTGGGTGGGGTCCGCTCTGACGCAGGCGGTCCTCTTGTTTTTGTCCTTGCCCTGCATCGGCGGAACTACTGGGTCGGCTTTGGTTTGCATTAGGTTGGCGTGGGTTGACTTACGTATCTGTTCGGTTTTTGGCTTTAGTGTACGCGGTCGTCCGAAGTTCTCTGCTATTGAAGCTACAGGACTTCATTCAGGGCTACTATCGTATGGCATCTCACGCCTGAAATGGTTTCGTGTAAAATTGGTTGATAATGTTTAGTTTTTTGCGTCCTGGACGCCCATCCCCTCCTGCTGCCACGTTCCGCCAACACATCTCCACGGACACTTGAAAAACCCGCGACCGACTTATGACTCGGTTTTGACAATGCCATCTCTGATATATTCGTCATAGTCGAAGTATAACATGCAAACCCAAGGAGACAACATAAAACCTATCTGGATGGCCCCAATCCCCCCCCCCCTCATATGGAAAGACGTAGTAAATAAAACGAATGAAGACTTTGAGGGAGGGATGAAGCAGATGTGGGTAGGGATAAAAGGGATACTGGGCAAACAAGCAGGAGAGGCTGGCACGGGAATAGCTACCTTAAGAGCACAGAACGGTAAAATGGTTAGTAGTTCGAAGGGAAAAAGGGAAGTACTTGTCGAGCATTACCGTAAGCTAGGAACACCCACAGCCAACGAAACGTTCGACGCAGAATTCGAGAAGGAAATCAACGCGTGGGCAGAGGCGAACGTAGATGCATCAGAAAGGGAAGACAGTGGTTCGGAAGGGTTACAGAGAGAGTTCACAAGGGAAGAGGTAAAAAAATGTGTAGCCAAACTTAAGAATAGCAAAGCAGCAGGGGCAGACCAAATAGTGAATTAATTTATGAAGTACGGGGGAGAAGGAATGCTTACCATGCTGGTTATGTTGTACAAGGCGCTTCGCTTCGCGGGCGGCCTACGCCGCCCGCTACGCTCGCTCAGGAAGGAAAAAAGTACATCAAATTATGCGAAGCGAACAGAGATCCACGATTGAGTTTAGTGTTTTCAAGGATCGTAATTTTTTTTTATAAAATGATGTAATTGCAAACCGGCGACTTGATAATGCCAAGAGTCCCGCCGCCATGCTTCAGGAAAAAACAGCTCCGACGTCAGCTTGGATGCCACATATACGCTTCGCGTCGCGGATGTCGTACGTACGTACATACACCCCAGGTAGGGTACTACTGTCTGTACTTATTTTCTTCTTTCGATATGCTCTATGTCTGTACTGTATGTACGAAGAAAGCGAAAGCACAGCACGGCACGGCAGCAAAAACAATGAAAATGAAACCGAAAACTCGGAAAGGAGAAAAAAAAACCGTCCCCTCTCGTGTAATATTTTTCTGCCTGATTGGAACACCTTACACCCGGTGTAGGGAATGTAGACTAAAAATGTTACGTAACAAACGCTACTCGAATTCAAGGCTTCTAAACTCGCTTTCCACCACATTCTCCCTCACTAAACCTGACTTATCTCTCCTTGCGAGTAAGTCAGGAACCCCAATGAGACTCTGAGTATCCAAGTTTTGCCTCCGACGTTTCGGTACCGGACTCAGTATGCAAGGATCGCATTGCTCTCATCGTTCCTTCCTGGGTGTGTTCTAAGTGAGTGAGTTTTACAGGTTCTTGAATATGAGATATTCCCCTTCTTTTTTTCTTTTTTTTTTTTCTTTTTTTTCGGGGGATGAAGGCGAGGATCGAACCACGGACCTCGCTCTTCATAATCTCACACCCTGCCTGCGACGCCATTGTAGGGAATGTAGACTAAAAATGTTGCGTAACAAACGCTACTCGAATTTAAGGCTTCTAAACTCGCTTTCCACCACACCGGTCGAAAAAAAAAAAAAAACGCACAGAAGAGCTTCTCTGTCAGCCTCGTACGCCGTATCGACCACCTCGCTACCGAGTCGGTCCGGGTAAAGCTTTTATCACTCTCTGCCACAATCAGCCCCGTCGCCCGCCCCGCGTGAAGCCCGGTGCTCACCGTGGCCTTCGTTCGCCAGCTCGATAACGTTGGTGTTCAAACTGCACACCTCCCTCTTTCAACTTCAGCGTGGTCGCAAAAATAAGCACCGCTTGTATATTATCTTGCCCTCCCGAACGACCTTTATAAACTCGTACATACTCTATCAACAATCATAAATCGAAGCCAGACAAAGCCCGTTCATGCATCCCTCGTGTCTCGAGGCACACGCGACGCCTAGGCACGAAAGCGGCGACCGCGCTCCTTGCAACCCCCCCTCTACCCGCCAGCACCCGCTGGCACCCGCGACGGTGCCGGGTGCTCCCGCGATGCCGTGCTCGGAGAACGCGCACACACACGAAACGAAAGAAGAAAAAAGGAAGAAAGGACCGAGACAACAAAGAACTGCTGGAAAGGTCCGGCAAGTAATAAAAGGAGGCGGTCTGGAAGTGGGAGCTCTGAGAGGCCAGGGATGCACCAACCGAGCACGCTCAGGGGTTGTGAACTAAGTATGTAGTTCTATAACTGGATATGGAAAAACGAGTACGCACCCAGGAGGTGGAGAGAAGGAGTAGTAGTAAACTTATTCAAGAAAGGAGATAAGGCTGACCCGGGGGACTATAGAGGGATAACGCTATTTAATACTAAGCACAGTAGGCAAAACATTTTGTAAGATTTTGAACGATAGAATGGGAACGATGATGGAGAAGGAAGACAAAATAAGCGAAGGGCAAGCAGGGTCTAGGCCAAACCGTAGCTGCGTAGACCATGTGTACACTCTAGGTAAGATAATCCAAGGTAGGAAAGACGCGGGATTACCAACGTACTGTTTCTTTCTAGATGTACAGAAGGCCTACGACATAGTATGGAGAAATGGATTGTGGAAAAAACTATGGGAAATAGGAATCAGAGGAAATATGTGGAGAATGATGAAAAAGATGACGGAATGTGCGAGAAGTGCTGTGATGCTGGACGGGGAAATATCGAAGTATGTTGATATTTTACAAGGAGTTGCACAGGGATGTACGCTGTCACCCAACCTATTCAAGATATATATTAACGACCTGATAGTAGCAGTTGAAGCAGCAAGGCAGGGAGTAACGGTAGGGGAAGATACAGTGTCGGGATTGATGTTTGCTGATGACTTCGTGGGGATATCAGAAACACCCGAAGGATTGCAGAAACAAAGAGAGAACGCGCTAGAATACACTGGGAAATGGAGGGTGACGGCGAACGTCAAGAAATGCGCAGTAGTTGTTTGTAACGAAGATAAGGTGAACCCGATAAATTTCAGTTGGAAGTGGGGAGAAGATGAATTGCCGATCGTAGACTAGTATACGTACCTTGGCGTAGAGATCTCAAAAGACTGCTCTTGGGATACACATATAGCAAAAGTAATAGGAAAGGGCAAAACACGCATAGGCAAGATGGATGCGATCCTAACAGACTCGCACCTTGACACCAGGATTAAGAGATGTATCCTGATGAATGTGATAGTACCAAAGCTAGAATATGCAGGAGAAGTATGGGAAGGGAATGCGAAACTCGTAAAACAGTTGGAAACAGTACAGATGACAGCAGCTAAAAAATCCTAAGATGCTCAAATACGGCTAGTAATACAGTATTAAAAGCAGAACTGGAAATGCACCCACTCAAAACAAACAGGGATATGAGAAAGTTGAAATTGCAATATAAAGTAAGGAACATGCCAAAAAAGAGGTTGCCAGCCATAGTTGATAAAGCTATATGGGAGAAAGTAACAAAAGGGCGAACTGGAATAAGGTGGGATAGCGTAGTTGAGAAAGTATGGAAGGATATAGGGGGAAACCAAGAAAAGGTGATGTTCGCCGAGAAGTTTGGGAAGTACAAGGCAGAAGTAGAAGAAAGGATAGAAAGAAGGGAAAGGCTAGCGCTACGAAACAAGGTGAAATCGGAAAAACACCTAGAGATATACGGGAGATTGAGGGAAAGAATAGGAATGAAAACGTATCTGCACGGCCCAATGGACTTCGCGAAAACGCTGAAGCTGCGGTTTCGTGTAGGCGACCTGGACTTGCCAGAAAGAAGAAAGAGGTATACCAGTAGCCGGGAGGAGGAGGAAATAGATGCACAGATGTGCCCGTGTGGCAAAGCGATAGAGAGTAGAACTCACATAGTAGGAGAATGTGAAATATACAGGGAGGAACGGGATGTGTTAGAAGAGGAGATGAGGGAAATAGAAGAATGTGACATGGAGGAGTTTGACACACTAGATAGCAGCGAGAAAACGATCGCTATCCTAGGAGATAGATGGTGGCCACAGGCGGCCAAACAGGAAGGGGATAAGATTGGCAAAAAGTTTCTATGTAATATGTGGAAACAACGTAATGAGCGCCCAATTGTTGGAGGTGTCTCTATTAGGAGTAGGAACGGTGCTCCGTCTCGAAAGGGATGCGTGGTCAATGGTCAAATGACTAAGGCAAGCAACAAAATCGTACATCCCGCTTCCCCCCCGCCCGCCCCCAATTACCCCGTCTCCTCCCCCTATGACAATGAGTACACCCCCCCCCCGCCCATTCCCGCCTCTCCCCCCCCCCCCCCCCTTCCCATTCCCGCCTCTCCCCCCCCCCCCCCCGCCCCCACCCGTCCCATTCCCCCCTCTCCTCCTGCCTGGTCGCCTGTTTTCGCTTGGGCCTGAATGAAACCCGAATGTACAGCTACCCCCCTCGACGGGCGGGTCCGAGGACCAGATGTTGGCAGCGGCCATAGCGGCCTCCTTAGATACGAACTCCCGCGATGGCCCAGAAGAGTCCCGCTCCGACACCGTAGGCGGCGGCAGGGGGGGCAGCAGTGGCAGCGATAATTCCTCGTCGTTGTCTGTATCCTCTTCCGGAACGGGGGAGGCGGGAGCGGGGGCACGGGCGGGGGTAGGGGCGCAGCGAGGTTTGGCCGCTCGCGTCGGTGGGAGCGGCGGCAGCGGCGGGAGGAGGGGAGCGGGGGGCGTCGCGGGGGTGGCATTGCCGACGATCACCGTCGACGACAGCGACCAAGAGGATGAGGACTTCGAGGAGGAGGAGGAAGAGGAGGAAGAGGAGGAGGATTGTGATGATGACGATGACGACGTTGCCGTTATTGCGTCGGTAGGTCCCCCCCCGCGACGAGCGGCGGCATCAGCGGCGGCGGCGGCGCTTGCGACAGCTGCGGCGGCGGCGGCGGCCGTCAAGGGCAAGGGGAAAGGGAAAGGAAAGGCGTGGGTTGCGGGGAGAACGGTTGCGTCGTATAGTGCTGCTGGTAGCGCTGCTGCTTCTTCCGCCAGTTCGAGCAGCGGCAGAGTCGTAATGGACACAGGGTTTATTCCGACTGAGGGAGGGGCTGCTGGCGAGGTTGTAGACGTAACTGAAGAGGCGGGGGAGGAAGGGAGAAGGGCGGTGGATGTATCCGATGAAAACGGAGCGGCGAGGAGCGACAGCCAAGACTATTCCATGGAAAAGTCCGTGGGAAACGGTTGTGCCACGGCAGCAGCGGGGGGGGCGGAAGGAGCAGGGGAGGTGTTGGAGGACCCGCCAGAGGACGACAGCCCCGACAAAACGAGCGTTCGGTTTCAGTTCCCGACGGGCGCCAGGGTGAGAGGAGAGCGCGTGCTCCAGGAGATAACTAGAACCCCCGGTGGAATGCCGACATGTCACGCGACAACTAGAGTTCCCGGTAGAATGCCGACGTTTCACGCGCAGCTCGATGTACATGTTTTACGCGTGCATGCGTATGTATGCGTGTGGGTTTTCTGTTGTCTGGCTTTTTCGCGCGGCCGTGCCATGGCACCTGTATTTTTCGTTCGGCTCCACACGTGTTCTGCCAGTTGCCGCCACGACAGCAAACAAAAAAATGGCCGCGGCCGCGTGGATGCGTGACTGCTTACTGTGGCACGCACTGGCTATCGCAGTACGTGCCGGAGTTGTTCATTGATAGTTACGCGTTCAAGCGTGAAACCGACGGTCTCTCATAGCGTGTACCAGGTATCTCTTTTGCGGATACAATGAATTCCAACCCCTCTCGCATAAATATATCGTGTGTGTCTTCTGCGAAAGTGCTCAATTTACTCTATTACTAGCGCGAACGTATGGAATTTCTTCGTCAACCATTTGGGTTAGTTCTTCGGAGCCTTGGGGTTGATCTAGGCACGAAATTAAAAAGAAAAAACTTCATTCAAAAACTTAGACCTTGATGCTTCTCCGGGTTTTAGCACGAGTTAGAGTCAAGTCAGGCAACCACGATTGACCCCTTCAGTTGGTGTGCCGTTTTGTTTCATGGCCTCGTTTCCGTCGTCGCATGTGATGCGCCCCGCGCTTCTGAGTGAACAACGGGGTCGTTGAAGCGCTCACAACGTCTCATGATGCCATGTGTCCTTCGCGACCGACATCGAAATTGCGAAATGGTTCCGATTGATTTGCGATATTCCATACCTTGTTTTTACTTGATACACCGGTCCCGCCACCGACCGGGGGGGGGGGGGGGGGGGAGGGGTTGGGAAGCTCGTGGGATGCACTTAACCAGATGGGGGATTTGATAGTAGGGTTCGTTGATGATTTGACAAATTCGCGTCGTCGCCCGTTCGTTACTCGCCCCACTGCGGGGTGCGGTTTCGAAACCGGGACCGTCGGCCTCTTCTTCCGTCCACCCCCGCGCACCCTTCCGCTTGACTGTCTGCGGCAGGTGTTGAGAAAATTCCGGAAAAATTCCGACGTGCGTCAGCTCTTCCTCTTCGTTCGGTCGGAGTTGGATGGGGCGAAGACAAAGCTCTTCGATGTTCGGACCGTGCGGCCACCGACCTCTGTCAGGTATTCAATTGGCCTGGCGGGGGGGGCATAAAGAGCGGGGCCCGCCGCTGTCGTTTTGTCTGCCTGCCGTACACCGCGCCTCTTCGTTTCCGCTGGTGTTGAGTTGGTCGCTGCTGATTACGATGCCGTTGTTGCTGAAGCTGATGCTGTTGCTTATGCTGATGGGAGGCTTATCGGCCCGCGTCCTTCGTCGCTGCCATCGGCGCTGCCATCGGACGTCGCGGGTCGTCGCTGATGCGGTCGGCGGTGCTGCTGGCGTTGACGCTGGTGCCGATGTGACGGCTGTTGCATCCTTCGAGCTCGTTGTCGCCTTCAACGGTCGCGGTTTCACCCGTTTCATCCGTTTTTTTTTCCGCGGTTCATCCCACATCACCGTTCGCTGGTGTGGCCATCGTTGCGGAGACTTTCACCCCTGCCCATCGTCGCTTGTCGGACATTTTTTTTTGCCTAGAGTGAAACGGAGTGAGTACACGGAGGCTGCGGCGATTCCGACCGGGCTCGACCGTCGCAGCTGAAAGTATAAAACATGCCTGTTACTGCAGTGGTCCACAGCGGCGGTAGTCGTAGTAGTGATGTGGATGTTGACAGGCGGTTTAAGAAAATGGCAAGACAGTCCGGGGGTGAAACGGCGCTGCTCTTCTACGGCAGCAGTCGGGAGCACTCGACGGGTGATCGAAAAAGCGGGCTTCGTGTCGTTTTTCCACGGGTAGCGAGAAAGGCTTGGTGGCGGAATTTTAAGACTTCCACACCAAGCGATCCTGCCGAAAGCGCACGCGAAGAAAAAGACAGGAAGAACTGTCGTCGTGAGGGCTGGTTAATTGTAACTGTCTTTCGGTTACTTTTTGGGCCATGGGACCCCGCCGTGTGGACCTACCTCCCTTCGGGATTCATGGTGCTACAGTGCCAAAGTAAGGGTGTAAGGGCTGCCCTCGAGGTGGTGCAATGCAAGCGTTAATATCCGGTCGAAATGGTGGTGCATTATGTTGTAGGGTTGCCCGCCGAGCGGTGGCGGTAGGGTAGCTGCAAGGGTTAGCCTTTGGGTCATGTAACGGTGCGACACCGCCCTCCCCTCGGGTCTCGCCGGTGCAACGTCGCGGTAGAGGTCACCCTTCGCGCCACGGTAGAGTACCGCTAACCTACAGGTCGCCCTCAAGGTCATGGCGTTACGGTGCCGCTATAAGGGTTACGTTTCGGGTGTAAGGGTTACCGTTCAGGTTATATGGCGGGGCAATTTACTATTACGAGGGACCACAGTTAATAGGACCTACGGTGCACACGAAAACCTATATATTTCGCTATTTTTGCCAGCAACATTTGGTCCTGTTAACAATGGTCCCCCGTAATAAATGGGTTATTTTCGTAGGATATTGCGCAATGCTGCCGTGATTTGTTATCCCCCACCCTTGGGGTCATGGCGGTTCGGCGCCGACCATACAGGTCTATTTTCGTCGTTGGGGCGGTGCGATACCATCCCAAGGGTAGCCCTTTGAAAACCGGCTGTGCTCTCAATCGTAAGGGTTGCGCTTCGGACCATGGAGGCGCGGTACCTTCGCAAGGGTTACCCTCGAGGCACTGGCAGTGCCACGCGACCGTTGGGATTGGCTTGGAGCTTTGGCGATGCAATGCCACCTCGTGAGGCCTACCTCTCGGGAAGTTGACGATGCAATATTACCGCAAGGTTTTTTTTTATGGCAAAAGCGGTGTACGGGCACTGGCAGTGCAAGGCCAGCGTCAGGATTAGCTTTCTGACACTGACGATGCAATGCCCACGTAAGGGCTACCTACCCCTCGAGGCTATGGCGTTGCAATATTACCCCCGTGGGTTTTTTCGTTCGTGCGAAAGTGGTGCAATGTCAACGTCAAGGCTACATTCCGGATCACGGCGCTGTGATTCTGCGGCAAGGGTCACCATTCTGGTTATGACGGTGCAATTCCACTGCACGTGATACGGGTTACCTTTCGGGGCCTGGCGGTGCAATACCACACACCATCGCGGGGAATCGCCCTCTAGGCATGTAGCGATTGTAGACGTACTGAATACGAACAGGAAAGTGCACGGGTGGATAAGTAGCATTGGCAGTTTGCTACCATGAGGGCCATCCTTCCGGAGGTCATGGCGGTGCAACGCTACCTCAAGGGTCATACCTTTCGGGTTGCAGTGGAGCAGCACCGCATTAAGGGCTACCCTTCGGAGGTCTTGGCGGTGCGGTGCGGGTATGAGGGTTACTCTTAGCGCCATTGCGGTGCAACTAATCCCACCGCAAGACCCACCCTTCGGGAGTCTCGAGTCTTGACCGCTCGACACCGTTGTAAGGGTTACCTTTGGGCCTTGGCGATGCAATTGCACCCTGTTGTAGGGGTTGGTTGACCTCAAGGCCCTGGCAGGGCAATCCCATGGTACGGGTCATCATACTTGTCTGGCACTACCACGGGCGCGGGGGTCCCCCCTCGCCCGTACAAAGACTCCCTTTTCCGTCCGAATGCCGTGGTGGTGCCGATACCACCGTATCATATTGGCTGCCCTTCGCGAAGGAGTGTTGGCGGTGCAATACCCCTCCGACGGTTTTTCCAATCATAGGGTGTCACGCTTCGGGCTAAATGGCAGCGTAGCGTCACCGCAATGGTTAATTACCCCTTTGGGGCATGGTGGTGCAATGCCACCATGAAGAGTTGCGCGTCGGGTTATGGTGTTCCAATGCCACCGTGCAAGGTTATATACCCATCCGGTCATGGCGGTGCGATGTCACCGTGAATTTTACCCGTCGGAGGTCATGGCGGTGCAGCGCCCACCGCAGCGGTTACGGCTTCGTGTCATGGCTATGCGACTCCACTACAAGGGTTACTGTTGGGGGAACATGCTAGTGCAATGCCACCGTGTGGTTTCCCTTGGGGGTTCATGGCGGTTGCGAGCCCCCCCATGATGTCGAGCGATGGGGGTGCGCTTAAGGCTGCGTAAGAGTCACCCTCCGCATCATACCCTCGCTGCTATATAGAGTAAACCAGTGCGGTCAGAGCACGGGAGCTATTGGAATCATTGTCACCGCGCTTTTTGTCGTCTAGATAGTCAGCGTTCAGCGTGCAGCAAGCGGTTCTCGTGTCGCCTGTGGCGTGCAGGGAAGAGGCGCGAACCATGCAAAAGCGGTCGAGATTGATCTCTGCTCTGCTTTTGCTTCATATGTATACGTCGATTTTTAGCAGGTTCTCGCGGCTTGGTTGTGTTATACGCCATGTCCTACGCAGTTTTTTCCCACGTAGTTTTTTTTTTCCCGAAATGCTCTAACCTGCTCTTGTCCCTCTCCGCCCGCACCGTCGTGCCATCCGCCCCTCCCGCTTTTGTGTTGGTGTCTCTCTCCCGGCGACCCTCGTCCCTGGATCTCGCCGTTGTCTCGATGGCTTGCCGGGGGCGGTGGGGGGGGGGTTCGATCCGCCTCGTTGCTCTGTCTCGTTCTGGCAGGGATAAGTACGGGACCTCCATCCACGAGGCGGGGCTGTCGAACTCTGCCGTGGTAGTTGTGTGGGAAGATTGATTGGTGCCACCGGCGTGAAGCAAGACAGGAGAGACCAATTAGATGATATTTCCCGTGTCGCTGTTGGGAAAATCGTTCGATTGCTGTGTGCCTTGCTTTCTGTCTCTCGCTTTGCTTTGTTTTTCATTGCACTGCTTTGCTCTGCTCTGCTTTGATCTGATCTGCTTTGCTCTGCACTGTTTTTGCGTTGCTGCTCTGCCTTGCGTTGCTCTGCTTCGCTTTGTTTTTCATTCTGCTCTGCTTGGCTTTGCTCTGCTTTTCCCCCGATTGTGTTGCTCGCCTGCGGGGGGGTTTGCCCTTGTTTGTCTTTAATTTTGCGGTAGCCGGCTTGCTCTTTTGCCGGTGCCTCTAGGAACACCAGGGCAAGACTTGAACACCGCCGTCGATTAACGGAAAACCCAGACAAGGTTTTAGTCGGGTGCGCTGTTCGGGCCCGCTGCTTGGTCTTTTTTCGCTGACAGGGGGGGGGGGGGGTAGGGGGAGGCACAGTTGTGGAAGGAATGGATACCGTAAACCAGGTAGCACTTAAGATAACACACGCCTTTGGACGTACGTCAAGGTTGGTTTCTCAACGATGGGAGAGAGAAAACGCCGCGCGACGCGTCTACAGAATATTTTCCACCGCCACCATTTGCGTTGTGTGTGACCCTCCTTAACGCATGTTTTTGTGGCAAAATCGGCTATGATTTTTTCCCCCGAGGGGGGTGTGGTCTCCTATGTTGCGTGTTACTCGGCAGCTGCCTCCGTTTAGGTCGCTTCTTCGGGGGTGGCTGTGTTTTCGCGTGCCCCCCGCCAAAAATGGCACGTTATCTATACCGCGGCATGAGAAATTGCGGGGGCAAAAGCAGTGATAGCCAGGCGCTGATTCGTTGCAATCGCCTTGCAACGTACGGGGGGAAGAGTGATGCGCAGACTTGCGCAGGACACGGACGACCTGAGTCGTAAAAAACAATCATCTACCGTGCCTACGGCGCACGTGGTGCGGCATATAGTGTCATGGCGCTCCACAGTGTCTGCTCTTGATACTATTTTTTGGCGTCTGTGGGCACACGTGGCCTGCTCTTGTCGGAGTAATGCGTTCACCGCGAAAGCCTGAGCTCCGCGCGGCTGCTGCGGGCTCTGTTACGTGGTTTCACAACTCTTGTACCGAGCCAGTGACCTTGCGGAGAGTCGAGCCCCCTCCCACCCTCCCCCTCTCTGTTGGTTTTTTAAGCTCTCGCCAATTTGTCGCGCACGTTCACCCTCCGGTGTAAAAGCGGAAGCGTGCAGCACACACAAAAGGTTTGTGCGTCGCGGTCAATACGGGGTGCTACTACGTGGGATCGTCGCGCATCGCTCGCTTGCTGTACTTTCGTTGTGTGGAGTCATCTGGTGTGGGCCTGCGAGACTCTGCTGTAGTAGCTCTTCATGCCACGGAGGATGTAGGTGCGGTTGGATGGTTGGGTATTAGTAGTCGTTGCTTTTTCGAGGGAAGGAAGAGAGCTAGCTGCACTTGGTGGCGTCGACGAGAGGCACCGCTCGAGGAAACACGGGTTAGTGCACGAAAGAGATGCGTGTTTGGTGCGGTGACAACAGAGCGCTGACGCTGCCATCATAGAGTGGCACGGCGTGTACGTGGTGGCTGTGGCTGCTGATGAGTCACGGCGGACAATCTGCGCGATACGCAGCGGCGCTTCGGTGCCAGGAAAGCCTCTATCGGATTTTTTTGCGTCGGGTACCTGGTATATACAAGCTGAAAATAGGAAGGGAAGCACGTGATGAATGATTTTGGGTGACAGCTGTTGCTGTATTTTAGCTGTCGCCCGCATTTTTCTTCTTTTATTTACTCGCCATTTTTACCTGTGGCCCGCACGGGGTTGCCCAGAATAAGGAACACATGCAGCGGTTGGAGAACAAATTGAATATCGTCGTATGATACATGCAGTTGGGCTGCGTCTAGCGTAGGTGACGTTGTTGCCGCAAACAAGGTACCTGGTAGTTTAGTTCTAGTGAGGACTTTCGTCCTGCCTGCCACAGTCGCCATCCTCCGTGTTATCGTGTACGTAACCCAGCTGTAACCCAATGTCGCGCAACGATCTTACGCCGTGAATCGCAAGATCGTGGCCCGCGGAGGTCTGGCGAGGCAACAACAGCAGTAGAAGCGTTGGGCGTCTTCCCAAGCGTTAAAGGTCCTCACCCTGTAGATGATAAGGGGTCCCTCCCCTCTCTTTCGACGAAGGCCAGAGTTTGCCTTCTCTGCGTTCGTAGTGGTGTTCAATTCCACCCACACTGGTGTACGTGCTGTGGGAGACGAAGGAGACTGCAGTATCAGTAGAGCTCTTTAGAGCAAGAGCCCTCACCGCCAGCAGGATGGTAAAACAAGCTGCCGCTCTTTTTTTGTTGCTGTCGGAAGCAGAGAAATGGAAATAAGTCGGTCCTACCTGGTATTACTTTAATGAAGCCCATTTAGCCCCCCCCCCCCCCCCCCCCTTGAGATTCATCGCCTCCAAAACAATGGTTGATAAACTTTTTGGTGTTACAACCCATCCACGAGCGGCGTGAGAGCGTCCCACAATGAACACGGGCACGGTTGTGTCGCGCCCCCGTGCCGCACGACGCGCGACTCCTTGCGTTGCAGCTCGCGGGCACCAATCGTTCGTACCCCCCCCCCCCCCCCCCAATCCTACTCCGCACAAGGGAATTGATCGTATCACGAAGTGTTCGTGGTAAGGCTCACAAGAGGCAGTTACATACAGCAGCAGTACTCCCATTGCTGTCTCTGGAATTGGCTTCACCGGAAATTAAATTAACTCATCGAAGCTGACATGTCATCCAGATGCACGTCCGCCTCACAAGCGGTTCTTAGTAGGATGCAGCTCACCCTTTTTGCGAATCGCGGGACATCTCACGTTGCGTTTCGCGCTTGGTGCAAGCAGTGTCTGCGTTTCGCGCTTGATGCAAGCAGTGTCTGCCTGGTCGGTGAAAACCCGACGTGCTCCGTCCCGGCATTGTAGGGGGGTGCGAGGGTCCATGGTCATACGACTACGGCCATGAATGAGATCGAGTACACCTCTCCTATAGAGTGCACCCCCCCAATCGCGCGACTACGGCTGCTGAAACCGTCACCTTTTTTCGCCAATTTCCCCCTCTGGATTCCCGAGAGGGCCAAAAATAAGAGTAAATAAGAGTGCTAATAGCAAACCGGGGAGGAGAAGGGGACAGCTTCGTATTTCGAGCGAAGAGAGTGGCTTTGACACTACTATGGGTCATTGACACGGCCATCCAAAGTCTATACACGAGGTATACTCGCCTACTCGTAGCGGGGCCCTTTGGATCTCGATGAGGACCAAAAACCGAAACTCTCCGAACAAAAAATTATTTCGTATCAGGTATTATTTACCAGAGGTATACCAGGTATTTTTTCCCATGTGTCTCCCACAAGCGGTCACGGTTGCCACCGACAGTTAGATATTTTCGACGCGTCGGACAGATCGTGATCTACTGTAGATCCCAACACATTCGATATCTTAACCTGCCGTTATGATACGTTGTGCAGTATCTGCATATAATATTGCAGATCCAACTCAGGAAACATGCTATTAATAGGGTGCTGTAGACCATGCAGATTATGCAGTCCCGACCCGGGAAGCACGAGCTGGGTCATCATACAGATCTCATTAGCATCAGGGATCTAACAGCCCTGAAGATCTAGACCATGAGGTCGGAATGATCTGCAGATGATCTGTGGATGATCGATGGATGATATGTCCGACGTGCGCGAGTGTCCACCAACCAGCGCGAGTTCCTAGATAGCGAGAGTGTAGCCTGTACTTGTAACGTCGCACTGCTGTCTGTCATGGAACTCGGAAACAAGCGGGATGATGCTGTATAGCCGAAAGTCGCGCGCCTGGGTGATTGAGCGTAACCCCCGCTCTCGCAGACACCTTCCTGGTCTTACCACTATACTGTACATTCCCATGTGTTGAGTCGGAAATTCCAGGCGCGACGCGGATGGGAGGCTCAGGGAATAATTAAAAAAAAACTATGGAAAATGACGATTTTAGTGGGAGCAGTGCCAAACCCTATACTATGCGCGACAACAATGAAGGCAAATAAAATACGAGTACCGTAGGGGAGGGGGGAAAACAGCTGTGATGTTGTTCTCACATTGCAGTGTGAATAGTGTCACGAGTATAAGGCTTTTGAGTTCGGGTAGACGGTAACCTTTCACCAGTAGCCCCACGGACTTAGAGACCCTAACATTCGCCCAATCCCCTGAAATCTCGCAGGTGGTCTCGATGGAAAAAAAGCATGTGCTGGTATGTATCTGGGACAAAACAATAGGCGCAGGCAGCATCAGTACGTAAGGGAGCGGTTCTAACGAGCCGCGGTGTACGATCCCGTGGAAATTGCGAAGGGTTGTACGATACAGGGGTCGTAGCATTTTTTCGGCCTAAACAGTGCTGACCGACGGGGCTTCTTGACCCCTTTTAGTTCTGCAGTCCCGATTTGGGGACCGACCACTCAACATATGTGTATTTTGTCCACGAAACGGGGATGTGTTAAGGTCTTAGTCCGTTGGGCCTAAGGTAAAAGGTTAACCAATTGTCTATTCAATCTAAGCCTCGTAACACTCTCCCCCCCTGGAACGGACCGGATTTACGGATCGACGCGTGACACACCAACACGAGGTTCCAATTTCTGGGGGTCCATAATTATTTTTCAGATTCTTGACATGAGGAAAATTCACTTGTCTTTAAAAAGCGATTTCATGAGTAGGTTTATCAATCTGGGAAAAGGGATATTTAGGGATGTTTTTGGCTTGAAAAATGCGCCGCCTGGTCTGCACTCCGGAATCGTCGTCCGCAACAGAGAAATTTCCTGGTTCGATGCAAACGCGGCGCAGCCGCGTGTGTGGCGAGTTTTGACCCGTTTTGGCTGTGGTTTGGGGTAAGGGTTAGGGTTAGGGTTAGGGTTAGGGTCAGGGGTTGGGTTGGGTTGGGTCTTCGCCCGTACCTTGATCCCAACAGGAACCAAAACACCTGAACAGCCTACCAACCTAAAGATCCCTTCTCCCAGATTGTTAAAGGTCCTCCGGCGGGACGGGACGATGGGTGACGGCGGTCAGGGAACTTGTCGGCGGGACGGGACTGGACGGGACGGGAAGGGACGGCGGGACCATTTTGACGGCGGTTTTACCGTCCCGTGCCGCCGTTGCCGCCGTTACCGTCTTGACGATACGCCGTGATAAGCTTGAAAAAAAAAAAAACACAAGTTTGAGCGGGAGAGCACAAGCAGTGATCGAAGTAAATGCATTCACTAACCCCGTTTTGGGACCCCTTTGGTAGCGACAAAACAATGGTTGGTAGCTTTGGTATTATCAATCATTGAATCGGCTGTGTACGAGAGCAGCGTGAGGGCCCAGCAGCACGAGTAGGGCAATGTCGCCCCCGTGCTGTACGACTCCTTGCGTCAGTCATTGTAACTCGGACACCATGTTGCAGACTATCATCTCCCAATCACGTCGTGACCGTCGCTGCAATCGCCATTTCTTCGCGTCAAGTTTTTTTGCCCCATCTGAAGCCCCAGCGCGGTTAAGGTATACCGTGATTACACAACTTCGTACGATACTAAAATCAGCCGTTGATGAGGCCTACTCTTGCCAAAGTTTCCTTTCCCCCATGCCTTCGATACTCGCGGTCGTAGTCCGCCCCCCTCTGCTCACAGTACGTCCGATACAGCCTAGCCTTTCCGGCGGATCCAATCACTTCCGCGCGTCTGCCAACAACGACGCCGCCACGGCCCCCGCTGCTGCTATAGCGGTCTGACGGAGTTCGAGTGGCCTGTGGCTTGCGCTGCTGCTGCTGCTGCTGGTGGTGTTGGTGTTGGGGAAGATGCTGCAGTCGCTGTTGTTCCTGATGATTTGTTGCGGGTGCGGGTAGCTGCACCTTTTTGGGGCCACTGCCGTTCATGGCCGACTCGCCTCCCCACGTGGGGCAATCTTTTTGTGACCTTGGAGTAGCGGCGGCGGCCCTCGCGCTCCTTCTGCCGGACACATTTTGTTTTTTGGGAGCACCAAAAGAAAAACAGGGCAACAAGAAGACATGCGCTGCTTATTCTGCGTGGTTCGCGGTGATTTTCAACCAGAGAGGTGCGAGCGCGCGGGAGGGAGGGTGGGGGGGGGGGGGGGCATGGCATGCATAAGCGTGGTCCCTATGACGATAGACCCTCGCATCCTTACTATGCCCGGACGAAGAACGTCGGGATTTCAATGGCCAGGAACATATCACGTGCACCAAGCGCGAAGCCGCCGTAAGGTATTTTTGCGAGTCGCATGAAGTTGTGAGCCGCATCCCACTAAGAACCGCTTTGTGAGGCGGACTTTCTCGCATGTAGATGTCAAGATCGAAGGAACTGGTCGGGGGGGGGGGGGGGTGGGAGTGCCCCCGCGTGGTGAGGAAGCGAAGGACAACCACATCATCGAAGCTCAAAGCATACGTTTTGTCCGTTATCACTAGAAGGAGAACCACCCGTACCTATTGGTCTTCTTCAGTCGCGCCATCCTAGTACCGTAAAGGGTGCGGGTTGATACCGCGGGGGGTGCGATCGGTTTTTTTTTTCTTTTCAGCGCTCGTTTTCTCGACGACAGCGGTAAGGGTGCTGCTTCCTTGAAGTCGAACATATTATTTTCGGAAAGGCTCTCTCTCTCTCTCTCCTCTCTTCTTCTCTCTCTTCTCTCTCGGCCAGATTTTATCTCCAAAAACACCCACAGTAGTTCGGTATTGGCAATCTTTCCCCGCGGTCGACAAAACGAGCTCTGCAAAACTGATCGCACCCCTCTGTGAGATAACAACGCACACCCTTGCAGTAGCCCTTCGGGTGCGTATCATTATATACGTACGGTAGTCCTTTCTAACGAGATTAGGGCGGGGCAAAGGGCGGGGGGGTGTACTCGATAGGAAAAATGTACCCGATCTCATGCATGGCCGTAGTCGTATGACCATAGACCCGCGCATCTCTACAATGCCGGGACGGAGCATGTCGGGTTTTCACCGACCAGGGCAGACATTACTTGCACCCAAGCGCGAAACGCCGGGAGGTGTCCGGCGAGTCGCTGGAAGGGTGAGCTGCATCCATTTCTTTAGACCCCAGCTGACCGCGTCAGAGTATGTCACACTACAATGTACCTGAGGTACAGTTTATATTACCGGCCCTCTCATGATGAGGCAAGCCATAGGAAAGAGCCCCACTAGAAACTCAGGCTGAGATCGTCCGGGTTAATAAGAAATTCGGGAGCTGGTACCCCAAGTTTAGTGTAGAACACACGTTTCATTAAATAAGAAATCTAGCCCGGCCAGCATCTTTGTTTCTTATTTTTTAAGGCGCCGGTACCACTGTATATTGCAACACTCGTTGCCTCTATGCATCACCGAGGTCCTGTCGGTCCGAGGTATCTCGCAACGACACCCTCCCCTTGAACAAAACAGCCTTGAAGCTTCAAGCCTTATGATACAGCATGATGAGCTCTTACCGCGATAAAATGACAGAATGCACGTATCATAGTGGGGAGGGGGGAGGAGCGCCCGCCACGTGACTCCGGATCTGAGTTATGACAGAGAGTGGGCTGGAGAAGTACGGCAATAGATAATATTTTTAGATGGCGTGAAAGACATTCCCTCCTTAATCAGCTCAGCGGAGGCGAAAGGAAAGTATCGCCATGCGTACGTACTGCATCGGCATGTATGTACTGTAGTTGATCAGGGGTCTCAACGGACACGGTGCAGAAACAAGCTACAACAGCAAGGCAACACCCTCTACCGCCATGCTGCCGACGTGGACCCCATACACTCTTGACTGCTGCATCGCATTCGTAAGGTTATCGGATAGAGGGTTAAAACCTCCGAGTCTGAACTTTTTTTTTTTTTCGTGAAGCGGATGGCACTTTCTACCCCCTGCGCAGCTCAAGTGACCGCCCGGAGACTCGAGGCTCACGGCGCGGTCATCACGCCGTTTCCGCCCCGCCCACACTTCAGCCTCGCTTCCCACGTTCACAAAACTTTTCCTCCCTCGTTTTAGAATTATGCGGACCGAGGCATGGCCCAAAATGCATGCAGTTTGGGGGGAGAAAACAAGCGAAATATGCCCTCTGGGGTGGGGGAAACGCGTGAAACACGCGATTTCTCCACCACACGCCTGCCCCTCCCGCACCCCTGGAAGCCTTGCGTATTTTTCTCCCTCTACTGAAAAGTGGTATATTGCACCCAGCTGATTTCAAGAGTTAACACTCAGCCACACCTTGCCGACGACGCCGGTGGGGAACCTCCTCGGGAGTTCCAGCCATCCGGCGACTTTCTGCTTCGCGTGGCTCCCGAGGTGGGAGGAGCCCTCCACCCAGAGGACGGCGACTTGGCAGTGCCGGCAGGAGACGCCGTCGAGGTCGCCTCGCGGCTTGAGCGCGCCCGCGCTCTGCTCGCGATCATTTTGCGAGCCTCGGCGCTGAGTACGGGACGAAGACAAACGATGCGTTCCAACGGGTGGGGGTGGGGGTGGAGGGGGAAGGGGGGGGGGGGGGGGGGGGGTAACTAGACGCCCCAGTCCTTTAAAGACGTGTCGCGAACATGCGGGGGTTAAAGGGGGGGGTGGACACACACACAAATAAATGATGTCGTACTGCCGCGCAGAATACGGAAGCCTCGCGTCTGGTTTTTCTTCTCCGGGTCACGGTGAGCGCGGGCGGTGTGCGGTTCAGCGAGGAACGACCGTTGATGCTACTCCATATGCGTGGTGTTCACGAGTTTCGTCTAGGCGCTTCGCTGCGGACAGGCAAGCACAGACCTCGCGCTGCGGGGGTAAAACACTCAAAAGGCTACTACTGCCCGGACACAAATGGAGCCGCCGCCTACAGTAGTTGTAATGCGGCCGATTCCGACGATCATGTCGGTGTGGAACAGATTTTTTGTATGGTATTGCTTGGCTGCTTCGCGAGCAATTTTGGGTTCAGCCACGGGATGGTATTTTGGGGGGAGAATTTCGGGGCAACGCGTCCGGCTTCTGCGCCTGAATCTGGTCGTCGTATGAACTTCTTTTTACGGGGGACCATTGTTAATAGGACCAAATACTGTTGGTAAAAATAGCGAAATATAGAGGTTTTTGTGAGCATCGTAGGTCCTATTAACTATGGCCCCCCGTAATAGTGTGAATGACTCGTATTCAGCCACGCGGAATAGTATCAACTCCTTCGGATCTCCACCGGGAAAACATGTAGAAAACCGAACAGTTGCAGAGCGATTGATACTTGTATTGCTGCAGCTCCCCCCCCCCCACGTATATAGCGAGGTTGGTGCTATCACGTGTGTCTCTTGTTTGTGGGCGTGGCTATATATGTGTCCTCAACGCGTTAAAAACCTGTAAGAACGTACAGAGGAAAAAACGTGACGCTTGAAATTGAGAATGACAACATCGCCCACCGCGTGGTCAGGACATGATAAACGTGATTCCCGAACTACAACTCCTTGCAAGCGTGTAAAACACGGGGGCGCAGGCAGCGTTCTACTTCTCACGTTGCTGGGAGGCTAGCTCACAACTACTCGTGGAAGGGTAATGAAACCCAACTTGTTCGATAGTTTGGGCGCTCCTTCTGTCTCGGGGTGCTAACGGGGATACGCGTTACGTCTTTCTATTCGTTGTCGTTACCCAAGCGCGACCAAGCGAGCAACAAACTCCCATTCTAAGCCCTCACAGGCCGTTTAATCATAAAGGTGTTTAGGCCAAGCAGCCGTGCTCGCCGCTTCTCTTCCCTCTAAACGACCTACGAGTACCGGTGTCCGACAGCGATTCCGTTCGAAACGAGGGGGGGAGGGGGGGGGAGGGGGGGAGCGGGGGGGGGGGGGGGGGGGGGGGGGGGGGGGGGGGGGGGGGGGGGGGGAGGGGGGGGGGGGGGGAGGGGGGGGGGGGGGAGGGGGGGGGGGGGGGGGGGGGGGGGGAGGGGGGGGGGGGGGGGGGGGGGAGGGGGGGGGGGGGGGAGGGGGGGGGGGGGGGGTTGTTCTCTCGCCTTTGTGGGTTCGGGAAAACGTATCGAAGGGTGGTGCTGGTCGTGAAGAGTGTTTCTCCCGCCTCTTTGCGTCGCCTGGCCTCTCTCTCTTTGTGCGAGTGCTCCCTTCCCCATCCTGTGGAATTTTAAATATCGAAGGCAACCAAAAGAGGGCGCGGTGATATGGAGCGGATTGGGCACGGGTAGTCAGAATGGGGTTGGCTTTCCACCACAGAGAGAGCGCGCCCGAAAATACTTTAAATACCATACCGGAAGGGTGTACGAAACAGGGTTTCAGGGAGGTGGACGATCCCGACGATATTTTGCTTGTTTTGAAACGGATGATGTTCGCGTCAACGTACCGCCGGCGTTTGCGGTGCCAGCTTGCACTCGACGCATCCCCCACCCCCCTCCCTTCCCGCCCTGCCCCCGCCCTCCCCCACTTACAAGCTGTTCTTGGTAGGATGCAGCTCACTCTTCATGCGATTCGCCGGACGCCCCACGGCGCTTCGCGCTCGTGCAAGCAATGTCTGTGGTGAAAACCCGACGTGCTCCATCCCGGCATTGTAGGGATGCGAGGATCTCTGGTCATAAGACTACGTCCATGCATGATATCTAGTACCCCCCTCCTCCCGCCCTTCCCCGCTCACCCCCCCCTCCCCATTGCTGTCTCTAGAAGTGGCTATACCGGAAATAAAATCAACTTATACAGCTGTCATCCATATGCAAGCCCGCCTCACAAGCGGTTCTTAGTAGGATGCAGCTCACCCTTCATGCGACTCGCCGAACACTTGACGGTGCTTCGCGCTTGGTGCAAGCAATGTCTGTCTGATCTATGAAAAACCCGGCATCCTCCGTCCCGGCATTGTAGGATTGCGAGGGTCTATAGTCATACGACTACGGCCGCGGCATGAGATCGATTTTACATCTCTCCTATCGAGTACACCCCACCCCGCGCTCCCCCTCTCCCCGCCCCCCCCCTGCCCCTCTCCTCCCTCCCTCCGTAGGCGATCTCTCCGAACTCGTTTACCTCTCCGTCCGCCCCGCGCAGTAGCCGTCCCGCCGCCGCCCCCGTCACAGTGGGCTGGTCGGTAACCTTCCCACGCGGTGGTCGCGCCGCCGCCGCCGCCGCTGCCGCTGCCGTCGTCGACAAAGTCGGTGAGATGTCGAGAAAACTTTGGGGCGGCGGCAACGGGCACGGGACGACGGTGGTGATGATGGCTTCCCCACGGTTTTGCCACCGACCTCCACATCTTGTTCTTCTTCTTTTTCTGCTGCTGATTTGCAGCCGCCGCTGCCGCCGCTGCGCGCCGCCGCCGCCGCCGCTTTCCTCTTCTCGCGTTGATGTAACGAAAGGCCCCTCGTAGTAAAAGCGAGGGATGAACTTCGTCGCGACTTCCTGCAATTACGTGCGTGCACCGTGTGGCTTTGGTTTGGTTTTGGTTTCCGAAGGAATCACAACACGCGGTCGCAGAGCAGGTACACATAAGGAGTACCGTTGAGGGAAAAACGACTGGAGCATGGGAAAACGGTAGGGCTGTGGGTAAGGCACGCCTTATCCGACGGCTACTTATTACACTAGTTCGGTGGCTAAAATTGTTTCCGCATGACGGGGCCCCTTAACCCAAAATCGTCGGATGTTTTTTTGCTTTTTGCTAATGGTGTTTGCACACCTAAGGTAGGCCGTGGTTCGTCGGGTTGGTACTTTTCAATTTTATCATAAATGACTTATGAATAGTAAGGAGCTCTTCACGCTTAGGAAACTCAGAAAAAATTGGTGCACCCCTACCTTGGCATGTATCGCGAGGTAAGCCCTCTACCCTAAAGGGCGTTGAATTCTCACGGGACGCGATCGTTTTTCAGCGCTCGATTTGTTTCGGACGGAAAGGCTAAGGCTGCCAATACTGACCAACAACGAGGGAGGCGTTTTCGGAAAGACCCGATCGAAAGAGAGAGAGAGAGCCTTCCGAAAAATGGTAGGTTCGACTTGTGTTCAGCAACTTTTAGCCGTTGCCGAGGAAACGAGCGCTGCAGGAGAAACGAGCGCGCCCTCCCCTGTGTGCGAACGCAAGGCTCTTCACGGTAACTGCCTTGCCGGCAGGCTTTGTCGATGCAAACCACGTTTCGAGCTTCACACGCGCCGGTCGGGATGCAAAGATGCAGGGCTCCTAAAATTACCGCACACAAGTAACTATTAGTAACTAGATTATTACCTACCCAACTAACAACTATAATCGGTAACCTTGCAAAGCCAGCCAATTCACAAGCCCTAAAACAATGGAGACGATACCCTCATACTGTTCGAGAACTCAATGGGGGGGGGGAGGCTGAAGATAGGCATTACAGAGTGGTTTTGTTTTGTTTTCCCCATCCCATGTTTTGTCTTCGCCAATATTTTTCTGCCTCCTTCATAATAGTCATAACTTAGGTCGGGGGGTCACCTATC